>BJKQ01000010.1:1200000-1800000 GCA_006538405.1 Hansfordia pulvinata | reverse complement strand
CCAGCGCTGCCAAAGATTTCAGGAGCAAGCGGTGGCCTTGGACAATGGGCTTCTCCCCGCATACTCTGCAGAAAAAGCATTGCAAACACGTCGCGTTGGCCACAAAACCTGTCGATCGGCGACAAACCGGGTCTGGCGGCTGGAGATAGAACTGGTCGGCAAGATTTCGCCCTCAGCGCGGCCCGCTTGTAAACGCAGGCGAGGAGGGGCAAGAGGGGTTCCTACGAGTACGGCTCGCTTATCCACTGCGGCCGGTCTGTGCTCAATCTTCCGTGGCTTCTGGCCCCGGTCGCCCAGTCTATCACCGTGTGTCAGTCCGCTACAAAGCATAGTGATCAAGGCCTGTCCTGGAAGTTGCTATACCTCTAGTCGACGCGGTTCGATGTTCTCAACTATCAGCGGGGCCAGAGCATATAAGACCAAGTGAGCATCGCGACGGCCCGTGGCTGACCTGTATTCGTCCACCAAAGCTCATGAGGTCAGTGATCTTCGGGCAATCAACACAGCTGTCACTGAGGCATTTGCGGAAGACGCTTCTTGAAAGATAACACGGCTCTCGTGATATCTTGCTTTGAAAGATGGCTACCAAACTGTCTAGATTTGGCTGAGTGGGCCGTCTGCGCCCTGTGACGATGATCGGACCTGGTGCTGTTGAAAATCAAAATTACCCGGTAACGCCGGAAGAACCATAGGTACCTGTGGAATTACCCAAACAAGACGTGGCGATGCGATGCGAGGAGGCAGGTCAGGCTGCCTGCACGGTGTGTTAAACCCATCTAAAGCCGAGCACGATGAACACTCGGATGTGAACGTATTCGCCCCAGCTTGGCTTCTGCGGGGTTGGCACTGGTGAAAAGGATAGGCATGTTTCAAGGTTTGCAGTACGGCATCATGGCTGCCCGCCCAATGTGCTCGTATTTGTACATTGGTTCGGAACTGTGATGCCCGCTGTCGTAGATTCGACGTCTGCGTGGCCATGTCGCAGCCACACGAGACAGTGTGGTGCATCGTAGGCAGATAAATGCCGAGGCTGTCCAGGCAGAAGGCTTCAAGACGATTTCAAATGAGCCCTTCCAGACTCCAGTCATCCTTTTGTGCCCTCTCCAGAACTTGGCGGCCCGTCTCGTTGAGTTCGGGCTGGCCGTTCTTGTCCGTCACCTGAGTGAAGAACGCAGGCTGGAATGGCTCCTTGGTGCGTTCCCGTTCCCGGGCCTTTTCGCGCTGCTTCTCCTCAAGTTCGACTTTGATGTTCGTGGCCTGGGAGAATTGTTTCGCGTGGATCGCGTCGGTGACTCCGCCCCAGAGAGTCAAAGACTCGTTCTCGGCCTGCTTCTCCTTGGGCGGCAGAGACTTGGGCGCAACGCTCAGCGGGTTCAAGTCAACAATTATTGTTTGCTCATCGGGCTTGTGCGAGTCCTGAAAAGACGGTTGGTTAGCAAAGCGTTGATCTCGGCCAGTCGAGTGCGCGGGAGAAGTCATGTGATGAAGCGGTGCAATGAGAGAATGTACTCACGACTGGTTTGGGTCCCAAGGTGAAGACCACCTTGTCCTTCCAACCACCACCTAGCCTCGCCAGAACGTCCGAGTCGGGAACGTCCTTGATACGCGTCTTGTCGTCCTTGTCCGGGTTATACTTGAAGATGACGCCCTCGACTCTGTTCTGGGCGCGGCCAAGCCAGCCGTCCTCGAGGTAGTTGAGGATGACCTTGATCTTGGTCTTGGGGCAGGTGACATAGGCGACATCGGCAACACTGACGCTAAGCGCGCCGCGCAAAATGCCGCCAAGGTGAGCGGCCGGGTGCGTGAGCTGGTATGTCTCGTTATCCCTCTTGTCGAGAGAGATGAAGATGCCCAGGTTGTGCTCGCCCGGCGTGACCTTGATGGTGGTGCCAGTGAACTTTGCGCTAATTTGGTCGTAGCCGCAGGCGCGAATGCCCTTCGCGGGACAAAAGACGTAGAAGGCGCTGACGGGCGGGTGGTGCGAGGTCTGCTCCGTCAGGTAGGAAATGCGCACGGTGGGGCCGGCTGGCTTGTCGGCGGTCTGGACGACAGAGACAGTTGAGGCGGCCTTGGAATCCTTAGCCGACTTGACGGAGGACGCGCTGCTGGCGACGCCTGCGTTGCCGGGAGTGCTGATAGGGGGCGCATTGTCTTCGGCTTCCCAGTTACACCTGAAGAACTCGCCCAGGCACGAGTTGTAGGGCTTGCAAGGCTTTCCTTTTACGTACTTGAGGTCCTTGGTGAACCAGAAGCGCAGCACCTCAAGCATGCGGTCGAGAGGCTCTTCAGAAGTGCCAATGGCGGCAAATGCGCTGGGGTTGTCGACGTAATTCCAGTATTCGAGATTGGGGGTTGGCTCGAGGAGTTGCGATGGGAGGGAGAATCGAACAGCCGCAAGGTCGGCAACGCCGACGAACCTGGGATCAGTCAGAAGGGAACAGAACGTAGCGAATGGTCAAGTAGTATGACGTCGCTGGTACGACTAGAGGGCTGAGGTACGGCCTGGCGTCCAAGCCAGGACCAGACGGCCAAGAACACACACGCTCCACCAGGAGATATCTCGGGACTGTGTCGGGCCGTGCCGGCTAACGCGGCATTGGGCCCCGGCAAAGACTCAACAAAGCTCGGTGAAATTCTCATGGCTCATGGTAAAGGCGCGTAATGCAGCGTTCGCTGCCCCGCTGGAGGGGACAACGGCGGTGTATCAGGTGCGATGAGAGACGGGAGAAGAGCAGGCTTTGCGGTGAGGTTTTTGGGACGGGGTAAAGGAGGAGGCAATGGGCGAGTCTTACTTGCGCAAGATGGAGATGAAGGTCTTCAGCTTGGAACCCTCGCTCTGAGGGACATCCTCACCCCCTGGGGGAACGGTGGTGGCCGGGGCACCCGAGGCCATGGTCGCAAGGTGACGGCTGAAGGAGGCGGTGTTGTTAGTCGATGGCGAGGGCAAGACGAACAATGTCGCGGGGGGGCGGTCCTGGATGAGGAAAGTAGGCGTTTTGGAGGAGCGGTAGTGAAGCCAGACAAACAGGCTCCCGACCGTAGGGCAAGTGGGTGATGTAGCTGGCGAAGCCGCGGACGAGACGTGACTGCGACCTGTGATGGGCGGTCGTTGGAATGGAGACGGATGCGATAAGCTCAGCGAGGAGCTGCCAGGGGCGGGCGGTGATGGGCGAAGGAGGGCGAGTGGAAGCCGACCTTAGGAGTGGGCGGGTGATGACGACCGCGGGGGAGCGATAAAGAGCAGATACGGAGGTCTACGTGGAGATACCTGATAGACACTTCAATGTTGAATCCGTGCACAGGCTGCAAGGAGGAGCTTCGCGGCGTTCGACAGCGTGCCTCAGCACTATAAGGCCGCAAACACGGGGGGCTACTCAGGGCTCAAGCTTGCTCCAGGTACTCGTGGACGGGCCCTGGAAGAGAGGTCCAGTGGAATGGGGATCTGCAGGAGGTACTCTTCAAGTAGACGCGACCCAGGCTCTTGGAGACATTTCATCTACAGACTCCCGTTCAGACAGATACCGCTGACACCCGCGTGCTGAGCGCAGTCGCTCAAGTAGCGTCGAGCCAGCTCTCAAGTCCTGCTCCTGTGCATTCTATTTTAAGGTCGTGAGCATCGGCACGGAAGGCGCCCGCTGGTCGCCCAGCTAACAGCCCCCGTTTCAGCATCGCCAGCGGTGCTAGAGGAAATGGTGGCAGATGTACCTCCACATCCAACTTCTTGGTCAGGGTACTCCCATTTTTGCCTGGCTTTGGGATGAAGCAAGATCGCGACCAGTCTCATCGCCAACTTCCATTCAACGTGAGGCAAGAAGGAGCACACAGCTCGGCTTGTATGTAGACAAAGCGCGCCTGCTTCCGCATTACATGGCGACGCAATCCAGCCTTCTTCAGCTGACTCTCCAATCTGGTCTTCTCACCCACTTCACCTCATTCAGGTGGTCCAACCTCAAACTCGACCCTGTATCATCATTACCTACGGTATGCACATGCGCCGAACCTCCAGACGCCCGTGCCGAACTCGCTCTCCGCCCCCTCATTGCCCCATTTCCGACGAAACGGTCGACGATGACCACGCCTGCATTTACTACATGATGGCCTAGTCCACGTCATCTGCACCAGCCTGGATGTCTTCCCCAGCCCACTCATGATGCTACCATGTCGAGCGCCTTGTCCCGGAGCCGCCCGGCCTGGACCAGAAAACACGCCTTTGAGGTGAGAGGTGAGCAAGTCTTTGGCCAAGGAAATCCCGCCAACGCCCCAGGATATGGCGGCTTCCGATTGTCTTCACTGCTCGTCAGGTGGGCACTCTTGAGATAAGACCCAGCACCCTCCAACCATGCGGCCATAGTCATCCCCCCCGGAGACCCCTTCATCATGTACCAGAACTAAAACTCCATCGGCTGACGCTATAGCGCTATGTGATTGGTTCACGGCTGGCGAGCTAGTCTGCGTCTACTTGCCCACCATCCAATGATCTGGCCACGAGATGCGATGCGAACCCTTGATTCACCTAGGCGACCAGTCGGCTCATTGCAGACCTGTTCTCTGCGGGACGGCCGCATGATCGACGTATATCCAATCTCGTCCCGCTGCTCTTCTCAGTCCAGCATCAAATACGAAGTAGAGACACAACTTGGTGGTTTTCGACGTGGTGTGTCTGAGTCCGACACAAGGGTCTTCGAGAGCCTCGATACTTCGGCACCTTGTCCCTTGACGTCATCGCGACCAACTCACCACATCACTGCCCAAGAATGGGTCTGTCGTCCTGTCTGCCTCACGGCCCGTCTCAACAAGCAAACTCCTGAGTACATGTCGAGCTTCGCTGGTATCCCTGCCCGCCACTTGCCATCGCCAATGTGTTGATGGGAGGGTCGCCGTCGATGTGCGTAATAGTGTCGTAAGAGCCGTGGCACTCCCTTTAAGCCCCGGTGCTCCTCGGTCAGCAAGCAGCATGGCATGTAATGGTCCAGTCTCAAGCCCACTGCCGAAGAGTCTGCATACCATTTTTCGTGGATGATTGGAACCGGCCGACTCACTTGAAAACGTTGTCATGACAGGTGGCGGCCCAACCAAAGGTATGTGGAAGCTCTGAATCCAAGTTCATGAAGTCAAGACACAGTCCGCCTTCTATCTGATGCACCCCAAGCAGGTTGTCGTCTCGAAAAACGCTGACTTGCGGTCGTTGCTCTCTCGTCCTTCCAGTCGACAGGATGAAAGAAGTCATCTCGCCGACCAGACGGCATCGTTCTGCGTTCGCCGATGCAAGGAGCACCCTGCCAGCGAACGCGAAGCATGTCTTGATGTGTGGCATGGATACGCCCAATATTCTCGTCGGATGCTAGCAATGTTTTTGTCGGTGAATTGGCTCCAGGTAAGTAGAGTCCAAATGGCTGTCCCTGGTCGAAAGTAATGAAGCAGCGCGAGAAAAGCCACCGGTCACGTTTAAAAGCCAAAACAGTTGTGTCACCTGCATGCCCTGTTCATGGACTTCAGCTTTCTATCGTCTGCTCTGAAGTGCCGCCTCTTGACCTCATCAATCTAGCCTATTTTTACCGCATCTGGAGGTGAAGTCTCATTTCGAAACACCGCATCTTGTCCGGCAACGCTTGGCCTCATCTGAAGCTGTCCGGGTAAGCCACATGCCTCGGCTGGTGTCTGTTGGTGCAACGTCTACCGCCACAGGAAACTGCGAGTCGAGCAGATCGTGGCGAGCTGGGGCTGAGGCCATGGCAGACTTGTCCCATCTGAAGAGACCGGGTACACCACGGTCTGTCACCCCCACGCCACACAAGAACCGTGTTGATTTGTGTAGCGTTGGTGTGGAACAGCTTTCCATTTGCAGGAGCCGAATTTCTTGCCACACGATTTCGAGCGAATACGCGTGTTATCAAGGGCCAGACTCTATGCAGCCACCAAGATTCGGGTCTGAAATCGGGGAGCAAAACGTGGAGGCCCCGCGACTCCTTGAACGTCGGCCTCTATTGCTGCTTAATGTCCGGATGTAATACGGTGCACAGCCCGGCATGAGGCATCGGATAGCGCAACATTCGCCCTGGTCTTTTAACCGGACACGATACCCGTAAGTCCCTTCTTCTTCTAGGCCGCGACGGTCTCTAGAATAGCATGCATGCCGGCGCTCGCATGACAGCCGTGCAGCAGATTTTCATAGTTGAAGGGAAAAGACGCCGGCGACAAGTGGAATCGGGGAGATATTGGTCGGGGTTCGCGGCAGAACCAGACGATGCCAGCTTCCCTGCATATGCACGGTGCCTGACAGCTCAACCCCTGGCACAATCGGGCTGCATTGCAGAAAGGCCCCTGGCCCGTCACCTAAATATCGAACCAGGCATGACATGGCAGTGATATACGACGGCGCCGGACATGTGCCGGCGTGCGATAGGCAGGTTGCGAGGTTACACGACCGTAGCTCTGCGCAGACCAGAGACTGGCCAGGGCCAAGAGAAAGTACGGCGAAGACACGCAGCAGTCCTCTGGTGCTCTCACATTACATACGCCAGACTTCCATCGGCGTTCCGTGCTCACGTGTCTTGTCGTGATTCATCTTCACGATGCATGTGCAGAGGACGAGACGAAAACAACGGCAAGAATGGCCTCGCTACCCGGTTTGCGGTCGGAAGGGGTTCGACACCGTTCCGATGGTTGCACAGGCATGCCCGCGTATAAGAAGGTTAGTGGCAAATATCAAGACGAGCCCTGCCGGATAACGATGTGAGGCGGAGCAAACCAGCAGTATCTGTCACCAATTGCGCATACTATCGAGAAAGATCCCGCACTATCCGGTCTTTGCAGCTGCTCAGTACCATGGCCCTTCTCAACCCTAGAGGCCCAACCCGCGACCGCAGCAGGCGTCCGTATCATCTTGCCGAGGGCGACTTCGACGACAACGAAAACTACGATGACGGCGCCCAGTACTACAACAGCAGGATGGACACGGCGCTGAGGCGACGGGCATACGAGCCCAGCCACTTTGCGTCCATCGTGCGTGCGTTCGGCCACGCGGGGGAGCAATACGGGCAGGACGAGCAGCAGCCTCTGGCGTCGCGCATCCTTGGGTCACCGCAGTTCGCCCAGGTCTTCGAACAGCTACGGGCGCACATGCTGGAGCGGCTGGCGCCATCCGAGGCGTTGCGACTGGCCGTCCCCTTTGGCCCGCGCACGCGGTGCCGCGCCCTGGACGCCTTCTGGCAGGGACCGAGCGGCGACTTCGCGTCGCTGAGCCGTCGGTGGAGGAGGAGGACGAGGAGCGGGAGCGGCGGGCCGGATCTTTGCCCACCGCCGGCAGACGACTGGGCGCTGGAGCTGCCCGACCCAAACGAGCGCCTGATGCGCCACGTCGAGTGGTCCTTCTTTCACCTGCGCGCGGCCTTGCCGTGTATGTACGACTCTTCGGGTCGCGCTTTTGTCGCGTGCCCAGCGCCCTCGGGAAATCGCCAAGCCGGGGACGACAGAGACGGCTCGCCGCCGGAGATGCGCCGCCGCATCATGCTCACCCTGGCATTGCTCGAGCACCGCGTCGCCAAGTGGCGGGCCGCCCGGACCGAGGACTTTTACCGCGTCTATGAACTGCCGACGCCGCCGCCGCCGTTGCAACGGCACCACCGGGAAGAGAGACAGCTTACGCCGCCCCGCCGCCGCCGTAGCGACACGGAGATACCGATAGCATTAGCCGTGGACACTGGGATGGGGACCGAGAGCGGTAGAAGAGGAGGGGCGGAGAGACAAGGGTTTGCAATGGAGCTCGCTATCCGGAGCAGACGACCGCAGCCGGAGGAGCAGCCCGGGGAGCAGCAGGGGTGGGCTAGTGGGGGGCCAGAGACAGAGAGGAGCCCACGCCTCCAACAAGCCCTGCCGCCATCTGCCTCACGGCCATCGCTGGCGAGGAGCGCGTCGGCCGGCAGCGGCAACGGCAGTGTCACAACCATGCGAAGGCACGCCGCCGCGGACCCCAACGCGCCCATGTTCCTGCCGGCTCCGCGGACGCCGCCTGCCCGCAACACGGGAACTGCCCCAGCTACCGCTGGACCCTCTCACACCAGGCCACCGCCGGAGGAGGAAGAGGAGGGGTGGGAGGAGCTGCCGTCATCGCCGACTCCTAGGATCAGGAGCAGAGCCAGTACTCTCTCCTCTCTGACGGCAGGGTCGTCTTTGCAGTCACATTCACCCAGAACCCCACCTCAGCAGCAATACCAGCGGCAACCGGGGCCGCCGCCCCAGAGAGACCCGGCCAGGACGCCGCCAAAGACTTCGCGCAGTGCCTCGTACTCAGGCTCGCCGAGGGTGCTTGACCCGATTTACGAGCACCGGAGCTGGGACCATCGATGAAGTAAGCGCAACCAACAAAGGGCACTATTTCGCAAGACGCAAAATTGGCAGCAGCCCGGCACGCATGCCGGAGTCGCAGCATCAGTCTCTACGTGGATGGTCGGTACGTGGGGGCTCTGCTTTGCCAACACAGCCTACTAGTTCACCGCACACGCGGGCGGCTCCTCCGGGACCCGAGCTGCCGGCGTGCGTCGTCACTTGGACACGCAACGCAACCGCGACGCGACGTGCGCAACCCTCGATCTGGGTGGACAACCCGGCGATCTGGGTGGGCTGGAGGAGGTCTTGTGCAGCTGATGGGGCAGGGTGACGATGGGAGACGATGGGCCTTGCGCTTGCCGGAACGGGGACTGACTACCGGCAGTCTAATCAAAATATATAATGCGCAGCATTAAGGTTCGGCGGGATCACTTGGGCCGCAGGCGGGTTTTGGAAAATGGAGAAGCCCCTGGCGCCGGGGCCGGGGCCGGGACCTGAGGCCCGGTCTTGGGATCTATGCTGTCGGGGACCTCGGATTTGGGGCTGAGAGCGGCACGGCGAGTGCCGGCGGCGCGCGCAGGGAATTGAGGAGGGCCCAGCCAGGCTATCTGTTATGGCCAAGCTGCAATCTCACGAGATGGTGTTGGTGGCCTGACAAAGGAGCGAAGTTGCCAGATTTGCTTTGCGGCGAGAGATTGATGCTGGTAATATCCGCTCGGAGGGCTGCCCAGCCGGCGAGAGGAATGGGAGCCGTATCGCATTGGCAAGGGGGCTTCTTGGCCGGGAGTGAGACCTGCTGGGAGAGCCCAGGGGCCCGGCCTCCTCAGCAAGGGCAGTGGGTAACCACCTTGACAGCACAATGGGTTGGCGTCATTGAGCGCAGGGCAGACAATCGATTCAGAAACGGATCGATAGGCTGCGGTCTCGACCAGGCGAACAGGGCCCGATGTCTCTCCTCGAGGGTCCCGTCGCGCTGGGGTGCCGTGTTCCCGTGCGCCTGGAATGGAATGGAATGCAGCCGGACGACCAGCCAGCCAGGGCCTGTGTTGGCCCAACCGCAGGGTGCAGAGTTGGAAGCGAATTATTAGCGGCTGGCCAGCGCGTCCTGTCAGATCGATCCACCGATGGATGCGTGGTGCACGGGTGTACAGTGTAGGGGTATTAAGGGCAACACGATTTGATTGTCATCTTGCGCGCCTCCTCCCTCGCAAACCAATACTCGGAGCAGCCATGTCATGGGCCGACGAGATGCAACAAGCAAGCAAGCCAGCAAGCAGGCACGCAAGCCAGAAGGCTTCACGAGTGTGGACAGCTCGCCCAAAACCAAGCGGCAAGGGTCTATTGCCGTACCGTTGTCTAAGAACAAGAGACGAGCAGACGACAAAGAGAGAGAGAGACACACACACACCGAAGAGTAGTGGCTCTACGAGTACAAGGACACTGCTCCCATATCCATATTAGCGGGCCACCCGAGACCCCGTTTCGGACGACTATACGCCACCGCTGGCGCAACATTTCCGAGGGGGGCGAATCGGGGCGCTCTGGCCCTGCAGCACCCAACCTACGGAGGAGGAGAAGGAGAAAAAAGAAAAAGAGGCAATCCAAGACACGACGTCAACCTGTGTCGCTGGTCTTCTGCACCGCTCCAGCACGGTGATGCAACCCGCAGCAGAAGTTGAGACAGCGCGGTCAGTCCGCCCAAGGGCGACGGCCAGAAAGACGGCTCTCTCACATTGGCACTTTTCACTGCGCAGCGCAGACGGACCGCAGGCTGGTGGACTGTCTGATGGATTGAATGCCCGAATGGGAGTGATCTCTCGGCTCGCCGGGGGGGCCGGGGCCGCCCATGAATAGCAGCAATTTTTGCCTTCCTTCGCCACCCATCCACCATTCCCATCCTTTTCCTGGCAGGACCCGTCGAGGTGGCGGTATGTGCCGTCCCAATTTTTTGCCGCCTCGCCCCATCCGCCGCCAAGTCGTGCATGCGTGCGTGCGTGCGTGACTGGCCGGTCGGTCGGTCGGTCCTTGGGCGACGGAGAAAAAGACACGGGCCGGTTGCTTCAACTTTGCGACGCTTCTGCGGACCTTCGGGCGGGTGGGCCGATTGCAGATGCCTCGACGGCGAGCCAGAGACCTGGGAAGCTCTGGACTGGACAGCCCAAGTCAGTCGGATCCTGCGCAACGTCAGCTGCTTGCTTCGTTGGTTGGTTGGCGGCTCGTCCGTTGGTCAGCCGCCTGCTTTCCGCCGGCTCAGTCAGAGGAACGCACTCGTAAGGCGCTGGCGGTGGGCCCAGGAAGCCCCAAGTCCCGCGCACGCGGTCAACGGCTCAACGGTTTATGGGTCTCTTCCCGGCTTCTAGAAATCCACCTGGCTCAGATCTGCGCTGTGGGGGGGGGGCCAAAAGCCCCATCCACTGATCCTGAAAGGTCCAGCCAGCGAGAGAGAGCCTTGCCTTGCCTTGCCCTGCCTTGCCCTGCCCTGCCCTGCCTTGCCTTGTTAGGCGGGCCCCTTCACTTATTACTAGAATGTCTTGACTAACAAGGAGCCCAGGCAGGAAACCCTGCGCAGGCTGTGCTATTTTTGCGTCAGCCCACCCCATCGGCGGGCTCCCCGTTGTTGGCCCTGTCGTAGACCTCGTCTTTGTTAGTCAGTCTGCGTTGGTCTGGCACTTTGCGGCATACGTATGCCCGCCGCCGCTGCAGAGCCCCCTCCCCTCCCAAGCCGGGCTTCTCGGTTCCTGTGCCCCTGGGATCCCTTTGTATCTAAACCCCCCCATGGCCGCCGGCCTGTCGCGCAGGAGCCGGCCTTTCCCAGCTCACCCCCTCCCATCTGATCATCATCTCTGAAGGAGACGGCAGTCGAGTGAGGCGACTCGATCTCGGGACTTCTTCTGCCGCCAAGAAGGTCCGAGTGGGCGTCCAGTTGCCATCCTGCCGACCGAGCACCACTCACTCTTCAGCTGGATCCTCCTTCCCCCCGGTGCCGAGAGCTTGAGCTCTTGTCGCTATCGTCGTCTGTCTTATATGACACGGGTTGCGGCCACGGCTTGCTTCCTCGCCACACCTCGCTTCGTTGGAGCTTACGACGCAACCAACCAAGACCGACTGGGAGGGCTGACTGGCTTTGGGTATCGCCGTCTTACTTACAGCCTTGGGCCTCTCTCTCTCGTCGACGGCTTCTGGTCTTGGGTGATAAGGGTGGATTGCACAAAGAACAACCCGGAACACCACAGCCGATATAGTGTGCGATCCCTGAGAGGAGGGCCAGCAACTTGGGACTTGGAAGGGAGCGCCGAGCGCGAACGACGATGCACTACATACTGCTCATCCTGTCCCTGCTGTGGGCGACCGCGATGGCGGCCCCAGCTCGGAGCCGCTTTTCGCCCGGGGCAGGAAAGAGAAAGACACCTACGGCGGCGACGATGGCGGCGGCAGTAGCAGCGGCGGCGGCGGCGACAGCGACAGCGACAGCGACGGGTGCGCGTCGTACCCCAGCATCGCGCCGGGCAGCCACAAAGACCTCACGACGGACAACGGCAGGGAGTTCCGGGTGTTTGTGCCGCCAGAGTACAAGCAGGGCGTGCCGGCGCCCATGATTCTGTCCTACCACGGCGCCGGCGGCTCCATCAAGAAGCAGATGGCGCTTGACAACCTGACGAACCCCTACTTTAACACGGATCACATTGTCATGTACTTCCAAGGCGTAAGTTTTTTCTTTCTTTCTTTCGTTTTTCCGGGGGGGGAGTGGTCCTCAGTTCTCTTTCCCTCCTCTTCCCCTCCTCCTCCTCCATCTGCCACACCTACTGCTCAACTCCTGTCCCGCCGCTAACAACCGCGCACAGCTCCCCGACACGGACAAGGGCCACACCTCGTGGGAGGGCGCGCCGGACGCCAGCCCGGACGCGCACGACCTGGACTTCACCATGGACGCGATCGCGCGGGCCAAGTCGATGCTGTGCGTCGACGCGGCGCGCATCTATGCGACGGGCAAGTCGCAGGGGGGCGGCTTCGTGGGGCAGCACCTGGCGTGCGACGCGCGGACGTCGCGGGCCATCGCGGCCTTCGCGCCCGTGTCGGGCGCCTACTACGTGCACACGAGCAAGGAGGAGTGCGAGCCCTTCGACGCGGTGCGCATCCCCTGCTCCCCGGGCAGGGCCCAGGTGCCCATCCTGGCCTTCCACGGCGGCAACGACTCGACCATCAACTTCCACGGGGCCTGGCGCAAGGGCGCCTGCCTGCCCGCCGTGCGCCACTGGGTCAAGAGCAAGGCCGCCCTGTGCGACCTGCCCACGGCCAAGCCCGCCTTCACCAAGCACCTGCCCAAGGCCTCGGGCGAGTACACGCTGACGTACAGCGCGGCCGGCGAGGGCGATGGCGGGAGCGACGGGAGTGACGGGAGTGACGGGAGCGGCGGCGGCGGCGGCGGCGCGCTGAGCTTCACCGCCGACCTGTCGGCCGACAAGACGTCCACGCAGGGGCTGGGGAATAGTCCCGACGGCGCGTACATGCTGAGCTACGGGAGCAGCTCGCTCGTCAGCCTCGTCATGGACGGCAACAACGTCCAGCACGACTGGCCCGCCACCTTTGCCAACTCGGACAACGACGGCGAGCGCTTCGCCACCTTCAACGCCAGCTCCACCATCATGACCTACTTCCGCGCCCACTCGCTGCCGGGGTTGGTGTCTGCTGGCTCGGGTTCGAATTCGGGATCCGGGTCCGGGTCCGGGTCCGGGTACCCGTCGTCGGCGGCGCCCACGCAGCCCGAGCCGTCCAGGTCGGCGTACCACTCGGCGCCGGAGCCGGTGGCGTCCGTGTCGCTGGGGCTCGGACTCTCGTCGTGAGGCGGCGGCGGCGGCGGTTGCGCTGATCGACACGTCTTGCGTGTGTACACAACCTTTCTCTTATTCTTCTTCTTTTCTCCTTCTCTTTTCTCCTTTTCCTAGGGTGTATGGATGGTGGTTGGGGGGCCAAGGGTTATATGCTTTTCTAGAAGGCCAGCTGCCTCCACGGCGGCACTGTAAATTTTCTGTGTGTGGTATAAACTGGAGTCTGCGGGGCATATACGGACGGCGTCGGGTGCGCACTATCTGTACGTACATGGTTGTATATAAGTGTATATATTATGGAATTCTGCCGGGCGGCGTGCCTACGAACCACATCGATCTGAACATCAAACATCATCGAGATGGCGCCGTGTGATCAGGCTTCGCTCTGGTATATGCGTTCTCCGTCTGTGACCGGCTGGCGGGCAAGCATGCCGCGGAAGTAGTCTGTCTGGGTGTTACCGACTTGGTGGGACCGGATTACATTGATTGTGCCACCGCTTGGATCTTGAATCACGCTGCCGTATGGGACCGGGGGCCTGTCGGCGAAGCGTGGCATCACCATGTGGAATGGGGAGTGCCTTTACCTTGCACGTCACGTGCCTGGACGGATTGTCGACGTCTGTCTCCAAGTGGATTCACGGGGATTGACTACCATTCTTTGGGGCTCCCACGCCTTCGTCACGTCCCGTCCACCATGTACCAGTCACTCTACCATCCATCAAGCGACGATGGGCGGGTCCTCTATCAGTCCTCAAACGAGATTTGCCTCGTGGCACCACAGCGACACGAACAGAGCAAAGGCACGACGGGGAATCGTCATCGCAAGAGGTCTTCTGGAAAACACGAGAATTGAATATATACAGTCAGTTAACTCCCCACAGCCCCATCCACGGATGACACGGACACGCCCAATGCCAATATGCACACAAGAACGCGGATGAAAGTCCGCGACCAGACATACCCTTTGCTTACCCTACCCAGCAAACGCCTGTGGAAAAAATAAGAACCCTCCCGACGAAGGGGAAGAAAAGCAGACCCCCCGAGCCCTTGTGATCGCCCATTTGTGTGTACCGTTTCTTCATCGACCGCACAGACAGACGCGGGAAGGAGAAGAAACTCTAGTCCCTAGGCGCAGACCTTATACTGAGAAACGATCTGCTGCTCTCCTTTTCACTCTTCCCCCCCTCCCCCCCCCCCTTCCTCTCTCCTCTTCTCCTATCTTCCCCCACCCCACCCCACGGTCGTCTCAAAACTGGCTTTCGCTTCAGATGGGCACTTGCGTCAGGCCCGGCCCGTGGCCCGGCTCGCACTTGTAGCCCGGCGCCAGCTGCTGTGCGGGCGTGAGGATGCCGCCGGTGCAGATGGAGAAGTGGAGCGTGTCCGCGAGGCAGTACAGGTTGCCCTCGACGCACTTGCCGCCGTTGCCGCCGTTGCCCGCCTCGGGGGCGGACGTGGGGGGCGCGTTGCCGCCGCCGTCGTCGTCGTCCTGGGAGGACGATGAGGTCGCCGTCGGATACGTGGCAGCCGGGGTAGTAGTCGTGGTCGTCGGGTACGTAGTTGCCTGGGTCGTCGGGGACGATGTAGTAGCCGTCGTCTTGGGCGGCGGCGGCGGCGGGGCTTGCTGGGCGGTGGTAGTGGTGGTGGCATCCGGAGGAGGCTGTTCTCCGTCGTCGTCGTCGTTCCCTTCGCCACCGCCCTGGGCTGGGGGCGGCGAAGTGCCGTCCCGGCGCGGGGGTTGCCGTCGCACGAGGGCTTCCAGAACTTCTCGCGGCCCTCGGCGTAGTCGACCGAGGACCCCGGGTTCGGGTACTCGATGGGCACCTGCTGCTTCTGGGCGTCGTGGACGCTGCAGCCGCCGGTGAGGGCGCCCATGTTGGCCATGTACAGCTCGGGGAAGTCGGCGGCGCCGCGGCGGCGGCTCTGGGCCGGGCTGCCGGTCCGGGCGGTCGGGTAGCTGCTGCTCCCGTCACCGCCGGCCGCCGCCGCCGCTGCCGCCGCCTTGACGGTGATCGGGGCGCAGTTCATGTAGTAGGCCGAGTCGAGGGTGCCGGAGATGCGGGGCACCCAGGTCCAGGCAAAGGTGTAGTCGCCCGGGGGGATGGCGCGGGGGATGGCGAAGCGGTAGACGTCCGAGTTGGGCCGGCCCTCGAGGTTGCCCTCCTGGTGGCGGGCGGGGCAGCCGCCGACGATGGAGTGGATGACCATCCAGTGCGAGTCGCGCGTGGGCTGGCGGTCCGCCGTCAGCGACAGCTGGCACGAGCCGCCGCCGTGCACCGTGTCGCCCTTGAAGGTCAGGTCCTGCTGCTCGCCCTGGACCATGACGGTGCGCCGCTGGCCCGCCGCGACGGCCAGCCGCTGGCCTTGCGCCGCCTTGTACTTGCAGGGGAAGTCGCTGCCGTCCATCTCGAGCGGGTTGGTCGGCCGTAGTTGGCAAACGCGAAGGGCGGCGGGTTCTCGAGCACCACGTGCGCGCGGCACGTGGTCGCGGCCACGGCGGCCAGTGCGGCCAGCGCGGTGAACTTCATTTTTTCTTATTTATTCTTCTTTGGAATTCCTTTCTGTCGAGCCTTAGCTGCCCGCTGACGAGTGGTGAGGTGAGAGGGGGCTGGCCTATGGGCCGGGAACCGCGATGGGCTCCGGATACCTCGAAGGGGTGGGTGCTTGAGGTGTGGTTGGCGGCGGGGTTATCGTATCGAAGAAGCCGGCGAGAAGGTGGAAAACACTGGGAAGCAGTCCGGCTGGCTGGCTGGCAAGAGCGGAACGGTGTCAAGGAGCGGAATGGAGGCACGTCCTGTCTGTCCTGGCCATCGAGTGTCGACAAAAAGGGAGTGGAAGCTGGGACGATCCTCCGGGGACAGTCCAGGTCGGGGTTAGGACGGACGGGCTGCCTTTGCCGATGAGTGAGTGAGTGAGTGGTGTTGTCGCGGATGCGTATGTATGTAGATGGGTATGTGTGTAAGGCAGATAGATGAGCCAGCACCTGTATCTGAGGAAAGCAGCACGCGAAAGGGAGGCGTCTTGTTGCACAACAGACCCGCGCGTCTGGCCGGGCGCAATGGTTGCCGGGCAGGCTTTATATCTACCACAAGCGACAACGTGTGTACATCCGACGTCGCTTGGGCAGACAACCTTAGGTGCCTCGTTAGGTAGGTAGGTATGATGTACTCGTATTCAATGGACTCGGGCGCGGGGCACAAGCAGCCAACAAACAACCTGCTCTTGAAAAAGTCAAGTGTTCAACTTGCAAGTTTGCTAGTGGTAGGGGGCGTGTTATTGAAGGCCACTAATAAGGAGGTCGGACAAAGGGGCTGCCCCTGAATGGCATCGTCCGTAGGATCGGGTCCGGAGTCGGCAGGGAGGTAAGCCGGTACCTATGTACACGAATATTCCCCGACTACCTAACTCGTAACAATGACAGGGTTGTCTACTGGGGAGAACAGCCAATGGTGATGTGTGTGTGTGTGTAAGTGAGAAGTGTTGCACGAAAACCCAACCCTGCGGGGAGCCAGCCAAGCCGACGTCTACGAGGACGGGAAGACAAAGAGGGGCGCCGGGGTCAGGGAACGTGGACTGACAGATCCAGGTTCTCGAAGCGGGCTGGTTGACGTTCAGGTCATGCGGGAGTTGGACGGTTCTGACGAGAGCTGGCGAGTCGAACGAATCCTGTGACGAGATCCAAAGGACGGACGTGCAGCCGCGGACGAAGTGCGGAAGGGGGGGGTAATATAAAAAGCCCCCTATCGTTCACGCCATCACTCATCCAGCACAACAGTACCAGTACACCCGCTCCAGGCAGCATTCAATACATCCATAGCGTACCCGAGTCGAAGTCCTTGCCAGCGTCCAACAAGCAAGAAAAAAGAAAAAAAGAGAGAGCAAGAAAACGAAGACCCCTCGCCCCTCCCGCCTACTCGTAACCCTGGGCGCAGAGGCAAAGGGCGGGTGAGAGGCGCCGGTGGTGGTGCGTGGCGTAGGCGCGTTGCGATTCGCGCCCACTTGCGCCGCCAGTGGAGCGCCCGTGAAACACCAGCGGCGGCCCAGGCGGCCCCGATAGGGTACGAGTACAGAAGGCCCGCTACCGGGGGGCTGCCACCTGCCACTCGGGTTCCGGGATACATCCCAGGCACTCCAGGTACGAGTATGCACCTAAGGGACGCTCGCTGTCGGCACTTCTCAGCCACCCGCTCGCCAGCCCGGGCTCCACCATCTGCCACCCACGGCACCCCGGCGCTCCCTTTTTTGGTTGTTCACATGTACTTAGCAAGGGTATGTAGGCACCTAGGTACCTACAAGCATCTGATTGGATCACTCGCATGAGTACCTCAGGGTATGATGTATCCTCAGATGTACCCCAGACCTCTCCTGCATGCCACGCTCTGATGCTACCAGTGGCATCCAGCCAGTACTTGGCGCGGTACACCGGCTGCAGGTCCTTGTTGAGTCCGACCAGACGCTTCATCGCCATCCATCCATTCAATGCCATCACGACCACCACAACACCACAACCACCAACACCGACACCACCGCGGCAACCAGTCACCCACCTCTCTTTCGTCGCTCCCGCTTCAACTAGCCCATCCCGCCCATGCTTTCCCGCCCCTCGGGTGGCCATCGCTCGTTCTAGACCGCCCGATCTGACGAGAGCATTCGCCCCCCGGCTTGCAAGAAGCCCGTCTGCCTCCAGGCTTTTATTGTTTGCACCCGGCTCGTTTTCTATCCAGTCTGACACCGCGACGCTCTCCCGTCTTAACTTCGTGATGGCCTATTTACCTGCCAGCCCTCTGGCCTGTCTCGCGTCCGCGCCGTGCGGCTTGCCTGTGGCCTGATCGCCGTTGCGACTCCACAACCCTGGCGTCGATCCCCCGCGGCCAGGACGCCCCGTGTCGCCGTGGCCATCGTCACTTCACGGGCCTCTGCGTTTCGACCTCGAGCCACAAGCGCCTGTACGAGTACATCAGATCTGAGTTTTCATTGCCTGGCGGTTACGCGGCTTCCGCTTCAGAAGGATCTTGTCGCCACCGCAATCCCACCCATGTAGGCCGCAAGGGGGGCCCGCCTCCACGCCGCCTGCACGCTTGCCGGGTCCCAACCACGAGCCTGCTGCCGCCTCATCTCCGCCGTCGCACAGAAAGCCGCCCTCTGTGGCGTTACGATCTTTGGGTTGGATGAGAGGCTCATTACGCCGGTTACACGGCTCCCGGTTTGGTTTGTGCCGCAGCTCGAGCCCCAGCCTGCGCGTTTGTTGTTTCGGCCGCAGAAAGCCGCTGTTCAGCCACAAAGAAGACACACTCGTTCACACAAAGAACAGCTGAGCACCCGTGCCGCCTTCCCGCGCCGCCCTGATCATCTTGGGCCAACACCATCACTCACTGGTCTGAACGGGTAGGATCCCCGTCATCACACCATCTCCGCAACTCCTTTTCCGCCTGACCCGATAGTACGAGTGCTCGTAGGCTGCAATGGGCAGCCGACCACATTCGCAGCCCAGCTCTGCGCGCTAGAACGGGCCGTGGTTTCGAATAAATGTTCGACGTCAGCCGTAGGCGCGATGCAAATTCCTTGGTCCGGTTTGCGCTCTGCCGGCGAATGAAACGCGTTGGCGCTACGGCAATGCTTCCCCTGGATGGGCAGCCTCCTATTCGGTGCGCCTCGGGTCGTCATGCCTTTGGCCCCGCTAAGGGGTTCCAGCCCGCGCACGAGCTGAACGTCCTCTCAGTCTTCCGCCCGCAAGGCCACTTGAGGACCGACAGTCCTGCGCGGCTGGCCAAGGCTTTGAATCACAGCTCGGTATATTCGAAGACCCCTGGCCGAGTGATCCGTGGGCTGTCGTATTTATTGCCGGCTTTGACGCCACAGAGCCACGCCACGCGGGCGCCAGAGGACATCCACACAACCCCGGCTCGGTGCCATATTGGGCGGAATGTCCACCAGCAGCTCATCTTATGCCCGAGACAGGCAGGTCGCAAGGATCACGATTGATCTCGTCTCAAAGCCAACGCCATCGTATTTATTACCTCTAGAACCTGTACAAATATGTTCAGGGAAATGATGCTACATCTACACCCACAGGACAGCTACACGCAGCTCGTCAAGCCGATGAGGGCTACTCCGGCAGCTCGAGCTTGCGGACATCCCCCGAGAAGTGCTCGTCCTGCCTCCATCGCTTAATCAGCAGGTACAGCCATGTGCCCCACTCCAGCAGGATAGAGCCGAACCACGACGTCTTGCGGAAGCCGTGCTCCATGGCCCATACCGCGCTGGCGTGGTACTTGTCGATGGTGGGGCGTCGAAGGGCCTCGAAATCCAGGAAGAGCTGCTCCACGCTCCGGGACTGGTGCCGCTGGAAGACGTGGGCAAACAGCACGGCGTCCTCAATGGCGATCCCGGTGCTCTCGCCCTGGGGCGGCATCTGCGCGTGGCTGTCAGCTTGTGCGTTTGCGTGGAGTTGGGTTCAAGGTGGGTTCGGAAACCTACCGCATGCGCTGCGTCGCCCATGATCAAAGTCCGCCCCTTGTGCCAGCGGCCGCCGGGCGGCAGTAGGTAGACGGGGTAGAGGTGCCAGTTTTCGCAGCCGGCCACGAGGTCCTGGATGCCGCGGACGCGTCCCGTCTGGAACCTCTCGACCACCTGCCTCTTGAGCGCGTCCTGGTCGCCGGCGAGCAGCTTCCAGCCGTCGCGCGAGTCGGCGCCGTCGGCCGCGCCCTTGGGCTCGTCCATGGTCATGGCGTCGGCGAAGTAGATGCTGCTCCTCGTGGGCTCGTAGTAGGACGTCAGCAGGATGCCGTTGGGGCTCGACACGAGCGCCGTGTCGCGGAGGCCGGGGGACCCGTCGGCCAGGGCGAGCGGCGAGCCTGTCCCGGCCCCGGCCCCGTCGCCGTCGGCGGTGGGGGCGACGTCGGCGCGCTCGCGGAAGCCCATGACCAGGACGCGCCCGGAGTAGGCCTTGTCGCGGCCCGGCTCGACCCAGAGGCGGCGCGCGGCCGAGTGAAGGCCGTCGCAGCCCAGCAGCACGTCGCCGGCCAGGGTGCTCCCGTCGCTGAATTCGAGCACCACAGGACCGTCGCTGCTGCTGGCATCGTTCTTCTTCCTGCCCTCCTCCTCCTCCTCCTCGCTCTTCGTCGCCGTCTCCGTCTCCGTCACTTGCTGCTGCTCCGAGATGCGCACCACGCGCCTGCCGAACTGCACGTCGACGCCGGTGGTGGCGGTCAGGACGTCCATGAGGGTCTCGACGACGGCGCCGCGCGCGACGCGGACGGCGCCGATGCCGCCCCAGATGTTGCCGAGGCGCCGGCCCGTCCGCAGCGAGACGTAGTCCATGCCGTCGGCGAGCGGGATGCCGCGGGCGCGCAGGCGGTCCCCGGCGCCGAGGTGGTCGAGGTAGCGCATGGCCAGCGGGGTCAGGACGATGGTGCCGCCGATGGTTTGCAGGCGGTCGCGGACCTCGATCAGGGTGATCTGGATCTGCTGCGGGGTGTCGCCGCTCTGGGGCGAAGCGGCAGCAGCAGCAGCTACTTCTCTCGCCGTCTTGGTCAGAGCGATGGCGGCTGCCAGGCCGGAGGGGCCGGCGCCGAGGATGAGAACCCGCTTGACGGCCATGGCGGCGCGTGGGGGGCTGGGGTGTGTGTTACTTTCGTGTGGCGGGATGCTGGGATGCGTGGGATGCGTGAGATGTGATTTTGTAGATGAAAAGCGTGACAAGGTTATGTTATGTGTGTGGTGAGGCTTTTGCCGTAGATCGCTCGTGTTGTGCCCGTGGTCCCCTTGAGCCTGCTTTTCCCTTTTATCTCGATCCGGCGCCGGGGAGCTGCGGCTTCTTTATACCCTTAGTCATGCGCACCTCCCCCGTATAATGACTCTCGACGCCGCATCCCGAATGCCCGGCCGTGCTAGCTGGCGCGTGCTATTAGTTACCTAGTCTCGGACGGTCGATTCTCGCTGGGAACACCTGGGTGATGCCCGTACGAGGAGGACGGAAGCTGGCGGCGGGGTCGCATGGTGACCGAGAACCGAGGTGAAGGCCCGGCTCTAGACGCGTCTGGGTTCCCGTTGCGGTGTTTGCTGAGCTGGTCTGCTGGGCTTGCGTGGTGAGGTTTCTGATCCATTCGCGAGGTGTCTGCGCGCCAGTGTGTGTCCATGCTGAAGGGGCCAGAGAGGGAGAGGAGTGGCTGCGACTCTCTGGAAGTGTTGCGTTCCCAAAGTAGATAGCTTGTCAACCAGCCTAGGTACATCCTCGTATGCTTCTTACCTACGTGGGTAGCTTCAACCTGATCAAAATCTCACGTGTGACACTGCACCACAGTGAGCGATGACACTCGGTGCCCGTCGTCGAAGTGGACCGACTTGGACAGGACGGCGGTGATTGCACGAGTAGTGGTCTCACCTGGTTGACAGCCCGGCGACCCACATCCGGACGATCGGACGGTGGGAGGGTTGCTGATTGGCCAATGGAGCTAGTCCCCCTCGGAGGATGGTCGGCGTCACCCTTCGACCGCCCGGACGGACGACGCTCTGCTTGACCACAGCACGGCATCTCCGTCGTCGCCCCGGCTCATGGCGACCAAAGTCTGCATCACATCCATCCGAGAGCTGGCGCAGCTCGGGCAGACTGACCTCCCGCGGCATGATGGACGGTCAGATGGCGGACCAGCAGCCCTCGCCCCAGGCCGCCCGCCCTCGCCCTCCGCCGAATCGCCGCCGCGACAAGCCCCAGCTCTCGTGCAACACATGCCGGAGACGAAAGTCTGTTGCTCCCCCTCCCCTCAAGCGAACGTCCGGAGCTATCCGCTGACACTTGACTCTTCTGGAAACGACACAGACTCAGGTGTGATCGCCAGCAACCCTGCTCCAACTGTACTGTACGCCCCATATCCCCCTCCTGCTTCGTTGCCATACGGTGTTTGCTCACTCCAGGACACACAGAAGAACAGCGTCGCCGCACAGTGTGTTTTTGCCGAGCAATACTCGTCTCAGCGCCAACATGCGGCCAGCCATGCCAGCACCCCTTCTTCCCCGACAGGGCCACAGCGATCTCGGTCCCGGCGTCCACGCCCGGCCGGGGCGCCGAGCCGCCTGCCGCAGAGACAATAACCCGCCCTCTTCAAGGGCCTTCCGTCCGGGCGAATGAGACGGAGTGTCCTGCTCATAGGAGTGAGCGTCCAATTGCACCCCGGCCCGCTGTCGGTCCATCCTCATCCCCCAGTCCCGCCGGCACGTTGAACTTGAACAGCCAAGGTCCGGGGTATCGGGATCCCTCTCACTGGACCTCCCTCCTCAAAGGCATCCCTGAGATGAGAGAGCAGCCTGCCAGCCAGGAAGAGACCGGAGCAGGAGCAACAGGAGCAGCAGGAGCAGGAGCAGCAGCAGCAGCAGACACCGCGAGGACGCTGCCGACCATGTGCCCGGGCATCCTGCTGCAACAAGGCTGTGAGCCGACCACCACGCGGGACGCCATCGCCGCGCTGCCACCACGCCGCGTAGCAGACCGCCTGGTAGCGTACTACTTCACCTCGCTCGAGTACTCCATCCGTACGTGAGCCTCTTCGCGCTGCGGCCCCCCAACGACAACTGACTCGTGAGTGTGCAGGTGTTGTCCATACACACGAGTTCATGAGGCATGTAGGTGGACTCCCAGCTCGCCGCCACAGTTGCATCCCGTCGTGGCTGAACCCCGGAACCAGTATATCCAGTTCTGGGAAGACCCAGAATCCGCCTCGCCCTCGTGGCTGGCTCTCCTGTTCAGCATGTGCTGCCTGGCCACGCAGTTTCAAAACCCCAAGATCCGCATCTCGAAGCAGCCCCAGGCGCGCGCCCCGCAACACGACCCGGAGACAGTGGCCACGATCGAGCGATACCGAACCAAGGTCGTGCAGTGTCTGGTCTTGTCCAACTACAGCCGCGGAGGGCCCCACATCCTAGAAACCATGGCCAACTACGTGATCATGGAGCAGTATCTCAGGCAGGATTCGGACATTGGCACCTGGCTTGTCGTGGGCAATCTTATGCAGATAGGTGTGTCTGCTCTGGACGGATCTGGATTCCCGGGTCGGCCTCCCCTATTTCCCTGGCTGACAGTTCTCCAGCAACACTCATGGGCTTGCACAGGGATCCGGCGCACTTCAAGTCCCTCTCCCCCTTCGAAGGCGAGATGAGGAGGCGCGTCTGGGCGACCTTGTTCATGATGGATCTCTCCTGCTCGACCCAGATGGGCATGCCGCGGATCATCAAGGACTCCATTGTCGACATCCTCGAGCCTCGCAACCTGCAAGACGACGACATCTGGCCGGAGATGGTCTCGCTGCCGCCCGAGAGGCCGCGGACCGAGCTCACCCCGGCCCTGATGGCCGTGGCCAAGTCCAGGATAAGCAAGGCCTTCAGCATCGTCTCGGACCTAGTCACGGATCCCCGCCCGCACTCGTACAAGACCGTCATGGACATTGACGCCAAGCTGGGCCAGACCATGGACGACATCCCCCGCCCTGCCGCCACCGGCCCATGTCCAAGTCCATCATGGACTCGCCCAAGCTCATTACACAGGTGAGTGATTTGCGACGATTTTCTGTCTGCCTTCTGGGCTCCCCTCGCCCTTTCTGACTTCTCCTTGCCCCCGGCAGAGAATACACATTGAACTCGTGTACTTCCGGGCCAAGATCCTGCTCCACCGCAAGTACTTGACGCCCGAGACGAGCAACAGCAACCCCGACCCCGCGGACAACCGCGGCCACAACAACAGCAGCAGCAACAGCAGCAGCAACAGCAGCAGCAACAGCAGCGCCAGCGCGCATGCCCACGCCCACGCCCACGCGTACACGTACTCGCGAAACGCGTGCGTGTCCTCGGCCATGGGCACCCTCGAGCACCAGCACGTCCTTGACGATGAGCTGCAGCCCGGGGGGCGGCTCGAGTCGATCCGGTGGGTCATGTCGTCCATGGTGAACCATGAGTTCCTGCTGGCCACGAGCGTCCTGTGCTTCTGTGTCCGGAACATGGACCTGGACACGTCTATTGCTCACACCGCCCACCGGGGCCTCGGGCCCGGGGCGGGAACGGGGACGGGGACGCTTCTGGGCGATATCCAGTCCCTTCTGCGGAGGACGCGGAAAATTTGGTCCCGCAGCGGCGGGGCGTCCGCCGAGGCCCACAAGGCCGCCGAGGCGCTCCGAGTTGTGCTCGGCGACGACCCCGGCGAAGGGGCACCCGGCTCCTTACCCGGCACTCTCGGCGAGGCTGCCGGTGGCATTGCGGCCGCAGACATGTCGCATCCAGTTTTCCCTCCCACCAGCGACGTGCAGATGGGCAACAATCCCGCTGTGCAACAACAACAACAACAACAACAACAAGGTGAGCAAGCCAAGCGGTGCGGACCAGCATCTACTGCTACCCTCTCCAGCACGCGCCGTACGTATGCGGGCTACTGACACGCTATGAACCCCCCTGGCAGACGCCCTCGACAATTTCCAGACACCTTTCTCCTTCTTCAACTTTATGCTGGACGACCTCAATATGGTGGCTTACGACGCCACCGACCCCGAAAGCGTCTTCTCGTCTTCGCAAATTACCCCGTACCAGATCTAGTCGTAACTGAGTTGTACCTGGTCTGCGTGGAGAGGACGCGCTTTCACGAGAAAGGAGAAAATCGAATTTCCCAGCGCGACGAGGAGACAAGACTCATAGTCACGACGGGTGACAAAAGCGGCACTGATGCCTGCAGAGTACCTGAGTATTGTTTCCAAAGACGATACTCGAATAGTTCGGATATCACTCAAAAGAGCGGCTCTCTGGCCTCTCAGAGCGTCCCGGTCATCACGGCAGACCCGTGTTTCTGATTTGGCATCACTCTCAAGGCTTGCGGCGTGGCAGCTGTCACGGTTCAGAAGTAACATTCTCGACGTTGGGCTGGGGCCGAGACGTGAGTCGGACGGTTCCGTGTCGTCTCCGCACCCACCCCCTTTCTATTCTACCAGACGGCAGCGGGTGCCGGCAGACAGCAGCGGCGTCACGAAAGACATAAGTGAAAAGGGAGTTCATATATCCCATGTGGGCTGGTTGGGAGCATCAGCCCTTCATACCTGGTCATCGGCGATGGCGGCGCGCTGGGCTGGGCGATTCGAAGGTGTTGACAGCCGCTTGACGGATTCCGGCGGGGGAAGGGTTGAGAGATGCAGCGATCCCTGTCGATGAGCACCCACGAAGAAGGGGCCCCGGCGTCCCAATCACATGGGGCTGTGGGAGGACCGCCACACGACGTCGATTCGATGTGGCTTGTGCCGTTTAGCCGCTTTTTCCCGTCCAAGTCCCCTCATTCGTGCCAGCGCACGAGCCTTGACCCTTGGCCCCACGCACGCCTCTTTCCCGTCCTGAGGTCTCCTCACATCACTCACATCCATCGCACTTTTGTGAGTGCAAGAGGCTGGAGCATAGCAGACAGCCGAGGCTCAGTGGGCCCCAACAGAGATTGGTCGTGGCTTGAAAGCATGTGCCCGTGGCTTGAAAGCGGCGAGCCTAGACGTGCTGCTGAGCCTGCCCGGCCCGGAAGCTTGCAGAAGTCGTCAGCCGGGGGGAAGAAAACTGCGGGGAAGAAACCGCTATTCCCGTCTCAAGTCCGATAGCCTACTGGCACTTCGACGTCATCCCATTTCTACCGCGTATGCTCGAGCCTACGACTACGACTGGAGTGCTCGAGCCTACGACTGGAGTGCTCATACCTGTCTGGCGGCGCAGGCGTGGCTTGCCTCTCACCTCTCGACGCGTCCTCCTCCTTGGCCCCCGGCCCGGCCGCCGCACTGAACATGGTCACTTTCCACATGGGGCAATCGAGATGGCCCCCTGCGAGACTCTATTGGTCCGACCAGCCGAAATGCTTAGGCTGGCTCCTCTCGCGCGAAGTTGCTTCGCCCTCCCTCCCCTCCGGCTGGCCTGGCTCTACCCATTACATACGGGACGCGAGACTCTTCACTTTGCAACCTACGGCCCGAGAACTGGGACTGAGTAGGCAGTGCGGACGCACGAGTGATTGCGCAACACGAGCCACCCCAGACCGTCGTCGACAAACTCAACCCAGCCAGCACCCACACCTGACCGACGTGTCGGTTGCGCAATAGACCGAGCGGGCATCATCCGACAACACACACACTTGCGAATCAATGCACACACTGGACGCACACCGGGCGTGCTCGTGACAACTGTGGCTCAGGAAAATGTACCAATCTCGCTGCCGCCTCACAACCCATCGCCCCTCACTTTCACAAGCCGAAGCGGGCCGCGCCAGGCGGAGAGCAAAACGCCACGAAAGCTACACCGTCTCGGCAGCGCCGCTGTTCGCCTCACCTGCCAGAGTCACTCGCAGAGTGCTCGCAAGTCGCGCCCAAGGGGGAAAATAGAATTGGCGGGCGTGCTTTGAGGCCCGAGGGAACAGCCGGGTAACGGCGCGTTGAAGTGCGGCTCACCCAACCGTTCGTAGGGTAGAGCCGTGCCCCACCTCGGAAAGAGAGAGAGAGAGAGAGCATCAGCCACGAGTACGCCTGCGCCGATCGAGGGGATCAGCAAAGTGAGGAAGTGGGTTAGTCGAGGCAACCGGACCTGGCTCGCTGTCCAACATGAGCCAGATCTCGGGGGTCAATTTTTTTGTTTTCAATGGATGGGGACGGGGGCAAGGGTCAGACTCCAAACTGGAGTGAAAATAATAATCATGTCGTAGCAACGACTCTTCTCGTCTCGTCTGGCTGCGCTCCCTCGCCTTGGGGGTTGGGAGGCCTCCGACTTCTGACTCGGAGACATGGTGCTTGTCTCACCTCCCCCGCATGGAGGGGGCAGGCAGACCGCTGAAGAAGAAGAAGAATACGTCCGCCACAGGGGTGCCGGATGGTTTGCCATGTCTGAGCCTTTCCCGGGGCTGTGATTGAGATTGCGAGTGAGATTAGAAGGGCGCCCCAACTTCCTGTCCATCTGATGACCCGGAATCCTGCGGTACATGGGGATCGTCGGGGCTCACGTGATTATTGTTTTACAAAAGTATCGAGGTCCCGGCGCACGCGCGCCCATGTGAGGCCGCTGGCGTTGACCACCGTGCCTCGCCGGGCTTGCCGGCAAGAAAGCATGGCCCCAAGTCCCAACATTGGTGGCGTCGTGCCCTACGGTCACGGCTTCGCTGCCTCGGCCGGCACCTTCGCGCCATGCAGAACAGAGCGGGTGCCTCAAAAGGCCCTGAAGAAGAGAGCCGTATCGTATCCCATATGCGACAGGTCGCGACCCGCAGCTACTCTGCAAAGCCAGAAAGCAGCGCTCCTGGGGGCGGAGACGAAATATCTCACCGGCATCTCGGGTGGCTAACAATATATCCCAAGGTGGGAACTGCGATGCCGACCGACGTTAGGCTCGGAAGAAGGGTCTACAGAAGGAGAGAGAGCGGCGTGGGAAACCACTGAGATGAAGCTTCGCATAGGTGGAGAGGCAGTACTATGAAGAGTCGCACCGAAGCGCAACTTGCAAGTACCTGCCTGACTAGATACTATCTGCTTGACAGATGGAGATGGAACATTGTACCGCGTCGACGTGAGGCCGTCGCTGTCCAAGTCCCATGTCGCTCAGCATGATTGATGATGATACTGTAGTCTCACTGCCGGCCATGGACAGGAAGGCTGGCGTGTGACAAGGTCCCAGCCTGGAAGTCAGGATCAGGTATGATTTCCGCGCCTTCGGCGAAGACCACGGATTTGGACAAAGCATGATTATCCGCCTCAGACCCCCCCCCCCCCCCCCCAAAAGTCAAGATCTGACGAGAGCTACCCTTCGAATCAGAGGTAATCCAGGACCTCAACAGCTGTGACGACACAGTTGTGCTCAGATGACCTCATCACGAATATTGCAACGTCGATCCAAGCATGAACAACGCCTCGAACCTCCACGTATTTAGTCTCGTCTGGGCAGGCATCGATATCATGTTTCTCTTGATATCACCAACATGAAGCCGCAACGATGTCGTAATGACCACCAGCCTCCCCAGCGAACGTAGGCGGAAATGAAAGTTGATCCAGCCTTCCTCGAATGAACTTCAATAATACGTTCATCTTGGGGGAAAGATCCCGGATGATCCAGAAAGCAAAAAAACGGACGAAACTCACATACTCGGGACTGTCGCGATCTGAGCCGAAACTATTATCGTACGACTTTTCTATCGCATGATCTTTTCTCGTACGACTAGTAAAAGTGTCGCGGCTGTCAGGCACTCGAGTGCTTGATGGAAGGCTCTCTGGAGAGTAATTTGACGGGACGCAGTCTCGCAGATCACGATCTGCAGTCTTGCTGCTCTTTGTCTCTTCACCGGGACTCCCTCAGATTTGTCTTAATCCCTAATGAACGCCCTGAGCTGCTTTGTCTGCAAGTTTAAAGAAAAAAAAATAAAAGAGAGAGAGAGAGAATACCGCGCAGCCAGAGGATAACGGTGCGGGAAGGGGAAATGTGTTTCGGGGGGCATTGGTCTTTCAATCAGGCTCCGGCACAGTAAAAGGGCCGATGGCTGGATGACGCATATGGATGCCCAGAGCGCCATTCTTCAACAACTGGCACCAGGTCTCTTTTCCTGGTGGCATCAGAGTCGTCTGCATTGTCGAACAAGAGGACTGGGGACAAGGGGGTTCTTCGCAGGGTGGCAGCGGACCAGGTTAATCCTTGAGGTATTTACGAGCGAGATGGAGACGACAAATCTATCACTTGCCCGGCTTTTCTTGCGAAAGTTGATCTTTGGGGGATCGCGACGCCACAGCCGTACACGCAGCAACAACGGGTGACGCAATGCCTCCTGTCCCGGTACGCCGAGAACTGGCATGCCCGAGCGTTGTTGGGCGATCAGGAGGCGCGGGGGCAGCGTTGTCTTATGTCGCTCTTTCAACAGCCTTGGCGCGGGACCGGTAAACCGGGCCTGAAAACCATAGCACGTGATCTTCATCGCTCGTGTGCCTTTGCGCAATGGGTCTGCAGGTGTTCGTGTCCACGGGTCAAGCATCATCTGTCTGAATGTCTGGGAGCGATGATGATAACAATGATGCTTGATGGAAGGATAAACTCCGAAAGCCGGACTTTGTTTGGGGCCTGCATTTTCCTCTTATGGCTGAGTTTCTTTCTTCCTCTTTTTCTTTTTCTTGTTCTTCCTCTTTTCTTTTTCTTGTTCTTTCCCGTTTTCTTTTCCATTTTCTCCTTCTCTTTGGTTCGGCGACGATGAAGCCGTCAGAATGCTGAGCCTCAACCTCCAACGACCATCATTCTTGGGGTTGGTAGCAGTTTTGAGAAGTGTATGTCCATCCATGGAAGGCGCACCGCCGAGCTTCCGCTCATGATACGACAACACTCTCTGCTACCATCTCCAGAGGCTGTACTGAGCCGCGCGAAGCTGTTCCGCCCGGTGGCCCATCCCCTTTACACGGGCCCCATGATCTCCCCCAAGTCAGACTCGGCTGCTGTGTGTGCAGATAACGGGGTCTGGGCAGCGGGGCTGCCGCGGACTTGCTATGCGTTTTATCGGATTTGCAACGTCTTGCCATGAAGCATACACACGGGTTGGGGGGGGGGGGGGGGTTTGGCCGTGGAACGCAGTGAGCAGTGAGTGTACCCTCCCACTCCCGAGGCACTGGGCGTCCCAGTTCTGTCGGTCACCACCTACCTACCTACAGCCGCTACAGCGCGTGAAACCGCGACCCAAGGAAGGGTGACAAGTGACAACCTATACGATGAGACAGATCAGAGACAGGTATGATGACAGCCGTCCATGCGAGAGGCAAGGGCCCGCGTACCGGGCGGGCAGCACGCGAAGGTCTTGGACATGGCCGTGGAGGCGGGTGAGACTGCTTCCCCGGCCCAATGCTCTGGTATGTGCGCGACGCGGGCCACGCAGGCAGTATCAGTAGAGGCAGGGACAACAACAACAACAACAACAAGACCAATAAACAGGGGAGGCTGCTCATGTGCTGCTCGTAAGGCAGCCTCTCACATGCTCGCCTCGCCCCCGAGAGGAGAGGGCGCCGCTCAGGCGGAAAGGGGAGCCGGAAAGGCCTGGGGTACTCGTACGTAGAGATCCATCCGGTCCTGTTGGAGTTCGAGAATGGTGAGTGAGCCTTGACCGGCTCGCGCAGGAGAGACGCAGAAAAGGCCGGCATGTGGCTGGCTGGCTGCCAGCTCTTCACACACACACACACACAAACACACACACACGAGCACTCGCACCCGTATCCAGGGCGTCGTCGTCTTGCGGGACGGTAGAGGGGTGCGCGCAGCAATGACGTTGAGACTGCCCTCAGCTTGGACCACTGCATGCCGAACTGGCAAGGCACCTTTGTCGCATCAGGCAAGTCTCGAGGTAATCATAAAATGGAAACAAAAAAAATCGATGCCTCACTCACCGAGATCAGCACGCAGATGATGGAGAGCCGAGATGAAGCCTTGCGGTGAAATCAGCCGGAGGGATGGACGCTTCATCTCGGGCGATACGGCACGCCGGGTTCTGCAACCGTATTGACCTCTGTGGCTCAGCTGTCCAGTACTTTCCGAGTGCCTCTACCTATCCTCCTACCTTAATGGGTGCCGGGCTTCTGGTAGCAACCGCTACCTAATGTACCTTTTACTCGTAGGCACATGTACATAGATTGCCTGCTTTGATTTGAATATGCACAGTATCCGTACGAGTACCAGGCGCGTGCACCCAATCCAGTGTACTCGTACGAGTACACGCCGGAAGACACGCCCATCCACTCACTCGGGCCCCGGCACAGGGCGTGGCTGGATTGCAAGTTTCCATGAATGAGGTACTACTCATACTATCCTTTGACACGAGTACAGGGCGGCCTTTGCGACACGGGAGTCTCCACTTTCCGCCGCGTGTATCCGTACTTGTCTCTCAGCCACTCTGTAGACCGGGAATATACGCGCATGTACGGGCATGCTGTACGAGTACCCATCCCGGCACTAAAGCTACATCCAATGTGCCAATGAATGCCCCCAACCCCGAGCCCATGCAGATCGGAGATGGGACTGGCAGCCCTGTCAAATCTGAAACGGCGAACCGCCCGCCCTGGAGCGTCGCGGGGAAATGCCTCGACCCTGACACAAAGTACCGCCACACCACGAAGCGCACCTGCAGGTACGAATTGAGGGCGTAACGCAGCCCCCCCCCCCTCCCTCCCCCAAAGCACGGTCGAGGTAATGTTAATTGGACAAAGGGGGGCCGCGTAGCCACCCTCCTGGGCGGACAAGAAGCTCCGGACGTTGCTGGCCCCGAGAGGATCCTCGTACTCGGCACAGGCGTGCCTCTCTGCTCGGATCTGCCGTGGTCGGTCGCCCTGGGGCTCGTTCACGGGCGAAGCAGCGTTTGAGGCAGGATACAAATGAAGGGAAGCTAGAGGGCAAGGAGGTTACGAATGTCAAGCAAGTTTCTTGAGACGCAGCTGCGGATTGACCGGCAATATATGCGAGGAAGTTCAGGTGTAAATCAAGACGCATGCCGCTACGAGTAAATGCCTTTGAGACAATGACTATCGCACCGTATTTAACTCTTGTAGGACTGATAAGACGCGGCCACTTACTCTGATGTGGTCGCCAAAATATGTACATGGCAGCAGTGTGATCTGGATGTGTCTATCTGCCCCCATCGCGTCCCCGTCCCTACGAGTATGCTGGTGTCGTGGTCGTGGGTAAGTACGAGTACGGGTACCACTGGGCCTTGCTCGCTAGGTAGGTACCCTTGCAGTGTGGAATGGCGCACGGAATTCCGCAGCCGGATGATTGTACCTAAGTCCTCCTAGATAGGGACTCGTACAGGGTACAGGTCCTCCGCGTCCGACCCGATCTGTCGGTGCCGCCAGCCGCTCGCCCCACGCACGTAAAGATTACCTAGGTACTTACAGCCACACCCAAGGATGCGGCTTGTATCTTATTAATTCGCATACGAGTACACCTACATATGCCGACCTAATTGACAGCTCGCGCACTGCGAGTAATGGAGGGACAGATACGACAAAAAGAAAATGTGCTCTGGTCACGAAATCTCGAGCATTACTGAAGTATCTATCTGGATCTTTTCCAAGCATCAAGTTCTCCTCGCCAACTCCGCGTACCCAGGTACCTTACGCGCATGATCTTGAGTACCTCCACTACAAGCACACAAACACAGGCCCGCACGCCCTCCCGTGCGTGGAACCCGCCGAGACCCCTGCCCGCTTGCCGCCCCACCGCTGCCACTGGCGATCCGTCTCCACCACTTCAACGTTCTAGATTCCAGATTCCCTCGCGCTTGCGTCACGCCTCGAGGTAATCTCAAAGGCCTGTCTGCCCGCCCGCCCGCCCTGGCAGCAGAAGCAGACCCTTTTCTCTGATGAGCAGCGCTGATGAGCCACGTTTGAAGGGGTTTGTCGCGCCCAATCTGCCGTCCTTCCGGCCGCGATCCCGTCTTGCCAGGCTTTCCATTCCATCATCGTGCATTCATCACCTTCCTGATCTGACTTTGCAGCACGTCCCGTCCCCTTCTTCAGACTTGCCGGCATGTAAGTACCTAAGAGGTACCTGACCCATGGGGGAAGAAGCCAGCTTCTTGCTCACTCCAGCCATATCATCTCCTGCCAAGGAAAGTAAGTAGGGTTTTCTCGTGGGAGATGGCATTAAATATATTCGCATTACGGAATAAGCTAATGTCGTGCGTCAATTGTTGCTCGTGTTGTCGAAGTGTAGTTGGTGCCACCACCGTTCCGCGCTGGCACCTGTGCGCCTCCCCCCTTCTTGTATGCTGCAAAACATGTCGCCAGCGTCGTGGTGATGCAGATAACCCAACCCCCTCCCCCCTTTCAGAGACTGCCCCACAGTAGACCTCCATGCGCAGTCGAATAATTCCACCTGGCCGGCAACGCTGCTTGCCGTGTTTCCTTGAACGCAGCCATGGGTATCCGCGCTGGTGATGTAGCGCGTTGACCCTCGAAAGGTATATCTGGTAAAATCAGACGAGAAAAAAAAGAAAAAGTTGGTGTGCCTTAAACCATAGGCTGGTATCTCTTGGTTTTCCTTCTCTTGAACGCCGTGCCTCAAACGTGAAGGGAAATCCTCGTATCCGTGTATGCGCCGTCTCATGTCGTCGTGTCGTATATTCACGCTCTGGTGATTACAAGCTCACAGCTTCGTCAGTGAGTTCAGAATCGAATCTGTAGCTCGTAGCCCGTTGTGTTTCGGAAAGCACTGTGTTGAGAGGCCCCTTCGCCATCCGACACGTCGACAGCCATCTCCCATTCGCGACGCGGCTGAGGAACAGCCCTGTCCACCTCGCAAATATGCAATCTCATGTCCTGCCCTTCAGCCATCTCGCGGATCACATCGTCGTCAACCTCAATCCGGAGGTCGCTGTCAAGGATTCGGACCACCCCAGTCACTGTCTTCGGGTCGATGTCCCATTTTCGGGAGATTTGGGAGATGAAGTTCTGTGTCGTTCTCTCGGTCAGATAGATGGCTCGGTGCAGAGACTTGGATTCCCGCTCGCCGTTCTCGCGAAGGACGTAGACGCAAGCGATGGCCCGCGTCGGCTGTGGTGACGGCGGCTTGTAGGACGGGTCTACCCCCTTGGCCTCGATGACCCCTGTCGCATTCACGACCAAGCTTGGTTTCTCCGAGTTGCGGCCTGCTGTCAAGTCATTGCCCCCGCTTTTGGTTTCAGAACGGAGAGACATTGAGCTCGGTGTTGGAGAAACCATTGACGATCCCGTCGCCGAGTCGCGCTGCCCTTCGCTCTGCTCCTGTGGCTCTGCCTTGATATTTTCCAGTGGTTCCTCCCCAGACAGACTGACAGGGTGCAGATCGGGATCATCCAGGGGCTCGCCTCGCAGATAGAAGAGACTGACGGGGCGGGTACTGGTAAACATGTCTTGGAGAGACTGTAACTTGGAGAAGAGGTCGTCCTCCACCGGACTGCGCGTGGGAGCTCCGTTGCCTCCCCCAGCCGAGCTTGCCGACGACATGGACCAAGTCCTCTTGTGCTTGGGCGCCTTTCCTTGTCGTTGTGTGTCTTGATTCTTCGCGCCTCCACGCCTCCTCTTGCCAAAGTCTTTGAAGCCGTTCTCAGCCTGGGCTAGCTGGCTCTTGGTCTTTTCAATGTTCTTCTTGATGTGTGCCACGTCGTTCGTGAGTTTGCGCTCTGCCCCGTGATCGCGAAAAAGTTTCACCTGGCAGTAGCAGATCTCCGGAGACTTGTTATCGGGCAGCGAGGATTCCGCAGCTGGCATGGTGATTGTTTTGGCGCAGAGCCTGACCGGGATGCCCTTGACTCCTTTCGAGTGGCTGAAGTCCGTCGAGAGGAAATTGAAGCGGACCGATACAATGCACTCAGCGGCGCCATTGATGCCCGGAGTCCAGATCACCGAGAAGCCATCAAATGAGGAGCTCTCCAGCTCAACACGCGTCCTCCTGTCGTCGCCTTCGGGTGGGTGGCCCGCCTCAACGTACTCGACTGCTTGCAGCTTGCCACCGCGTTTGTGAGCTTCGGCAGTGCCGCGGCCTTCTTTCCACAAACTCCAGCAAACGCCTGGCCTCTGGCGTTGCTCCTCGTCCTCGAAGGATACGCGAACAAAGGTCCGATATCTGACACCCGGGATGACAGCGCCGTTGGATGAAGCATCGGAGATGGAGAGAGAGTAAGCCTGGCCCTTATTCAGATACGTGACTGGTGTTTCGTCGGGATCCCTTATCATTGCTGTCGGCGCATTCAGAGTCGTTCGGAATCGAAATTCGGTAGCAGCAGGCGGGATGAGGCCAGTCAAATGTGAATTAGTGGGGTGACCTGAAAAGTTGGCTACAGGCGGTGACTGGGAGTTGAAGGCGGCATCGAGCGACTGCATACGCCCGTGCGGAGACTCGGGAGACCCGTCCTGATCCATGGTCTCAAACCCGGAATCATGATGGACGAACGACGACGGCGCGAAAGAGGGTTGCGCGTGAGAGGGCTGGAGAAAGAGGTTGAACCGGGGGTCCTGTTGTTGCTGCTGGAAGTTGTGATGCTGGATACTGGGATGGAACTGGCTCAGATCGAGCATGGCAGGGCCCGCGGGTAAAGCTCCCTCGCTGGTAGGCAACGATAAGGGCGTTCCCAACCCCATACCAACCCCTAAGCTGGGGCTGTGTAAGTCGCCAGCTTGCGGGTGGTAGATGGTCGTTCCACCGGGCGTCGGGGTATAGTAACCTGGTGGCTGATTCGCGAAAGCGCTGAACGAGAACGAGTTGGGGTCCAGCAGCGAGGGGGTGAATCTCCACGGGTCACCCGAAGCCCGTGGGGTCGGGTCCTGGTCGGTAAAGCCCTCATTATTCGGCTCGTGGCTCCTAGAGAGTCGACGGTTAGTACGAAACAACCGGAGGGGTTCCTTTCCAGCACTGTGTTGACACGCTATACATGTACTGCCCGGCACAAATCCAGATTCGTGAGCGTACTTTACGAGTGGCAGAAAGTTGCGGACTACCCCGCAACTCCGGCGCTCCTGCAAAGTCCGATACTCATGCATGATAAAATATTCGAGTCCTGCCGAGTTCCGACCAGGGTCCGAAGAGGTAAAGGGGAGGGGGGAAGATGGAAAGCAGGGAAGGCGGAAAGGGCGTCGAAGAAAGGAGAGACGCGGCGGTGATATGAACGGTAGGGGTCAGCTGGTGTACATACTGGTCTTGGGAAGAAGAGGCTGGGATGACGTTGTCGTTGGCCGTGACCGTGACGTTGGGGGTCCGGCTGAAGTGTGGGCGACCTCGGGGAACTGCTGACGAAAGTTGGCAAGAAGCTCGCTGCCGGGCTTCTGCGAGCTTTTTCTGAATCACCAGATTGTAGTTAGCACTGCCATACAGGCTTGTCCGGGCAAGGGCGGGTGGGCTGGCGGGCCGCGACGATGACACTTCTTGTCTGACATTGGGCCGCCTTGGGTTGAGCAGAGGAACGGCCTGACTTGGACTCTAGAACAGTGGCCCATTAAAACGAGGACGACGTACCTTTGACGAAACATTTAGACAGAGGGGCAGGAGGAGCACGTTGAGTGGAAGTGATACCAAACGAAGCGCGGACGTGCAAGCGCCGGCCGTGTCAATGTCGCAGGCCTGGAAGGCTTGGTCGGGCCCGTGGCCGGATGGCGAAGGGAGGCCAGTGGATCGGTCGCGCCGACACCAATCCGCGTTGGAGTGCCGCTGAAGATCTCGGAACCAAGAGGGGATTTGGGACTACGGGTAGCGGAAGGCGGCGGCTGGGGCGTATTCAGAAAGAGCATGAAAGACAGGGGCGAAGAATGCCGGAGGGCCGTCGAGGCTGGAGACGAAGATGACACGAGAAAGGGAAGGGAGAGAGGGGAAGAAAAGGAAGGGACCAGGGCCGGGGCCTGGGGAAGAAGAAAATGGGGGCAAGAAGGCCGTGAAGTCGGGAGTGTATAGCAAATGGCGAAAGGTGTGTTTTGGCGAGGCGAGGGCCGGCGGGCGTGAGGATGTAAGTGACGGGGGATCAGCCACAGCAGAGGTCGGGAGGCTTGATGACACGAACCACACGAGGCTAGGCCGGGGGGGAGGGGAGGGCAGAGGCGACAATAAGTAGTGTGGTGAGCCACGCGAGAGTTATCATTCAGGCCGGCACCGTAGCGGCCCATTGTCCGCCGGGGGGCTTGAGCTTGACGTGACTTGAAGAGGTGGGGACAGGACGAGATAATATAAGCCAGTGCTAATGGTGGAGAGCGAGTAGCGTGCTAGTTAAACAGCCAGCCGCGCATGGTCCAGTCGGCCGGACTCGCATGGATGAGCCACAGCGGAGGACAACTAGAAGGGTTGTAGGACGGGCAAGGCAGGGTAGGGGAGGGAAGAGAGGTCAGGTACCTCTCATGGGGCAGAGCAGAGCAGAGCAGAGCAGAGCAGGCCAGCGAACGACGCCGCAAGCGACAGGGGGTGGTGTGGGCAGGCGTGCTCGTACGGGCCGGAGAGGGAAGCCTGATGAGAGGTACTCGCAGGCGGGCAAGCAGCTGGAGGATAGCACGGGACGGGACTGATGAGTGTGGGACGGGATGGGATGGGATGGGATGGCGAGTCGGCTGGTTGGCTGGCTCGCTGGAGGGGCCGAGTGGATGAGGGCAAGGTGAGGTAGGGCAGAGCCGAGCCAGAATTGGGATCCCGTCGAGCCTCCACTGGACTGGGCTGGACCCCGACTGGACTGGACTCACGCCCGTCGACCTCCTCAGCCCGTGCCCGTCGAAGACCTCACCCGGCGGCGACGAAGTGCCGCAACCACACCACTGGCAACAGTTGACCTGCCAGCGGGAGTCTACGGATACCTCAGGCACGGGTACCTACCTACCTATTCAGCGCTTCCATCCATCCATGATGGATGCGATACTCCAACTCGTAGTACCCAAGGAGTCGTCAGAGGTAGGTATTCAATGCCTGCATGAGCAAAACCCGCGAGGTACACGATACGGGTTGGGACATGGATCTATGTGACTTGAAGGCAACAAAGCTACCAGCTGAGCGGTATACCTGCACAGGCCGATCCAATGTGCGGTACGAGTAGGTCAACCGGCTACGAGTGAGCCAGGACGTGCCGAGTCGGCGGCAGTACCCAACCAGTCGGGGGGGCAGGTACCTAAGGTATTCTCCGCCGTCGACAATAAGGAACATTGCAAACCTACTACACATGTTTCCAGCCACAGAGTCGGGGCCCAGTGCCGTCCCTTACCCTAAAGCCCATTCACTCATCCTTGAGAGCTCGGGCATCGGGGGGGATATGAGCATCCCAAGGCTTGTTTGCGTGCTGCTGGGATTGACTGGCCTCCACCGGCTGGACAAGCCGGGGCCGAGGGTGCGACTAACACCCCGGGGGGTGTATTCCCATCAACAAGTCTCCTTCAGCGCCGCGGAAAAGGTTGCCTGTACTCCGTAGTGCCGACACTGCGCTGTGCTGAGAGCTGTCTAAGGTGCGCTGGCTGAGGATTCACTGAACCGCGCCAGTTGGACGCGAGAAGACGTCAATCTGCTTCGTCCTCGCCGCCGAGACGTGGGCGCTGGCGCCGAGCACCTGAAGTCTGCATGGAGGTACATATGCCTCCTCTCACCGACGCAGGGGATGATGGCCAAAGGTTTGTACCTCCTTGCGCATCTTCGTGTTGGTTTGGCAGCTCCAAGCACCCGCACGTTCCGCACGGCTGTATGGGCCAGATTCAATTCATTGGGTGTGCCTCTGCACCTTATAATACCGTTTTTGTATCCATGTGAACTTATTCTTCAGAGGCTAAATCCGGCGCGACGCCCTCGCAGTGAGTGCTTGTATTTTAGGAACGCTGGTTTTCTGACGCGACCGCTACATACCTAGGTACAAGTACATAAGACGACAATATCCACGACGAAAGAACGGACCCTCCGACACTGGACAATCAAACAGCACCCGTCGCGAGCATCCGTTATGGCAGAATGGCATCTCTCCGTCGCAGAAAGCGCAGAAATCGCATGAGACGGCGCGCCGGCCCATTATAAGGCCCCCCCAGTGGCCAGCAGGCATCCCTAGTCCGTCCTGGTACTTCAACCTGGCCCGTGGCCCCTGATCGTACTCGCACTCCGTGATCGTGCTGTGCTGGCAGGCCCTTCCTTCACTCTCCCGGATCCGATGCAGCCCAGTACCTTCCAAGGTACCTGCGACTGCAAGACTGTGCCGGGTACCCAGCGTACCTCCGCGCACTGAGTGAGGTAGCCGAATTGCTACCTGAGTGGCTGCCTGACAGCTTTACAAGAAGGGCTCCGTCTCGTACGAGAGAAGAGATCAGTACCTTATAAGTCCCTCTACTCGTGCCTACATACCGTAGCAAAGCCCGATCAATAACGTGCAGCGACGAGCCGCTGACGCTAGCTTCCACCATCATAGGAATCCTCCTCCCCCCAGATGACGGGCACCGCCGTTTCTTGCCCGGCTGCAAGGCCGCTGCACGTGGGTGATGCTTACCAGGTGGACCGCGCTGTAGTTGAGAATGGGTGTGCAACGGGCGTGGGCGTTCTGCTTGTGGCTGAGGAGCAGCTGCTCGGCAATTGAGCGGACAGCCCGTGTGTGAGTTTCAAGCATAACTGTATCGGGACTGGCTGGACCTCGGGGGAGACATTTGCAAACAAGCACTTGAGAGTACTCATATGATTTTGTTCTCCGGGGAGGCAGTATACGCGAGGTACTTGAATAGGGACGTGGACATCCAGTGGACGCCAGCACGACGCTGCGCAAGATCAGGTACCCTGACGCTGGGAAAGACCCCCGGCTGCAAAGGCAAGGGGTAGTCGGTGCGTACCGGCGCAGGGTTGGACCTTCTGGAACGATCATGGGACTGAGCGGAAGCGCTGGCCCTTGCCCCTCCGTAGCAGGTACATGCGCCAGGTGGCATTTCTGTCGCAGCGCACCCGATCAGCCTCTCTCGAATCTGATCCCGAACCCCGACTCTTGTCCATCGCCATCCCGCTCGAGCGGCGCAGCCCGCGCGTCTTTTGCCGCCTCCGCCGTCCCCAATATCGCCCACAACGCGACTTCTTCAAGGTTGCGCGGGGCCAGGGGAAGCCCTGGCGCATGCGAGGGTCATGTGGCTGCTGCTTGTGGGAGTCAGAGGCCGCTTGATTGGCCATCCCCACCACCAAGCTGACGACTGCTCCGCGCTGGCGGTCATCCAGGCCCGTCGCATCACGCCCCGCGATCGACACTCCCGTCGGTGCTACTTGGGAGACTCCGCGCCGATCGAAATGAGCCACACTGTGGCTAATCATCGGTGTGGCTGCACCACCCTTGTGGCTGCATCTTCGTGTGGCTGCCCGCCCCCCCTCCTCCCTCGGCGCGGCCCCAGGCTACGCGAACACTCGCCTCGCCTCCAGGATGAATCTCCAATCATATGGAGATCTGGGTGTGGCTGTGCTGGCAGCACAAACTCAAAGGGTGAAGACGCTGGACGTGGGCTGCCTCGGCTCCTATCACATGAATCGCGCGTTGGCGGCCACTTTAGTCCCCGGGCTAAGTTAGACTGGAGCCTTCAATAGCGACCGGCGTTTTGCCCGGCCCAGCCAGGTAGGTCGGCAGGTCGTGCAAATCTCGTGAAGCAAATTCAAGGGTGCTGAGACGGCGAGCTGGTTGTAGCAGAAACTCCCTGTTGGGCCGACTCCCCCGTTCGTCTCCGAGAGACTACGAGCACCTATTCTTCGTGTGCCTTCTTAGCCGAGAGATCTACAGTGCTGAAGAAGGCCGCGATCGAGCCTTGCGACCAAGTGCCACCCGCCGCCCCTTTCCCCCTCTTCTTCCTTTTTCTACTCGAACGAATACACAGTCAGCTTGGCCATCCAGGCCGCCCACCCGCAGATGGGCGCGGTGAGCGAACCCAAAAAAAACCCTGCGCGACTCGACCTATATCTTCAAGATAGAGTAAGACAGCACAATGGCGATAGCTGACTTCTGATTTTCAGGTGAGAGAATTGGTAACTTTCCAAACTTCAGGCTACCATGGTCCACTTATACCGCAAGGGGCACGTTTGACCGAGACTGCGTGCAGAGCGCGATGTTGCAGGATTGCACATTGCGCTGGTGGGGCGACGAAATCATGTCAATCGCATGAAGAGGGGGGGGTTCCCATCGTGACTGTCCGCGCAGACCGGCACGGTTTATCCAGGAACCCTCCAGTCCTTTTCTGCGACTCGCGAAAAGGCGGGTCACGTCCGGATATGTGCCGGGCTGCAAGCAAGAAGAACACACAGGCACGGCGACAAGGAGCTGCACGACTCGTCCGGCCCTTTTTACCATAAGCTGACTGGATGAAGTTGCGTTGGATGGCATCGCGGACAGAGTGATGAAGGCAGAGCAGAACGAGGGACTGACTGACTGCATGCCACAGACACGGCGACTCATGCGTGCCGCGGCTAAGCAGGCTAGCGCTCTAACCTAGACTGTAGCGCTTGAAGCCAGTCACGCCAGTCAATGGCCATTGTTGCATCGTCGCGGCCGGGCTAAAACCCAGAGCCGTTGGCGGTCGCGATCGGCACGTGGCGTCTCGTGCAGCCGACTCCACCACTGCGGATCCAATGCTCGCCATCCACTGCCCACCTACCTCCTACGAGTATCTACATACCTCTCGTACCGAACGTGCTAACGTGCTAACGTGCCAGGCTAGCGGCGGCGCCTCCGCTCCCCGGCCGGTCGACCGTTGTGGTGAGATGGCGTGGATGGGTAGCTCTAGCCGGCGTTCGAGACCGCTCCTGCCGCGCGGATCTCCCTGGGGCTCTGGTCCCCCGTGTTCGCTCACCCAATACGTCAGCTGTCTGTCAACGTCTCGCGCCCACACCCGACAGACCTTTGGTGGTAGACGCCGCCACGGCAATTGTTCTACGCAAAGGCCCTGCGCTCATACCTTGTATACGAGTACCCGGCGCGACAGTCCGCCAGCAGCGTTCCGAGAGCAGCCGTCAAGCCGGTGCGACTGCGCCTGCACCGCAGGATCCAGCAGTATCTGCCGTGGGCGAGCCACTGTCATTATGAGACCATCGACTCTCGCTCGAGACGCCCGCAAGTCCGCCGGGGCAGTACGAACAGGTGGACGGCCGGATGGCAGTCCGTCCGCACGGCCATGTCGATGCCGCGACGAGGACCATCGTCGATGCCCCTCTCTGGCAGAGTGCTTCATCCGTCGACGAGACCGTAGTGTGAGCTGATCTGTGGAGGTCAAGGTCCGTCGGTAGGTGCTATGGGTGCCTACTAGAGACCTCTCGATATAGGTCTCGGCCCAGGTCCCCTACCTGACCTCGAAGGTACATCAGAGACCTGGTCAGATGGGCATGGGTGGTAGGTACCTTACCCAGTCGCACGCCAGCCACCCTACGCCACGAGCTTCTGGCAACCTGGTGATGGCGCCTCACGAGCCACTGTTGCGTTTCCGCACCATCCAGTGGCTGGAAGGGATTATTTGCTCCGGCCATTGCCCTCATCGCCCTCATCGTTTTTTTTTTTCGCTGCCCGTGCCACCGAGGACAGACCCGCGCCCCGGCGCAAGGCAGCGCAGCGCGAGCGCGGGACAATGCCACACCGCGAGAGCCCATCGCGCCCGGCCCCCAGCCGCAAAACGGGGTTTGTTCGCTGGAGGAGCAACAAGTACCTACCTGGCTACCTTACCTACCTGCTCATATTACAGCAACGGCGATGCTACTCGTGCATACGACTCTGACCAAACCGGCGCGGGCGCTCTTCGCAGCTAAAAGGTCAGGCGGGCGAGAGTGCCTACCTTGCCTAACCTACCTTACATATGTAGTAGCTTTGCAACTCCCGAAACCCAAACGTCGCCAGCAGCCCGGTGCCGGTGCCCCGGCTCGCCCGCGTCCGCGTCCGCGTCCGCGTCCCCGCTGGCGTCTAGACTGTCTTGAACAAAAGCGATGGAGCCTCCCGCTGCTTGCCTATCAGCCGCGGCGTTGAGTTAACGGACGTGCGGTCTCGTCCCATGCCTGCGGGCCCGTCTGCAGCCTGCCAGCAGCCTGGCATCACCCAGCTGTGCTGTCCGCGCCCGCTGCGGAACGTCCGCTCGCTCGCGCCGCCGTTGAGGTCCCACGGTCTCGGGTACGGGCACTCGTATGCCCCTGAAAAGTGACACTGACACGGGCGCCTCTGCCACCCGACCAAACGCGGCGGCGGGGATCGTTGTCTTCTCCCCGAGATTTGTCTTTGTCACCGAGGTCTGGGCCTCCTCTTACCTGTGTTAGGGGTTGGTTTTTTTTTTTTTAACCCCCTCGTCCTCTCTTTCTTCGACCCCTCCATCAATGCCCACGCCCCCCGATCGCAAATCCCCGAGGCGCCGCCATGCCTGCCGGGAAGCCGAACACCCGAGGACAGGGCGACTGCACCAACTTACCACGTACGCGTGTACCGTACCTTTGCCCGAGGATACCTACCATCGCACCCGTGCGAGCACATCACAGGCGCGGAGATTGCAGTCTGCGTACAGCCCATGCCGCCGCGCTTACAGGGGTCCCAGGGACGAAGCTGATTGATCTGGCCCGGGAATCCCAGCAGTGGGCAAGACTGCAGAGATGCCAAAAATATCCGAAGCCCCTTCCGCGCTGGCACTCCCTACTCCGTAGAGGACTCGTGGGTAGCGCGCGCGGCGTACGAGAAACGTTCGGATCGACCCCCCGATACCCGGCACAGATCCCTGGGATTCGTGACATCCCTGGCGCCCCCCCCCCCCCCCCCCCCCCCCCTGAATGGCACGGATGCACGCCTTCTGCCCCCACAAGCCCTCGTTCATCTGGCTCTCAATGGGCCGTCGACCCAGTCCCCGGAGATCGACGATCAATCAAGGAGTCACTCGTGAGAGAAGAGAGACAAGGCTTCCGAGAAACATTTCAGCCGGCCTGTATCGTAGGATTTCGAGCGCACGCAGCGGGGTGGTAAAGGGGAGGGGGGGGCGGGGGGGGGGGGGGGGGGGGGGGGGGCTCGGCCAAGGCAGCAGGTGGCCCAGAAGCCGTCTCCTACCAAATGCACTGCTGGGCGAAGACTGTCTCTTCTGCACCGCATCCAATGGCCCTTTGCGCGTGCTCGTACGCGCCGGTCTAGTCAACACAACGGTAAGATGAGATGAGAGGCGCAAGGAAACCACATCGTGCGCCAAAAGCCGGGACGGCTGGGTTTCCGCGATCCGCCTTCGATTCCACCCCACGCACCTTGAATGTGCGCAATTCCTCAGTCAACATGGCATGGCACTGCCGAAATGGCCTTCTACTCATGGAAGGATAGTGAGAACGAATTGGGTTCGCAGCCGCATCGAGCTCCCCAAGCCGCACACGATAGAATCTGGCAGGTGCCTCACCTCGCACGCCCAGGCCTTTCCCTTTGCACTCGTCGGCCCCCGGTCCTGGCAGTTCTCCTTTATGAAGTCGGCCCCCAGATGCTGCCAAAAACGAAAAAGGCCAGCCTTCAGCCACAGCTCTTTGGGGGCGATGAGCCGGCATCCCTTGATCTGCGGGCAGAAAGAGGAAGTCACCGATCGAACGCGAACCCACGTATGACCTTGTCAACTCGTGATACGAGTATACTCGTCCACACTGAACGCCGGTCTTCTACCCCAACCAACCTTGTCCCCCTTGAGCATTAGCAGCCTGCTGATAAAGATGCCAGTTGGCACCCCCTTCTCGAGAGGGATTGATCGAGGCTAGAGCCCACCGCGTGCGTGTGTGTTGAGACTCCTGCGAATCGCGCCAGCTTGCAGACTCCGCGAGCCCTGGGTTGACCAGCCTCACCGCCTCGTGGCACGTCCACGCCGTTCCCGTGACAGGCCTCTCCATGAAAGTCATCACCATGCAACTGGTTCTTCGAGAGATAACGGAACTTGGCGTATGGCGTGCCAGAGACCTTGTCATCGCCTTTTTGGTTCGACCCAAGCAGAGAGGCGCCGGGGTTTGGGGCGCGATCTGGCCAAAAACCATTCGCGCGCCCAGTGGGAGTCGCACTAGATGAAGCTGGGCCGGAACTGGCGGAGGCCCGCGTTTGGCATCAATCGTGTCTCATACCCAAGTCACTCGCCTGTCCCGGGATTTGACCAGTCGCTTCCCCGTCTCACTGACGGTCTGCCACAGCCTGTCGATCCCTTGTTGTGCTCTCTTCGCTTTATGTTTGGCTGCTTTCCGTAGGTTCTCAGTGTACTCTGGCACCAGCAAAGACGCCGCCCAACGACGTGTCAATTGTCGCACGCCCGCAGCTGTCTGAATTCAAGGTCACAGCCTCAAGAGACGTTATACTCGTACCTGAGGTAGATCCATATTCAAAGTCGGGAATGGGTAGCGTAGTAGCATGGAGGGTACACCCTGAGTAGCTTGATGCCTGCTCCAGCAAACGGTCCGGCTGGTCCCCGGTGCCCGGTCCCTTGTAATCTCGGATCCCGCTTCCAGTGCACTTCGTTGCGTTGCCCGCGCCGCACCCAGCCGAGATTGAAGTCTCGGGGAAGCACGAAGAGCGGAATAATTGCCATTTGCGTCGGCCAATGCTCGTACGCGCATAGCTCGAAGCGTTTGAAGGCGAGGGCGTCCAGTCAGCCCCTGGCAAGGAGCACGAGTGGTGTGGCTGAATGGAAGAGGGGGGGCTGGAGGGCCAGACAAGATCGGCGACAAAATTGCCGCCACGGGGCACGTACAAGCGCTCGGCTAGCCATACAAGTCGTCGCGGTGCTGGGATATATCGGACGGTGGCTGCTACCGGCAATTCGTCCTGTCGTTGGGAACATGGTGCAGGCGACTCGGCACACTGCGTGACTGCCATAGTGGCAGGGTGTGGCTCTGTGACGCAGGATCCCGACCCCATAAGAGTCGGCTATTGGAGTAGGCTCGTGGTACGTTTATTAGTTGATTGTTACGTCAGGCACCAGAGCGCACCTGGTGAGCATGTGCCAGGCGGCGCGGCTCGGCGAGTTGAGGCACGGTTGGGTTGGGCCGCGGGGCGCGCGAGCTGACACGTCGACGCAGCAGCAGTGAAGTTGCACAGTCGCGTCTGGAGATGCGCGAGCGCATCTATTGGTCAGCGTGTCTGCGCAGTATGGCTGTTCCAATGGCTCCAGGACGGCTTGGGCGCGGGGAGCGCAGGAGGCCTCACGTTCGGGGATCTGTAGCATTGCGTGCGACGTTTGCCGTGGGGGGGAAACGCGTCAAGGTCGCCACTGATCGTCCCGGGAGATGTTGCACCTGGGGCAGCTGGTCAGCCCGACGGTGAAGCCGAACAGATTCGCGATGACGAGGCGAGGCTGGTTGTGGCTTCTGAGAAGATCGGCACCGCGGGGGGGCTCGTGTCCAACGCAACACACAGCTTGGCTTGCATGGGCGAGCGAAGGGTATCTGCATCTCTGCATCATAGGGCCGGGGGTGAGGCGTTGGATGTGGCTTGAAAGGGACGGGGCTTACGCGTGCGTGCGTTTGTGTCGTGGGAACGCGTACCAGTGTCCAGTGTGTGCACTGCCACAGCGGAGGAGGGGCATCTGCCGATCAGGTCATGCGGCTGTGGTGGGCCACATTTGTCGGTCGGGCAGAGGCTGCGAAAGCATGAAATGGCGTCGCCGGTCCATGGGGTTGTGGAGGGGCACAGGGGCACATCAGCACGGCAAGGGAGTGCGAGTTGAAGATGGACAAATGAAAGTTGTAGTGGCAGCTTGCGGCTTGGGCTGGACCCTGACTGCCCGTTCTGCGGCTGTCTGGGTCTGGTGCATCGGGCCCGGTATAGGCCTGCTGCAGTGAGGTGGTTGACTCACCACGAGTACCTCCTACCTTAAGTACCTACGGTACATACATTCGGAGGCTACCTGAGTAAGGTAGTCAGGTGCCTTTGGGAGATCCGTACGGGCGCTCTGTTTCAACACGCCGAGCCTGGAGCTTGGAGATGGTCTGCCGTGAACCTGAGGTCCACACGTACCTACCTCATGTCAGGTAGCCCGGTGCTGGAGGGCGGTGGCGGGCGTACCGGGGTGGCTGCACTGGTACTCCGGGCTGGAACAGCTGGGTCGGGTCCCCTTCCGCACTCGGCAGACCCACACCCGGGGGATCGCCCGGGCTGTCTCACTCTGGACGGCAGCGCCTGAAACCCAGCAGTGCGTCCTGTGCCGTCTGCAAGCCGGAGTGCTGCAGGTGCTCGGCCGTGTGTGAGGTAGATATCCTAGAGCGAGTACTCTTGACCCTTGGAGTCAGATGTCGCGCCTCCCAGCACGATCTCGAGGTCGTCGGCGACTCCCCGGCCATCGGGATCACCACCACCGGCGCTGGCGCAGCTTCCCCGCCCAAATGGAAATCGCCGTGTGCGGTGGCCGGCCGCACCTGCCTCCGCCGAAGAAGCGTCCCGCCCCTCCTCGAGCGCTCCTTCCTTCCCCCAACAGACCCCAACAGCATGATGAAAAAACAAAAAAAAACGTACGTAAGTACCTCTATGGATTGCCGCACATGAAAAGGAAGACAAAGAACCAAAGGAAACGGAAGGGGGCAAAAAAGAAACGAGCCCGAAGACCCGAAACCTCCATTCCCCCTTATCCCGGGGCTATTGCCAGAGGCTCCGAATAGCTTCTTCCGATTCCGCTGCCGTCTCGCCCACAACCTCTGTCTCTTGTCTCTGATATCTCCTTGGTCGTGTTTTCCAACACGTCATCCAACCTCGTTCCCGACTCTCACGGCCACTGCCTTTCGGGCGTCATCCCCCTCCCCCTTTGCTGTGAACGGAACTCCTCTTCAATCCGTTCAGTGTTATCTCAAACCTTGCCGCCGCTCACCTCTCCCGCCCTTCTCGACATTGGCAGTAGGCTTGGCCCCACAGTCCACGCCGCACAGCCGGGATGTTCTTGACCCTGGACTGCCACAGCCACGTACTGGCTCTCGTGCTTCTTGCCTCGCTTTGCGCAAATGCCCCTTGTGCTCACTACTCGTGGTGAGGAGCCTGTGTGATCAGCACTTTGCTGTCCGGCATCCTTTCCGAGAAGAAGTTGTAAAACACACCTGAATCCGTGACTCAGGACCCTTCCACACTCCTCGGCTTGACTTCTGCGGTGGCGGTGTGCCGCGTCCACGTCCCCTGCCCCTCCCGTACTCAGAGGTTTCACGGGCACGACGAAGACTGGGTCGATTGCCATGTAGCACCGTCGTCGACATCGCTGTTGTTCTTGTATCCCCCCCCGCCATCCTCTGGAGCTGACCCCGAATGTGGCATACTTCCGCGTGCGCATCGGCCACAGCCAAACCATGCCCCGCATACTACCTGGTCAGCTACCCCTATTGACAGCTGCTCAATCAAAGGCTGACGGCTTGCCATTATCCCGAGGCGTGCCTCGGGGCCTCCAGCACACCCAATGGCTTGCGGGCTCGTGATCTCCCGAAGTAACAGATCTGCAGGTGATATCGCATTCTCCTATCTGTCCCAGTCTGGAACCAGGGCAGTGGAACAAAATCCTATTGGTTTCGTGCCCTCTCACAGTGTGAACGGCACGCCTTTGCGGGAAAGCAACAACGACTGAGAAGTAGTGGTGACTTGTGTCGCTTGCTTCCCTGCGTGGCAGATTAAGAAGCGAATACGTAAGTGAAGCACCCACCAGGGATCCAGTCCAGCTGGTGAGACGAGTTGTTCAAGTCGGGTTCAAAAGTCTGCCACTGGCAAAGATATCATGGAGTGGCCCTAGCCTACGTTGTCTTTCCCCCTCGCCACCTCTTTACAGCAAAAGACAATGCTCTGCTTATTAGCCTACACCATTTGGGAGGCCGGGAAGGAGCTCGAGAGTGAGCTCCAGAGCTTCGTGTGCTTCTCCTACGTCGCAGAGACCCAGAGTCTTGGGGACTGCGCAGGTGACAGCCACTCGACATGAGGCTCAGTATTTTCGCATCAAATATTGACCCAGATGGTGCTGCTTACCGCGCAGCACAGCTGTCCATGTCCATGCCAACTCAGCCCTAACGCACGCTACTACCCCCTGAACTCCGGTATGCCGAGCGTCAGAACGAGATGCAAATGGGGTCCAATTTTGTCTGGTGGCCGGTCTGTCACGGTATCAGGGGTTTTTGTGAGGTGTTAATCACATTCTTGTCCAAAGGGTTCTTCGTCATTGGACGTGAACTCGTGGAACAACCTGGAGCATGGGCAGATCGGCCATCTGGTAGTCACTCGTCGGTTGCCACTCATGCGAGAAAACCAACACACGCAGACTGGGTGGTTCCTGTAGAGCATCAACACCAGTCCGGACCCTGATCGCCCCACACGGAAGACCTCGTCAGCGGCTCGAAAACGCACTGCGTTCGTGGTCAGGACTTTTCGTGGAGTCCCACACAGCCGTGTCGCTCCATGGCACCATGGCGTGGCGACAATAGGCTGCAATTTGGGTCACAACGCAAAGGGGCCGAGAGAGCCAAGACCTGGAACAAGTCGTGACTCGTAAAGAGATATCAGGAGAAGCTGCGCCCAATTCACACAACATGCCGACCTGTGTCTTTCTCGCACGGGCGTCGTTAGCTGTGGAGTTGCGTAGCCGGAGGATAAGAAGAGAGGGCATGGCCGCAACAATGGTACACAGATCCTCCGTTGCTCGAAACTCTATCGCATGATCACGATTCAGTGATCTCTTCAGAAACGCACCCGAGAAACTCCCCACCTGGAAGCCTGTCCATGGGCCAAGGGAAAGGGGTGGAGCTCTCAATTGAGCACGCCGCCTGATGAAGCGACGGCATGATCTCTGCGAACGACCGTCGAGGGAGCCCAGCAGGCGGTAAAACATCGTCCTATTCCCGTAGACAATCACATCACCACCCGAAACCACTACATCTGGCCATTACTCTTCTACTCATTAGTCATAAGTCCATCAGCAAGACTGGACCAAGGTGGTCACACTCTGTATTCTCATGCATATTCTCACATACTCTGGCACAAGCGATTCTGGTGTACAGTCGCCCTGAGAAGGAAAAGGAGACCCTCTTCTCGTACGTGGTCGACAGAGGTGGCCGTCTCGCTCTAACCAGCATTGCGTCTATGACATGAGGCCTGTCTAGTTCCAAAGCTACAGGGTCGCCGCCGTGGCGTGCTGCGAGACTCCGAAAGACCCGGCACTGTGCTGCGGTCTGTCGTCGAAGAGGTTCATCTTCACTCGTGCCGCCGTGTCTCAAGTCCATGGCTCTTCCGGCCAGCTTTTGCAGCCTGGGGAAGCATGAAGCGGGAGATAATTTAGCATGTTGCTGAGGATGGACGGCAATGAAACCTCTTCCAAGCACGGCTGCGTGAAGTAACTGGCTGACATGTAGGCGCCAAACTCTCTCAACAGTAGCTGAGGGAAGCACATCACGCCTGCGAATGGTAAAATCGTAAGCCAGGCCATTCGTAAGTTCATTTGCACACGGATAGCTCTCATGCATATGCCACGGGTTTAATTACAGGACAAGTACGTTCCCTTCCTCCCCTGACTCACTTCGCCAATTCTGCATCTATCGTCGCACCGTTCCCTTTCTCCATGTCACTCTTCGAACCGCCACTTGAGCCCTCCTTTGCCAGCACCTGGGTGGCGCTAGCTTGCCGGCTGGCCTTTCTGTCGCGTTTCTTCTGCGTGCGCCTGTCGTTCTTCTCCTGGTCCTCCCGCATCTGCCTGATGATAGGGCTCTTGGCGCGGATTTTCTCTCCGTAGCGGAAGAAAACAATTGGAATTGGGATCAAACAGACTTCAAGCAGACCAAGCAGGGTGCCGGCCCACTGTGGAGTCAGAGTGTTGTACATGGCCGGTCCTGCAAGGGGCAGTGTGCCGCCGAAGAAGCTCCTTGTGACTGCATTGCCCGCGAGAGCCGATGCAGCGAAAATCCCGTAGGCACCGGCCAGGTAGTTGCAGCCGTAAATGAAGCTGATAGTGTTGCCAAAGCCAAATGGGATGCCGAACGCGATCGGCACCGCCCAATGAATCGTGACCGGCAGACAAGTCCAACTGAACCCAAGCTGTCCTATGGGAACGGCGATAGCCCCAATGATCATGACCCGTGCTGTCGCTTCTGGTGGAACCTTGCCAGTGATAGGATCTTTGGGGTGCTTATTAATCAACATCCGGAAAAGGGGCTCGCAGACGATGGCGCCCATCGTGCCGATACCGACCCCGATGAATGCCAGCCCGGATATACCAGGGCCCCACCCTCGATGTTGCGAGAAGACAATGGGATAGCCCACAAAGCACATGTACAGAATGCCGTATACAAGTGAGATCCTAGCGTTGGTGAGCAACCAATCCCAGCGAGCTAACAGAGATTGAACTTACCATAGGTTGAAGAACCATAAGACGGGCTCTTTGAATGCCAAGGCAAATGGGCGAAAGAGACTGATTTTTATCAGTGCAGACTTTGACAGTTTCTGATCGTATCTGCACCACCATCGTTCATCGTGCGTCTCTCCTCTGATACGCGCCGTTTTCTTCACCAGAATGTTGGGCGCATAAGTCTCTTTCACCAGAGACATGCAAATGGTCCCAGCTCCAGCAAGAATCAGGACGAGCCAGTTGTCCCATCGCCATCCAAGATACTGGAAAACGAAGCCACCAACAACGGGGCCGGTCACAGGGCCGTTCATGGGGGCGATTGACCAGAGCGACATGGTCAAAGCACGGTACTCTTCTGTCGAAATGTCGGCAACGGTGCCGGCACTATTGGAAACCATGACGGCGCCGAAGACAGCACTGATTTATGGTCAACGACAGAAAAAAAGACATGCGACGGGAGGGAAGCTTACCCAAAGAATCGAACAACGATGATCTCTTGCAAAGAGGTGGCAAGACAGCAGGGGATGACGAGCAGGGTGAAGCAAGCCATGCAAACAATGTATACGGGCCGACGACCGTATAGCTCACTTGCCGGTGCCACCAGGAGACTACCACAAGCAAGACCGAGGAGGTAGGTGGTTACACCCAAAGTCGCAACACTCTGGCTCTCGACCTGGAACTCGACCATGAGTCCGGGAATCGAGGCCGTGTACGCCGTGCTGTAGAAGACGACGACCCAGGTGGTGAAGCTGATGGCGAAAATGACCCATGCTCTGTACCATGTTGGCCAGTTAATGGGATTCTCGGGGTCATTCTCATCGAACACAACCTCATAATCGGGAGGGCGCGACGCAGAGCTGCCGATGCTCGTTGTAGTGCGGACCTGCGTAACCTCCTGGAAACCTGACTCGGCGCCGCGCGATATCTCTTCTTGAAGGGGCGAGAGCAGGTCCGTATCGTCGGTCAGAGCCGAGTCGGTGCGGGCGTGGCCATTGCGCGATGAGCGCCCGGCTCCTTGGCTGGTGTCGATTTTCGGAGGCAGGGTATGGCCCTTGTCTTCCTTGCCCAAGTCGGATTGCGTGCTGTTGGCTGTAGCCTCGGGGGCAGTCTCGGCATCTATGGGCCGCTCGTCTTTCTCGAAGTCCCTCCAGTCAGACATGGTTGCCGCCTATATTCACGGCAGACGGTGCCTATACAAGGGCGATGCCTGCCTTGAGGTTTGGACAGATGATCGTTCGGGACAGCTCTTGTTGACAGTTGCCGCTCTGCGGGTTTCGCGTGGCCGCCACATGCAACGATGAAAAACCGAGAGTCGGAACCTGGACCACCAACAGACTGGATCTCGGGGCGGGAGAAGGTGTGGAAGAGAGCAAGGAGGGAGATTTTAAAGCTTGCTTGCATATCGGAGGCTACCTTGGCACGCAGATGAGCAGGGATGCGAGCTACCCCTGTCGCCTGGTAGCTCACTACAATACTCGTACATGATCACAGCTATCCGCACTCTTTAGGACACATGCGAAGTGGCACTTGCAAGGCGTGCCCGGGATTCCGCGTGCCCATCGCAAAAGGCCGAAAGCGCGAGAGGCGGGTGCATGCATGGCGGTAGTACGAGTAGGGATGGAGCAGCCAAGGCGGTCGTACGTGCGTTTGGTGGAGTCATCAGCCGAGAGTGTCTGCCGCTGGGTGGTGGGATTGCCACTGGCCGGTCCAAATTGGACCCATCGGGAGGCGCTGCCGAGCCATCGCCCATTGGGGAGAGGCCGGGACAGACTGTCCAAGGGGAGGATACTCGTAGTCGCAGTAGCCCGTCAGATCAGTCTAGTCGTTCTGTGCGTAAGAGTATTTCGTACGAGAAGGCCCGGCGCAACCCCGGAGATTCCAGATTGTCAGGCATGCTCGGAAGTCCGCGTACGTTCGACCTCAGTGCCTAACGGATGGTCCCCGGATGGGTGGGCAGTTATGGGTGGGTGGGCGATCGTTGGCGGACGCGGAGGGCAGGGCAGGGCGACGGGATTCCATGGCGCCAGGGGCCCCAAGCCCGAATCCCGTCCTCGTAGGAGAGGGGGCAGGCGGCGTGAAAGCCGGAGCGGGCCTTGTGATGAGCTTGGTGAAGGGACCGACGGCGGCACGTGGACAGGCGGGGAGGAGGACGGCGCAGGACGGGGGCGCGCGGTGCGGCGGGGTCGTTTTCCTTTCTTTCGGTTCGGTGGCGGCGAACAGGCCCCACAGGCCTTGGAGAGCGCCCCTCCGGACCCTGGTCGCCACCCATGCTGGTTTGGTGGGGCGAGGGGATGGCAGCACGACAGAAATGTGTGTCGAGGCGGGCGGCTTTGTCGGTGTGGCAGATGGTGAGGAAGAAGGCTGTGGATGGCGATAAGAGGGATTATGTCCGCGCCGATGACATCTGCCACCTGTCTGATAAGTGACTTGGAACCATTTGATGGATGTCGTTGAAGGTCACCGCCCGCGTGTTAGCGGTGATGGAGCCATCTCCCACCTGCAGATATCTGTACACCACCTGCCAGACGGCCAGGCTGATGATGGGAGGGGGGGGGCAAGGCCGGCTGAGCAGGACTTTAGGTACCCTGGTATCTACCTGAAAGCCAATCCGGGCTGCCTTCCATTTGCATCTGATGTTGTTGGTGGCAGGCACGACCTGGCAATTTGAGATATCCGTAAGGTAATCGTACAAACGAGCAAACAATCTTGATTGGCTGTTTTTCCGAAGGGGCGGGACGGCAGGCGCCGGCCTCGTATGATGTGCATTGGATTTGCCAAACCAGCTCCTGCAGCAAGAGGCACTCGTTCGCATCTATCTGAGACCTGGATTAATGGCTTTACTACTAGGTTATGCCGCTCCTCGTCCCGCCTCCACGAAGAACAAAAGTGTCCGGTGTAGATCCCCCCTTCGGCGACACGCCGCCCTCTCGACATCCATAGATGAGCGCTCTTGGAACGAATGCCCACCATCCACCCCCGACCAGGCCACACAGGGTAAACGGACACGATTCCAGCAGCTCGAGCCGGCATACGTCGGCACCTGGACTTCCACGATACGACTGCCGGCAGCCACCACTCGGCTTGGCAGGAGGAGGCGGGGGACGCACCGAGTACGAGTATGGTGTTGATGGGCTGATAGGCGACGCTTCTCGAAAACGAGTTTAGCCCAGCACGCCTGGCCACCCCACGCACTCGTCCGGGATACTCGTGTGCAAACCAACCCTTCGGAGGGATTGTGCCTTATGGAGAAACGGTCAGCTCCGCGGCTGCATGCATGGGTCCCGACGGCCAGGCCGGCTTGCGATGATGGGCACAAGACGCAGGCCGACTGATGAGGCACTGGCCGTGGCGCACGATGGCAAAAGGACCTTGACTAGAATGGCCATGCTGACGGTGGCTGTCTGCCGAGTGTTCGAACAGGACCAATTCTCGTGGCCTTCCACGTTCCTGCCCACAAAATGTGGTGGAGATAGCCTTGGGAGCTAGTTAGCTGCTTCTTGCCAGGCCCGATTTCTAGCGCCGTCGTCTGCTCCAGCCGCTCTCAACAACATCTGGCCGATCCGGAACACGCCATCGTGCATCTTTCTCACCGCTCGGAAACACGCCGCACGGCTATATGCCTAACACCGCGGGTGACGCGACGCAGCCGGCTTATCAAGCTTCACATACCTACCCGCCCCCTGTTCGGTGCCCTTGTTGATGCGTGGCATGGGTCAAGAGTTGCAAGTCTGAGGAGCAGCCCCGGCTCTCAGGAAAGGAGGGGGGGGGGGGGGGGGGGGGGGGCGATTCGATTCGCCTTGACTCCGCTAAAACCGACGCGGCGCACCATCGCCACGGGGTTATTTTATTACCTGCGGTATCCGCAGATATTTTGGGTGGCCACAGGCGCGGCTGAAAGGGAAGAGTTCCGCGTTCAGAACGACGCGAGTCGTACTGGCCCTAGACAAGCTTGGCATCGGCATCGCATTGCGTTATAGTAATAGCATGCCCGGCGCAACCAAATAGCGGGCTGTGAACAGAGAGGAATGTCGCTGCTGCAACTGCTGCTGCTGCTGCTGCTGCTGCTGCTGCCGCCGCTGCCGCTGCACCATAACACAAGCCAACGTTCCCACCCAAGCTCCATGTCTCCCACATCCGCGCGTGTTAGGAGCTTGCGAATGGGCCCGTACAAGTCGTCAAGAATTGTCATTGTCTTTGCAGTCACGCTTCAGGCCCTGGCGTTGCCTCGGAGGCGACTGCGATCAAATTGTCACGCCCTGCGTCGCCTGCGAGGGGACAGCGCCCGGTGCTGGTTTTACAATACGAGTACACCCGAGTAGGACTGCCTCAGTGCTTTGGGGCATCACGGTCCCGTACGACTGGGTCCACCAGAGGAGCATTTGAACGAGCGCCAACTGTGTGAAGAAAAGAAAAACATTCTTCAAAGTAAACCTTGTCAATGCGTGGAAGCAGTTGTGTCGTTGATGCCGAGGGTGTATGGTGGTCTTGAGGCGCCAGGGCAGTATCGCGCGAGCTACAGAGATCACGGCGATCAGGCGTCGAATCAGCCTGTCCAGCTGCCGGTACTCATATTCTCCCGGGAGGACAGTCATGGGTATGTTGACAGGAAGCAGAAATGTAGTCTGATCTTAGACAGGATGTCCAGATTGGGAAGTATGGTTGGCGGCTGGTGACTTCATTGAGGTGCCCAAGCACATTCGGAGGGGGTCGCGCAAGGTACATGGATTAAGGGCACGAGGCGCATAGGCCCACGTGTACCGTAGATACGACGCCGTCATGGAACCGACTAGTTACCACATATTCCGAAGCTCCCAACCCGATACCACCACCGCCGCCGCCAGGACCAACCCAGGACACTGCCAGCCGCCTCCACGTCGCGAGACTTGCCTTCTGAAGCGAGAGAAGAGGAGGGAGGCAGAAATGAGCGACTCCGGACCTTTGGTATACGTCGCCGTCGGCTTCGCTACGGCGCTCTTCCTGCAACGCGCAATCTCGCCCGTCTTCTCCCGCCTCTTCCACCTCCTCTTCTCCGTCTCATCGTCATCGCAGCTTTCCGCCTTGGACGGGACCACCGGCGCAGGCGACGGCGACGGCGTCTACGGGCTCGACCATGGCCGTCTCAACATCCCCGTCCCCTCAGACCCCTCCATGTGGATGAACATGGGCTTCTGGCGCGACGCACAGGGCGACTTCCCAACGGCTTGCCGCGCCTTGCTTCACGAGGTCCTGCTGCGCGCCGGCCTGGTGGAATACCTCCCGCGGACTGAGGATACATGTAGCGGAGGAGCAGCAGAGGCTGATGGAACTTGCGACCCTGTCCTCCGCGAGTCGGTGCTCGGCCTGACCGTCCTGGATTTGGGCTACGGCTGCGGCGACCAGACGCTCGAGCTCGAACGCCTCGCTCACGGCAGCGGCAAGTCCCTGCGTTACGTCGGCGCCACCATGAGCGCGACACAGCACCGACTGGCCCAGCGCCGCGTGGGAGCCCTCCTGGACCTGCAGCGCCCTCAGCAGGAGGGGAAGCGTAACAGCAGCCCAGCTCGCAAAGGGCACGATATGCGCCTCTTCCGCGCCGACGCTGCGCGGCCCCGCGACTGGGAGCCTGGCCTGGCGGGTGCTGTAGCGGACGTGTTCTTTCCCTCCAGTCCCATGGGGCTTGGTGATGAAGAGAGAAGGGAGGCCGCTGCCGTTCTGGACGATGACGAGGAAGCAGACGGCAAAAGGGCGCGGGGTGCGAGAGAAGATGGGCCGGGGTGGCAGACGTGGGTGCTGGCCCTCGACACACTGTACCACTTCCGGCCCTCCCGGCGCCCCATCCTGCGGCACGCGGCCTGCGACCTCCGCAGCCCTCTCGCCGCCTTCGACGTCCTGCTGTCCGACTCGGCGACGCGCTGGCAGCGCTGCCTGCTGGCAGTCGCGGGCTGGGCCGCGGGCTGCCCCCTGCGTGGCGCTTTCGTCACGGAGCGCGAGTACCGTGCCATGCTGATCGACGCGGGCTACCTCGACGGGGGCCGTGGAGAGGGAGGCGGAGACGGAGGGTTCGGTGATCCCACATCCACTCGCGGCGTGCCCCCCGCGATTGAGTTCACCGACATCACGGAGCACGTCTTCGCGCCGCTGGGCGCCTTCATGGCCCGCCGAGAGCGCGAGCTCGGCGCGCTGGGGCTCGGCATGGGCCCGCTCCGGGTCGCGGGCTCGCTTTTCCGCTGGTGGGCGCGCAGCGGCGTCGTGCGGGCGGTCGTGGTCGTCGCGAGGAGGCCGAGGGGATCGGATGGCTCTGGGTAGCCGAGGGGTAATCTGGGCTCGCCTGCGTCATGCGCACGCGAAAAAAATCGCCCTACCAACAGAGGCTCACTTGGCAGTATATTTTGACATTCATCGAGTTTGGCTACCTGGTATGCATTGTGGTGTATCGCGAGCAATTGTGACCTTCTAGAGCCTGCTTTCCCAACGCACGGCGTGAGCATTGTCTTCCCAGGCGACTGCGATGCTCCGTGGGGCAATACTTGTCTTCAGGCGTTTTTCAATCCTTTCTTGGGCTCTGGTCATGACAGGGCTCTGTTTGGTGAACTGGCGGGTGCCCAGATCGGCAGCAGCAGCGGATCTTAGCTCAGCCATCGCAGCCGTTCAGGATGTTCTTCAGCCTATTCTTTACGTCCTCCATAATGGCTGGGGGCGCATTGTTCGGTCTCCCACCCGCAAGATTGTCCTGCGGGAAGCCGACATTGACGCTCAGCACGCTCACACACCCCTCGGCTGCAGCCATGTCAGTCATGATTTCTTGCTCCAGCACAAGGTCGTTGACATCGCATTTCTTATACCGGTCGGCCAGGTCAGGCTTCTCGCGGTATTCTTGGTACGTCGCAGCAAGAACCAGAGGCTTGATCGCTTGGTTCAGGTCTTTGCTGAGGTATTCCACGTCCGTCCACTTGGTTTGAGCAGGCTGGCCCGACTTCCAGGTTCTGAAAGCGGCTGTTCCCGGGTGCGAAGCGGCGAGCACCACCTTGGACCCAAGCGAAGCGCAAAGATCGGGGCTCAGGGTCGGGAACTGCCAGCTGAGCCACACGCTCACTTCTTCTCCGGTGTTCGGATCTTGGGTCAGGGGCAGCAGCGGCCCGTGGTTGCTTTCTCTGCGCAGCTCTTCTAGCACCTTGACGATGTGCTTCCGGTAGTAGTGGGAGTACCGACGCTCATTCTCCTCCACCAGGTGAGATCGCTTCAAGAACAAATCTTGGCTCGGCTTGTACTCGGGATAGTTCCCACCCTTGACTGACCCGCCAGAGAAGGCAATGGCTGGGATCTTCTTCGACGCGGCGAAAGCAGCAGCGTTTATCGTGCCTGACAGAACGGAGAAGACTGCAGTGTTCTGGCCGTTGTTGGTTCCAGAGACGACAATATCGACGTTGCCTTTGCCAAATATCTTCGTATTGACGTAAGACAGTCCTGCGGCGACGGCATCAACCGGATTGCCACGCACCCACCAGATGTTTTTGCTGTATTCGTAGCCCTTGTCAACCTCCGTCGTGCCGGTCAGCTCTTCGTAATCGGGCTTCCCCGGCATCTGGTATTTTCCTGGTTCGCAGTGAATGCAGTCAGTGGTACGAGCGCCAGGTGCTTGGACAATTAGAGCAGGGAACGCGTTTCGCACCTTTGCCGTTCTCCTTAACCTCGACCGCCGAGATGAAGCAGTCGTAGCTGTCGGAAAGGGCGGACATGAAGTAGCGGAACGCATGTTGCAAAGGCCAGACGAAGTAGCCGTCGTCGTTGGTGAACATGACGCGGAGCTTCCCATCCTGGCCGCCCGCAGAGGCCAGCGGGAGGAGGAGCGGGACAATGACCTGGCGTGCCAACATGACCGCGCAGGGGAGACGGCGTTTGGGGGGGACTCAGACGTCGGCATTGCTGTCCATCTCGACGACCACGACCCGGCGACGAAACGCTTAAAGAGGCGGCCAGGCATCAGGCTACGAGAATCGACCTGCACGTCTCGAAGGGCGATTGTGAGTGCCGCTCCCGCCACAAGGATATAAATAAGTCATTGGCGCCAGGATGCCCGCAGAAATATGGCCTGCGAACACCTCTCAACTCCTGTTGCCTAGAATCTACAAGGGTGAAAGCCAAGCAACCCAAATAAACACGCAAGATCGCCAGATTGTTTACCTACTCTCTAAGCAAGATGCCTGAGTGATTTCCCTACTTCTCAATTCTGTGACTTGGCCAGGATGATGAGCCCGCTCGACCTCGTAGGCGGGCGAACAGCCCCCCCCCTCCGCCCCCCTGTCCCATCGGTGGAATGCCCTGTATGCCGGTGCCAATCGTCTGGTGGCGGCAATGCCTCTTCTTTCTTCTACATCGTCGGATCATGAGAGCCCTCATCTGTTTGGAAGCAAGAGCGACGATTGAGGAAGTCTGACTGCCGGATTGGGCAGAGGCTGAGGAAGGCACACTTCGCAGACCGGACAGGGGGTCGCAGCTTCTGTGCCCGTCCGTTCATCCCGACGGCTGGCGTTGGGAAGGCGCGACAGCGCTCCGTTGGTACATCCATATGTCAGCAAAGCATCGCCCGTGACAAACCCTATGATCGCAAATAGTTACAAATCACTGAGTGAACCACCTTTGCTGTCATCGTCGCCATATCGTCGCCATCGCCCGCCCTCTCTCCCACAAGAGATGACTTAAAGCCAGCATGCCTCTTCACCACCCTGCCGCTCCGACCCCTCGTCTCCTCACCACCACACGCCGCATCGCCGCTCTCCGCCTGCATCTCCACCCCGCTGCCCGCTTCGCCGCCACTACGGCCGCTCATGCAACCCCTGTTCCCCAGCACGCACGTTCCCCTTGCCATGGCCGCCCTGCCCGCAACCATGCGCGCCGTCGAGATGGATGCCTACGGCGGCGTCGAAGCCCTCAAGCTCAAACCGGATCTGTCTGTCCCTGAACCCAAGGACGGCCAGTTGCTAGTCAAGAACCGCTTTCTCGGCGTCAACTTCGCTGACACGTGAGTAATCCTGGGCCCATCTACCCGTATCAGCGACTGCCCCGTCGCTCTCGGGTATAGGTACCTATTTGCACGCGCTCGGGACTGATACTCCCCCAGCCTTTTTCGCTCAGGCGTTCACAAGCTGCCCCTGCCGCTGGTTCTCGGCCACGAAGGTGAGGGCACCGTGGTCACGGTGGGCAGCGGTGACGTTTCTGGGTTCAAGGCGGGCGACAGCGTGGCCTATCTTGGGGATCGCACCTATGCAGAATACACGGTCGTGTCGGCCTCGAGGGCTGTCAAGATCCCCGACGGGTTGCCGCCCAAGGTGGCCTGCGCCTCAATCGTTCATGGCCTGACGGCCCTAACCTTGGTCCGCGAAGCCTACCCTGTCCAGAAGGGCGACTGGATTCTTGTGCATGCCGCCGCCGGAGGCACTGGCCTCTGGCTGTGCCAGTTACTCAAGGCCGCCGGCGCCAACATCATCGGCACTGCGTCGACTGCGGACAAGCTCCAGCTTGCCTCGAAGGCCGGGGCTCAGCATTTGATCAACTACACCGGCCAAGACGTCGAGGCGGAAGTGATGAAGTTGACCGGGGGCGTCGGTGTGGCCGCTGTGTTTGACGGAGTGGGGAACGCGACCTTCGACCTCTCCTTGAGCTGTCTCGCCCGCAAGGGCAGCATGGTAGCTTTCGGCAACGCCTCGGGCGATCCAGCCCCGTTGAACATTGCGAGGCTCGGCGAGAAGAACATCAAACTCCTGCGCCCCGTCTTCTTCGGCTACATTGCCACCGGCGAGGAGTTTGAGCATTATTCCAGCGAGCTTCTCCGTCTTCTCGCCGGCGGCACCATCGACGTCAACATCCACGAGGTTTATCCGATGAGCCAGGTTGCCAGGGCGCACCAAGACTTGGAGGGCCGCAAGTCCACGGGCAAGCTGCTCCTTGACCCTACAGCATAGAGTCTGGATTCGAGGACGATGCCAAGTCGCGATGTACGATGATGCAGCTGCTGAGTCTGGGGAGGCACTGGGAGGTCTTTCGCGCCCCCTGACTAGCACGCGCAAGTAGTGGAGTACGCCGGCCCTGGTCGATCCTATCGTCACTCACTGCGAGTACTCGTACGCGTATCCAGCGGCGCATTGAGGGATTCCGGGTCCGGGTACGGCTTTTGTGGTAGCCCAGGGTGCCAGGGCTAATGTTGGTAATAAAGACCAAAAGCCGCCCCCAGCAGACCAACGTGCAGCAAGCCGCTCGCTCGCAGCCCCAGCACCGATACAAAGATTCGCGTGTCGCCATTCTTGCCCGAATGCTTGGATTGGTTTCTGGGCTGCCCTCGCAAGTGTAGGTTTGACTTGTCGACTCCGTCCTCAACGTGCGCTTACCCACAGTCACAGCATTGCGAGTGTTGAATATCCAATCGCATCGTTCCAGTCCCACCCATTTATCGGGATTTGCCGCCAGTGATCATCACGAATACAGACTTGATGCCTATAGAGTGACGCCAGGACCAAGACCGCCGATCTCTGCTCGCACCGCACAGTACCACGTCCCAGACGTGTCTGATTAGTATACGACACGAATAGCTTGGCCCATCGGCTCACTGTACCTGGCAAACCAGGTACTCGTATGACCCCAGCTGCATCGCTGGGCGCAAAGGATCATGACTATACCACGGCTGGCGCGTGTAATGAAAAGCGGCGGTGCGTGCAACAAGCATGGACATGACTGACAGCCCCACGGACCCCAGCACTAAGCGCATCCTAGTCTACACCCGGCGCGAAGGGACAGCATTCGAATACTCGTACCCACGCACCCACGGCGCGTTCATCTCAAGCAGCTGGGATGATCGGAAGCGACGAATCCTGAGCGGTGGCATATAGTAGCGTCAAATCCCCAGCGCCGTTTCTGGACAGCAACGTTCTCCTCGGTCCGTCCCTGACCAAACTGTCGTTTCCTTCACTTGGTTTTGTTGTTTAAGCTCTTCTGGGAAACGACAACATCTGCAACCTGCAGACCGGTCCCAGACAGACCCTGTCAGACCCTGTCTGTCCCTCGGACCCTGGAGAACCCAGGGCTGAATGCGAAGCATGTTCATAAGAGCACTGCACGCCAAAGTGCTGGCGCTAGCGGCAGCAGCGGGAACCGCCCTCGCCGGCGCTCCCTACTGTCTGCCCGGCGATGCCTGTTTTCCAGGTGCCGACGCGCTGGCGGCCCTAAATGCGACGGTCGGCGGGCGCCTGATCCGGACGGAACCGTACGGCGCCGCTTGCTACGCCGGACCCTCGTACGATGCGGCGCGATGCCGGGAGATGGCCGGGGAGCTCAAGGACAAAGACGACTGGAGAGTGTCGCTGCCCGGTAAGTTGTCTCACACTCTCTCGTCAGCCTAAGAAGCGGTCTATGCTACGTCATGCGAAGAGAGTCTTCCCTTCTCTGCTGAAGTTATGAAGTTGATCATGGACCTCGGAAATGAGCAGCCGCCGTCATGTATTCGCAGCTGGAGCAGGATGACGCGGGCAACGGCTGCCCGCTCCCGGACGACCCCACGGCGCCGGTCAAGGCCCTGTGCACCCTCGGCAGCATGCCGTCGTACGTTGTCAACGCCACGGGGCCCGACGCCGTCGGGGCGGCCGTGCGCTTCGCGGCGCAGCACAACCTGCGTCTGCGCGTTAAGAGTGTGAGTTTTTTATTCTATTTTCCCTTGAATCTGTCTGTGTGGTTGAGCCGCTCAATGGAGACACTCGGTCACGTGCGCCAGCACACAATCAAGGAAGGACTACTGACCCGGAACCAAACAGAGCGGGCACGACTACGCCGGACGGTCCGTGGGCGCCGGCGCACTATCCATCTGGACCCGCTACATGAATGACACGAAAACGGTGGCCGACTTTACGCCCGAGGGGTGCAGCTGCCGGGACGATGAGGACGGGGCGCGGCCGCGGCCGCAGTTCGTCGTCTCCATGGGCGCCGGCGTCAGTGTTGGCGAGCTGTACGAATGGGCCGGCGACAATGAAAAGGTCACCGTCAACGGCTTCCCGGCCAGCGTCGGCGCGGCCGGTGGATACGTTCTCGGCGGCGGGCTCGGTGAGTCGATTTTCTCTGGGCGCGAGGCCCTCGCTAACCGAGCGTCTTACAATAGGTCCCCTGGCATCGAGGCACGGGATGGCCGTCGACAGTCAGTATTCCCCTCCTCCCTCGCATGGTGATGCAAGCAAAAGTATTTCTATTTCTGACAAATATTCTCTTCTTTCTGTAGACGTCTTGCAGTTTGAGGTTGTGACGGCCGACGGCATCAGAAGAATCGCCAACGAGTGCCAGAACCAGGACTTGTTCTGGGCCTTGCGTGGAGGTGGCGGTTCGTGAGCTCCCTTTCCTCCACTCTCCTTCTCTCTACGCTCCCCGCCCCCCTCCCCTATATGGTTGCGTCGTGGCCTCGAAGAGAGAATCTCAGCTGACTTTGGCCCGAATCTGCTCGTCCTCCTCGCAGGCGCCTTCGGTGTCGTGACCCGCGTCTGGCTCAAGGCGCACGAGCCTCTTCGGGCCGTCAACCTCATGGGCGGCAGCATCACCTGTGACAGCGGCGACTCGTACGGCCGCATGATGTCCGTCATGATCCGCAGCCAGGCACGGCTGCACGACGCCGGCCACGTGGTGAGTGAAGCTCTCTGGGAGCTATAGTCCGGAGACACGAGACTGCCTCCCGCCCTGGCAGTGGCCGAGCTAAGCTAACCATCAACGCTACTTCAAGGGCGTTTGGCAAGCGAGCAGCGACAAGCTCATGTGGGCAGGGCTTGACATGCTCCCCGTTGGCAGCGGCAGCGGCAGCAGCGACAAGGACCAACTCCCACCGCCGCCCGAGGCCAACGCGACGCTGGCTGAGTACGAGCCCATGACGTCTGTGGCCGGCTGCAAGGCGTCGCTGAAGACGTGGCAGTTCCGGGGCCGTAAGTCGCTGAGCGACGCCTACGCGGCCGTCGTTGCGCCCTTCTCGTCGTCCCCGGGGGCTGTCGGTGGCAACTATCTCGACTCGGCCCGCGTGCTGTCCCAGGCCTCCGCTCGCGATCCGGCCGCCCTGGACCGCGTCGTCGACTTTGCCCTGGCGCTGCCGCCCAACGTGACCTTTTTGTGGAACGCCAGTATGCCCTCCCTCCTCCTTCCCCTGCCTTTGCTGCCTCTCTTTCTACCTCAACTGGCCCCTTACGTCAGTGGCTCGAAATAGCTTCGGTCCTCGTTCATCCCTCCATGAGATCTCCTCCCCGGCCTGAAACCTGCGCTGACCGTCTTTTTCCCTCGACAACAGATGCTGGAGGCGCCGTCAACGACGTCCACCCCGACGCGGTAAGACTGAGAAACCCGGAGAGACAAGGAGAAATACCACTGATGCGGCCGGTTCAACATACGTGATCGAACTCAGCTAACAACTTACTTCCACGAGGCAGACCGCAGTGCACCCAGCATGGCGAGATGCCATGGCATGGATAGACGTTCAGTGAGTGGTGCCCTTTCTCCCCATCGCCGTTTCGCCATTGCATCTCCTCCCCACCCCCCGTCCCCTCGCATTTTCAAGGCGGCCTTTCCAACGCTGCCCGTGATACACCGAGTCTCTGGCCCGCACTTCAGAGTCAAAACAAATATGTCGACAAAGAAAGAAGGAGAGAAGAGAAAGATTGAGCTAATAATCCTCCTTGCCCCCAACACAGTGTCCCTGGCCCCTGGACCGGCGTCGACGCCCCGCAGCAGACCGTCTTCGAGGCCATGCAGCCGCTCTTGGACGCAGCCGTTGGCGGGGCCGTGTACTACGGCGAGAACCGCGGGCTCGGCGGGGACAACGATGCGTCCCCCTCCTCCGCCTCCTGGGCCAACGCCTATTTCGGCGCCAACTACCCCGCCTACTCCGCATCAAGAGGGCGGTCGACCCAAGAGGCGTGTTCAGCTGCCGCAAGTGCGTGGGGAGCGAATTCGGGATATGATGTGTCATGGTATGGCATGTATGTGACACGTTAGAGGATGCAGAGTCAGAATATAAGGTGATTCTTTTCTCCAAGGATTTAGAGGCGCGTGAATGGGGGTTCTCAACTTCATGTCTATAATTCTTTAGCCAGTGTGGGGCTTGTATGAGTAGATTGAACCTGGTTCCTCGCCGTTCCCAAACCTGTCGATGTATTCAAGATCCACTATCTCGTGTCTTATATGCTCTGTATATCTATGCTAACCTATGCTCCGATGAAAATGTATGTCTCCCGCCACGGTATTATGTGCAATGCTCAATGCTGATGTGTCGCCGTCTCTTCAAGAAAGATTTTACATGAACGTGCCGATTATGAACGCCGCTCCAACCGATTCCCCAAAATCACACCCGTAACACCTTGTATGTGAGTGTAAATTAGAACTGAAGTGGTGGCATTCGAGAGAACAGCAGAGGATGAATGGGAGCGAGTGAAGAAGCATTCGAGACCATGGCATAGAAACCACGAAATGCCTACTCTTCGATCACGACCGCGCATCATGAAGCCCGTCGTTCCCGGATGCCCAGGCCCACTGCGGCAGAGCGCGCCGGGCTGTTGCTAGAGGCGTTGGAGAGGGGTGACGCCGATCTTCGTCCACCGCCGCTGGTCACTGAGCGGCGAGGTGGCGGCGACGAGCCATGTAGGTGAGTGCGCGGGGAGGAGGAAGGGGACCTCGCGATTCTCGCGCCCTCCGCTGACGATGGTGGGCTGCTACGCCGGCCCCCTCTGAGAGGTGACGCCCTGCGCGCGTGGGTCTGTTGCTGCTGCTGCTGCTGATGCTGCTGCTGCTGCTGATGTGTCAAGGAAGTAAACGACGGCGAAGGGGAAACGCCCCCTCCGCCAAACTGAGGGCTGGTGTTCTTTGGGCTTGCCCCGCCGCCGACACCAAATTCGACGATCCGACCGTCAGCAAGCCGAATGCCCCCCGAAGCGGAGCGCATCATGTCCTCACCTCCCGTCACCAATCCTTGGTCCCCTACTCCGAAAGAGGCGCCGGCGCTAGCGCCGGTGGGCATGGTGACGACCGGGTGATCCGCGACAGCGACCGGACCAGGACTAGGGCTGCTCCCGCCGTACCTCCGGCGAAGTCTGTACAGGCGGCCGCCCACAGACACAGCTCGGCGGGGAGAGTCACTCTGTTGCCCACGAATGTGGCGATACAGATCGTGCTGCTGCTGTTGCCGTTCGTCCTCTTCCAGTGCCAGCGCCGCATTGTTGCTGTGTCTCCTGCTCCGCCACCTGGACAGGATACCTGGCCCATGGCCGTGGACGTGGTGCGACACAGGGGTTGTGACCGGGTACGGAAGAGGCGCGGTGTGCACCCCGGAGGAAGACCCGGCCCTGTGCCGTCGTAGCCGTCCATCGGCCCCCTTGCCACTTCATCGTACAGCTGGTAGCTCGTGGGCTCAATATCGAGACCATCTAGGGCCGGAATGCGGGGCGAGGGCTCTGTTTCGACGACGCTGGGACATCGGGAACGGGGTTCACGTTGCTGCAGCATCAGCAGCTGGGCTGCGCCGCCTCCGCCTCCGATGCTAATACTGCTCCCACCGCTGCCGCTACGCGCTCGGGCGTGGCCACTGCCGTATTCGCGCGAGCTCCGGCTGCGGCTTGATTGATGGCTCGGGTCGCGTGACATGGGCTGGCTCGAGTAACCCTGTGCGGTTGAGGCAGTCGTCCAGGGAGCCGGGTGCAGCGCGACGACGGTGCCACCGCTGACGCCGAAAGTTTCTGTGGGCTGTGGCGGAGGATAAGCCGCCATATGCCCCGGTGCTACAGGATAGTGGAGAACCGATGGCACCGAGCGGGCGAGCGGCTGGTACTCGTCACCTTCGTCGTTATCGTCCTCGATGGCGTATTCAGGTAAACGCTCCATGAGCTCCTGGGAGCGAGTTCCCGGAGACGGACGCAGGCTGCTGAAGGAGTTGACCTCAACGGGTAGGGGCGCCGGTGGTGGATAAGCGCTCCGGAGCTGCGCGGGACTTGTTCGTGATTTTGGGCGACGCAGAGCTGCCGGATCTGCCGGGGCCGCGATCTGTTCTTGCTCGGGTTGCGCAGGGGGCGTGCCCTCGTTATCTCGACGTGGCGGCTGCTTAGCGAGGCTCGGTGTCTTGAGTGAGTCCGTGCTGATAGGACCGGCAGCCAGCGGGCTCGACACCTTGACCGGCGCCAGACCGTCGACTGACACGGGGCAACCACCATCCTTGAGCCGCATAATGGTTGCGGCAGTGTAGCCAGACGAGGGCGTCGAGATGGATCCGATGGGGCTGGTGATGGTCCCTGCGATGGATTTGTCTTCCTCAATTGGCGACTCGCCTGTCTGCGGACTTGCGTACGATGTCCTGCCAGCGATGAGCTTCGGTCGTGCAGGCCGAGGAGCGTCGACGACTGTGTCACGCGTCATTGCATCTCCGGCTGCCTGTGCTGCAGGCGAGCCCCTATTGATGCGGCCCAGGCTTGACTCGGCCTCGCTGGTGTGCCCGCTGCCCCTCCCTGTGTCGACCCGCAGTGCTGGATTGATAGGCGTCGACGGCTTCCTTGAGATAGACCCCTTCGCATTCTCGCGGCTTATGCTGACGCGAGGGTCGCTGATGATCTGGGACGCTGCCCTCCAAGCACCTGCATGGTCCCTGTACCTCTTCTCCGAGTGCTTCCTGATGGTGCGGTGGTTGGGTCCGAAAACCTGTCGGGTCGTCTCGTCATCGTCTGGCATCGTGATCGACTCGAATATCTCGGTAGGCGGCGCCTGCGGAGTCACCGTGCGCGAGACATCCAGATCGTCGACGTCCTCCGGGTATGGAACGTCATTGGGGTACGTGACGTGCCAGTGGTAGGGATTGTAGTTATCTGCCGGTACATAAGGCATGGGTGACTCCATTGGCGTCATGCCTTCGTCGGTGTAATACTCGATGCTGTTCTGACTGGGCGGCGTTGAGGAGTTGCCATCCGACAGACTATTGGCTCTGTCAAACACAGACGTCACTTGCCCCCCTGAGCCTTGTTGATTGGCATAGGAGAGACGAATCTCCAACTCACTGAGTATGCCGTCAATGGTGCTTAGCCGTGCGTCCACCAACCCACGAAGCTCCTGAAGCGTCTGCTGAGCGTGCCCACGCTCGAAGCGGGCGAGGTGGAATTTCAGACGCTCTCCGTGCATGCGGTAACGACGGAAGTCTTGTGGTATCCCGGTCTGTGTGTCGTTCAGGATTCTGTTTCTGCTTTCGTCGAATGCACGGCAAAACAAGCCACATGCCTGCTCCAGCCAGAATGGCGCCTCGTGTTCTTCCGCCAGGGCATCGACAAAATACGCCTGCACGATGCTGTGTATCTTGAGAATGTCGAGGCTGACTGTGTTCGCGTCGTTGCTGTGAGAGCTGCGTGAGCTAACGGAGGACGTTTCGCTGCTTTCATTCCTTTCGATCAACGCGAAGGCAATCAGGACTTGGAAAGTGTTGTTGAGGGTCATTCGGCGACTCTCTGGACTGGAGGATTTAACGGGAGTGCTTCGGGTGAGAGACTTGGCGCCCAATGCGATCATCTCCACGGGTATGTGCTGCTCCAGAAAGGACAGCATATACATGAGGTTCAACGCTGCTATGTCGCCGTTCTTCTGCAGCTGGTCTCGAACTTCATCATAAGCTGGGAGCTTGCCAACCCTGGGTCTGCTCTTGAAAGATCGCACGTATTTCGCCAGGGGCTCGCGGGATGCCTTCAAGTGCAGGGCTGCGACATGAATCATCAGCGGGAGGCGGTCCAATGCATCGACCAGCTCAAGCGCTCGGCTGCGATCATCTTGAGTCCATGGCTGCCGTCTGCCCATTTCTTCCAGCAAAAGCTCTTGGGCCTCTTGGCGCGTCAAGGGATCCAGGGCAATGACTTGAGGATAGTCGAACTGATAGGCCTCGCCCACGACACGCTCTGTTGAAGTGTAGATGATGCTGGTGTTGGGAGCGAAAGGGATGTAATACTGGAGATCGGGGTAGTCGAAATGTATGCCATCCAGTACCAGAAGCCAGTTGGTGTTGCGGTTCAACCACGCCCTCACCGCTGCTATCATCTGTCTGGTCGCCGCCTCTTCGTTCCTCTCCAAGCCCGCAGTGTCGATGAGGTCGGCCTGCTTGGCAATGTCCCAGTATCCATACTGGAGCTCTTTGAACGTCTTGGCGCGGATCCAGAACACTCCACCGGGGTACGACTGCCTATGCTCAAAGACATACTGGCGTGCGAGGTGGGATTTACCGCCGCCCGGCATGCTCTGGATGAGAGCCGACGTTGTACCGGCGTCTCTCCTCTTCCGGTCCATTAAGATCTTGTGTAGTTGCTTCATCTCCTTTTCTCGGCCCTTGAAGTACGTGTTCGGTCTGAAAACAGCGGGCTTGACACGGATCTGATCTTTGGTGGACGAGCCGCTTGGGGTGACGTCGAACGTCGAGCGCTGCGAAGGAAACCGGCTTTCTTCAGGGGACTGCACCTGTTCGATATCTGGTGCAGGGAGAAGAGGGCGTTCGCGTTGCTCCTCGATTTCTAAGGTAGGCTTGATTGGAGAAGTGTTGTAATTATTCTGCCCTGAAGCTACATTTCAACCCGAATCAGCCAATCGCTCCACGAAAAAAACTCACTGTCTGCCAACCTAAGTGCGTGGGACGTCATCCGCTTCTTCAACTTCGTAAGGCAGGATGACATCCTCAAACAAGACTGTCCCTGGGAGTCGACCGCTCCCTGCGGCTGCAGGACCCTCACGTAGGGAAAGGGATGGCGATGACCTACTCGAACCTGTGCCAGATTGGTGCTGTTGCTGAATGCGGTCGACCTGATGCAAGGTCAGCAAGCCGTCCGACCTAGATTCTGATAAGAACAACTTACCCATGGCTTCATGCGCTCTTCCATCTCGTGCCTGGCCCTGGCCAGCTTCTCTTCTTCCTCGACCCGCCACCGCACGGATACGACGTCAGGGGCACTCAAAACCCACTCCCGAAGAGCCGTCGCGATTGTTCGGTATCCAGGGGCATTAGGACTGTCAAATTTGCACATCTTGGAGTGTGTCGCCTCGATGGCGTAGTAGGTGACGCCCGGGAGTTGCGGGCTGGCAGAGGTGGCGTCGACTATCATCATCTTGGTACCTTTCAAGTCCGTCATATGGTTCTCGTGAGCCATGAGGATTTTGAATCGCTGGTAAATATCCAAGAAATGAATGTTGATGTTCTGTAAAGTCTCGTTGTCCTTTTTGAGAGTCTTCAGTAAAACTGACTCGGACTGGAAAAATGACTTGGGCACGACTGCATCGGACATGGCTTGCAGCATGGTTCCCCAGCTTGCTACTTCAGAGCCGGTGTGCGGGGTGCCCAAAAAGATCATCCCATAAGTTGACGTGTAGATGGAGCGGTAGTCTTCATGCGCCGAAGCCTTGAGGTCGTTCGAGTACAGCAGCGCGCGCTTGGCCAGGATGCCGCCCAAGCTGTGGCAGACCCATATGATGGGGTTGCGCACAGTCTGCTCATCTTTGCGGTAGTGCGTGAGCGACGTGACCAACGTCTGCGCGTGAAGATATATAAAGTTGTCGCTCGGGGTGGTGCCATGCTTCTTCGAGTAGACGTCGGCGTTGTATCCGTACACCAGCACGTTGGCACGGGCTTCCTTGAGAGACTTGGGCAAGAGGTCCGCAGGCCAGAAGACGTCGTTTTTGGCGGTCCATGTGCGTTTCGGGTCGCCGTTGAGGCCGTGGACTAGGACAATGTCGACTTTCGCATCAGGATGTGTGTAGACAGCGGTGGTTTCGTAGCGCGAGACTTCTTTGTTGATTGATCCCTATAGAATGCGCGCTGGGTTAGCATAGTGGACCTCGCGATGACTAGAGGGCGAACAATGGCTATGGCCGGGGTCGACAGCGGGACCGGTCCAACAAGCTCGTAGCGCAACCTGCCGGGAGTGGCCGATAGGCTGGATAGCCGCAGCTTGAGCTGGTTGACGGGGGACAAGCTAAAGGTGGTACAGGCTGCAGCTATCTCACGACAGCGGAACCACAACGCCAGAAGCAGGGTCTCGAGAGTCCTTGTGGCTGTCGTCGAGAGCTGGGGGGAGGAAACCGATGACGTACCATGGTGGCGCATGGGGGCTAGGCCCGCTGTTGATTAATGTTGTCGCCAGTTCGGATGGACTGCTGCTGCTGCTGCTGCTGCTGCTGCTGGGGGACAAAGCCGGATGGGTTATGATAGGTGCGGAAGAGATCGAGTTGAAAGCGTCGGCCGTGCGGTTATATAGGCCCCTGGGGTTCTTATACATCGGGGGGAGGGAATGCGGCGAGGACGAGGACGGGGCGCGGCGCGAGGCCCGGGCAAGAAAGGGCCGCTCCTCTCGTATTCACGCTCGCGAAAGGAAATCGGCCGTGGGCGGCGAGAACGGGGCGCGCGGCGTGCGGCGTGCGGGACGCGGCTCCTCCGGAACTCAGGGTTTCCTTGTGGTTTGTAAGTCAGAGGGGAGCAAGGCCAAGGCTGGCCTCAGAATAGCCGTACGGGAGCGGCTGTAGGCAGCTCTGGTCCGGGGAAGCGATCGGGGGAGGGGGGGGTAAAGCGAGAGCCCAGAAATGCAAAGGCCATGAATGTATGACACGGACAATGGCGTCGCAAGTGAGGCGACGCGTGTAAGGGCCGCCGGGCTGAGCCAGAACTTGTGGGGTGTGGAGGAGAGAGAGGGAGAGAGGGCGAGGGCGAGGGAGGCCATTCGCGATGTAGGACAAGCTTGGCTGCGCTGTGCTGTCGACGGGTAAAGAGCCTTGCTAAGGTTCCCCATGGGTGCGTTCGCTACATGTACAAGGTTGCAGGTAACGCAGATTAGGTAGGTACTCGTACCTTCCGATTCTACATACATGTAATGTGAAGAGCGGCAGACATCCATTCCATTCCAACCACCCGCCCTGTGCCACATTCACAGGTCCAGCAGGTACGGGCGGTGTCCAGGTAAGGTAGGAGGTGGTGGTATCTACGAGAGGGTACATCCATTGATCGCATCAAGGCTGGGCTGCTGAGGTCCCTCACGCACAGACGAGACATGCGTCACAGGGCGGTCGCGGCTGCCACGGGTGGCGAGGCAGATCACCTCAAATACCAGGTCAGGTACATAGGTAGGTAGGTTATTACTTAACTAGGGTAAAGAGATGATTTCAATGTAATTAGGGAGGTAGGTAGGTAGGTGAGGTAGGTAGCGAAGACAGAGACAGCCCGACTGACAGAACAGCCTCCCCGCCGTGCATCTACTCCAACCACCACCACCCCTCCTCCGGCCCATCACTACCACTCGCTCACCCACTCCAGTCACTCGCCCGGGTCATGGTAAGGAGACGAGGATGTACTCCCAATTGAAAAGGGAGGCACCCTGTGTCTCTGCGTGCGGTCGAGGGCACGGGAACCGCAAAGCAAGAGCCCGAGCTTGGGGGGTGGGGAATGGCCTCCATAGTGGTTGCATACCTAGACGGCGAGGATGCACTTCTGATCGAAATCCGGCGCTCAGGATAGAAGCTCCATCCACGGCAGGTGAGCAGCTGAGCCCCCCCGACAAGGCAGATCCTCCCTGCAACGGGCCTAGCTGGCCTGGTCATGGCCCCTGAGAGCCCACACCTCGGGCGTGGGGATTGGCTGCTGGGGTGTGGTTGATGGCTCGTGGCTGACGAGTACTCGTATGCAGCTTGGGGACCCTGCCGAGACCAGATCCGACCAGAGAGAAAGAGAGAGACAGGCAGAGCCGTAGAATGGCTGCTGTCTTGCGTCAACAACGTCAAAAACGACGACCTGGATTCCCACGGTCGGATCGCAAGCCCGACTCTGGACAGAATGATCAGACCCGCCCGTCTGTTAGTGAAGAGTAAGAGAGCCAGTCTCACTTGGCCGTACGGCCGCGGCCGAAAGAATGAGAAGCAGAGTCATAGCAAGCCACTGTAGATGGAACAATGGCTTCGTGTTGGCCAAGACACGGCGCGAAGCGAGCCGGGCCATGGCTGACTGGCCGGCCCCTGCCTGTCGGATCGAATCAGCCCGTGCTCCCAAACAGCTGGTTAGCCAGCCCAAGACGCTGCGACAGTCAGAAAGCACACACATTGCCACTGCGGGCATCTCACTGCCGATGGGCAAGGCGGGCGCAAGATGGAAGGGGGCCACGGCCATTTCACGGTCGTGTGCTCAAGGGATGCCTCGGGCGAAGCCATGTCCCATCTCCGAAGGCCGGGGCGAACGTCGATGAGGCGGAAGCGGGCAGCACGGCACTCGAATCACGCGACCACAGAGACATAAGACTGAGAGAGAACAGCTGATGGTAAGCCCGCCCGGGACATGCATTTCGAAACTTCCCCATTCTGTTGGTGCCTGCGCCGTACCTGCAGGCTTCTTGAGGTTCATCTACAGAGCGCTGTCGCTCCCGGTCGCGATCGGCAGCGGCGGGTGACAGAGGCAAGGGAAACTCGGGCACACGAGGCAGTGGCCGCAACACGCACGTGAGCCCCGCGGCGGAGGCCCTTGGCGCCCCGGCGTGTAGAGGCCCAGCCAGCGGGCCTCTGTGAAATCGACCCCCAAGGTCCACGTTCCCAAAGTCTGTGATGTTCTCATCGTGGTCACGGCTGGCTCCCAAAGGGGCCTGCTGGGTCGGTCGCCCGCCCGGTCGCTCGCGAGCGCATGTCGCTTGGCACGCGCGCGTCTCGTAGTGCCATGTCTTGCTTGGCTTGCAAATCGACGAGGTTAAATCCGGTGTGCCTTGGCCCCCCACCCCTTTTCTTGCCCGGCTCCTCGTTTCTGTCAGGGTGCCTCTGCGTCATGGCCCGGCTCGCGCGCGATCGTTGCCCTCGGCAGGCACCAGTTACGATCCGGGGACGTCGGATTCCCGGAGCGCAGGGCGCTAAAACGGCAAACGCCCAGGCGGCCGATTATCGCCAGCCCTCTTTGCAGAAAAAAAAAACAAAAAAGCCGATATACTCGAACACGTCGTGATGCACAGCCTGCGCCCCTGACATGCGGGTGGGTGTACGAGCATCGCTCGGCGTGGGATGACCAGCGTGTGCTGTGCATGCTGCAATGCACCATGCACCATGCACCATGCACGGGCGGGTAAGCGGGACGACGGGGTCCTTCGGCACGCATCCTGATGAAATCGATCAAGATGACATGGCGGCCCTTCCCGAGCGATAACCTCAGTAATGGTCTGGTGTGGCCTACAAGGGCTCCGGCTTGTTTCCAGGGCGCCTTGGTCTTGGTTGGATTCCTGCACAGCCTCAATCAGTGGAGGGCCCGTCCCGCAATGCCTGCCGCCCCGGACTGCGCTCCATCCAGAGGGCGCTACGGGCGCTACGGGCGCTGCGGTATGACTGGGCGTGTGAGCGTGTCGTCGGGCTCGTGGATGGGCGCCTCGGCGTTTCTTGCTCGGGGTAGATCTCGCCTCGTCTGGGGCTTAGTTCACCCCTATGGACCGCGACATCTCGTAGGGAACGAGTGGTGGGCCGCCCCCAGGCACTCTGCTGTGTGAGGCTTGTCACGGACGGCACTTTCGAGTACACATACCGCGGGCAGCCAGTCAGCTGCATCGCCTACCGAGAACAGCAGCGTGCGGACTCGTCGGGTGATCTGCTTTCCGGCCCCTCCTTGTCACCTGAAAAACACAACGACGCCGGTGTCTGATGGTGATGGCGTGTCGAGGGACGACGGAATCGGTGAGCTCTTCTCGTCCAGACGAGCGTGCCATCCCCTCTCGTCTCCCCTGCCAGAGCTGCGCATGGTTTGACTGAGGATGCGCGCGGCTCCGAACAGCTTCGTTGCCTGTTCGTGGCTGCTGTCTGTCACTGGCCACACCCGGGCGCTTCTGCTGACGGGCCACATTCGTACGTAACGCACCCGTACACTTGCGCTACCAGGACGCGTACACACATTCGGGGGATACTCGTACTCGCAAGGCCGCCTGCCAGCCCCAACCCACATGTCCGGCGAACCCATTCCTGGGGAGCCGTCACATGGCGAGAGTCCGGGGCAGCGCAGGAGTCGCAGTCTTGTCTGACGTCAACCCCTCGGCCAAGTCGCCCGGGTCCACAGCATCGTCTTCTCGTCAACCGCCCGTGCAAGAACCCCGAGACAAATGTTTCCTGTTTGGCGCCCACGCCGCGAACGCCGCGATAAGCGACCGACTTCCGGATCATGGTCGATACCACTGAGAATGGGTTACTCAACTGGATCTCGTCTCTGACACCATGTGAGAGCTCCGCCGCCTTGCTGAAGCGGCTCGCTTGTCCCAATCGCTCGTTGTCGACCTTACGCCCCAGCTTGTGCGCCCAGGGCGGGAGGATTTACGAGGTTCGAGGTTACTAGACGGTGAAACAGGTGCTTATTGACTTGTGGACGAGGGCAGTAGCCTCACTTCTATTTGCTGCGTCAAGGCGACGACTCACTCTTTCTTTCTTATTTTTGGGGGGCCCCGGGAACAACGAGTCATCTGGGGCAATTGAGCCTAAATGGATGCCTAGCGAGAGAGGATCTGGTGACATGATGAGAGAGGCCACTCGTTGCTGGTTGATCCACGCTGAATCAGTTTTGGGCGAATGCCTGGGGCGCATCTCGGCGAGCGCCAGGAAGAACAGCGCCGGGTTGTGCAGCTGTAGGCGAAACCTGGGCCTCAGTGGCATCTGCGTCAGCAGGTCCAATTCTTCCTTAGTTGATGCGCAGATCTGGCTGTCGGGGTAAGGCATCGCGAGGCTACGGTGTGCGCGGCTGTGTCGGTCATAGCGATCTTTCACGAGCCAAAGGTCGACCACCTCGTGGCTGTTTCAATCCTTTGGGGCGAGCATCAGAACGTATTCGCGCGTGCTCTGGCCAAACTGGACCAGGTCCTTCTCTTTGAGCTCCAGGTATCTGCTGTCAGGCACCTTCTTCGAGTTGAGCATGGTCCCGTTGGCACTCTCGAGGTCGATAAGGTACGGCTTCACCCTGCCAATCTTGTCGCCGTACTCGTTCCTCTTTTCGAGGTAGCGGAACTGGATAACGGCGTGCTGCTTGCTGATACTGGGGTGTTCGGCCATCATGTCCACGACGGCCGGGTCCCTACCCACAAGCCAGCAGCTGCGCTGGCTGAGGGGCACCGTGTCCAAGATTTGGTCGCCCTTGAACACGAATAGCTTCCACTGATCCTTGGGTGGTGGTTTGCGGGCCTCGGGCGGCTCGTGATACTTGAGCACAATGGTTGACCCGTCAGCTTGGGCGACAGAGTTGGACGCGGCTGCGAGCGCTCCTGATGCCGCGAAGCTTGGCTGCTCTTTAGGTTTGGGCGGTTCTTCGCCCTGGTTGACTGCGAAAGAGTCGGCCTGGGAGGGAAGCGGGCCGTTGCGCCTCACGACCTGCTTCTCGTCGTTGTTAGAGTCGTCCTGGCTCCCGGATCGCCTCCTCCTGCGGTCGGAAGGGCCGTCTCTCCGGCTATGACGGTGGTGATCATCTCTGGACCGGGGGCGCCGGTGCTCTCTTTCGCGCGTGCGTTCCTCGCCGCTCTTGCCCTTACCCTTGTCTCTGCTTCGGCTTCGGCTTCTGCTTCTCCTCCTTCTTCTGCTCCGTATCTCATCTGCACCTCTCCCGTCTTCCCTGCGATGGCTACGGTGGCGTTCGCGCGAGCGAGAGGTGCGTCGCGGCCGCGAGTCTGTTGGGGACATGGAGCGGTGGCGACGCCCGTGGTCTCTCGACCTGTCGCGAGTGGCGCGGCCTCGTCCGTGTTTTCGGTCTTCATCGGGGTCCCTGTGTTCGCGGCGGGAGGATGGAGCTGGAGGGTCGTGGGCGGCGTCGTCGCCGTCGTCAAGGTCGCGACCGCGGCGCGGTGGAGAGCGATCGGGGCTCATGGCGATGGCGGCGATGATGGGGCGGGTGCGAAGCTTGGACGGACTCTTGCTGGCGTGGTGGTGGCGAAACGTGATGCGGATGCACGGGTGCCTCGGTGTGATCAAGCCTTCGCCGTGCTGTGCTGTTGTTTCAGAGTGTTGAAGAAGCTGCGTGCATTCGTGGATGGATGCGACGGCATCAGGAAAGCAGCGCCCACTGAAGCTTCGCTTCCCTGAGTTAGTGCACTGCGGACCCAGGGCGCCACGGCGGGTCCTCGGGCGTGGGAAGAGCTGGAGGTCCGCGGATGGATTGAATCAGGTGGGAGGTGGCGAATGTACTGCATAGTACTCTATGCATGCATTGGCACTCCAAGGAACCAGACTTCTTACGCAATGTACTTACTTAAGCGGAATAGGTACCTACCCGCCCAAGACTTCGGGCGGTGTCAAGCGCGGGCGGGCACCTGCACCCACTGCAGGTGGCCGATGGCCACTGAAGTCATCAGCGCCGGTATGGATGGAACTCTTCCTGTCCGAAGAGGGGCGTCCCGTCGGGCCTTTCTATAGCCGCGGGGCAATTGAAGCTGTATCCACGGATGTACTCGTCTGTGCCCGCGCCGTGAGGCGACAAGACTGGGCTCTCGTGGAGAAACATGAGCCATAGACTCCGCGCCCAGTGTACTTGGACCAACTGTAGGAGCCATCCAATGCCCGCGTTGTCACAACCTGGCAAACGGCCTTGATGAGTCTTTCTACGTCTCTAATTATATCAGATTCAGAAAGATTTGACGAATTACTTGCCCACCGGTCTACTCGCGAGAGATCGGGTGCCACTGGTGCCCAGGTGTCTACCTAAGGTAGGTAAGGTAGGGTAGGTGCAAGCACCCGTATTTGTTCTGGATTCATGGCCACAGCGGCTGCAGTCTCCAGAACGGCCGCCGCGCTTAGCTCGACGACGCTTGCTGGAATGGAAGGCGGCGCCTCGCCCCTATCGACTCTTTGCACGATAGCGGTCTCATATGTCCGTCTTGGGCCATCGGTGAGTAATTTGTTTTATTTCGTTTTCCTCTCGTCCCATGGAATGGAAGGCGAGCTTTACAGGTAAAGTAGGTACTACTCGGTAATTGGCAACTCCCGCGCTGAAGAATCGTTCTCAGCCCCCAAAATGCGTCTCGTAAGCGACTGCGGGGCTGTCCGGGTACGAGTACCACCTTGTGTACCTACCGTACGTACACTCAAGCCCGCCCGAACGGGACCATCGGTCCCTGCCCGCTCTCACGGGATGCATACATCCTGACACCGATGACAGGCTCCTGACAGGTACCTTAGGTGTCCATATGGCGTGGATGTTTGGCGCAGACAGGCAGGCAGGCAGGCTTTGACAGGCCTGTCAAAGTCAGCCGCCGTGTCCAGCTTCAGGGATGAGGAAGCCGACTCGCAGCCGGCCCGTCCCACTCACTTCAGCGAACCTACTACTACCTTTCATACCTACCTGAACGTAACTTAGATATCCTTAATTAAGGTAAGTTAACTCGAATTCTATGATGCCTCCCGTCTCTCAAGATACGTGTATTTTGCAAGTGTACTCGTATCCTACGGGGCAAACAGCCTGACCTATTCAGCGTAGGTAGGCGCCTGCATGTAGTGCATACTTGCATAGAGACCTTACCAAGGTACCTAAGAACAAGGTAGGTTAGGTATGTAATGTACATCTGCACGCACAACTCCATGTCCTGCTGCTCGTTCGCACACTGGCAACCTCAACCCTTCCGTTCCCTAAATCACTTCCGAACAGCCGCTTGCACCTTTCCTCTGACCGGCAGTTCCCGCCAGCCGAGATCAAACCATAGGTGTCGAATCACCATGTACCCTCGCCGCTTCGCCGTTCGTGGCTCCCCACCCGGCATCTACTGTTGTTGCTCCCTCGCCTGAGATTCCGTCGCATCAGTGATCCACCGAGCACTGTACTCGTCCCCACGCGAGCCGCTCCGCTGAGGATCCCCTTCTTCTTCCAGTGACGCACAGACAAGACAAGGGACCATTGTCGAGTACACGAGTGACAGCGGCCAAGGGCACGCGGGGCCCGGACATGGCGGCGCCGCCATGCCTCCATCATTACCTACGCGACATGCCCCGCTCGCCGGCGGCAAGCCGGAGCGGTGCGTCGAGTCGAGTCGCCGATGACATCGTGCCGAGCGCCAGGGTGCTGGGTCGGGTCGGTCTGATCAGCTCGGGTTCCGAACGCATGCTTGTCCACCCTTGCGGTGCGGTTGGCGTGTGCAGAGACACACGTTCACGTGATGGCAATGCGACACAAACCACGGCATGAAATCGCGTATCGGACTCGCAGGGCTTGCACAGGGGCCCATGTTCTGAAAAGGGGCGACAACAAGGTCAGCAGTCAACTGCTGGAACCCGGCGACCAACCAACACCCCACCAGATCTATTCGAATCCCCCCTCCCCCCCCCCCCCCCCCCCCCCCAAATTCTCGAGTCTCGAAAGACCGGCCGGGGAGCTTGTCAGACACCTTGGAGCCATGACCCTGTCTGTCTCCGCAGCCCGCTCAGTGTGCTCGCGTGTGCGCCGTGGTCGCCGTGCGGCGTGATGGAGCTGGGAGGGGGGCTCATTCAAAATACAGGCCGCGGAGGCGTTCAATCCCCAAATCACTCACTCGTACAAACAATGGGCTGCGCACTGCGCTTGTGGCGGCGTGGGTGGTGGCCTGCGTCGAAGGAGCCAGATCGCCGAGAGCCGCGCCCAAGTCCAGGTAACTTATTATTAGGGCCTAACTTAGCCGGACGATGCAGAAGAGCCTCAAGGGCAAGTGCGGGCATTCTCATATCGCCGCTTCGGTGGAGTTCAAGCTCCCTCGTGGCCCTCGCTCCTCCTCTCCGGCCCCAGCAAGGGCTCCCCGAACGTCAAGCACGTATGGATGTGTTTGCGGAACTGACAACAGCAAAGAAAACGACCCGAGTGTGCTCGAATCAAACATGCCAGCTCCGCCGTGTTGCCTCGCAAAAGTCCGGTGCATTGGGGTGATGGGGAAAGGGAGGCGGCGGTGGTGGTGGTGGTGGTGGCGGCGGCGGCGGCGCTGGGTCCCGCGGCGCTGAGCGGCAACGATGACAGTGACGGTGTGACAGTGACGGTGACGGTGACGGGCCTACTCGAGTGCTCGTAAGTAGATGGTAGTCTGGTCGACCACCAACAGCTGACGAGTCGGTCCAACCCAAGAAGATCCCATGGCCATGTCAGAATGCCATTTCCGCGCCGCAGCAGACCCCGGCGCGTAAGCCCGGCCAAGCAGAAGAAAAACAGCTCGTCACCCGCTCTGCTGGTGAGCTTCTGACTCAGATCGACTACCGATCCATCCAAGTCAAGATGGCAACGTCAGAATGCCATGTTCGTGCCTCCGCACGCAACCCGGCCCCAGCCCCGGCGCGCGATAAGCCCGGCCTGGCCAACAGGCTGACTCTTTCTTTCTGCGAGGTCGGTCAGCGTGGTACGAGTCCTCGCAGTCGCCGCGCGGGTTACTCGAGCTGTGCTGCCCTCGGAAGGGGTCGACAGCAGCGCCGTGCCCTGTCTGTCTCCCTTGGCCGCGGACGTGATCCATCTCTCCGGCTCGAGCGGCGTCCGCTTTGCGCTAGGTGGATGGAGACCGACGCTGATGCTTCGCCTCCAAAGCTCAGGCGCGCCCTTCAGCGTGGCGAAAGACCATGAGAAATTCTGGTATACGCTGCGACGGCGCGTTGCGGCATTTTTTCCTCCGGGGCAGGGGAGGGGGGGGGGATGAATTGAACCAAAGCAAAGCAAGGTAGAGCAAAGTAAAGCGAAGCAAAGCAAAGCAAAGCAAAGTAAAGCAAGCAAGCAAGCAAGCAAGCAACGGATTCGTCTCACTTACGAGTACACGTTTCGAGACTCGAGATCCACATCGTGACAAGAAGCCCGGGGGGGCCTCTCCGGTCCCTCCAAGGAAGGGATTGTTCTACCCTGGTGTTCTGTTCCTGCGTACGAGGGACCCTGGTGTGCCTGGCCAGCCTGCCAGCTCAACCAACGAGACTCGGACTCCTTAGCTTATTAGGCTAGCGAGTTAGCTTCCAACTATGAGAGAGGTCTAGCAACAACCTGGAGACTCTTGCGACAGAGTCATCACCACTGGCTCAGTCCAGCCGGAGCCAGGCAGTCATCCCCCGAGTAGCTCGGGCCATGTAGGTTAGGTAAGGTACGTAGCCACCTGGTGCCCCGAGAAGCAGATGCCGAGACCCTGGAAGATGGGATGGAGAATCTCAACTGTGGCAATGGCGTTCGTCGTCGGTTGTTTCCAGATCGGGGCCAGCCCAGTCTTTGGCCCTTTGTGTCGGCGCCTGCAGATCGCCCTTCCCATTCACGACGGGGGTGCGCCATTACTCCCTCATCGTGGGCCGCTGGCAGACAGGTAAGGAGGTATGTGGGTAGGTACAAGTAGGTGCATGTGGCTTGGGTGCCAGCGGGGACATGTATGTATTCTTAGATGACTCTTGGCCACCTACTTGTTGGTATCTACATGTATGCCGGGAGCCACAGCAGGCGGCCCGGCAGGTCATGGCCGGGGCGTCGAGGTAAGACGGTCATACATAAATAAGGTCATCTCCCAATGCTGCTAATGGCCGACACTCCTGGGGCAAGCAATCCATTCACTGATACCGGTTCTGCAATCTGGGCTGCACAAGAAAATCTTCTGGAACCATGCATCCCTCCTACTCCCTGTTCTTGTCAGCCGCTCTTGTCGGGTGCTCTTACGCCGCCGTCGCAGCGTCTACCGAGGTTTGTTCCCTTTCTCCCGCCCTGGCTCGCGCATGAGAGTGAGAGTAAGCTGACGCCCCTTTAGCAGTCCACGGCCCGCCATGCCATCCTCGACGCACGCGAGACCAATTGCCTGGAAGAGACAGAGACTTGCATGTTCGACGTGGACTGCTCGAACTGTAAGGGAGAATGGGCTTGCGACACATCTCTAATAGTGAACAGCGAAGACGAGACCGAAGACGGTAGGCCAGCTTGGCCTCATAAGTGTGTGCAAGGAAAGAGAAACAAACATGGCAAATTCATGCCGCTGATCTCTGCAAGTATCTTCGGCAACAAATATGGCGATCCTCGGTAAACCTTGCTTACTCAAACTACCTAACTTACCCAGGCCCAAGAAGGCGAGGGGTATGTCAAGACACAACGTGCCCTCATCCAGTTACCGCCGGCATCGAACATACAGGTACACACTTAGACAAGAACATATACGCAAGAGTGAATAAAAGTTTTCTGTTTCCATATATTTCGACTGCTCGTGACATTGACAACCATCATGCAAGGAACGCGTCGCACCAAGATGATACAGGTTCGTACGCTCCTGGACCCGGCCCAACTCCCTACAAGATTTCGTACGGTGGGGTATCGTCCTGGAAGCCCTTTGGCGATCCGCCAATGCCCCCAGCTTCATCGAGCTCTGACTTAGAAGGGCCATCGGGCCCGCTGGCAAACTTGGCTGCGTGACCCGGCGACGGCCTAACGCCCTCGACAACTTGCATGTCTACGTCTCCATCTTCTGCTGCCTGCGCAACGAGCCGATGAGGGACATCAACAAGTTCGTGCTTATTTTCATCACGAACGTATGCGACATAATAGGGGTCGCCGCTGTTGTTCAACTCCTCCAGGAGTGCCTGAGAGCCCCGCGTATCTTCGGTGACGGTGCTGTCGTTGTACTTGTACCACGTTTTCCTTTCGAAATCGCGAATCCAAACCTGTTGATCTGTCAGCCAGTCCGTCCATATGGTAGCGAGAGCGTTGGGGGTCTGTAGAGTCCCTTCGCCTGTTGATCTCGCAAACTCACCCAATAGTGGCCGGCGCTCATCCCGCCGCCATGGCAGATGATGGCGTGGAGGCTGTACTTCTCGTTCTGCAACGATGTAAACATCTCACGCTCTTCTTTGCGTAGATCCACAAGGCGGGCAACGTCCCAATCCTGCTGCTCTTTAGCAGCATCATGAATGAATTCCATGAACTCAGAAGGTGGCAAGCTCCCGTCTGTCTCGCTCAAAACCTCCTGCTCAGACAATGTGGCCTCCCTCAACACTTCGCGGGGCTGCGCAGCTCGGCTGGGATTCTTGTAGCCAAGGTCTCGCAGCAGATCCTCATTCAAGTCTAGCACAAGATCTTGACAGACGGCACCACCCTCCGACTTTTCGACGAAGCCCCAGCTGTCATCTGTCATCTTCTCAATAGACAGCTGGCTAGTCTTTGCGATGCTCGATTCCAGCTGCTTGATGCGCTCTTTGATGACCCACTCACGTCGGCGCAGACCCCACAAACTCGAATCTTTCTCTGTCTCAAGATAGCGATCCAGGTATAAAGTTTCCGGAATCACAACGGGATTCTTGTTCTTGATGCCCGAGGCATCTGTTCTCTGGATGCAGATGTGTAGAATAGGGGGCAGCGACCGTATTGTGGTGTATCGAGCAAGGAAACCATCAGAAAGCAACTCGTAGGCAAAGTACCTGTCCAGAGCATCATACAGGTCGGACTGGACCTTGTTCTCTTTGTCGGGGTGGGGAAAAGCCGTGATCCACCGCTCCGGGATGATCTCCTCGTTGACAATGTCCTCGGTGGCAGATGGCTCTAGGGAGGACTCAGCGTTGCGTGCTGCGCTGCGAATGGTATAGTTGACGATTGTGGTGAAGAATGTCTTTGTCACTTTGTCGGCTTGGAGGTCGGGTTTGTTCTGCATCGGGCCATCGGGACGTATTGCCCGCATCAGATGCTCAAGAATGTTGCCGATAATCTCTTCGACGTCCTGCTGTGCCGTCCCAGACCTATCAGATTGCTCAAGGCGGCGAGATATCTCGGCACATTTGGCGTCGAAGCTCAGTGGCTCTATTGTGTCTTCCATCTTGACGTCGTTGCTCATCGGCGCTGTTGGCGAAGGCGCGAGTTCAACCTTGTGCGTATCGTTGGGGTCGTTCACTTGAATGTGTGTCTCTGGCGGCGGGTCGTTCTGGCCATCAACAAGAGTATTGGAGCTGCGAGAACTTGAACTCTCACGGTGTTCCTTGACAGGCTGCACAGTGACGTTGACCATGTCAGCATCTTCCGTGGTTTTAGGCGGCGGAACCGGAGGTGCAGGGGAAGGCCTGGCTGGAAGAGGGGGAGGCTGCTGGTGCTGCGCCACGCTCAGTATCTCTTTTGCCGACGACAGCGCCGTGTTTGCAAGCTTTTGCGACGGCTGTGCAGACGCATTGGCGGTGGTCCGCAAGTCTTCAAACAAAGTGCGCAACTCTTCGGCAACTGTCCGGATTATGTTAGCCGTGGAGCGAGATCTGGCGGTTGGCGACTCACATTGCCGGGCGACGATAGCCTCTTCAAAGCTTACGATCGTTCCGTTTCCGCCCGTTTTCCTCTCTGCAACTTCGTTCTCGTCTAGATTCAGCTTGGCGTTGTCGAGGTCGCTGATAATGTCTCGGACGACTTTGACGTTGTAGAAGTATTGAAGCAAGCTATTGAGGTAGCAGGTGTTTCCGATATTCCGCAATCCTGGTGGGGCATTCAGATAGGTCGAGGGCTCAGGCAGAGTTTCTAGCTGGATATCTGGTAGAGCTATGCCCAGCAGCCCGTCGGGACCGTTCTGCTTGAAGTCTCTCGCAAGAGAGGCAAAATCGTTTGCGTCGGCGGGCATCTCTTGGTGTCTCCTCAGGTTGGACAGAACTTCGAGCGCTTCGCCAACCTTCTCGCGGTCGGTTTCGGGGGTCTAGGGGTGGCTGGTCAGTGCCAAGATGGAATATGTAGAACGTAAAGGGACCTTACAAGATTTTTCAGAAAGCCTTGAGTCATTTCAGGAGTGAAGTTGGCGTCGATACCGAGCAGATTGGTGGCTGACCTGATACTCATCAAGCCAGCACCTGTTGCAGCTGAAGAGTTGGCCTCGGGTGCCCCTCCTTGTTGATGAGGGTCTGCCGCGAGCACCTGGCTGATGAGATCCTGCCCATTCTGGCTGCTGATAACATCGAGATATTGTTGGCACTTGGCCTTGTTATCGTCACTTGGATCTGCGTGGATGCGCTGGTAGTACTCCCCGATCAACTCGTCAGCAGTGACAGGGGGGTTGCGGTTCGCATCCATTCCAAAGAACCTATAGGCTTCCTGCGTGGCATGGGGACAGTGTCCGAGTCGAATTGCGACTTGTACATGGTCAGATCGTAGACCGCATCCTCGTTCCTGTTGCGAACGCAGCGGAAAGCCGACTCAATATAGATGTCTCGGCGACGTGGGCATATGTCGGAAAGTAGACAGCCTGCCCATGAGAAGACCTGTGGAGAGAAGTCCGCTAGGCAACCGAGGGTTTCCAGGTCGTCTCCGGAGATTTGGTTGGTCAAAGACGGATCGAAATTGAAAGCTTGATACTCGCCGCCGAATGCTTGCATCAGTCGGTTCCAAGCAGGCTCGATAGGTAGATTGCTGAGAAGGCCAACCTCGGCTCTAGCGTCTTCCATCCTCGCTCGAAGTGTACCCGAAGGTGTAGGGCATTTCGCTTCTTCGGGTTCCGATATAAACCAGCAAGGCTCGCCCTCTTCGTCTTCCCTCTCCTCGAAGCCGAGGTTACGCAATAAGGGGTCGAAGTCAGTACCAAAGGATACTTCGAATCTCTTGTTCCTCTTCTTGATCTTCAAAGGGCCCAGACCGGGTTCACGGTTAAGTGCATCGGTCAGATAGCGCAGCAAGGTTCCAGCCGGGTTCGTGCCAAAATCGGCGGCCGCGTCAGCATATCTCTCTGGATCCTCTCTACGTGCCTGAGCCAGGTTCCTCTTGACCCTGGCGTGATCTTTGAAATTGTCGACTTCGTAAACGCTCAGTTTTGGAGGCATTGTAGAAATTTCGAGACTGAAGTGGCACTCAGGGGCGATGCATACCAGGCGCACATAGCCCTTGATATCGTAGAACTGCTTGCGTTCCTGCCGCAATTCATCGTTGGACTTGTGCTCATGGACCAGCAGCATGTGAAGGGGATGGCTCGGGCCGGCTCTTTGGCAATGAGTGGTATCGCTCTTGATGTGAAAATGATAATGGCAGTTGCCGCATACTGCCGACACGAACTGAGTTTGAGTGTTTTCGTAGTTTTGCTGCGGTATAAGGAGCAGCTCGTGGCTTGAGCATGGACTGCGATCAGGGAATACAACCAGGCCACGCTCGAGTAGCCTTCGCAAGGCCCGTGGAGAGGTGTACGCTGCTGTAAATCAGCAACAAGGCCAGAACATCATGGAGCTGCAGACACCTACGCAAAGGATTTGACTCCTCGCGGAAACGGCTCGATGCTTCGAGTTTCCGGCGTTCAAGGAGTTCAAGGTCCTCCCGTTGAGGAGCATTGAAGTAGGGACTGTTGGTCATGATGTCGGAGATGCCAATATAACTGAACGGGGGTGAGAAACAAAATCACAGTCGTGTCCAGCCCCGTATCTACAGATTGGACTCAAGGTAAGCGAATACCGGCAACCTTGTAATGCCACAAGTCCCTGATGGGGGATGCGCCGACCGGGATCCCGAGCTGCTGCGAGCCCGCAAGTTCGAAACACGTAAAATCGAAAGGGGGCAACCACAGCCGTGATGGGTCTCGCATTGAAGCGCCAAGGCACGTGGAGTGTAGAAGAGAACGACAAAGACTCGAGCCCGGTCTAGAGGAGGTCAGCAGATGAGTGCGAATTGTCAGAGTTGAAGAAAGTAGAGAAGTGAGTCCCTGTAGCGTTGGATATAGGGGATGACTTCGATGCCATCTTAACCGCAATATAGCATTGCTAGATGCTTTCTATAGAGGCCCAAGCCCTTGAGTGCATCATGGTGCGTCTATGGCCACAGCACTGCAGCTATGAACATGGATATTGGGGAATGATTCGATGTGAAAGGTCGATGCCAGGTTTTGTGCCGCGGCCATGTACCGCCCTGGATTCAGTGGAGACGGTTCAAGGTGATAGGGCAAAGAAAAAGACTCGGGGGCCAATACGTGAAGGTGATCAGCAGTGGCAGCGAGACAAGAGGCGGGGCAAGCGTCTTGTAATCAGAAGCCCGCAAGACTCGATGCGATGCTCCGCGGCTTCCGGCGCAAGTCGCACGAGGAGCCAGCTCGGCGAGGAAAAGTCGCAGATGAGTGAAATGAACAAACCTTGAGGGAGGGGCGGAAGCAATCCAGGCGAATGCCAGCCTCAACAGCTGGATTGTGGTCGCGTACCGAGAAGGCCGGGGGTCCTCTAGCGGACCGGGGAGGGAGGATGTCCCCAGTGACGGAGACGGCACAGGAGCTGGCGGCGGCGGCAATGGTGGCGAGCTGGGAGGCTGGCTGGGCTAGAACGGCGATAGTAGGCTGTCGGATCTGACGTGGCAGAGAGCTGAAATGGCGCCCTTCAATAATGTGCATGAAGTAGAGGCAGATATGACCGGGAGAGAGACAAGCGGCGAAGCCGAACGAGGACCGAGTCGCAATGCAGCGGTCGAGGTAGAGGCGGAGGCGATGAGGGACTGGACGCCCGTGCAATCGGGCCAGCATGAACCAGGTCTAGGGTGGTGGAGGCGACGATGCCCCAGTCGAAGCTGCAGGTTGGCAGCGGGACACGCGGGAGAAAGCTGGCGCTGGGGCTGCGCCGAGAGATGCCGTAACCCGGGCAGCTGGAAGGAGGCAGAAGCTGCTGAAGGTGCTCTCCCAATTCGGCTGTATCAGGAGGTACAAGACGACACACTGTACTCCCACGTCTTCCCATGTACCTTCTCCAGTGACCTGCTCAGAGCAGGCGCGCGCGGTGACGTGGCTGGGCTTGCGGGCGGCCATCGATTACTGAGGACGCACATGAGTGGATTTGCAGGACAGCCAAGTGACAGATCCAGATATTCGCCTAAGATGATGCTCCAGCTTGATTTCTCCCTACATGACATTGTGCAAGCCCTTCTGGGATATTGGGCGCCCAGGAAAGGTAGCTCTTCTACTGAGTGTCGTTGACGCCTACAGTAGGGAATGGACAAGTTGCGAGTATCTGAGGCCTGGGGTTTCTCGATTACCTCACATGTATCTTGTGCTGTTCATTAGCAGTAGATACGTCAGTCAGGCAGTGACAATATTTCCGCACGTATCAAGACATGCAAGATAGCTTCGGTTCATCCCAAGGAGCACCCTTTGACAGATCCTATGTTCAGTTTGACACGGAAGCATATTTACCAGCCTGAACCTACCCACATCACATGTAGATGTAGTGTATGTCAGTAGGTATATTATCTCCTTTTGACCCGACGCGACTCGATTCGACGCAGAGGTTGTGACGTAGATGTTCGAAGGCACACGTACGAGTATCGCAGGCAGTAAGCGGGTACCCTGGCACCCTGGTACCCTTTCTGTCGCGAAACCAAGGCGGGTGCCTATGTATCGTGAAGATACTAGTGCATGTGTAGTATCACCGGTATTATGTCTTCTATTATCAGTGCCACGTTATTTATCACTTCATTGCTCGCCTTCTCGACGGCTAAATATACTGATGGGTAATCTTCGGCTGACCCAACGCGGGCCAATCAGATCCGGCTCAAAGCTCTGACCTTGCTCCCATGGTGGCCACTCGCGCGGCTACCAAAGCAACGACCTCTTTCTCGCTCCCGTCCAATCCCGTCCCTTCTCCCCTCGCTACCCTCCAGTCATCCACCCCAATCCGACGGCAACCATGGCGAACCCGCGCCCCATCCCCAAGGTGCTGGAGGAGCACCATTTCCACCAGAAGGACTCTATCAAGTCCGCCATCAAGGGCGCCCTGCTGGGTGGAGGCGCCGGCTTCATCGCCTCGTCCGTCCAAAACTCCCTCGCCCGGTCCAATGTCGGCCCCTGGGGCGTCTTTACCCGCACTGGCGGCACCATTGGCACCTATGGTAAGTTCTCACTCCGTCGCGAGCGCATAACCCTACGCACCCTCTTTGACAGCGTTCTGCATTTCCAATTGGCCCTGCCTAATGCGTCCTCCACAGCCGCTATTGGCACTGTCTACACCTTCGCCAAAGATGCCTCTGCCAACCTGCGTGAGAAGGACGACACGCTCAACACCACCATTGGTGCTTTCCTGGGCGGTGCCGTAATGGGTCTCAGAGGTATGTTGCATCTGTTCATCGCCACCATCCCGGCAGCAACTAACACCTGCTATAGCTGGCCGGCTACCTCGTGTTCTCGGCTACGGTGCTGTCTTCTCTGTCGTCCTGACTGCTTTCGAGTTCACCGGTGGCAGCCTACACGGTCAGAATCACCAGGTGTCCGAGTTGGAAGAGTTTGACCGGAAAGAAGCCATGAGGAAGAACCGCAGGCGGCCGCTCTCGGAGACAATTGCCGACGTTGGTGAGGGTAGAGGTAACTTCGTCACCTGGCTTGCTATGCAATTTCATAACGCTAATCTCTGTTCTCTCGTTCCAGGTATCCAGCCCCCGGGCTACGAAGAGCGGCGACGTGAGCGATTAAAGGAGAAGTACGGCGTCGAAATCAACCCCGTGAAGGCGACCGTGGAGTAAGGGCGGCGACGACCGCGCGCGATGATATCCACCTGTAGACTTGTACATACCGAATCCGATTTCCCATGTTGCGAAAGGTCTGGTGCGTCCCCAAGACATCTCACTGAACCATGGGGCCCAATGCATGTGTACCTTGGCTCAGTCGAACGTCAAATCCGGTAAGTTCCCAACCCTGCTATCTCTTCGAGCTGCAGTTACCCTCATCTCTTCGACCTTTCATGATGATCTTTTAGAGGCTGTTTATGACTCGTTTCACGAGCATGATTCTTTCACTCACCATTGTTCTATCATTTTCTGATTTTGTGGTCACAATTTCTGCCTGTCATTCATTGCGATCGACTGGGTTACACTTCTAACAGAATTTGGCAGGCTTTCTCTCCAATCTCACAGACACTCTCCATCAACGTCCGAACTCGCATCTTCCTTCGCGCACTCAGCAGACTCCCCGACTCGCCCCCTCAATGAGACATTTTCGTCAATGCAAGACGTTTTTGCTCGGCGCCTCCCGTCCGACAGCAGCAGTCGAGGTGGATGTACAGAACGAAGGCATGCCGCAGAGTTAGCAAAAAAGCCAATAGTGGCCGCTGCTGGTGTAATCATGATCGTAGGACTCGAGAACCTCTTGAGTTTCGAATTCGGTCAGATGCGACGTGGACGCCAACATCAAAATGGGAAGCGTGGCAATTCGTTGTCCAAATTACACTACAAGTTCTCCCGTCTGTTCCAGTCTCTGGCTCGGATTGCAGAGCTTGACGGCTATATGGCGTTTCAACCCAGTTTAGTCTGTATGGTAACGCTGAGCCCCGGCTCGAAGGGCAAGATTGAGGCGAAAGAGGCTCGCGTTGATGGAACTAGGAGTAGAGCTTCACGCAACCATGGCATTGGTGCTTAATTCCGAGTCTTTCTGCGCACTCTATTGCACCGAATACCGTGAATCGTTTCAGTAAGCATCAGGATCTCCCACGCGACGATGGTCGGCTAGATATGCGCCAGCTACTGTGAAAGCACAATCGCTAGCCGATTGCGACAAGCTGGGAAACGCCGGACGGACTGCATCAGTTACGCGCGCGCGGGGGGGGGGGGAGGGGTGGGAACCGGGCCAGGCCCAGTGTCACGAAGAAGACATTGTCGTCAATGAATGGCGCATGGGTGAGCCAAGTCCATGGATCCGACATTGAATGGTTCTAGGTAGTAAATAAATAGTCGTTGGCCTTCTGAGTGCTCAAAGCACGGAACCCTTATCTCCTGCGATCCATGGATGCCAGTACAATCATGCCAGTAATTGCAGGCGCAACTGGGGCCCCGGGGAGAGTAGGTACTTGAGCGATACTTGAATCTTGGCCGGGCTTGCGGCTCCGCCCAGCACCTTTTGAGGTGCCGGACCAGTAAGAGTCATCGCGTTTCATGTACTCTCTGAGTCTCTCAGGGTCTCGCTCTGGCGACCACCCTAGAGTTGGTAGTGACGCGCTCTTCGCCATTCGTCACGCACCTCCGAGCCCCATCTCTCTCTGGCGCCTCGACTTCTTCGCTGGTACCTTGCCTCCCCATTCGCACCGGCGCAAGCATCTCGTCGCATTGTCCTGAATTTGCTTCGTTCGCATACGTGCCATTTCTGCGCCCATTTATTCGCCTACAGAGACCTCGCAGCCACGACACACGATTGCCTATTCCACTTCCATTCCACTTCTCTTCATATTGCCCTTCTCTATCCCCTGCACCGTCCTCGGTCATCCACCTGGTTCTCGCCTTGCGATTCTCCTCCGCCAGCAATCTGCCTATACTGCCCTCAAGATGACGCTCTTCTAGGCTCGCATGTGGCTTCCGACGACCTTTTCAATCAGGCCCTGCTCTGTCATCTTCGCGCGCTACCCGAGACCTTGGCGTGATCGATCGCGAATACACGTGTGGCCGCGCCAGCCAGCCATGTCCTCCAAGTTTTCTCAGGCCTCCGGCCCAATGCCAATGGCCAGTACCATACCATCACAGCCCTGAGCAGATGGTCCATCCTCCACGGCAAGCAATTGCCCCCGGCAGACTCAATCGCCTCAATACATGTCTACGACTTCGACAACACATGTGCGTTCATATCGGTTGACAAGAGATCGCGAAGACGCGCCCAAGCTAATTTTCCCCTTGGCTTGCAGTATTTCAGACCCCGCTTCCGAATCCGAAACTCTGGAACTCACAAACACTCGGTCAGCTCGGTAGCCCCGACATCTTCGTCAATGGGGGCTGGTGGCACGACTCTCGCATCCTGGCTGCCACAGGCGATGGGGTCGATCGCGAAGAGGTCAAGGCCTGGGACGGCTGGTGGAATGAAAAGGTCGTCGAGCTCGTCCGCCTGACGATGCAGCAGCAAGGCGCTGTCTGCATTCTGCTCACCGGTCGCAGTGAGGCCGGCTTCTCTGATCTGCTCAAGCGCATCGTCGCCAGCAAGGGCCTCGAGTTCGACATGATAGGCCTCAAACCCGCCGCCGGACCGAATAACGAGCGTTTTCGCAGCACCATGCAGTTCAAGCAGGCCTTCCTTGAATCTGTCATGGGGACGTACCGATATGCACAAGACATCCGGCTCTACGAAGACCGTCCCAAACACGTTGCGGGCTTCCGCTCGTTCTTCTCCGAATACAACCAGCGCCAACTCGCCAATCGTACTCGAGGCCCCATCACTTTCGAGGTCGTCGAAGTTGCGGACATTTCCACCAATCTCGACCCGGTTGTCGAGGTTGCCGAGATCCAACATCTCGTCAACAGCCACAACGCATTGGTCGGCCAAAGCAAGCAAGCGCGCCGTGACCGGCTGTCTATCCGTAAGAGTGTGTTTTTCACAAGCTACATGATTGACCCAGAGGACACAAAGCGGCTGCTGTCGCTTGTCAGTCTTCCCAGCCACCGCCCAGACGAGCTCAAAGTGCATGCGAACCAAATCATGATCTGTCCTCGCGCATGTCCGCCGGAGATTCTCAGCAAGGTCGGAGGCCTCAACGCAAAGCTGAAGTGGCAGGTTACTCACACAGGCTGCCTGGAGAACAGCGTGTGGGCGGCGGCTCTCCAACCAGTCCCCGCAACTGCCACCTATCACACGGAAAACCCGTTTCCGTACGTCGTTGTCGCTCTGCGTAAGGGTGCGCGTCCGGCCGATGGAGGCAACATACAAGACTGGCGCCCTGTTTCTCCAGATCAGGCTCTATTTCTTGAAACGACAGTCGGCGAGAAGGTCATGCTCCGCATCGAGCCAGAGGGCGGTGCTTACGACACACAGAACAAAAACAACAAGCGAAAACACCCGGGGAACGGCGAGGACGGTCGCACGAGGGGCGGCTTCCACAACAACCATTCGCGCGGCGGTGCCCAACATGCTCACTCAGGCCGCGGTGGCCGGGGCGGACGTGGCGGTAATTCGTCGAACAGAGGATTTCGTAACGCCTCTTCACGTGGTGGTGGCTTCAAGGGTTCGGGCCGTGGCGGCGGCGGCGGCGGCGGCGGCGGTGGAAAAGGGGGCGGTTACAAGTCCCTTGATGATGTTGGTGCCCGAGGAGGACAGGACGGGTATGGCTCAGTATCTTATGATGACAGCTTCCCTAAACTGTCATCAAAGAACCAAAAATCTGGGCAGAACCGTGCATCATGGTCTGCTCAAGGAGGCCAGTCTTCCAAAGCGAATGCTGGTGGAGGCTCAGACTTGCAAAACTTTTACTGATACTGGCACCGGCCAGCGTTGCTCGTCTATCCGTTTGACTTGCGGCCATCTGGCCTCGGTTTCAGCAATAGGGTTGGACGCTGCTGGGAGTCATGATCTACACCCAGACCAGTCGCAATGTGCCGCAGGACCACGAAGTTCTGTGCGAAGACTCATATAAGAGGTACAGCTGCGGCTTGTGCCTCAGAAACGACCAGCAATCGCTGCATCGGGTCAGATGCGGCCCTTAACTAGGAGGGCCATGTTGAGATGCCACATACAGATATATACCCCTTTCTCCCCCGTGCTCACTGGGGGCTGTGTCCGCGCAGATGGACATGCACATCTTTCGCCTTTGGCCACCGTCTCGCTCATACCTGCCCAAGATACTGGGAGCTTTGTAACCGTCATATCATGTTAAGCATGACCTGATTAGGAACGGGTTGGCTGACTCCCTGGCCCCATATAGCAGCGAATCTCCCTGGCAGCTCTGTTCCCTTATGCAATACGAATGAAAAGGAAGAAACGAGCAAATACGACTGGGTGATGGTGGCGCCAGTATCGAGCCTAGAACGTCCGTCCGCCCGCCGCCCAGGCTAAAGCGGACAAGGCGCATTCCTGGAAATGCTGCTGGGTGTAAGCCAGAGGTCGTAGAATCGCCGAAGCGCTGTTCGCGAGACATGGGACACAAGAGCCTCCATCATCCGCGACCGCTGACAGGAGGGGGCTGGCTGACTGCATTTCCCAGACGCTTTGCCATGGGTTCCCTTAGTACGTACGGGCTCAATACACTGGGTGGGCTCGCGATGATCTGAGCTTAAAGCCGAAGAAGACATCATCGAAGGAAAAGACACCATTGTACCGAGATGCCTTGTCCTCTCGATTCTCTATGCACATGCTATGTAGCAGGATGTGACCTACGCATCTCAGCCCGCTGCCTGATGTACCGCCTGATATCTGTTCTCCCATGCCTCGCTATACGCCAATACGCCTTTCGTGTCACGTTCTGTCCTGGGTTGGAAGCTGTCCAAATATGCCAAAAAGGGAAAAGGAGAAGAAAGGAAAGCCTGGGCGCAGTGGAAGAATCTAGAATTCGAGCCCCTCAGCGCCTTCTTCCCTCTCCCGCTTGACCGTGGCACCGCCCGACTCGTCTTTCATGAGGGACGCAACGAAGCTTCGGAAGTACTCCACGTAAGGGCGCAAGCTGGTCTTTTCCCAGTCCTGGAGGGTCGTCCTGCCAGCTGCCTCGCCGCCCTCCCTGTTCTGAGCGGCCCAGGCGTCGATCTCGCCCAGGAGGGACTGAACGGTTGGGACGGCGAGGGGATCGAAGTCGTCGGCGGCATCGAGGCCCCCGGTGCTCGTGTCTATGGGGACACAGACACGGCCAGTGCCTGGATGGACAACAAAAGGGCTCTTGAGCAGATGGTTGAGCTTCTTGGAGACCTCGATATCGAGGCGCGGATAGGCGTATTCCAATACCACGTCCTGCTTGGCCTCGAGAAGCGCACGGGCATCGAATTTTCCGCCGCCCGAGGTTTTGGCCGTAGCGTCAATGTCCGACCACTTGGATGCCGAGGACCGCCCAGGAGATGCGCCCCAGCGCTGGCGCAGGGCGGCGTTGAGAGTGCGGTCGGGCAGGAGGGACAAGAGATGCTCGGCTTTTTCGTCGGACTGCCACGGGTCTTGCTCGTCGAGAATATCGTGCTGGAAGTACGGAGCCAGCAGGTCAAGACTGCGGGTGACATGGGGGTGGAGTGGACGGCGGACGTTGACCTTTTTGCTGCCTCCAGCGCCGCCGCGGACGACCTCGAGGTAGCCAGCGATGGCGCGACGACGCTGATCGTCGAGTTGGCGAGCACCCTTGTCGCAGACCCAGGCGTGGGCGCCACGGCGACCGGAGTAGACCCATAGGATGTGGCGGAAGCCAAAGTCCTCGCGCAGGGCTGTGTCGACAACCTTGATAGCCATGGTGATGAAGCGCCAGCATTTGCGGCAAATCTCGGCTTTGGCGCAGCACGTGCGGACGTCGTCGTAGTCAGTCAAGTCGATATCGAAGCATAGCTCCTTGGCCAGAGGCTTGAAGGCAGCCGTGTTGCGCAGCGTCTTGCGATCGCGGGGGTTGGTGGTGTAGACGGGGCCGATCTCGAAGCGGATGGGCTGAAGCTTGAGGATATCTTTGCGGAGTCTTGTGGAGAAGTCAGCCGGGGCTCTACGAATGTTGTCAAGGGATTTCAGGGAAGACATACAGGTCGGCCGTGGGGTAGGAGAGGTAGCGCAGCATGATGTCGTTGGGGAGTGTGAAGGCGAACTCGCGATGAGCAAAGTCGTTGGTGGTGGTAGGGCTATGGTTCAGCCACTGGAAGAAGTTGCGCCAGGGAAAGAGACGTTGGAAGAACATGCGCATGACCTCGGGGTCAGAGGCTTGAAGGGCGCCCTGGGCAGCGAGAGTGGGCGTCTGGTGCGGCGGGGACGACGAGCCGGGCTTGGAGCCATCCGGCCGAGAGGAAGGCGGGAGTTGGTCGTCGTCGTCGGAGTCGACATCGGCGAACAGGTCCTCGAGCTTGACGTCAGGCTTGTCCTCGGATTTGACGGGCTTATCATTGTTCTCTTCAGGCCCGTCGAACTCGGCAGTATCCACGGTCATCTCGACGTCGGCGTCGGCAGCTGGTTCGCGGGCAGGAGCGTCGTCAGCGCCCGGGGATGCGACCGAGTGAGGCATTGCTGGGGAGCAGGGGCGCGTAGCTAGCAAGAGAGCAAGGCCGTCAAGCGGCGGGAATGTAAGAGTGGCTGCCTTCAACGCGTACAAGTGTCTGCAAAGAGAGTCGAAGGGGGAGAGTCGAATCTTTGTCGTGCGTCAGATCGATGGTGTCCCGGCACTTTGACACAACAGGTGAGGTACGAGTAGACAGCCAGGGCCGTTGTGGCTTTTCCAGATGCAGACGCGGTCTGGGCTGGTGGGGGAAGGTGCGGCTGCGTAATGGGAGCGCCAGGCGCGTTGCGACGCGTCCTGGGCGCCATTACCACCTTACCACTTTACACGCTCACTGTGGATCGGGTTTGTGGAAAGACCTGATAAGACGATATCTCTCCCCTCTAGAAGCATTCGTGCGGATAAAGAATCGACTGGACCATTCTGATGTCAAGTATGTACATAAGGCAGGCTCCATCAATGTTCTGCATCAAATCAATTGATGTCAATGCCTGGCTGATTTTCATCCCATCTCTGGGCATGGCTGGGTACCTGTGCTTCGACATCGTGGTCTGATGATCGCCTTCCGCGATACGGTCTCGCAATCTCACAAGGTCCCGGCACGACGTGTTCACAGAGTTTTAAGTTAGATAGGTTACGACGCCATGAGCCGAGAACTACGGAGCGTGACACGGGGCTTGACGTTGCCGCTGTGCAACCCGCCCTGGATATCAATATTGAGCCTCTCTCTTATCATTATACCATTGACGTGCAAAGCCGGGCTTCTTCGACCCATTTTCAATGGATACCTCGGCCTATTCGTCGGGCACCAAGTGCGCTACATAGCCTATGTCGATGAGGATCTTGAGTACTTGCGTGTCGCCTTCTTTGTCGTTGAACTCGTAGTTGTTCTTGCGGAACCAGTCCTTGCCGGCCGGGCGCCTGATCACTGTCAGGTGCTGTCGCATCATCGGATAGCCCGACGACTTGGGCGCCGGCTTTGCGCTCTTGCTCCTGTACTCCTGGAAGTCGAGCGCAGCTCCCACAATCTTCTGGATTTCCTCCCGGTCGTACGAAGTGAGTGGCGGCGAGCGCCTGCCGTGTGCCTTGACGGCAATGCTCCCGTGCACCAGGCTCCCCTCGTGGGTGTCTGGCCCGAAGCTGTAAGACAGGTCGGCTTGCCCGTTCAGGTTCTGCCACGCCTCGACCACGTCGTCCCTCAGCTTGTCGTAGCCGCCCATCGTCGCCAGGTGGACGAACTGCGCGTTCTCCAGCGTGATTTGTTGGAGTCGGAAGGATTTGTCGTCCATGGTGCCGATGGGCCACCAAATATCTTTCACCGGCCGCAGGCTCTTTCGACGGATCAGCTCGCTTTGTACCGAGCCGGGCAAGAACAGCAGCAACAGAAGCCATAGCGCCGCCGCAGCCTGGAGAGCCCGGGAGGCACCGGTTGCCTGCATGGCGGCTCAGACAGCGCGGTCGCTCGGCCGACGCGACAGGACAGCCTTGGGGTGGATTTCGTTGGTGTTGGTTGTCTGGTCCGATCCTGAGGCGGTTTGCAGACACGCCTCTGCTCTAAGCCGGCGGGCGGGCGACCTGGATTTAACAGTAACTGTTGAATCACAAGGAGCTGTTTGATTTTCATTACCTTTATCGCCTAGGTAGGTACCTAATATTTATCAGGGCGTCCCTTTGATACCACGTCTCCCGTCTACCCGAGGACTGGCGAGGGTGTGCCCAGGTCTGGATCCTTCCGAGGCGAGCATGGGTGGCTTCGACGCAGGTCGGCAAGCCGGTGGCGAGCGCTGGCCAAAGGAACGGCGCCCGCAGTCGCCCCTTGCCCCTCCTGTACCTACCATTTGATGACATTCAGTGACCATAGGTATTCGCACGCGACGGGCGCTTCGCTTCGCTTCCCTTCCCTTGCGTCTTGTAATGGGTCCCATGAGGTCAGTCCGCGTGGAGCACGAGTGGTGCTGTGGCTTCCTTCCACATACATCCACCGCGCAGCCATCTGGCAGCCAGTCATCACCGCTACCACTTTGCTACATACCCGGCAGCCGGCCGAGGTGGTCAGGCACTTTGACAGACTGCGGCGACGTCGGCTCCGGCCCTGTCGCTTCCATCGTGGCGGCGCTGATAGGCCGAGAGAGGCTCCCAGAACAGTGCGCTCCGTCGCGCGCCGTACACAGCACGTGGACGGACAGCGAGTGCGGCGGTCCGGAAGATTGCGTGTTCTGCGATTTCCTTCCAAGGCACAATAATGATTATCAGATAGGTACCTTCCTTATAACTCGTAGGAGTAGACCTGGCTCTCGGCCACCAAAGACGCCACCAAAACACCGCCATGATCGAAGGATTGGCCAGCAGTCGGTCACCAGGGGTTCCTCGGGCAGGTTGGCGGCGCACAGTGGCGCAACTCAGCCGCGCGCAGCACCAGAAATGGCCTGCCGGGAGGTCAGACCTGTAGCGGTGGCGAGGCTCACTAATAATCCTCTGTAAAGGTGCCAAAGCATGCAGATCGAGAAACAGTGCCAGCCACATGGGCTTGAGAGCCTGACAACAAGGAAAACTCGGGACACAAACTCACGGTAGTCGCCGCCACATTAGGTATGTACTAAGTGCACGTTGTGGCGCATCGCCGACTCGATAGCCGAGACCGAGACTCAAAGGCAAAACCGAGACTCAAAAATAGCGCGACATGTGCGGAAGTATGCGTTATTGCGCACTGAAGAGAGAGAAGTCAAGAAAGTAAGTTCAAGAAGGACAGATGCGACTGACTCGCATTCACTGTTATAACATCAGCAAGCCGGGGTGTCGTCCCAAGGAAAGCTCCGCGTACGCCACGAGGAACCGGGATTCAAAAATAGATCGTGGAGCGACGTGCGCTGTCGTCAGGAAGTATTCCCTTCCAAGCAAGCAACTGCAAGGGAAGAGGGAGGAGATAAAAAATGAATTCGGAGTGCACCAGTCATGTTCACGAGCAGGGATCTACGCCGCAGCTGCAGAAAAGACAAAAGATAATTCCCTCGGACCGGAATCGAACCGGTGACATTTGGATGACAATTTAGCAATTACAGTCCAACGCGATAACCAACTACACCACCAAGGGTTTGAAGCAGCTTGAGCCTTTGTTGAGGGCTCAGTCCCTTACAGGTATACTTGCCGCTTCGTTTATTTGATCGCATTCGAGCGGCCGGGCCCTAATTTGGTCAGGTTTTCGAAGCTATCACTTGCCACTACACACAAGTCCCCCAGAAGGCAAAAGGGCGTGCTTCCTCTCGGCACTTCTATAGGTATGCTCTGGGCTGGGCCTCATGCGACCCATCCATACCATGGTTTGGATAGCAGGCATGTGGGCGGCGTGCAACGCAGCCTCATGCGTGGCGGCACGCAGGCTCCAGCACAAGACGGAGGCCGGGTGGCCAAGAAGCAAAAGTATATACACTAGCAGGATCATGGTATAGTAGCCCCGCCATGCCGGCCTGTACAGGCTGCGTAATGTTCAGAGTCGCGAGTCTTCTTCCCCTCCCTCCGCTCTTTTCTTCTCGTCCTCTATCTCCTACACCTCTCCCGTGCGGCGTGAGACAAGATGGCGGAGAAGGTAGAGGTGGAAAAGGAGAAAGGCAGATGAGAAGGGTCGAAAGCAGGACGCTCACCTCGTGTCCAAGAGTACCACAGGGGGGAAGACCAAAGAAGAAGGAAAGAAGAAGAAGAAGCAAAAAAAAAAAAAAAAAGAGGGCAGAAAATCAACACTCGCCCGACCCGCTGCCGCCCTCGCAGGGCTTGCCCGTGCACTCGAACCCGCGGGGCCGCACGACGTTGCCGCACAGGTACTCGTCGGCGGCGGTGCCGTTGCCGTTGTCGAAGCGCAGGTCGACGCCGAACAGGCCGACGTCCTCGCAGGGGGCCACGGCGCTGCACTGCAGGCTGGCGGCGCGCGACGACTTGGTGGTGCCCGTCAGGCCGTGGACGGCGACGTCGTGGATCCCGAACCGCGAGTTGGTGCAGTTGCCGTCGCCCGGCGCGCCGTCGAAGCGCGTGCACTGCGATATGGTGAAGGCCCCGCCCCGCAGCGAGTTGACCTTGAGGTCCGAGAAGGTCATGTCGCGGGCGTCTGTTGTGTGTGGGGGGGAGCAAGGAGGGAGGGGCAGATGGTTAGCTCTTGACCTTTCTTGTTATTTTTATTTTTTTTGTCCCTTTCTTTCTTGATACGTATGGAACACTCAGATGGGCGCAGAAACTTACAGCCCAGACCGCCGCCGCCGCCGTTGGGCGGGTATCCGTTTTGGTCGTCGGTCCACGTCTTGAAGTACACCTGATTTTGGATCGTCAGCCAGGCCGGGCGCAAAGATGGCCAGGGCATAGTGCCATGCTTGCTTACCGCGTGCAGGGTGTTGTGGTAAGTAACGTTTTTGACGGTGACTCCCGAAATGGTCTCGTAGCGGTCCTTGTACTGGCCGATGCTGCCGATGGCGAAGCCGGTGCCGTCGTAGAAGACCGAGTTGGTGATGCTGATGTCGGTGCTGTTGGCCTTGAGCGAGATCGAGTCGTCGCCGTTGTGCACCTCCCAGTTGTCGAAGCTGATGCGCTCTGCGTAGATGGTGTCGGCGCCGTCCGTGTTGACTTGGGGGAGGGCGGTGTCAGTTGTCTCTTATGATCCTCTCTTCTTCTTCTTCTTCTTCTTCTTCTTCCCTCCCCAGCTACATCTCGCTACGCTACGCCATGTGCGCTAGGTTGGGCTGGGCCGGGCTACTCACTGCTCTGAATCTCGTTGCCCGTGTTGTTGACAAAGATGTCGTTCAACTTGACATCGTGTGAGTGGATGATGGTCATGGTCCTGCGGGTACGTCGGTTGTCAGTCAGGTTGAGCGACCCACGCCGCCGCCGCCGCCGCCCGCCCGCCCTCTTCTCCTCTTCCCCATCACTCACCACATCTGGCTCCTAATAAAGTTGAGCCCCTGGACCACCGAGTTGTTGAAGCCATCAAAGGTGATCTGGTGCGGGCGGCCCGGGTAGTTGGACGTGTTCTCCTGGCCGGCGATGAACTTGTACCAGACGTCCCCGTTGCCATTCAGGGTGCCCTTGCCGTGGCCGTTGATGCGGACGTTGTCGCCGCCGATCCGGAAGGCCGTCGACTGGTTCTGGTAGCCCACGGGCACCGAGTTCTCCAGCCAGTAATCGATATCCGTGCTCCACTGAGCCAAAGGGGGGCGCGGCAGATGCCGTGTTAGCCAGGCGCGAGACGACTGCATTATGTAGGAGGGGCCCGAGCGAAAACGAAAACGAAGGGGGAGGGGTCCAGCATCGGCGAGGCAGGTACGTACGAGCAGCGTTCCCTGGACGTCAATGTCGACATCGTCCAGGCCGTCGATCTCCATGACCGAGTTGATGTGATAGGTGTGGGGGCCAAAGACGACCTTGCCGTGCTTGCCGCAGCGCTTGAAGGCGTCGCGGACCGCGGGGGCGTCGTCGGTGGCGCTGTCGCCGGCGGCCTCGACCTCGCACGTCGCCCTCTTGGCGACGGCGGTGGGCCCGGCGGGCTGGGCGGCCGCCGGAGACAGAAGGGCCAGGCCGCACAACGCCGCGCCGGCGGCGGCGGTGGCCACGCTGAACGAACGCATGGCTGGCGATGGATGTGGATGTGGGCGTGCCGTGTGGAGTGGGCTTGTTGTTGCTGTTGCCTGCTGTCCGGCGTAGGCAAGTGGGTGAGTACCTTATGTATACTCGGTTTGTGATAGCCCCAGGTCGACGGCGAAGGGTCCCAAGAATATATGTGGCAATATAAGTGAGCCGTTTCCCTTCTGGAGGTCCTGCCTGAAACTCCGTCCCAGGTTATAGCGACAGCAATGAGGCTGGGCCTATTCTTGTTATTAATGTTGTTATTATTATCTCTGCGCCGTACTGTATACCTCGGTGAGTACGATAGCTAGTAGCGACAGTAATTGATTATTCGGCCTGAGTAAGGATGTCAAGTCTGCGATGAGCGGCAGCGAGTGATGGGTTGGCGCGTCCGGCGAGGCTCACGCTGAGGGATCAGCCGGTCGATGGGTGCCCGCGTGGGTTGGAGGGGATGACCACCCTATATGGAGGATTTATAATAGTTCCGGTGGTAGGGAGGAGGTAACTCGTAAGTCATGAGGCATGGGTATGTAATTGAAGTGTGCTGAGGTAGGCAATACGTGGTAATGACTGGCTGGGACGATATGATGGCACGGATGCATCTGGCGGGTGTCGTCTTTCCTTGTTGTTGACGTCCAATCTCTTGGGCAAATTACAGTGTCTCAATGCAAGGATGACACGCAGTGCATCGCAGCGCAGGGCGCGTGGAATGGCAGGGGCCGTGATCCGAGCCCCTGGAGATCGGTCCCCTGGAAGCCATGCGCTCCTCTTATTATTAGTGCCTTTCCTGTCCATCTCTCGCCAGCTGTTGTTCATCTTGTCCCCAAGAAGAGCGATCGCCAGACGGGATGATCCTGACACGGTACGTACCGGCGCACACGGTGCTGCGAGTACTCCGTACTCCAGAAAGTAAGTTACGGATACTCGTGCCAGCACGGCCTGGCACGCCATTACGACTCGAAAAAAAGAAAAAGAAGAAAAAGAAAAGGCCTGTTGCGCGCAAGTTGCTCCGAAGCACTCGTCTCGTGCGCTCTGCTGGGCAAAACGACGGACTGGGCTTCTCTGGCCCCACGAGTCTGTCTTCATAACCCCCCCCCCCCCCCGGAACTCCAGGGCCGAACCCCGGATTCCAGAGATGCGCCATTCCAGATGCGCCGGGCTAAAGAAGGGGGACCGAGGAGCGGGCACGGGGGGGAGGCAGCGGAGTGCCCTGCCGCCCGGCATGGATGCCGTCTCGTGATTTGCCACGGTTTGCCGTACGGATGCATACCCCGTACTTTATCCAGGGAAGTACCTCATATCACCTGCCACGGTACAGAGACATTGATGCTTCACGAGAGAGCCGGAGCTCGGCCTGGGTGCGAGTTCAAGCATGGGTCATGTACAAGAAGCAGAGGCGCCGCCCATGAACAGCAATCACGCGCCGACCGCGACGTGACACTGCATGCATGCACGTACCTGCGCATTTGATGTAGGCACGCATGCGATCCAGGGATTCGTGATATCCTAGCCGACAGCTCATCAGTCGCCGCCAGCCTGCTACTCGTACTTGTACCTGGCAACTGGGAAGAAGGGCTGCTACGAGTGAATCGAATAAACATGATGCACCAACCGGCCGGGTCCTCTTCATAATGATCGTGGGGACGTCTTGGACGCGAGCGATGGCGGCGCCGCTTCGACAGTGCTTACGAGTAGGTATATATAACCTCCATACGATGCGTGTACTTTATAGGCGAGGTATGTATGTACTGGGATATACTCGTAAAGGTGCCTCATACATGAGGCAAGTACGGGTACATCCCAACATTGAAGGTGTCCCTCACGATGCCGCATGTCGTATGCGCTACACAATATAATGCAGCATGCGCGCGTGTCAGTGCCGATGCCGAGCCGTTATGGGCTGTGCTGGACTGGCGTCTGGTTGATGCAGAATACTGTATTCTCGACTCTACGTTTACGAGTACCTACATCCATGGATGTAAGCATTGTGTGTTGACCTCCAAGGTAGGTGCCGGTGTGGCTTGGACTGATGTTGGCAACATGCGCGAGGATGGCTCCGCGCTTGATGCTCGTTACATACATTGATTATTCCGTACCAATGTCATGCATGTATCAGCCAGCTGCGACTGGAGCACGCCTGTGTCTAGAACCTTGGCCCACGTGCCAGCACACCAAAAGGCTTGGCTGGTGACAGTGAACTTGACCGCTCCCAGTACCCGTTACACTCCCTCTTTCTAAATGTCTGATATTCAAGATGTATAGAGTCTGGTATGCAGACCTACTGGGCTTCGGTGACGGTGCATCTCGAACAACATTGATGATGCAGCTGGGCTGAGGAGAGACCAGGGCTGGTTGGTGCACTCGTACCTGACTCGTACGAGTACCTTAGGTACCTAGGAGATAGGCGGACCTACAGATACTCGGAGTCTCGTCTGTACCTGATCCAAGCCTCAACCTCATCTCCAGGTTCATGAGTGTATCTAGTACACTCACTGCCGGGCATCTTCTGAACTTGAAAGGCTTGTATCGGCTGCAAGTGCCTGCTTCGACATCGAGAGGTAGGTGCGCACATCAGAATAAACAGGCTTGAGAGTCGCATTTGAGAGAACTCGCCCAATCTCATAATCGTATTTTCGAGGCATTTCCATCAGGCCATTTCAATGGTGCTTTCTCACCCTGATCGAACACGCCCGTGCCCCTCCGGACGGACCCTGACTGGTACCTATCCGTACCTTATCTAACCGTGAAAACTGCCACATGGGCATCCACCCTCGTACAGAACTGCGTGTCGCCCTCTGCACATGGCCCTTTTCTCCTGTCAGCAGACAAAACCCCACGCGCCACCGCCGAATACGCCCGGTCGTCCACGAGTGGTGCTCTTTGTGTCACTGCTTTCGGCAGATCAGAGAGGCGATCCTCGGGCTTGGACGGCGGTCCCCTCGTCTTGGCGAGCACTTGGCGTCTTGGACGGCTTTCTTGCCAGTCGCGATTTGCACTGTCGAGCGCGCTCGGCACGCACTCCGCAACAACACTAAGCCTCTTCTTCTCAACCCTGTGGCCAGTCAGCTCCTGTCGCTCCGCATACTGGTCAACCCATATGTGTGTCCCGAATAATGAATGGGTTGGCTTCTCGGCAGCCCTTGTCTGGTATTACTGTTGCTGCCCACCTCAGGTCCCCGTCATCCGTCCAGTGCTGACTGGGCCGGCCCCCGGCACTAATGGCTTCCCACCACATCGACCCCCATAACCTCCATGACAAACCAGGGCGTTATCGCCCCGCAAAGGACGCCATACAATACACGGCAGACACCGTCCGTCAGCCAGTCATCAAAGAGAGATGGAAGAAAGAGAACGAGAGATCCCTTGTATGACCCATTGCCGGTCTGGTCAGCCAACGCGGTCTACTCGTACTAACCCCCCACCCCGGCCCCCGGGCGTGGCGCCGCACAAGTGCCTTGCAGCGGCAGAGCAGCGGCACTGCCACGAATCTAAAGGGAGAGAGACCCGCCGACCCGCGGGAGCGCCCGCTCACGACTTGTGGCGCTTATGTACGGAGAGCGGAGCGAGTGCGCGGGCGCCCTCTTGGACTCTACTGCCTATCCGAGCCGTAGCAATTCCGTAGTTCTTTTCTCTCTGTTTCTCTCTCCGTGAGTGTGTGCCTGAATCATTGCTAGGCCCAATTTTCTCATCGTCCAGGCACCGACGAAAGAAAGCGGCACCGCCCGCCCGCGCGTGTGCGTACGGGCCAAGCACGCGCATGATGGCCTGGAAGGGCGGGCGCAGAGATAGCGCTTGGCTACGGTGGCCGGTTGTCCTGTTATATTCCTCAGCTCTTTGGCCTGCGTTAGCAAAGTCACAAGCTACATGGCCGCGTGTTAAAGGGCATCCTGTTCCCGCAGACCGGTCGTGCTTTGAAGTCCGTGGCTGTGGTTTCCTGGTTTCGAGGGCAGCGCCAGCTTTCCCGACTTTGCCGGCCAAGACCTTCTGTTTCTAGCTTTACATGAATACTTCCTTGTTTCCACCGCATCGGCTTTCTTCGGCGCCCTCCTTGTCTCACACCATTCAAGCTTTCTCTGACCTGCCCGAGACTGGCGTGGTTGCTCTGAGCCGCAGAGCGGGTGCGCCGGGCGGGGGCTTTCGGAGAGGTGTCGGCGGGAAGATGGCGGAAATAAGCGACGACGGTCAGCGACTCGCCGCGTGGATGGCCGTGTCTGTCTTCCTCAACATCTTCTTCATATGCACTCGCATCTATGTCATCTGCCGCTTCAACAACAAGAGCGTGCTGCCCAGCGACCTGCTCATTCTGTGCGCCGTCTTTCAGCTCTTCCTTATGGAAGGCATCTTCTTCTGGGGTAAGTTCCCGTTCGCTATGCTCTGTCCTGCTCTGGATGGAAAGGAACGGTCTTGACTGACTATGGCCGGTTCCCATCAGGCATTTGCAACGGCATGGGGTACGACCTACAAAACTTGCCCAGGTCAGAAATCGTCACGCAACTCAAGGTCCGTAACTCTCAAGACGCGCGCAACCCCGAACCTGCGCCGCGCCGCGTTGTCCAAAGAGGCGGCTGACCTTTTCATCCCCAGTTCATACTGGCCCTGCTCCTGACATGGCCCGTCGTGACCTGCACCGCCAAGCTGGCCATCTTCTGCCTCTACCTCGAACTTTTCCATAGCCACAAGGTCCTCCGGCGGACGTGCTGGGCCTTCATTGGCCTGATCGCAGCCTACATGCCCACGGCCGTCGCCGTGTTCGCCACGCGCTGCCGGCCCGTCACCTCGGCCTGGGACCCCGAGCGCTACCCGCTCGACTGCCGGATGAGCAGCGCCGACGTCGTCTTCGCCACAGCCACCAACCTGCTGTTCAACGTCGCCCTCGTCGTCGCCCCGCTCCCCGTCGTCTGGGGCCTGCAGATGCCCAAGGGCAAGAAGATTGGCGTCAGCGCCATCTTCAGCCTGGGCCTGTTGTAAGTCGAGTCCCCGCCGGCCCGCTCGCTTTCCCGGAAAGCTGTGATTCTTGAGCCGCAACACCGTTCTGACACACACGTCTCGGGCCCGCAGGGTCGTCGCCATCGTGACGTGGCGCCTGGTCGCGATCCACTCGGGCTCTGGGGCTTACCAGACGAAAGACGTCGCCATGCCAGCCCTGCAGAGCCACCTGGAGGCCTGGCTGGGTATCCTCGCCGCCCACTTCCCCAAGATGGGACCTCTGCTGCACCGCGTCTCGTCGCTCCGCAAGGGCTCCTGCCAGTCCGACAGCCATGCGGACAGTCTGAAGGGGGGCAGCGCCATGCGGAGCAGGGTAGGCGGGGTCATTACCAAGCTCTTTCGCCGCCGAAGCGCGGCTCTGGGGACGGACGGCCAGTCGACATTCCAGCGCGTAGAGTCCGGCCGGAGCACGCCGGTTCCGCTGGGGGCTATCCGGAGGCGCGACGAGGTCCATCTGAGCGAGGACTTGGCCAGGGCGAGCGAGCCTCCCAATGCATATACTGTGCATATAGGTACTTGAAGCAGCGACAATGGAACTACCTGAGATCAAACCTTACATACCGTGTATGCCAGATGAGCGCAGGGAAATGGGATAGGACTGGTGAGAATGCTCCAGCCGGATGCCCATCAAGAACCGATGCGGGTCAGAGGTACGAAGTGCCGCTTCCAAGTGCCGGTCCGGAGCGGATTCGTGTGAGCTGTTGAAGCCTGGCAGGCCGGGTTGACACGCCATCGTCGCACAGCCCTGATCAGCGGACTCGCTGCTCGCGGACATAGCCTCGGCAGGCAGGAAAAGCTGTAGCAGGACGAGGCCGACAGACCAGTAGTCGATGGGAGAGTGCCTCTCTTAACAGGGCACCGATAGGCGTTAGCACGATATGCTCATGCTGTGTTGTTTGACGCTCGCGCCAGATCTTGGAAGGAACAGGCTGGAGTCGCAACCGTGACACGGACACGACTGATGGAATCGAGGAGGGGACCAGAGGGGGCCCCGGGGGTGGCACTGTGGCACTAGAGCCCCTGGAGGAATGGCAGGGAGCCACTGGAAGCCCCTGGAGGGGTCCTAGGTTAGCGGGACCCTGCGCTAGACGACGGCACCCTCAGCCCTGTCAAAGCCCCACTGGGCAGGGCAGGCGCTGGACCAGACCAGACGCCGGCACGCCGGCCTCCAGTCCAGCAGGGGACTCGGCGGTCCAGACCGGGGAACCCCAGCGGCTCCCATCCGCTGGAGCCCACCGAGCGCCAGTGACCTCATCCCGCCCGGGGACACAATGGATGTCCCACGTACTCGTATCCCCTCCGTCGGGCTGCTGCTGACTCACGGGTCCGCGGGCGCCGACGTGCAGCGTCCATCGTGAACCCGTGCGTGCCTCTCTCCGGGGCTGCCGACTCTTCCACCAGACCTTCACACTTGGGTCTCCAGCACGCACCCACTCGCATCGCATTGGATGGCTTGCGATGCCTGCCGACAGCGCAAGGTCCGCTGTGACGGCCGCCCATCCCACACCTGTCGCCAGTGTTCCAAGCACGGCCTGGCCTGCACTTACAACTCGTCCCGCGACCGCTCCTCACGCCTCGGCGCCGTCCGTGGCACAGTTCTCGCCCTCTGTGCCCCCATTGCCCCCCCGTCGCCGGACCCCTCCTCCCCCTCGGCTTCTCTCCTCGCCGGCGATCCCCACTGGGACACGGACGACTTCTACCTCCGCCTCGTCCCCCGCTGGATGGCTTATATCTACCCCGTCGTCCCCATCGTCACCGACCTCGAGATCCGTCAACATGTGCCCCAGCGCAGGTCCAGCCCCGAGTCCGCTGGCTTGCTGTACGCCTGGGCTGCTATCGTCGTCTTCCAGGAGCACTTTTCCGAGCTGGGCCAGGACGACGTCCTCGACTCGCGTGTCTCCAGACTGACCACCTTGGCCCTCGACAGTTGCCAGGCCGCCTGTCACCGCTCAAGCTTCACCCTGGCCGGCTTCATCACTTCGCTCTTCGTCTCGTGGAGCATGACCATCCTCGACGAGGCCGACTCGGCCCTCTTCTACATGCGCCAGGCCATCACCATCCTGCAGATCCTGCAGTCCAAGGCCCAGGCCGACAAAGCAAAGCTCGCCGCCCTGTACTGGATGTGCTTCATTCACGAGCGCCACCTGGCCCTCATGTACAAGGTTCCCATCTGCCTTGACGCGGACCCATCGCAGCAGATCTGCATGCCCGCCGCCTCGCAGCAAAACCTGCATTGCATGATCCAAACTTGGCTTCTCGTGGATCGCGACTTTGTGCTTGCCTGGCGAGGCGGCGAGATCGACACCATCTCGGACGGCTGGATCGAGTCCAAATACCGCCAGTTCGCCGACGAAAACTGGTTTGACCAGGTGTGCCAGCTACCTCTGGTCCAGCAGACCGATCTGATAGTCAGCCGCCAGTGGATCTGCACCTTGCTGTGGCAGATGGCCATCGCCAGAGTGCAGTTGTCTTCCAATGCTGCCCCCAACACCATGTCGCTGCTGACGCCGCTTCGGCTGTCGCGCCAGCTTCGCTCCCTCCTGACTCGCGTACAGCCCCAGGAAGCCATCATGTACGCCTTCGATCTCAACTTCTGCCTGTTTGAGATCGCCACAGCCGTCGGAGAGGTGCTTCTTCACCTGCCCACAACGGAAGATGTGCAGGGCTCCCACCGACGAATCAGTGATTTTCTCGTCGTCAAGAACTTCCTCGCCAGCTTCCCCCGGGTCCGTCGTGTTGGTATGAGCTCCCTAGACACCCAGCTCGAGCAGATCAAATTAAAGTACGGCCTCGATCGGTCATCAGAGGAGTCCCTGGGGGTTTATTAGACGGAATCCTCCCCACAAGAATGTTGGTCACCTAGAATATTTTGAAGCAAGAATAGACTCAACCTCCTACAGCACCGCCGGCGTATTGATTCGAGCAATGGCCTTTTCTTAGGACTGGCCAGAACCCATCACCCGATAATCGACAATGCCCTTGAACGGCTTAAAGGCCCTTGCCCCCACCTCACGACTACTATGCCACCAGGAAGGCAGTGTGGACTTACACGAAAAGCCGCGGCCCTCGTGGCAGGTTTGATGAGAGATTTCTGGCCTCGACTCGAGCACAATACTGAACCCCGTTCCCCGCTGCGAATACCAATCGGCTAAGACGCCAAGCTCCAACCATGGAGGGATGTCTCCGTCCGTCCAAAGCGAATGGCACCAGACGCGTCAAGGAGTCTCCCTATCGCGCTGGTGGCAAGATTCAGTTCGAACCAACCAAACCCCTCCCCCAAGGCGTCTGTGCCGTGAAGTTTGTGTGAATCGGCAGCCTGGCGAGTAGTGGGTTTGTGAATTACTAAGCCGCAGGTCAGTTCCAATCCAGGCTGCGCTCCAGCGCGATGGCCCCCACTACCAAGGCTCTTAGTCCCGTTGGCGGCAATACAAGCAGTGTGCGCGGCGACATAACTCATCTTCGGCCTAATCCTCTCTCCGCTGACGGGCCCGGAACAGGCTCACCTCCCAGCCGAATCTCTCGGCCCGAGTTTATCATACACTCGGATTTAATCGGCGTGGTGCAAAGATCGGGCACATTAAGACCCGGACGTGTTCCAAGGCTTGCCCCGGCGACTTATGAGCAGCATCACGGGAGAGCTCGAGACGACGAGCCGGCAATGAAGACCAGATGCTGCGGCAGTATAAAGGTACACCAGGCAGCGAGGAGGCCAGCAGTCGATCCGAGATGGGCAGACGAACATCGCATAACTCACACGACACAACGATACACCGATCACTTGCTTACTCGAGACCAACACGCTGCACACACATCTGCATCCTTCTTTTTTCTCCAAGCTCAGACGACAAAACATGGCACCGAAGCGTACCGTACTCGTAACTGGCTGCTCGGACGGCAGCCTGGGCTCGGCGCTGGCGCTGGCACTGCGCGACGCCGGCTGGCGCGTCTTCGCCACGGCCCGGGACCCGGCCAAGATGGGGCAGCTGTCCCGTGAGAAGGCCGGAGAGGGCATCGAGCGTTTGACGCTCGACGTGACGTCGGACGAGTCGTGCGAGGCGGCCGCGGCGGAGGTCGCGCGGCTGACCGGAGGCAACGGCGGATCGGGGGGCTCGCTGGATGCGTTGGTGAACAACGCGGGCGCCAGCTACATGATGCCGGTGCTCGACGCCGACGTGGCGCGTGTGGCGAAGCTGTTCGACCTCAACGCCTACTCGCTGATCCGGGCGACGCGCGCGTTCGCGCCGCTGCTGATGTCGGCCGCCGCCGCCAGGCAGGAGGAGCTGGAGGGCGCAGGCGGCCACGGCAAGACGCCGCCGCCGCTGGTCGTCAACAACACCTCGGGCGTCGCTCTCCTGGGCTGCGGGCCCCCGTTCCAGGCCCCGTACAACGCGTCCAAGGCCGCCGCGGCCAGCTTCACCGAGGCGCTGCGCCTGGAGCTGGCGCCCCTCGGCGTGCGCGTGGTCAACCTGGTCACGGGCGGCGTGCGGTCTACCTTCTTCCGGGCGGAGGACTGCCAGGCGCTGCCGGAGGGCTCGGTTTACGGGGTCGCCCGCGACGCCGTGGAGCCGCCCCTGGCCGGCGAGCAGCCGGGCATGGACAAGATGGGCTCTGCCGAGTGGGCGGCGCAGGTGGCCCGCGACCTGTCGAGGGATAAGGTCCCGCACATGATCTACCGCGGCACGAAGGCCGGCACGGCGCGCGTCGTCGCGCACCTACCCGTGGGCGCCGGGGACCCCATCCTGAGGAAGATGTCCGGGCTCGACGTGCTGGAGAGGAGGGTTCGCGAGGAGGGCGGGCTAAGGGGGGTGGTGGACCGGCTGGCGGCCAGGAAGGGGTAGAACGTCTTTTAGCGAGGAGGAGGAGAATAGATTGCCGGACTCTTTGGTCTGTTGATATTGTGAGACGGAGAGAAAGGACGGGGTAATGTCGATAGAGTGGTGCTTTCAGCTTCCCGATACAACGCGTAAAGCCTTCTCGATTCCATTGCTTGTTTCCCCATTCACATAGGTGTCCAGATTGTTAGGGAAGGTCGTGCGCAAGGCAGGATTTTGTAAATGTCATCGAACGAGCCAAACAACCTCCCTTGGTTTCTCATGTCGCCATCTTGAAACATTGCGAGAGCGCATCTTGTATTCGGAAGTTCATAGACAAGAACGAGAAACGGCGGAGATACTCCTAAGATAGTCGGGGTTCAGGACGGAGATGTCCAGGAGTCCAGGTCCGAGCTCCCGGAAACGGTTCGGGTCGCCAGTCGGCCGTCGACTTCTGAAGACTCGCCCTGCGATCGAGAAATACTCGCCTGTCATTTGAGGTCTGCAATGACATGACCGTAGTGATGAAGTTTCGTTGTCTTGAACTCAAGCTGTTGAATGCCACGTGAACCCGAGACAAGACATGGACTCGAGATTAATCCTGCTTCACCATACCGCTTCAAGCCAGGTCAATAGGAGAGAGGTTTCGCACGAGGTCGCTTCGGTGCGAGTCGTATAGGACCCGCACTCTTTCGATTTCGAATTATCTATCTGCTCGCGGGCAAGCCGAAGGGAGGACAGTCGAAGCCGCGATGGCCTTGGGCGGAGCTGACACGGCGTGGGCTGGAGGGCTGCATATGCGTTTATCCGCATCACTTACAAGTAGACAGAGGCACGTTCTACGAGTACATTACATGTAATAGCCTCAATACGCGCATTGATCGACACGCAACTTGACTGGGCAAGTGGTCGCGTGCACAGTAGCCCGAAGCGTGCCGTGATCCGATGAGCCGTTCAGCATCCCTGCGAGTGCAGCATGTACGCGTACTTGACAGGTACCAGAGCCCTGCAAAGTCCATGGTCAACTCGCAATAGATGCTTTGGTTGATTTGCTGCCGATGAGGGCGCCTTGGAAATGTACCTTACGAGGACAGTAGGGCACTGTAGGCTTGCAGGCTTCGGAAATCGAGGGAACGGTCTCGATACTACACTGAGGGGACCCCTAGTTTCGTCAACGTTCTCCGATGAGTACGAGTATCAATCCTGATGAGTGTCGGTGACGAAAACTTCTCCCCCGTCCCTTGACCTCCACTACTCGTGGGCTCTGTAAACTCGCAAGTAGGCAGGTCGCCATGTAGATAACGGGTAGGTACCGTAGGTAAGTAACTGGAGGTAACCATCGAGTAGGGGACACTCCATGTAGGTACCGGTTGTTTCCCACCGTGTATCCGTAGATGGGTGGTCGGGACCAGTCCAGGCCTGGCGCTACTTGCCCATCTGCAGAGATCGCCGCGGCGCCTTATGTCGTCCGCATATCCGACTTGGCAGCGTGCCCTTCTTCCAGTCCGCTCTGGCGATCATCGTTGGCAATCGAGGCAAAGGATAGAATTGGAGTACGATTGCGTGCAAAGAGATGCACGGATACGACTACTCGCACGCGGGCGGACTAGAACGTCCTGCAGACCCTGTGGCAACTTAACGAGACGGATCCACACAACCAACCGCCACCTGCACCCTCACCCCCCAACCCGAGCGCTGGACAGCACCGCGTGCACCCCGGCAGCCAATCACTGGCGTCCCCGCCGGGCCATGGCGTGCCTGGTTGCGCTCGTTACGGTCGCGGGATCGTCGAATCTTTTTCGTTGGTCGGCCCGCCGGTTCGCATTGTGTGCGCGTGCCAGCAGTCGTCTTTTCGGTGCGGGCTTCTCGATAGCCACATCAGGATGAAAGCGGGAGGCTTCAGAGCCCAGGCAAGTTCCCTGGTGGACTCGCGTCTGGAACATCCACCGGCAGCAGCAGGGCGAGTACCCGTGCGCGTACCAAACGCCTTCAAGCTGCTCTGGCCCTCTCCTCCCCTCCCATAAGAGAGTACCTGGCAGGTACTCGCACTCAGCTGTGCCTGCCTCGAGGCCATCTTTACTCCGTAAGAGGCGCATGCGCTTGCGGAGCAATGGAATGTGCCTAACCCAGATTAAGCCGCACTGCCTGGGGCAGGGGCTCATTGCGTTGTATGGATGGATGTGCCTCCATTGGAAATGACGCCGCTCCGGCTGCGTCGGCGCCCGCGCTCGCTGAAGCCCCCGGTCCGCATGTCCTTTTCACACCTCTGCCGGTGACATCCCGCTTACACAGGCCGATAGCCACGCCACCGCAGTGGTTCCGGGTCGTGGCCGTCCTCTTCGTCTTCTTCCGGCTTTCGAGCAAGCCTTAATGCACCATCATCCTTCTCCCGTCCACCCGGCAATCTTCGTCAACTACCAACCTACACATCCACATCCACCCTCCCCACCAGCGCTGCAACACCAAATCAAACCACCGCCGCCAACACCCCGGCGCTTCGCCCACTTCTTCCCGCCCTTCTTCCCGCCCTTCTGCCGCCGCGTCCAGTCCGAAACCTCGCATGTAGCCCGCCGCCCGTTATTTCGCCGGCACCATGAAGTTCGCCCAGGAGTTCAAAAAGGCGCTCCAGGAAGAAGGCTTCCCGACAAATGGGTTGAGTCGGCCATCCCCTACGGACAGCTGAAGAAGTGTCTTAAGCGAGTCACCAATGAGCTCAACCAGATCGGCCTTGGCAAGGAAACGCTGGCCCGCTTGGCCAACACGCCCGCCTCAGACACCCCTCTTGGCGAGATCGCCTTTGACTACCGCCTCGACGACTCGCATTCCAAGCGCTTTCGCCCTCGCCTGACTGTCTTTGTGCACCTGAAAGACGGCGTCGCTATCGATGCCGGCCTGACACCGGCCACTCGCCAGTTCTTGGAAAATGTCGCCGTCGCTTCGACGTCGCCCTCGCCCCCCTCCTCAGAAACTTCCTCCGAAGACGCCCCCCGCTCCGATGTCGAATCGGCCCTGAGCCCCCGATCGTCAGACAGTGAGAGCCTCGGCCAACCCTCCGACGATCCCGTCGAAAGTTCGCAACAGGACGACGCCAGCCCCGACGAGAGCGAACACAGCAGTAATGACCACCCATCCGTGCAGCGCGTCGAGGTGCCGCTGGTCTTCGACGGCGAGTTCTTTGACTTGCTGCAGACGGATGTGCTACAGCTAGACGTGCTGCAGGAAGAGGAACAGGCCAAATTGCGCAAGGAGATTGTGGCGCTAGGGCAGGACATCGAGCGCTTCACCAAGCCGCAGAAGGGCATGTTCAAGTCGTCCGCCGAGCTGGCTCGATGGCGCCAGATTTTCCAACTCTACCTCGATGCACGCATCTTCTTCTCGACCTCTGAAAGCGATCATGGCGCCCGCACCAGTGACCAGGCCCTCTCCCAACTCAAGTGGTTCCAGGATCAGGTCGCTGTGCGCAAGCTTACACAAGGCCTGCGGCAAGACTCCAGTCGGCAGGCCTACGGACGGTTCCTGAATCTGAATGCGGTACTACTGCAAAACCTCCGGTTTCAGGAGATCAACAAGCTGGCCATTACCAAGATCTTGAAAAGTGAGCCTCCTCTTTTCTACGCCAAGCATCTCCCAGCACGCCATTTCACTAACCACGGCGCGTTCAGAATTTGACAAGCGCACTTCTCTGGGCGTGACCAAGAGCTTCCCAACGGCAGTGCACTCAGAGCGTTTGTTGGCTGGCAGCGTCGCCAAGGAGATCTGCGCGCAGGTGTCGAGTGAGCTCATCTCGGTGGTTCCGCAGCTGGACGACTACCTGTGCCCCGTGTGCTTTGCCATTGCGTACTGGCCGCTCAAGCTCGACTGCAAACACGTCTTCTGCAGCCGGTGCCTGGTGAAGATGGCGCGAAAAGGTGAGCGCCACTGCCCGCTATGCCGGGCGGACGTGGTGTTGCGCGCCGGCCTCGAGAACTTCGACGAGGACATGGCTCGCTTTCTCAGGTTGTACTTCCCCAAAGAGGTCAAGGAGAAGATCCGTGACAACGAGCGCGAGCGTCACAAGGAGATTTTCGGGTCTGCGGACCCCGTTCACTGCATCGTCATGTAGTAGGTCCCAGCCTAACTGGCCGCGGCCCTGACCCTGGTCCGGATGGAGACCTTCCTGGGTCTGTGGGAACGGCGCCATTTCCCGCGACGGTACCCAGCGGAGGGTCTCGTGACGCAGAGGACCGGCATGAGTGGCCGTCGCTTTCTTGCTTGTTCACTCCGCTTTTGCATACTAGACATGATACCCCGTCCTCGATGGACCGACAGCTTTTGACATTTCCCTATAGATATCATGGCGAAACATGAATCAAAGCGATTTCTACCCGTTCGGAATATAGCCCGCTTCTACTGGGGCGAATGCCTAACGGTGCTGCAACACTGAGTGAGAACCACCTGTCAGCGGGCGCAATGAGTCACTGGCCAGCTTCGGGTAAGGTAGAAAGGGGCCGCGAAGGCTCTTTTTCTTTTTTCCCGCGCTCTACCCATCGCCACCCGAGCTGACTTGACAGGGTCCAGCACGTGGGGTGGCTACCTACGGGCACTCCGAGGCACTTCCGATGACGGCGTCCACTGGAACGGGACTACGGTCACGAACTGCCCTCCTCGTAGGTACGAGTACATGGACTGTGCCTTGAGTCTGTTTCGGTTTTTGTGGTGGGACCAAAGGAAGGCGCGCCGGAGGCTCCATCCTCCATGTATGTGCATGTTTTAGCCCGCACAGGCACGCCAGGGCAGTCGCGCCCGCTCGCCCGCACACTTTCGTGCCCCTCGTGCACTTCCTCAGGTACTCGTACTCGTGCCCGCTTCTGCAGGCTCCGTTCCTGCCCCAATTTTGTGCCCCCAGCCCCAGGTTGCCCCTCGTTCCGCGCCAGAAAACTCGCGACGCCGCTGCTGTGCAACCCCGATATCGTCGCTATCGTGCCCTCCGTCGCCTGGTCAGCATCCATAGGGGCATCTGGAACGCCTCGCGCTTCCGTCACAAGGCAGACGCACCAGTTCAACAACACCTTCACAGCCCCGACGCTTCATTTGAGCACCGCTTTACGTCATTCTCTCCGCGGGGTCATTGCAGAGACCATGCCCACAACCGTGGATCTGGGCGAGTCCATCCCGCCCAACACTGCCCATGTTAGTAGCTTCAGCCTTGTCTACGGAGCACGCACGCGTGTTCCAGGTCTGACCCTCTCCCCGTCTTTCTCCTCCTCTATTAACCCTTGCCCAGGCCGTCAGCGTCTCGCTGCCAACGTGGAGCGCCAATGTCGGTTACGAAGAAGGCCAGGACTGGGTTGTCGGCCGCATGGTAACGGGCTACCCTCGCTTCTTCATCCACAAGAGTATTGAGGCCTTTGCTTTAGACATTGTCGCCCGCCATGGCCAGCCCGGCCAGCGCGCCATGCTGTTCCCTACCCGCAAGACTGCTCGGCGTTGTGTCGACTTCATGCGTGAAAAGGGCACTCCGGAGGTGCTGGTGGGCATGGCCATTGTCGACCTGGCCCTTGACCCCAAGAAGAGCGTCCCGGCCGTATTGAAATCCATCAAGCCCGCCGTTTCGGCCGTCCTGTACCGCGCCGACGCCCAGCCTGTCGCCAAGCAGTACTGGCAACACTCGGGTGACGGCGTGTCGAGCCGCCGGGCTGAATTCTGCCACGGCCTGTTCAAAGAGGATTTGCTGGTCTGTGACAGCGCAGCGCCCTCGCCGCCTCGCGTCAGCCAGCAGAAGGTACACAGGGGTCCCAGGAGATATCAACGTCCGGCGTCGGTCACGGACGTGACGGACGGCAACAATGGCGCGGCGGGCGCGGACGAGACGGCCAGTCCGACCTCGGCCACCAAGGAGAACGGAACCGCCGATGCCGAGATCACGGAGGCTCTCGAAAGCACCCGCTTCCTTGAGGAGCGATACGGCCGCAACCTGGACTTGTCGCTTGTTGAGAACGCCAAGAGCGCGATTCGGCGTCGCATCGCCGGCGTGTTGACTGGTGACGTGGACCTTGCGGCGTCGCTGCCGACCATGGACTCGGACGCGCGCGGTGTCAGCAACCTGCGCGAGGACGACATCTACCTGGCACCGAATGGCATGAACGCCATCTTCACAGCGCATCAGGCGCTGCTCCGCAATGCGGCTCCAAACCCCTGCGCAGCGTCGAGTTTGGCTTCCCCTATGTTGACACTCTCAAAATTTTGGAAAAGTTTGGGCCTGGCGCCATATTCTACGGCCACGGGTCGTCCGAAGACTTGGATGCCCTCGAGGAGCGTCTCAACGGCGGCGAACAGATCATGGCACTTTTCACCGAGTTCCCGGGCAACCCATTGCTGACTTGCCCAAACCTGCAACGGATACGAGCCATGGCCGACAAGCATGGCTTTGCAGTGGTGGTGGATGAAACGGTGGGCACTTTCGCAAATGTCAATGTGCTGCCGTATGCCGATGTCGTTGTCAGCAGCCTGACCAAGATCTTCTCGGGCGACTCCAACGTCATGGGCGGGAGTCTGGTCTTGAATCCAGGAGGCAAACACTATTTTGGACTCAAGAAGGCGCTGAGCGGAGCGGCTGGCGAGGCGGGTTGCTTCGAGGACACCTACTGGGCTGAGGACGCCATCTTCATGGAGCGCAACAGCCGGGACTTCCGGTCACGCATCGACCGAGTCAACGCCAATGCCGAGGCTGTGTGCGACGTGCTGCGGGCTCACCCCCTGGTCAGCAATGTCTTCTACCCCAAGTTCAACGCATCGGGAGCCAACTTTGAAGCGTGCCGCTTGCCTGGTGGCGGCTACGGGGGCCTGTTGTCAGTGGTACTGCGCACCCGTGCTCAAGCCATCGCTTTCTACGATGCTCTCGAGACGTGCAAGGGTCCCAGTCTTGGTACCAACTTCACTCTCACCTCGCCATACGTCATCCTTGCTCATTACGCGGAGCTCGACTGGGCCGAGAGTTTCGGTGTCCCTCGGGACTTGATCCGCGTCAGCGTTGGCTTGGAAGAGAACCTCGAAGCCGTGTTCAAGAAAGCCCTCGAGGCTGCCGAAGCTGTTTCAGCCGAGGCTGTGGCAGCGGCTTGAGAATGGCGATGATGAGAGGTTTATGCATCAGGGGAGGAGGTTCATTGAATATACTGCAGCGTAGGCGAATTGTGCATTGGTCGGTCAAGTTATTTTCAACAAAAAGCTAACATACATCTAACCTGGAGTTAGGGAGACATCATGGCGGAATTTCACCCGATCGATGCTCTAGAAGAAGGAGGGGACAGATAGGGGAACAGGGGTCGGAAACGACGAAGTTAAAATGAGTTGCCTTCAAAATCAAACACCAGATTTTTTCGACGTTCTTTATGAGGACAAGGGGAAGGAATTTGACCGGCACGACGTGCTTGCGGTCAACTTAAGCTGGTGCCCTACTCGAATGGCATGTTTCAGGCGCGATTCGTCACGATGATGTTCAAGCTTGACCGGCGCAGTGCATGCTCATTGCTGAAAATGAATCATCCTGAGTCACTGCGTGCTGCAAGCGCTCAGCCGCTCTGCGACAGTGGGGTGTGTCCACCTGATCGAAGCCAGCAGGTCGGGCACTACTCGTACGCGTACGGGCTGGGACGGGAGGGCGATGGAAGTTACATCCAGTCGCTGTTGGGGCGAGGTTAGGGGGCGAGCTCACTGGGGCGAGGCACAGTCTAGCGGCGGGTTGCCCTGAAACTCCGCTCGGGATGGAGCCCCTTCAGGCGAGGGGCAGTAGCTGGAGGCGATGGCGGGGCAGGGGTTCAGTGAGTTGAGTGCCGCGGGGTAGTCGAGGGCTCAAATGAGACCCGATCGAGACGGGAGCTTTTCTGCCCCGCCAATCCGTAAGGCATCCCACTCTCGAGACGGCCCGGCAAACACGAGTACTACGACTGGACGACGCCACGGTGGTTTATCTTTTTACAACGACATACTCCTCGCCTCGAATCTCCTCCGACTATTATCCCACCCACCGAGAAACCCGATAGGCCTTGCCGCCGACTCCGAGCGACGCAGCCTACCTTGGATAGACCACGCCCCAGGCCCGAACTGTTTCCTCGAGCGGCCTGCTCAGGCATAAACGAGCGAAAAACGCCATCTTCGTACCTGATTCCCGCCTCGTGGCCAAAACCAGAGCGTACCCGTCTTCCCTGCCTAGCCGAGGAAGATGGGCGCGCAGCAGTCGTCGACCGGGGGCTCGGCGGCCGCAGCCGACAGCGCCCCCCGAAAGACGGACTACTACGAACTGCTGGCAGTGGACTCGCAGGCGACAGATGACGAGTGAGTTGGGCAGGCTTCGCTGCAGAAACGACACGACAAATCGAGTTGCTGACCATGTTGTCCCCTCTGGTAGAATCAAAAAGGCCTACCGACGCAAGGCCCTCGAGCTGCACCCGGACCGCAACTACGGCGACGTCGAGCGGGCGACGCAGCGCTTCGCCGAGGTTCAGGCCGCGTACGAGGTCCTCTCCGACCCGCAGGAGCGCGCCTGGTACGACTCGCACAGCGAGGCTATCCTGCGCGGCGACGACCCGGCGGACGGCGGCGAGGAGGGTGGCAGCGACGCGGCCGCGCCGCGCTACAACAACCTGCACGTCGTCACCCCGGACGAGATCTACTCGCTGATCGGCCGCTTCACCAAGTCGGTGCCCCTCGACGACTCGCCCCGCAGCTTCTTCACGGTCCTGCGCGACCTGTTCGGGCGCATTGCCGACGTCGAGGTCGCGGCCGCCGCCCGCGACAGCGCGAACCCGGAGGACGTGCCGGACTACCCGTCGTTCGGCGCCTCGGTGGACCCCGAGCGCACCGCCCGCGCCTTCTACCCGGCCTGGCTCGGCTTCTCGACGCGCCTGTCCTTCGCCTGGCGCGACCGCTGGCGCCTGTCGGACGCCCCCGACCGGCGCGTGCGCCGCCTGATGGAGAAGGAGAACCGGCGGTGCCGCGAGGACGCCGCGCGCGAGCTCAACGACGCCGTCCGTGCGCTGGCCGTCTTCGTGCGCAAGCGCGACCCGCGCTGCGCCCCCGTGCCCACGGCGCAGTCCGAGGCCGAGCGCGCCCGGGTCCTGCGCGACGCAGCCGCCGCCCAGGCCGCGCGGTCCCGCGCCGCCCACCAGCGCAAGATGGACGACCCGGACGCCGTCCCGAGTGGGCGCGGGCCCGCGACGGGGACGAGGACGGGGACGGCGGCGGCGGCGGCGGCGGCGGAGACAACAATGGCGGCGAGTTCTCCGACTCGTCGGATCCCCCTTCCGAGGTCGAGCACATCGAGTGCGTCGTGTGCGACAAGACGTTCAAGAGCGAGCGGTCGTACGAGGCCCACGAGCGCAGCAAGAAGCACGTCAAGGCCGTGCAGCAGCTCCAGCGCCAGATGCGCAAGGAGAACGCGCACCTCGACCTGCAGAAGAAGGAGGAGGAGGAGAGGAGGAGAAAGCAGGAGCAGCAGGAAGAGGACGGGGAGGGGGACGAAGACGAAGATGAAGATGGAGCTCTGGCGGAAGAAGAGAGTGAAGACAACGAGGAAAGACTGGCGCCGGTCGCCGACGAACGCCCACCCAGTGCGGCGCAGGGCGCAGCAGCCGAGACGCAAGCGGGCAGCGTAAACGGTAAAGGTGGTGGTGATGACGAAAAGGACGGCAGCGAAGACGACAGCGAAGAAGAAGAAGACGACGACGACGACTACGCCTCCCGCGATGCTGTAGAGGCCCGATTGCGCGGTAAGAGCGCCACCAAACCCCTTCGTGACGGCGAGAAAGGCAACGACGACGAGGACCTTGCAAGCGACCTAGACAAACTCTCCGTGAGCGACGGCGGCCCCGGTTTCGCGGCTCCAAAGGAGAAGAAGGTGGGCAAGGCTCGGGCTAAGCGTGAGAAGAAGGCCGCCCGCCAGGCTACGGTGGACCAGCAGCAGCAGCAGCAGGGCGGCGCCAGTGCGGCGGTATGTGTCCCTACTCCCCAACCCCTACTCCTGAGAGTCCTCTTCTCTTTACCGCGCCTGGGAGTAGTCGTGTTGACATAATGACCACTTGGCAGACATGTACCTCATGCCATGCCTCGTTTGAGTCCAAGACCAAGTTGTTCAAACACCTACAGGAGACGGGCCACGCCGAACTGAAGTCGGTGTCCGCGTCGGGAGGTGGCGGCGGCGGAAAGAAAAAGCAAAAGAAGAAGCGGTAAAGGCAGACACGGTTACAAAGAGAGAACACTACACACATCTTTCCCTAGAGCTAGAGGGCCATGGGATAGATCTCCTTCTGATCGGCATCAGAGCCGCATCCTCGTGGTGCAAAGCTACACCCCAAGCGACCCTTGTGTATTCTGACGTATCTGACGGATGCGCAGTAATACGAGAGACCCGTCCATGAGCTCGGCGTATTAACCATGGACATATGGCAGACTCTGAGCATCAATGATCACAGCGCTCTCGACTGGGTGATGTAGGGGTCGATCTGATATAAGGAGTAGCTGATGGTGCCAAGAGACGGTTCCTGCTCTAGCATCAAATGCCCTTATTCGAGCTGCTGCCTGACGAACCTCTCACTTTCCATAAGATGACGGACGTTTCATGCCATCGATGCCCGCCACCTTATGTCCACATCCATCCCTTGTACATAATACCATACCATCAAATCCCGTCATATCCTATTCACAGCAACGAAGAGGCCATCGTCACGTGAAACCGTTCCCGAACTCCAGCTTCGACGTTCGATAAAGACATAACGCCGAGCCATAGCAACCGCTGAATCTTCAAAATAGAGTAAGAAAGGAGCGTGGGGAATTATCGAAGCTGAAGTTCCAGTCGTATAAGAAGCTTCAGTCAGACGGAAGTTGAGGGTCAAGTTCTTTCTGAAGTGGGAGAACAGCCAGCAACTCCCAGCTCAGAGTACTGCAAAGAAGTATGCTGGAGAATGCAAACAACCATGCAGTCTTTGTGGACCACACGAGGACCCTTAAGGCACACGCCTCAATATTCAGCCGGTGGCATCACGAGTGGAAAGTTAACCGCGGATTTCCTCGAGGCACCTTTTGCGAGGTACAAGTTTTGTGCCACGGCGGGAATCCGGACCCAGCACTACTCCTCATCAACCAGCATCGTGTCCTCGTCGTCCGCGTCGTCGCTCAAGGTTTCGACCTGATCAAGCGCAGCGCTTTGCTCGCCCATACCGGCAACCGGATCATGATCCGAAACATGGATGATAGTTTTGCCTTGGACGTGTTTGACGCTGCGTCGCCAGTCTTTCCAATCTTCCTCATGACGAATCAGGAAGCCAATCAGCATGCTGGGGTCCATCTCTTTAATGTGAAGGCGACGCAGCTTGCGTGTGTGGCATGTGTCAATCTCGTCTGGCGTATAGTCGGCGGTCGATTCATGGTACGGCAGCGCCGGGCGGGTATAATGAGGGTCAAGATAGAAAAAATTCAGGCCTTGAACCCCAATGAAGTAATGGGACGAGGATGGGCGACCACTAAACCACCTCGAAGTCAGTGATCCAGCACGTTCAGAAAGGTCAAGTGCTGGCAATAACTCACCCTGCAATCCCGATAGATTGAGGCATCTGCAAGGCCGCCACAAGCGCTTCCCAATAGACCGGCGTGATTTTGTCAATACCAAGTCTCGTGCCAACCAGGATAACAGTAGGGTGGAAATTTTCGCCGTTAGGTTTGGCAATGTCAAAGAACTTGTCTTCGTACACATCTGGCCCGTCACCAGTGGAGTAGACGCGCAAAGTCGGCTCGTTCGCATTGGCTAGGGCTCTGTATCGGGGTTAGCAGTGAGTGGAAGATGGGGTGATTTGTTCTCAACGTGACTGACTGGATGCATCTCGCAGTAGCCGAGGGTCCAAACCACTCGCCAGGGTATTTGCCACAGGCGCTGGCGCCGTGTCGCACGAAGTTGTGGATCGAATAGGGAGCACGCGGATCGTCGGCGAAAGAGCGTATGATTTCTTTCTCATCCTGGCCGCCGAGACCTCTCCGCCAGTCTGAACTAGGACGTCAGAATGGTGCGACGAAGGGATTATGTTGGAAAATCAGGTGATCAAAGCTCTGGAGCGATGGGGACATACCTCTTCCAAGCCGTTGTGCGATCATGGCATTGGCCAAGAGGCTCTGGCCGGAGCGGATCATGCAGCCCCAGCCGCTGTCAGAAGAGAAGCCATTCTGGTCGGACAGTTGCGTCTTGAGGCGCATGGAAAAGGAAAGAGCAGCAAGAGCTTTAGGATCCTGGGATTTGGGGATTGGTTCGAACTCGGAACGATACGTCATCCACAAGCGGGACTCGAAATCGTCAAGGAAGGCGGGAGGCCAACCGCCATCGAGGGGAGCCTCTTCGTAGGCCAAAGAAGAGTCGAGGCTGCTAGTAGTAGACTCGGGGGGTGTCGACGGGTAGTCGGAGGGGGGCGCCACTTGCGGCGGATCGCTGTTTGACGGCTTCGGGGTTGTATCGGGAGCTGCAAGAGCTTCTGTTTGATGGGCATCGGGGCTGGGGTTGTTGTCGGGTGCGGGTGTAGGTTCCTGGGTGGGAGCCGGGGCCTGGGAGGATGTCGGGTCTGTCTGCTGTTGGATTTGCTGCGGAGCTATGGGCTTGGGTGTGGAACGAGATTCGGAGGCGGGGTGAGATTTGGGGTTGGCACTGAGGTTCAAGCGGTAGTGGGAGCCGAGACACCAGACAGGGTGGTCCTTAACCATGTCATTGGTGGGCTCGGGATCCCAAAACATCTGCACCAGGCGGCGGCCAATATCGACGGTGGTATCCATGATGACGGGGTTTTCGAGATGAGCACAGCTGTGGATGCGTGCTCAAGGCGCAGCACGCTGGGCCGGCAGACGGGATCAGCGGCGGGCGCGGTGGTGGTGGTCAAGCGTAAGCATGTGACAGCCGACAGCCGGCGGGGAAATGCTCTACACGATGCGACGAAATGCAGAGCGGGCCATCCGCGAGGGGCGGGTGCAGATGCGTGGGCGGAAGACGTCAGCGACAGCGAGGGCGACGACAGTAATGGTGATGATGAAGATATGGAGGAGGAGGAGGAGAGATGGCGAGCTGTAGTGTCACGGGCGGACGTCGCCGTGAACGTGAGTGGCTGCATGCGTGCGTGACTGCGCATCCACTGGAGGTTAGGCGATCGGTACAGGCACCTACGGGAGCGCGGCGGGGCGGTGATGTCAGGGGTATCGTCTACACGGCGGTAAACAGCCCGGCGAGCCCTGTAGAACGGCGGCGGCGGTGGCAGCTGCCTGCCCGTGACTCTGCCCGCTAGCGCGGCGTGACTGGTCATCCGGTACCTGCACCTGCTCCGATGCAAGGAGCAGGTTAGGTACGAATATACCTGCGGTACGAGTTGTACTTCACTCCGTTGAAGCCAAGGGAGATCCCCTCCATACACCTACATGTAACAGTCTGGAAGGTAGGTATTCGCACCTTGAATCTTCCAAGTCCTTATAGGTAGGTAAGTAGGTAGATCGGACGCCTCGAGCTAGAAAAAAGAAGAAATATAGAGACTTCTCGCTTTCTAAGTCGGTAGATTTATAGCGTGATGGCTTACCAAAATTGCTGTCATGTTCATATTGTTTCATTACAAGGATAGCCGCCGAACCAATGCACCCTCTCCAGGTCGTTAATGATTCGCCCAAGAACGGCTCGGGCCAGTCTACGTGTATTCGTATTACCTTGAAGTCGAGAGACGCTCGGTGGCTTGATTATACTACTAGTAGGTAGATGTCGAACACAGACTGTGGTAGTACTTAAGGTGGATTAGCAGATCAAAGTATTGACCAGTTACCGGTACTGTGCCTTTACTTTTGGTTCCATAGTAGATATTTAGTCTTGCCGTATGTACGGCGGAGAGTGTCCGTGGCTCGGGGACACCAAGACCTCTGCATGATCGCTTATGTACCTGCTCTCTACCGTGACCTGCTCTCTACGGCTCTCTACGATGACCTGCTCTCTACCATGACGCTTTCGAGAACCACCGTCGACTTTCGCATTTCACAAGTGGGTGCAGAACATGACAGGCTGGTCTGAGGCTCTCAAGTCAAGTAATCCCTCACGTGTATGAGCCATGACCCCTGGGGAAATGGGTTGCGGCACGTCCCCATCTCCGAAGCGAAACCTTTCCCAAGTTCATGCTCTTGCAGGCGTTGAGCGCTGCTTCTGAGCTTCAAAGACGCTGATGTGCCTAGTCTGTGGGGAGGGGGCGGAGGGGGCATTAGGCGCAAACGCTCCCATCCTGTTATGTATTGTTGCCCCCACCGGCGCGAAAGTCAATGTGCCGGCAGCCGCACACCCACATCAATAGCGAGACTCACGGTCCATTTCGTGTTTTCCTGGTGCAATCAGCTTCAAGGAGTTCTTCGCCACGCTAAATCATGAACACGGGCTAGGTATTCACGTTCTATTTAAAAATCGAGTTTACACTTGCGAAGGCCGTCGCGCTAGTCGCGTACAGCCCCAGCAAGGCCTTATGGGCACGTGAAAGGTCTTTTTTTTTCTTTTTCTTTCCTTTTCTGGACATTCGCTACTGCTTCCTGGGCTTGTAGTATGTCTGACTTGATAGTGATCAAGTCTCTGTGCAATTCATTGCGTTGGGATCAACAGGGTGTTGAGCAATCATCTCCGAATTTCGCTTGTACACTCCCTAGCAGCGCCTTAGGCCCCTCGTAAGGATCTATCGCCAGCTAGGGCCCGCCAGTGGCGATTTCATCTACAAAATTTTGAGTAAACTTGCATTGGCTGTGTGAGGGCGAGTCTCCATGCCCATTTATAGTTCGGAGACCATTACGCTGCCGGCACAGGGACCGCGGAATGCCGATGACTTTATAAGTCAGCGGCTCCTCCCCTCTTGGCATTTTCCCCTTGGCATCGGGGCACGAGGTTCCCAAATATTCCCATCTTTCTCTCTTTGGAAAAGCCGTTTCTCGCCCCTCAGGTGCGACGCTAGGGTTGCGCAGGGGCACCATCTACACACAGTACCAGCCACACTTCACTCACATTGTCTTCAGTCATCATGGCACGCCTGTACCGGAGCTCCGCGTTCCTGCTGTGCCTAGGCAGCATGTTGATGGGTATGGCAACGGCACGGCCAGCGGCAGAACGCAAGCCCATGAGTCATGTCGCCGTTGATATCTTTCCCACAGCCAATGTCCAGGGACTTGGAATCCCCGGTTGGCCAAGGGGAGGAGACTACTTCATACAGAACTATGTTGAGGTCATGGCCCGCTCGAAGAGGGACAAGAAGAAGTGGGCTCCGAAGTTGGTGAACGGCAACATCGATGAACTCGTGGATGGGGTGGTTAATATGCATAAGAGGCATCCCAAGGCGGTGCTGTGGGGAGCTGAGATCATCCAAAACCGCAAAGGGCGCGCGGTCAAGGTTGACTCGTTCTCTCAGACTTTGAGCGCGAAGGTTTTGAAAAAGGACTGGTACAAAACGCGTCTGGGCATTTGGGTGCTGAAGAGCCCGGGATATCCAGAGAAGCCCATCCCGGACGACGACTTCAAATCCATCGTGGAGAGAAGCCTGCACTTCTATCAGACTCTGGCTTCCAAAGAGACTCGGGGCATTACCCGAGGCGGCAAGCTGCCGCTAAGCCTCCAAATGCAGATTGCCGGCAAGGGCTCTGGCGGGGGTTATCGCCATGTCCTCACAGTCGCCATAGGCCAACCGCAGTTTGGTCGCCAGATATCCGATGTCAAGACGCTCACGAAGGATCCCATGCTGAAGAAGATGCTGAGCGCCATCAAGAAGACCGTATTTGGTGTTTTCAAGAAGAAAGGCAGCAACACCAAGCCGGCACAGCCAAAGCAGGGCTGAGGAGCTGGGGGGCGGCGACCGGGGGACGCTGAAGGGCCACAGAGGCAGCGCTCTGTGCTGGTTCTAGCAGAGACATCCAGAAACAGGGTCATTCTACCGAGATCTCAGCATGTCCAGTATCTATCATTCTTTCCGCAGAAATGGCCAGACAACAATCTTGACAACGAGCGTACTCCGCAGGCCCAATAACAAGAAAGTCGTGCACTCGCAATCCCTCAGGTTGAGTCCATCAGAGGGAGCTGTAGCCGCTGCATCCACTATGTACCTTACCTAAAGTGCAGTGAAGACGGGTACTCATCATCCATGGTGGATGTCCTGTCCCGTCCGGCCCCCGACTCCATTGGATGGATGTTCCATTCGTCTCCCCTACGACGTCAGTCCCAGGGGACTGTGGGGACCTGCTAGGGCACTGCTCGTACAGGTGTGTGCCCCTCCAAAGCCCACTTTGACAGCGTATCGATAAGCCCACTCCCGGGACCGCTCGGGCGGCAAGAGCCCCAGTATGACCGTATGACTGCACGCGGCGTGCACCCGTAATAGAGGACTTGGCAGGCGGACAAGACACAGCTTGGCCCGTATCCAGTACCCTAGCTGCGACCAAGCTGTTGGTGATGGAACGCGTAGACAGTACCAGCCTGGTAGGCCACCATCCAATGCCGTCACTGCCCCTACCCGCTGCTGGACGACTCCCACGTCGGCTCCGGCCTCAACTGGCAGCGTTGGGAATTTCCTTTCATCTCAATCCCAACTCCGACATACATCCACCTTCCGCTCGGCAACAGGGCCATCTACAAGGATTGTCGCGACCGCCTGCTTCGCTTTGCTCCCAAACGTCGCTTCCCCGGGTCCGCCATTCTGCGCCAAGGCCAAAATTCCGTCGCCCCGCGTATTCTGGCCGCTGCACTGGCAACGGCTCAGTCTCATCGCTTCCCGCCTGACGAGGAAACGCTCAGCTGTTTGCCTTGCAGAACATGATAGCCATATACTTCTTCCATAGAAGCTGGCCGTCTAACCTACATACCTCTCAACTATCCCCGCTGATCTCGTCGTTGCGCCGGTTGCGTACCCGGCACATGAACGACTGATCTTCCTTGTCTGCTCGGTTCTGATAGAGACTACGCCCACCTCGTGCTTCTTTGTTTCCCAAGCGGCCGTGTTTTGTTAAAACCCAACCCTCGACATTGACAACACGACTCCCACCCGTCCTTTCTATGCCTAAAAACAAGAACAAGTCGGGCCGCCCCAAGGGCCCGCCTCCTCACATTGCCGCCCTCATCGAGAGCCGGCGTCGCGGCAAGGGCAAGCCTAAAGATGGTCTCCTCCAGCAAATACTTGCTGAAAGAGGCCAGTCCTCCTCTCCCGCCGCCCGTGCCCATGGTAACTTTCCGCAAGATGTTCTTCCGTTCTGATCCGGCCCGCTTACCCTTGTCCAGGCCACACCAGTCTTGCGGACGAGGCTAGAAACACCGCCTTCAATCGGCGTGGGAAGATGGGCATAGATGCGAAATTGCGATTCCGGCCTGTTCATTTCGTTAGTGCCGGGTTCATGGACCCTCAAAAGGACCCAGATTACAACCAGAGGCCCCCCAGTCCTCAGCCTGTTGACAGTTTGGAGAACCATGCAAGCGGAGAAGAAATTCAGAACGCTGATGGCCAAGCCCTGGCGGCACCAGAGGAGAATACGGCGGCGCCTCTGGAAGCCCCTGCTGCTGCTTCACCGGTACAGGCCAAAGAAGACTCGCCGGCTGCTGACTTCCTCATTGATGTGACCGGCGATTCATCTCTGCGGCCGACCGTCAGAAGCACCCCGGATGCAGACAGCGCAACCGCTCCCTCTAATGCGGAGCCAGCCCCCGCACATCGAACCAACCCGGACCCCGAGTCCAGTGACGAGGAAATCATTTTGTTCAAGGGTCGGGATGAGCGGCCGAGGACTTCCGACCCGTCCAGAAGCCCAGCAAAAGCCCCACCGAACAACGCGCCTCCGAAGAAGTCGAAACAAGATTCTATGCAATTGGAGGCCATCACGAAAGAACTCAAAATCGTGGAGAGCTCCATTGAAGCTGAAACGTCTTGGGGCGATGCACCTGACAGGAAAACCGATGCGGAAAGAGGAACGCCCACTTTGAGCAAGGCTCGAGAGAGACCGCCGAAGCAATCTGAACCAGAACAGCACATTTCATTCACCCCACCGAAGACCCGCAACCGGCGTGGCCCGAAGCATTTCCCGGAAAGTGACGCCAGCAACGAAGAGGCTGCCATCATCGCTGACTATATCGCAAACACCAAAGACAGCGATGATGATGCCAATGCCACCGGCGAGGATATCCGAGGACACAGTGGAACCATGCCCCATGCTTTCCACACCCTGCGCGACATTGGTGGTACGGACAGCGACGCCGTTCCGGACCAAGCCACAAGTGAAGCGAAGTCCGACGACTCTAGCGGAGAATCGGAAGACGCGGATCTCGACGACGCAGAGCTCCGCCAACAGAGGGTCGCAGAGGACGAGAGGATTGCCCGTCTCCTTGCGAAACAAGAACAACTGGGTCTCAACAGTTCAGAAGTCATCCTGCTCGATTCTGAAGACCCCGAGGATGGCGAAGGCGATGAATGGCAGACGGCACCGAAAGGCACCCCTCGGCGTCGCAAGAAGGGATCTTCAAAGGCAGCCAAGGTCACGCGGCACCAGAATTTCTATTCCAGTGCAACCGAATTTGCCGAGGCATTTGACGATCTCGACCTTATGGACTGGCAGCGACCCAGTCTCAATAACTTTAATTTCAATAGCAACAAGAAGCGAGGCCCGATTTTCGACATTTCCGATTCGGAGCTAGAGGAAGCGATGAACGAGACATGGCAGAAGGATCGCCTCAAGAAGGCAGACAAGAAGAAGGCTCGCGAGGAATTGCGCGCCCAGGGCTTATTGGGCCGAAATGTCAATCCCGACGACATGAGGGTCAAGTACAGCGGCGGCATGTCTATTGACGACCTTGCTGACGAGCTGGAAACATTTCTCACGGGCGATCAAGAGCAGTAAGTTGATACACGAAGGGCATCGTATTGGCCTCACTCCTCTCTGTGCACATCACTAACGATAATCACTCGCCAGGCTGAGTTTGCCACCATTCGATAAGCGCTCGAGAATGACGGTTCACGAGATCGCGAATAAGCTCAAGCTCAAATCTCAATCTGCCGGCAAAGGGAACAGCAGGCATACCGTTCTTTTCCGCACCCGTCGAACGCTCAAGTATGAGCAGGTATCATTTGACCGCACCCTGGCGCGTGTCAGGCAAGCGTGGTTCCCCAGGGTCGATGTTGATGAAGAGGTTGCGAAGCAAGCCAAAATCTTCAGGAAGCCCGAGGTGCGGAGCAAGAGTCGTGGTCAGAGCAGTCTTACTTATCGCGAAGGCGACATCGTCGGGCACGATGCGGCCGAGTTGGGGACGGAGAACAAAGGCCGCGCAATGCTCGAGAAGATGGGCTGGGCCAAGGGCATGTCACTGGGCTCTGAGGAGAACAAGGGCATTGTGGTGCCCTTGACCCATGTCATGAAGAAGTCCAAGCTGGGTCTGGGCGAAATTTGATGAGAGCTTCACAGGTGCCGTGGGTTCAAGCAATATCAAAATCAGCGGCCCGTGTTCTCACTGATGATGACGATTGGTATTGTGGATAGATCTGCCGCAATTGTGTCTGCACTCACATTAGTTGGCCTAGCTATACCTTTAGACCTAATCCAGACGCGACTTGGGACAATACGGGATATCGTGTCGCAGACGTGACACCAGCCAGCGGATGTGAAGTGACGCGCCTTGCAAGATCATTGCATTCTGCGTTCTTGTATTTCGACACTCTGACGCCTACCTTATCTCCGCCGCAAGTGGACCCTGATAGCTCGAGCGGGTCCGTCCCGTATTCCGTATGGGTGAGGCTGCGTGGCCTTGACATGGCCCCGCCGTCAACTTTCACGGCGCCCAGCCACCGGCACTCGCTGCGTGTGAATGTAGCCAGGATATCGCGAAAATCGCTGAAAGGGTGAATAGCAGCTGGAATCCCACTTGAAACAGTTGGGCCTATATTCTCGATGTGCTGTAAGATAGACAGCCCCTGACGGAGTCGAAACGTGAATGATCAGCTGTGCTGGGCCGCCGTAATGTACGCGTAATTAGCCCGTTTAGGACGGCAGATTATGCTTTCTGGTGGGCAGGGGCTTCTGTCTTGTCCCGTTACTCCGTGCAGCATTTTGGGTACGTGGTTTAGGTTGATTCACCCTTCCTCCCCCCCAATCGCCTCTTACTGCGCTGCCCATCGACAGCAGAATCAATCGCATTCCTCTTCTCTACTCTCATTATCGACCTTTTGTCAACCCGTTTATCTTCCGCTCACCAGCTCGTTGCCATTCTTCTTCTTTCTTTATTCTTCCTGCTGGATCTGTGAAGGTATTCAGCGTCTCGACTCACGACTGTATGACCCACGCACGACTTGAGAATCCGCCACTACCAACCACCTCGAAATAACCACAAGAAGAAATCAGCAGCGACCGGCGAGCAAAGACCAGCATACTCCATCGAACGACTTGCGAGACTGCGCGCCCGTTCCACCGACGACCACCGCCCCGACAGTTACAACCCAGCAGCGACGTTCTATGATTCGATCGCAACAGCGTGCATCCGCACCGCCTCTTTCTCGCCATTTCGTCACGACCCATCGCCCCGCCGCCCGAGGTCTCTCGCCCGTTGATTTGGCTCGCAACTCAGGACTCGGCGCATAGCTAAATTTATAGCCCGACCACAGTCCGGCTCGCGAGGCTGCCGTCACAGCAGGCCAGGACACGTTCAGCAACCCAGCGTCGCGCCCTTCATCAACACACATCCCCACAAAGAATCCACGATGGCCCGTAGGAGAAGACCACCGCGGTCCGGCGCCATCGCCGAGCTGCCGCCGCTGCGCATCCTGTCCCAGATTTGCGCTCTTCAGGCTGTATACTATACCGTTGCCCTTGTCCTCATGCTCTTCACCACTCTCGTCATGGGCACCCACTTCACCCTGGACCTCGTCTTCGGCTGGGCCGCCTTACGCGGGGACACCACCCAGGGCTGGCTGCTGGCCTTTGTGTGGTTGAGCTGCGCCGGTGCCATGTACGTCCTGTTCGACCTTCTTACAGAAATACAAGCTGACCTGCTGACTCCACAGTGTGATTGCCCTCGTTGCTCTCGTCGCCCGCTCCAAGCTCGTTCTCGACTTCACCCTCACCCTGCACTTCATCCACCTTCTCATCGTCACCTACCGCACGGGCTCGCTCCCGCAGAACGTCATGTGGTGGGGCACCATGGCTGCGTCAGCCGCCGTCACCTTTGCCGGTGGCGCCTACGGTTGTCAGTGGCGTGAGCTGCGCCCCATGTACTTTGGCGGCGGCGGCGGCAGCACAAGCACGAACAATGGCAGCAGCAGAAGTGGCGGCCAGCCAGGGCCGTCATCAGCGGCAGAAGGGATCCGTCCCGACGATGTGGAAATGGGTCTGTCGCGCGGCCGCGGCAGGGACCGCGACCGTGGCAGCGAGTATTATGAGATGGGCAATATACAGGGCCGGTAGCATTGTTATAGACATTCTAGCTGAAAGCAGAAACAAAGTGAACGGGAAGCAGAGAGCGGCAGTCGATAAAAACCAAGTGAAAGACAGCGCAGCGCAAGGCCGTGTGCTGACTCGCCAGGGCCGAATAGGATGGTCGATTATCAACCGTTGTGCAGAGTCGCGACAGCGGGAAACCTGTTAAGCCGAGCGTGAAGATCTCGTGCGCAGGAAGTGGTCTTATCTTGCCTCGTCTTTCATTGTTGAAGACTTATCCTGGCATTCTGAATAGCGAATACATGACATCGATGTTTTCACCATTCTTGATCCGGAAGACATATCAGCAAGTTGTTTTGTGATTTCAGCAGCGGTCGAGGGGCTCGTGATCACCTTGGTATGTTGGCTCTTGCGTGGCAACCCCCGTATGCAAACCGTCCGGTATACGCATGTCGTATGACGAAGCTGAAGCCTTGGGCCAGCGATACACTAATCCAGATTTGGTCTAGAGCGGTTTGCAGAGGTTCGACCTCGAATTTCAAAGGCTCAACGCGACGAAGGTCCATTATCAACAGGCCTTGCGAAACACGAACCACCAGATTCAACCAGCTTCCTACCTACTGTATCTACCTTTCGACCCGCCCGCTCAGCCACTCTGACTGCATCGCCCGCTCCAAACGAGCCAAAAACGCCCGATCCGCGCACCCGCGACACGAAACCTGCACCTCCGCGGCGCAAACCCCGGAGGAAAGTAGAGGACGGGAAAAGCAAGAGATAAGCCCAAACCAAGAAAGCCAACATGGGTATCCTGGGCTACTTCAACAGCGCCGAGGAGCAGCGCAAGGAGGAGATCCGCAACGGCGCCGCGGTGCCGGACCGCAGCGAGCGCCAGCGGTGCTGGGAGGCGCGCGACGGCTTCTTCGCCTGCCTCGACCGCCACGACGTCATCGACTCGACGGCGGGCGACGGGCGCAAGATCGCCGAGCGCGAGTGTGCCCGTGAGAACCGACAGTTCGAGACTGACTGCGCGACGGCGTGGGTGAGTTCTCCTCTCTTCCTCATCTGTTTCCACCCCTCCGACCCTCCTCGGCGGTCGGGTCATCCTGCTCAGTCCTCCGATCCGTTATCGCTGACGCGCGGTTCCTCTTTTCACAGGTCACCTATTTCAAGAAATTCCGCGTGGCCGACTACCAGAAGAAGAAGACGTTCGAGCGCCTCGAGAAGGAGGGTGCGAGGAAGATTGCCGAGCAGGAGAAGTGATGGGCCAGCAACGAGACCACATATTGTATATCATAGAGGATGGCTCTGCCGTAGCCATGTCTAAGCGCTACGTGCCGGCCCCCTAAGGCTCGCCTTGAATCACGGCTGGTGCTCTCTGATTGACGGAAAGGCAGAGCCGTTTGTGTCAACGTGGAGTGTGGCGAGATTGCCTTGCCATTCGCCGACTGAAGCCGGCGTCTGGGCAGTGTCCTCCTATTTGTACAGTAAGAATATGTTGAAGCGCAGGTACTCTGGAGACATGACGGGCGACATCTGTCTCGGCCGCCTCCTTGCCACTGGGTGGCACGCGGGCCATGAGTAGGCCCTGGGAGTGTGCATCTGTATGACTACCTTGGTAAGCGAGAGTCTTGTGTTGATAATGTTGATACCGAATCTCAGCTCCAGCCAATCTGAGTGAGAAATTGGCGTTCCGCAGTCGTCTACAGGTGTCTTTCTTCAGATTTGTACGATCTGGCTATGGCATTCGCAACGACTTCCAAGGCATGTCTTCCGAAGACAGCACATCCGCAACGGCTGTAAATAGGCCTTGTCGGTGTGCCTGACGAAGAGTTTGAAGCCGTGAGCTGTACCTAATAGATATTTACTACCCTACCATGAAACTGTCATCAACCAGGCTAGTCGAGCAGAGTGCCGTGGCCGCTTTTGTGACTGCGCCACTGCCTCCCCTATCATTGACCATGGTATTTTTTTCCTTTGGCAGCCTCTAGCCTCTGAACGGACCGGCCGATCTGCATCATGAGATGGGGAATAGCCACGCATGGCCGGCGGCACTACAGTGATGATCGCTCACGGGTAGCGAGTCCTACGCAGTACTTAGGCAAGGTGTATGCCATGGCAGTCACAGTCACGAAGCAGTGCAACACGGCTACTCGTACCTATAACCATGACCTGCGACGCGAGTGATACTGGCACTGCATGTAGGTATGCCGTGGGCGGCCGGTCGTGTCTCTTTATGTGCACCTAGGCGTACTAGGTTTTTTTCTCCCGGAGTACTGGTACGCGGGTTAGCGCCTCCCGGAGCATGCTCGGGGTTTACAAGCGCGGAGGGCGGGGAGACGGGTCCATACATAAGCAAATGTTGGAAACCGTCGCCCGTGATTTACATTATATCTAATAAGGAACACTTCTTTTCCCCTTCTATTACACGGGGACAGGACGCCAATGACGAGTCTGGCGAGACTGACTGGTCGGTCATTGATTCAGTTCGGAGGGATGTAGTACGTGCTACGAGACCTGGCTCGGGTCTCCGGTAGATTGAACGGATGGTCACCGGGCGCCCCCCCGATGTCTGAGCCCGGTAGCCGCAGCGACGGCAGCCAAGACGAGTAATGAGAAGCGGCTTGCCGTGCCCGCGCAACCACCGGCGTCGAGAGCGGCGACCAGCTGGTGCTTGCAGCGATACTTGACCCGGGGCCAAGGTAAGCTTGAGACGTGCAGTTGCTCGGGACAGGCTGCGCGAATGGGGACCCGACCTGCAGGTCTACGAATGGTTGATCTGCCTCTGTGCAGTCTGTACAGTCCGCTAGGGTCGGCACTGCGTCACTGTGACCCGGGAGGCCTTGTACTCGCACGGGGCGACTGCGGTGCACAGGGTTGGAAAGTGACGATGTCGCAGGTCGCCAGCTGTGCCAGCCTAGCTGGCCCGGAGAGCGTCGGAATGAGGCCCGCGGGGTCACGTCATTCTATTGGGAGCGTCGGAGGATGGGCTTGACGGGGAGAGGGGGGGCCGGGCGGAAGCCGTCAGGGCGTGACGTTCGTCCGGGGCCGTGGCGGGGCCAGCGGGCAGCGGGCAGCGGGCAAGCGGCGTGGGGCGGCCGTGAGTGCCGTGGCGCTGCAGGTTGGGCGATGCGACGGCAAAGACGGCATGGCGACGGGCCCACCGGGGGAGATTGGTTGCAGGATTGGTTGCAGGGCCGGGTGCGTGTACGAGTAGCCAGTGGCGCCTCACCCCTAATAAGGCGCCTGTGCTATCACGGAGCGCCTGTCGGCCTGCCTCATCCAGCCAGGGGCCGGCCGGGCAACAACTCCCAGGCAGGCACTGGACCCTGCCGCCACTATCGGTGAGATACGGTGGCTGCTTGGGACCGTATTGAACCTAACGCCAGGTGCCCACGTGCCCTACCAGCACCCGGGCTGCACTCGGCATGTACGTCACGCGCTCGTATACGAGTACCTCAGCACCTGATGATTTTATCTGCAGCCCGACCAGTGTCCTCCACGGTGGGCGAGAAACGTCAGATCGGGTTGAAATCCTCACATCACGGCAACGAACTTTTTTCCCTTTTCTCCGTGCAGCGTGTCAGTATCCAACATGTCACCATCAAGCACTTTCCGCAGTACGGATCATGACCCGATCGTGAATATCCTCAAGTTGATCGTCGAGGCCGTGTGGTCGTCTGTCGGAGTGCGGGCCGACGTGTGGAAGCGTGGGCGAGTGGGCCGCCCGTGGCGTGGACACTCGAGAATTGGAAATGATGGGGTGGCTGAGCCGTGCCGCGAAAAACCCCGTCGCCACCACACACACCAGTCGCGACCCCGTCGAACGGCAGTGGACTGGCACTTGGGCTTCCGTTGTCCCTCCGTCTGTGCCGTGGTTGCCTGGCCCGGTCACTCGGCATCAAATACCGGCACGAAATCCCCGTCTAAGTTAGTATGGAGGAACAGATATTCGTGAGGGGACGGATGACAGTTGTATTTGGAAGGGTTGTGTGAAGGATACCATGTCGACGGTACCATATAATGTCATTACGAATACTTCCTGCGTGGTTGTTGGTGTCAGTCCATGGCAACCTTTTAACAAATGCAAGAGAGACGCGGCTACGAGTACTCCGTACCTAAGGGACCTACTCGTTCACTTTCCCGTACAATCGATTATTACTCTGGAATTTGGCCCGTAAGAGCCATCGCCCGGCAGCATCTTTGCGCGCGAGTACGTGTACAGTGCCACAGTGGCACGGGTTGCTGATGAGCTCCTGCGCCGCCTCACCGATTGGTGGGGCGTCGTATTGTCCTCCATTTCATCAATCTTCCCCCACTCCAGTTGGGTACACGTACACGACGACTGTCTTGTTCGGACATGAAGTGCAATCCGTCTTTGAAGGGGTTTCCCTACTCGCTTGGCCTCGGTCAGCCCCCGCTGGAAGATCGATCAGGGACCGGCTTACGGTACCGCATTGTGATTTGATCCGTATCCATCTCATGCTCGTGCAGGCTTGCAGGCATTACGACATCTACTGGTACAGATACTTGGACTTGAGCGTGCCCCCGAGAAACACAAGCCTTCCCAGGGTTTATTTCTGGGCAGCCCCTCGCACATGCATGCAGGCGGGCTGATGAATTGACCATTGCTGTGGCCGATGCTATCTCCATTCCGAGGTGGGCAAGGTAGATATTTATAGCATTGAACTGCACACCACTGCATTGCTCGTGCTTGCGGCCGACACAGAGTGTAGGAGACAGTAAGCCTGGCTTAAAATCGGACTGATGAAGAATGCCCTGCTTTTACGTGTACGGTAGGGAGGTAGGTACGAGTACGCGTAGGTACTGGGAAACGAGAGAGCTCTGCTCCAGTAATAATAAGCATTCTATGGTACTAGCTGAGGGCCGAAGCAGCGCTCCTTTGCGGCCCCTCCCTCGGGCCCGTTAGTGGGCGACGACCCCAGACTCTTCCATTTTGGCAGTGTTGGATTACCTCTTCCAGACACATGTACCATCATGTTGCAGTGCGCGTGCGCGCGTACGAGTACTCCCACTGCCACTGCATGTGGTTGTGGTGGCCGCACGAGTGCCGGCACATCTTGATGCTTGGCCAGTTTGCACATTACCTACCTACATAGGTGGCTCATGTATCGGTACTCGAGCGCGCACAGCTCTGCCAAGAACCTTGGGAAGGACATGACCCAAGCGAGACCATCCCGTCGTCTTCAGCCAGAGATTATTAGCTTGGGTGCTGTGGGTGCTCATCCCTGGTGCTTGTACTCGTATGCGGCATGCGCACTGGTAGATACAAGCCGGCTGGAACGGCATCTCCAGAAATTCCGGGGCGGTGGATTGATTGACCACAGACTGGGTGGTAATTTTCATTGGACTGCAGTCGCATACTCGTATGACTGGTACTAATCCATTCAACTGACCACACTGTGATGGAAGCGGTAGTTCCTAGACTGCGTGTAGACTTGCACAAGAATTCGTGACGAACCTTTCAATGTTTCCTGAGGGCATGATTCCAGATCGATGTGGCCTCCGCGGTCGCGTAACGAGTGCAGTGCATTGCTGGGGGCTGGAGATAACGGATCCCACAGCCAATACGGTGGCGGGCTCTGATGTCCACCTGGGGAAGGTGCCACGGTGCGCACCGGGCTAGGTGCTCGTCTTGCGCTGCAGGTCGTCTCCGTACGTTGATGGTAGGTAGGTGGGGAGGTACGAGCCCTTGCACGGCCGGACGGGCTCGACTGGATCTGAACCTGGCTGTAGCTCGTTCTAGCCCCTTATGGCTAGTGCAAATCTTGCACGGAGGCAACAACACCTCTCGGCTGCTCGTCTGCTCGTCCTCCCAAATCCCGCTTTGCCTCGCTTCGCACAGCATCTCGACCTGCCCGCCTGCCCGCCAGCCAGCCAGCCAGTCAGTCAGTCAAGCACCCCTCTGTCTGTCCTGTCGCCTTTCTTTCCCGCCGGCCTCATCTACGCTGTCGTCTTCGCCTCCTGTTCAACATTGCGCTCCGTTATCTGCAACAGCCGCCGTTTCGTTGCATTCTCTCCGCTTGATTTCGTCCATTGGGCTCGACCTTGTCGCCTCCCTTTATCCTCTCCTAGTTCCTCGCTTCTCTCTGTCTCCTTTCGGTCACTTTGTCTTCAGTTCGCGTCACGGCTTCTCGTCTCTTTCCCCCCGTCGTCCCAGGCCTCGTCTTTCTCGATTCCCCATAGATCCAAGCAGCGACTCACGAACCCGCCGGATACACCAGTTGGCACTCGGCCCAGCAACGGAAAACGAAGAAACGAATCCACAGCGCCTTTCTTGTACCATCGGCACTGTCAGCCCCAGCTGTTATCGGGGTTCCGTTTGTCGACTATTCGGCTGTACATAATCGGGCCAATTGTGTCCTGGGAGCGGACTTTTGAGCTGCTCGGAAAGCGGTCTTTCATCGACATCACATCCCTGATTTCCATCATCGCCATCATTAGCAGCAGCGACTCAGCTCTATTGCCCAGCTCGATACCCGATCTTTCGAGGAAAGACCCCCGCGCGACTTATCTCTCGACGAACGATACCCCCGAGCATTGCTTCGAGCATCTGCCTACGTCGAAACTCGCACTCGTCTGTCCAACCATTGGTTATATTTCGTCCAACTTGCTTTCTACCCTCGCCTAGATCCAGCACACAAGTACCAGCATTCGCATTTCCTCTGTTGCCTGATACCCTATCTTCTTGGACGGGCCGCTCACTGGCTTCCTTGTTGCACGCGTCATCGCCTCTTGGCCGCGTCTCAACCAGCACTGCTGTCGCCTCTGGTCAGACTTGCACCCCCCACGTCTTTGCAGGCTCGCTTGACGATGCCATCCAATTTTCAAGACAACATCGACGCCAGTACTCAACCCCCCAGCGTCGTCCACATTGGTGGTCACGCCGATCCCCACGTCAAAGCCAAGGCCAGGCTCGACCCAAAGCTCCGATCGACGCAATCCTCGGCCTCCGCTGTCGACCCCCACGACAGCAGCTTCGACGATAACTCGTCCTCCGACTCCGCTTTCTCCAGATTCGAGCAGCTTGATACATCTGCCTCGACTATGTCTTCAACAGCTGATACCCGATCACCCGCAAAGCACTCTACCAATCACATGGACCCTTCAAGTCTGAGTGGGGGCAGTGCGCAGCCCTCAATATACCCGCAGGCTCACGATAACAAGCCATTGCCGTCCATCGATAGCAGCGCCTTTGTCAAAGGCGGTCCAGAAGCCCACGCTCACAACCCTCCGCAGCACGCACCGCCTCCGCCTCCGAACTCGATGCCTCAACGTAACATGTCCGGCAAGCGCAACTCTCTGACTTCGACCAATGGCCGTCCCTCTTTGCAATTATCCGCCGGCGAACCCGTCTCGCCAATTTCCGATATTTCCAATACTGCCGGCACACCCCGAGATCTGCCGCACCCTCAGACCTATCTATTCGCCAAACTCCGTCGCCTCATAGGTTTTCGTCGGCATCGCAGCACGGCAACCCCACCCAGTCAACATCTTCTCTCCAAGCCCCTGCGCCGGGAAGTGGCCTAAAACAGCGCCATACCCTTGAGGTCCCCAAGGCCGCAGCTGGCCGCAGCTCGACCTCCAACGAAGCCTACACGAGCGGCCGTTACTCGACGACTGCTGCTCCCAGCGGTACCGAAGCGGGCGGCCGCCGCGCGTCCCTGAGTCTCGGCCGCCGTCATACCCGCTCCATTCACTCCGAGATGCCCCGCGACGAGATACTCCCAGATGATGATGCGTCTAGGTGGGCTGAGGCATACAGGCAAAAGCGGGCTCGGCGGAAACGACGTGAGGAAGAGGACGAAGAGAAGGTCCTCGTCGGCACAAAGGTTGATGAAACGCATGCCAATTGGACGACAGCCTACAACATGCTCACAGGCATCCGGGTGTCTGTTTCCAGGACCAATGCCAAACTGGATCGGCCCTTGACCAACGAGGATTTCGAAGCTAAGCAAAAATCGACCTTTGATATGTAAGTGCCCACGTCCACCCAAAGCATAAAACAGTCGTGCTAACTAGATCAGCGCCGGGAACGAGCTGGTGCCTTCGGCGAAATACGACTTCAAGTTTAAGGACTATGCGCCTTGGGTGTTCCGACATCTGCGTGCCCTCTTCAGGCTGGACCCCGCCGATTACCTCATGTCCCTGACGGGCAAGTACATTCTGTCCGAGCTGGGATCCCCTGGAAAGAGTGGCAGCTTCTTTTACTTCTCGAGAGACTACAAATACATCATCAAGACGATCCACCACGCCGAGCACAAATTCCTCCGAAAAGTCCTCAAAGACTACTACAACCACGTCACAGACAACCCCAACACCCTTCTATCTCAGTTCTATGGCCTTCACCGAGTCAAGATGCCATACGGCAAGAAGATCCATTTCGTCGTCATGAACAACCTCTTCCCCCCGCATCGCGACATCCATTCGACGTTTGACTTGAAGGGCTCCACCGTCGGCCGTGACTACAGAGAAGAAGAGCTGGAGAAGAACCCGCGAGCGACACTGAAGGATCTGAATTGGCTAAGGCGGAAACGACACCTCGAGTTAGGACTGCAGAAGAAGCAGCTGTTTGTCAAGCAGCTCCAAGAAGACGTCAAACTTCTGCAGAAGCTCAAGATCATGGACTATTCTCTTCTGATTGGAATTCACGACCTGCGCAAGGGCAACGACGAAAACCTCCGCGACAAAACTCTCCAGGTGTTCAATCCAGGCAGTGCCAAGCCGGAAGACCCCCAAGCGGTTCTCATGCGGACGCCTTCCAAGTTGGAGAGCGCCCGGAAGGCCAGGGAACTGAGGCAGATGATCAAGGCGGAGCGACCTGTGCCGATGGGGCAGAGCGGCAGCAAGATGCCCAGCGAGCTCCAGGAAGGTCAGGCCAGGGGCGGAGTCTTCTACAGTGATGATGGTGGCCTCCAAGCCACACACGAGGACAATACGGCGGGTGACGAAGTGTACTACCTGGGCGTGATTGACTGCCTGACACATGTAAGTGCCAATATTGCCGTTTGCTTCGAACCGCCGCTAACAGATGACACAGTATGGCATGATCAAGAAGATAGAAAACTTCTGGAAGGGACTGTCGAGTGACAAGACACAGATCTCGGCACTGCCGCCGCAGGAGTACGGCGATCGCTTCCTCAAATTCATGTCGGGCATTACCATGTCTGCGGAGGAAGCCGAGAGGGATGAGCGTGATCGTGAGGCCGCCGCTGCTGCGGCGGCGATCGATGCCAACACCAACACGCACGAAGACGATCCGCGCCAGTCAGGGAGTGGCTTCCCACCAGCGCCCACCTATTTACCACCTCCGCCTCCGGATCAGAGGAGTCGTGGATCACCAGAGGCAAATCCGACTGTCGAAAGGGCGATGCGGCAAGCGACACTGAGTGAAGAGGATGTAGCGAGGGAGGACGATGTACCTGAGCGCTATCTCACTTCTGGTAGGACCAGCTCGGGTGCTGTGCTGCCGATAGTGGAGGAGACGGTCGAGGCAGGCTCTACGGGTGGGCGCCGCAGTCGAAGCGGATCGCGGCCCTTCACCCCGGCGCACCGCCAAGATGGGTATACGGACTTGGGGCCACACGGGCTGGGGGGTAGAGGACCACCCACGCCACCCAAGTCCCACTTCGCCGACATTGGAGGGCGGAAACGAAGCGGCAGCGGGGGCGAGAAAGTCCTGGATCGTAACAGTCTCGACAAGGCGCTGCCCCCGGTGCCAACCTGAACCTAAAGAGCACACACATTGCGCCATTCTTGGGCGTTGCTCTGAGGCTGGAGGACGAGGTTAGGAAGAAGAGAATTGTATATGGGAGCGACCAATGCTGATTGCTCATTAATTCCAAGGCTTGCTTGTAGAGATGTATGGGTGGTGGAGAGGAGCAAGCGGCCACAGAATATGCGCACGCTGGCTCAGTGCGCTTCTTGTCTCATAAACTTTATACCAAGGAAAAGGTTCTTTCGCGTAATCCCCCAGCATTCGGCGCTCATTGTATTTGTGAAGACGACTGTTTCGGAGTGCGGTGTCCCCTCTGACTTCGAGGTGCACCACCGACAAATTGTGCCGGCCGTGGGCGTGGTAAACCGGGATAAATTGCCGTAACAGGAGGCGGGTTTCCAAACCTCAGCGTCTTGGCCGGCGCGTGGGCGCTCGCGTCTTTCCGCCAGGTTAAAGCCATGAGGGCTGGCTCGCGCTGGAGTTAAGCTTTAGCATGGGGCACCGCACGACGAAGACGTGGGCGCGCTATCTCCGTCTTAGGGCGCGAGGAGCAGCCTGTCTTGCGCAGAAGCCCTCACCACGCCTTCACATAAGAGCCGCACTGCGTCACCAAAACGAAAGGACATTCTCATCAGACAGCAGTCGCGACAAGAACGGACGGGCGAAGATTTTCTTCCACTTCCTGAGACATTACCTTTTTTTTTTGCTCTTTACGCGATCTTCCAATCGGGCTACCGGTCAATCAACAACACACAACTGCAAGCGTCATCGTGCTGTACCCTTTTAACCCCGCTTTGCCTTTCCCGAACACCACTGAAGTCTGCACCTTGACCACCTTCACCACCCACACAAGAAGACACAGAACCACCATGGCGCCCATCTACCGAAAGGCGGTCGTGATCGGTGCGACCTCGGGCATTGGCCTGGACCTGGCTGAGCGTCTGGTGCGGGAGGGCACGTTTGTGGTGGCGGCGGGCCGGCGGCGCGAGCGGCTCGACGCCTTTGCGGCCAGGTTCGCGGGCACGGGGCTCGTTGGCGTGCGCGAGCTGGACGTCCTGGCCCCTTCGGCCGTGGCGCGCTTCGCGGAGGAGGTCCTGGCCGAGCACGCCGACGTCGACTGCGTCGTGGTCAACTCGGGCGTGCAGCGGGCCTTTGACTTTGGCAAGGCGGCGGCGGCCGGCGGCCAGGTGGACATGGCCCAGTTCGAGGAGGAGCTCGCGACCAACTACACGGCCGCGGTGCGCGTCGCGACGGCGTTTCTGCCGCACCTGCAGGCGCTGGGGAAGAGGGCGAAGGGGGCGGGAGCTGGGGCAGAGCAAGGGCAAGGGCAAGGACAAGAGCAAGAGCCGGGGCGGCGCCGCCACCACCACCCGCACCTCATCTTCGTCGGCGCCCAGCTAGGGCTCGTCCCCTACCTGACGCGCACGCCGGGGTACAACGCCAGCAAGGCGGCGCTGCACAGCTGGGTGACGGCGGTGCGGAAGCAGCTCGAGGACGCGGACGACGACGCCGCCGGGAAGGGAGGGCAGAGGGGCGACGTCCGGCTCGTCGAGGTCTTCCCCCCGCGGTGCGCACCGAGCTGCACGACGAGCGCCACCAGCCCGACATGGTCAACGGCGGCGAGATCGGCATGCCGCTGGCGGCCTTCACCGACGCGCTGTACGCCAAGCTCGGCGAGTCGGCGGCGGCGGCCAGCCCGGACATCCGCTCCAACAACGTCGTCGTCGGCGCCCAGGCCGAGCCCTGGTTCGACGACGGCGGGTGGGAGCAGCGCCGACAGGACATCTTCGAGGAGCACCAGCTCGTCATCAAGAAGGCGCTGGTACCTTTCCTGAAGTAGGCAGTCGGCGAGACGGGGCAAGGATGGGGTGAACGGGGGCGAGTTGTCCTGACCGCGAACGAGGGCAAAGGATATCGGTCGTGTATCGAGGTCTATATTGACATCCGCCTCTAGCTTGATTTGTCTCGGATTCCCTATGCGGGCTGTGTAACTTGATACCAATGCAAGCCGCCCAGGTCCCTTTGCTATGGTGCCCCAGTCTCTGCATTATCGTGCCCAGGCCAGTCTCTTCTTGCACCAATATAGAAATAAAGGTCCATGAACCGCGGGCTCTTCTCGTGTCTACCGTGCCCACCTCTCTACGCTTCTGGCGGCATTGGCTATGGACTTGCTGATGTCGGGGATCTGCGGGGTTGCATCGGGTCAGGGCGGCTCCCGAGACAAAAAACAAAAAGAAGGCAGCAGGGGAGTACTCGGGTGGCGAAGAGAAACACACCTTGTCAAACTCGAAGACCTCAAAGTGGCCGCCACGCACATCCATGGCGTCCTTGAGGAACTCGCCGTGCTCGGTGTTGTACGACTCCCAGCCGAGAAAGCGCTGGGAGCGCACGAGGTCGACCCAGGCGTCCGCGTCGTTGTTGACGTGGTCACGGGCCCGGAGCAGGATGGTGGAGGGCGGCGACGCCTCGCCCAGCACCCACCTCGGCGCAGCCCACCTCGAGACCATGATGCGCGCGTTGGCCATGTTGAGGTTCACCTTGTCGCGCGTCGTCATGGCGGCAAGCTCGGCGGGGGAGGCAGCGTGGGCCCGTCTGGAAGGTCTTCCTCGGGTGGGTGGCCGGACAGCTGGCGGGGGCAGACGCTGTCGACCCAGACCATGCCGAGGATGCGGAAGCGCGGGGCGGGGCTCTCGGCGACGGCCATCTGGTGGGCCATCTCGAGGGACAGCAAGCCGCCGAGAGACCAGCCGCCGAGGAGGATGTCGCCGCCGCGGGGCATGGCACGGCCGAGCAGGGAGATGTAGTGGCGCGCCATTTCGGGCAGGCCCCCTTCCCAGAAGCCGCCTCGCTCGAAGCGCGGGTTGCCGATGGCCCACAGCTCACGGCCCAGCGGCTCGAGGCAGTGGTAGCTGAAGGTGGTGCCGCCGCCGTCGTGGACGAGGACTAGCGGAGCCGGCCGCCTGCCATCGGGGCCGAGCCGCTTGGGGCTGTCGTAGATGAGCGCCGGGTTGTCGTCCATGGCTGCTCTGGGTTTCCTCGCACACCCTACCGCGCACTGTCTTCCCGTGGCGTTTTCTCGCTTCGGCCGACTTGTCAGCCCGTCTGCGTCAGTCACGCACGCCTCCTTCTCTTCCGCCCTTGCCTATTGGCGCGGAACGAGCCTCGTGTTGGCGTTGCGTTGCAGCGGTGGGCTTGCAAGTCCCGGCTTTGTCGGATCTGCGTGGGCGATCCCCCGGGCCGGCTCTGCTCCTGCTCCTGCTTCTGATGTGCACGCGATGCAGACGGCCCCTGGATGCGGCTGCCTTGACGGGCACCCTGCACACACTCGTGTCTCCCGCGCGCGTATACACTCGTGGCGTTGTTCCCTGCGTCGTTCTCCGCGTCCCCCTGGGTTGCGTCGGTTCGCTCCGCGCAGCGTTGCGTCGCGGAAGCTGAAATGCGCCTGTGCCTGCGACCGTATGTGGGCGTGTGGGTGTATGTATGTATGTTGCGAAGCCGTGTGCTACGCAGGCTACCTTCGCAATGCAAGGCGCAATGCACGATGTGTTATGCGTCGTGGTGCGATGCGGGAACTGCAGGGACGTCGGCGTCGAGTTTGGGCGTCGATGATGGAGGGGCACGCCGGTAGCGGAGGGGTTTATTAGATGCGGGCGGCGGCGGCGGAGAGCTAACTAGCTGGACCAGCAGGGAGAATTGAGGGCAGGCGAATCGAAAGGGTCGCGTGTGCATGTGCTTGCGCGCGTGCGTCGTCGTGTGCGTCTTCGTGTGCTCGCGATGTCGAAGATGGTTGTCTGTTCGGTTCTCGTGGCATTGTCGGCGGGGAAGTGGGGAGCTGGCCGAGAGCCCCGCGCCCGCGTTGCGTCGGCATCCATCTCAGTGACGTGAAACCTCCATTTTCGCCTGCCAAAGGTCGGCCTTGCCTGATCCACGAGTAATGGAGGTAGGTAAGGTAAGGTATGGATGGACAGTACAAATACTTCTGCACGTCGACTTGAACCCGCCTTAAAATCCTCAGGTACGAGTACCTAAAGGAACTACCCGATGCCCATACCTAAAAAAGGTCTTGTACGTAACATTGAAAGGAGGTAGGTACGGTAGGTGTTAACGGGGGTTTAGTACACGTATGATGCAGTCCATTTAACATCAAACTGGAATGTTCATGCCCGGAATCAGGAAGGAGCGCGGGCACTCGAGTCGGTTCTCACTTCCTTACAAACCTCAGTCCGGGGACGGTGTTGGATACCTAACCTTAGGTAAGGTAGGAGGTATCCATCAGATCTCTCCTCTGCTACTCGTACGATGCATTGTCGGCCATCTTTCATCCCAGGTTCGAGTCCACCGGCCGTCCGATCCAATTCGAGTCACCCCGTCGAGCAGGAGTAGATTCTGTCTGCCCGGTCTCGCCCCTGGTCACTACGCAGCGAAGCGAGATGACCTTGCTCGACATGAGATGGACTCCGACCAACTCAACTAACCCAGCCAACCCATCGCCCTCTCCTGGCCGCTGCTGCACAACAGGAGCCCACTGTCCGACCCTCTCTTATCGATCGCGCTCGATATCAGCCCCGATATACCCCAGCCATCGAGGGCCTCCCCAGCAGGCGGGGCTTACTGGGAGCTCAGCCCAGCTACGGCATGGGCAGTCGGCCGATCAATCAGCGCTCGGCAAGTGGGACAATCGACGGGCATTGCAGCGTCTAAACAGTGGCGTCCTCGATCTGGAATCGCCGTGATACTCGCACGAGTATGGGTTCCAACCAGTGCCGGCGGAGCACGAGGACGGCACCGCTTCCAGGCTGAAAGCTCCCTTTTTCTCCCTCCCCTTGCCCTGCCGGCTAATGAGCGACGCCATACAACCTTCGCGCCCCTGGTCAAATCTTGTCAACGGCTTGGGCAACGGTGGCACATGTCTCGATTGGCCCGCGCTCCATCTCCCGCTTAAGTCGGATTTGATGGTTGGTGGTTGGTGGTGGAGCAGAGGACCCGGTCTGCTCTGTACGAGTACTCGCACAGTATCACACGCAGCCCTGTCGCCAGACGCATGCAAGCCCACCATTAATTCTTGGAGACTAATTGGGCCGCAACCTACGAGTACCAACCGCACGACGTCGCCTCTCGAGCCATGGTCATCACGAGGATTCGGCGTTCCGGAAATAAAGCACTGTACGACCACAATTAAGACCACGACCGACTGCTTTGATCGGGTGCACCGGGGCGGACACTGCTACGAGTAATCAACCATTGGCAGCAGCAGCAGCTGAACCATGCCGGGCGCAGCTCTTGGCCCGAGTCCGTAGGGCCAAACGAATGAGTCCAATTTTAGCACCGTGGGCGGACAGGCGAGCGTCAGACGAGCTGCATGCATCTGACATGGAGTGGTCATTGCTCTGCCACGATGGGGCCGGGCCAACCATGTCGACGTTTGCCGTTGCGGCGGCTGCGAGTTTATGGCAGCGGTCGGCCGGCACAAGGCGAGCAGCTAACCGAGGACGGATAGCACCAGAAACGGCGACACTGCGGGCGACGGTAACAGGATGGCAACGCAGCCCTGCAGCTTTGGAGTCTTTGGCGATGGACATCGGTCGTGCGCGGGCATGGGCACGGGTATACTCTACCCTGATAAGGGCCACCACATGGCTGGGTTCTAGCCGCGCAAGGCCCACAGTGGACTTTCGGGCGCGAATGGGACGACGCCAAACGCAGCCCGTCAGCACCGTCGTCACTTTGATCGCACTTCGCCTTGCATCATACTCGTATGGGGGCATCATGGGATGGGACCCATCACCGTATCCATTGCCGTATCCGCAGCGCCAACAAACACAGCCAGCCCATGCGAGCTTCCTTAGTGCTCAAGAGATACTTTTCCCACCTACCCACCCTTCTCACACGCTCATGGCCATGAAGCTGACAATGGATCCTGGAGCGAGCAGGACGGTGGTGTTGCTCTGCTTACAGCCGTTTGAAGTCGCCAGTGCGTGAAAGCAGGAGTGTGGCAGGGTGAGAGAGAGGACACCCACCTTGGGCATTCACTTCCTGCCACTTTGGGTACTCTCAGTCAAGAAAAAGGTGTCCAACCAGCCCGTGCATCGACTTCGATGAGCACCGGGAACATGTGCGAGCGGAGGCGGCATGGGGTTGCAAGCTGAGCTGCGCTGAACTAATCAACATAAACAGAATGCATCATTGCAGCCAGCCGACGGGAGGGATCCTCCCCTTGGCTATGCCGCCCGACATGGACGGACTTCTCCACGTGGGACTCCATTTGGAAGGGGGCAGCACTGCAGCTGTTTGCCCAAGGCCGCGCCGTTTCCTGGCGCGTTTGCATTCGTCGCGCCGTCTGCTACTCGTTGCCCTTGTTGGCGCCGTCTCATGCGGCTCTTCATCAGACTGCGTCCAGACTGCGTATAGACGCGATCCTACTCTCCACCATGTCCGCACACCACCCGTACAGTATACTCCATCCGTCCCGAGGAGACTCTCACGTTGTGCCGTGCGTGCCTGGCTCTTCCGCTTCCCCTTCACGTCCTTCTCTGCCCCGAAACAGTGTCTCGGTCGTTCTTTTCATGAACGAACTTCCAAGCCTTGCTCTCTGCTGCTGGGGTCATCCTGACCTGGTGGGTCGCCGGACCCTGTGTCACACACGCACATGCGCACACACGCACGCCTGCACGCACATCCCTCGACCTGGAACGTGAGGTAACTCAAGGCCAGCCCGGCACCGGGTCCCAGATGGCGCCGCACGCAGGCACCGCGTCCGCCAGGCACAGGGCCTGCGCTGCTCGGGCGACGATGGGCGGTGTGGCTGCTGCCTGAGTTGGTGCGCTCCGCAAAGCGAGCTGCGTTGTAGTGGGCTTTTGCGAGGACGCGTGGATCTCTCGGCTTCTCTGCTTCCACTATCGGGCTTTTACTCCGTGCTTGTTAGTGCTGCCCCTACGTGCCTACTTAGTGCCGCTCTCGTGGCAGCACGACGTCCCATCCATCCCCCATCCACATCCCCTAGCAGATCGGCACCGGCTTCCCTGGCCGTTGCGACTAGGAAGCCTAGCGGCGCACTGTTACCTCATTGTGTCCTTTGGGTCTGGAAGGAGGCCGGCAATTACAGGGCCGGCCTCCAGGATGTTGACAATAACACACGTACAAAGCCTGAGCACATGCGACCAAATGATGCCGGTGGGTGGTCTCGCCGTTACCCTAGCTTGGCCCTCTTGTTGGTCTCTTGGGAAAGAGAGAGAGAGAGAGAGAGAGAGAGAGAAGAGGCAGGGCGACGTGTTGTCCGTCAGATTCGCCTGGATTGTGATTCACCGCGCGGCCGCCGCTGCGGTCATCACCAACACCGCCGCCGAGCTGCTCGGGAACCGCCTTCGCAACCGCACACACACAGAGCACTGCACAGCACTGCACTGCCGCTGGGGTTCCTCTTATCAGCCCTATTACTACGCCAACCACCCATCTTGGGTATTCTCCTTGGCGGTTCACCTCGCTCCCTGCGGAGAACCGTTTCGCGACTGCGCTTGTGACACGTGGGCGCGGGCGGGCCTCTGCGGAACGAGGCTCAGCTCTGTGTGTGCCTGGGGGCCGCGCAGATCAGCAGCCCAGCGCAGCTCTTCTCCTGCTCTCTGATGCCCTGCCTGGTTTTCTTTTGCTGCGGGTGCGTGAGCAACCCTAACGCATTGGCACCTTGCCGCTCACTTGGTCCCCTCCACCCTCCCACCCGGGCTCCGAAGAGAACAGGGAAGGGGAGGTGTCACGATTTCTCCCTTGCCTGCAGCTGGCCTGCATCCCGGCATAAGACGCTTTCGTTTGAGCCGCAGGGATCCCAGCCCGATCCGGATCCTCTCCGAGTTGCTTTGCGCTTTACTGCTCGACTGACTTGACTTATATGAGGGCGGCGGGATTCCCTCGTGTTTCCATCCAGATCGCGTGTCAGGCAAAGCAGCTCTCCCCTCCGGCAAGGAACACGCAGCAAAACTGCCCTCGAGCCCCCGAACCGGTCCGCCACTATAGCCTGGCCGCACAGCAGCATCGATAGACGCCATGGCCATCTCTCAACGTGCGAGTCTGGAGAACAGCCACAGTGCCGAGACGCTGCAAGGCCAGGAGGTGGACAGCGATGCGCCCACCGGCAACGGCGCCGGCCCAACAACGTCGGCGCCTCCCCCGCAGATGATGGGCAAGCCGCCGCCACCCATGAACTGGCTGGGGCTACTTGCCATTAATGCTGTCATGAGCTTGACTCTCGGTAGGTAGTTGGCTTCCCTTCCGTCTCTCTTGCCATTCTGCACAAGATCAGACACTCCCACGCAGCCTCCAGAGACCCGTCTCTTCTGACACAGTACTTTGCACAGGGTACGATGTCAGCAACGTCGCCAATATCCAGGTGTCGATCTACAAGGACCTGGGCAAGATAGAGCTACTGTCGTGGATCGGCTTGAGCTTTTCCGTCGTCAACGCCGCCATGATCCCCCTGGCGCGCCTTATCACTAAGCTGTATGACCTCAAGGCGCTGTGCGTCGCGTTCGAGGTCGTCATGATGGGCGGCGCAGCGCTGGCCGGCGCCGCTCCCTCGGTCGAGTGCATCATCGTGGGGAGATCACTCATGGCCATCGGATGCAGTGTGCTGTACCAGGTGTGAGTTGGACCAGCCTCGTGTCCCTTCCCCCCTATTTCTGCACTCACCACTGGACCCACCTCCCTGCCCTGCGAGCAGCCCGTCGCTGATCAGAACTTGGGAAACAGCGCTCTCTCTTTCAACATCCTTTTCGCCCGCGACGCCAAACTGGCCATCGCGCAGGCCGTCATGGGCGCCATGTTCGCCATTGGCCTTGTCGTGGGGCCTGTTATTGGTGGCGCTTTCGACGCGAACGAGCACGCGACTTGGCGATGGGTGAGTGATATAGGCAGGAACATTGCCTTCTCTGATATAGCCCTGCCCACTAGCTTTGTTGTTTTTCTTCTTCGCCCATCTGACTTGAATCCAGGCCTTCTACGTCGTCATGCCTTTCTGCGGTCTGGCCACGGGCCTGGTGATCCTGTTCGTGCCCAGCTACCGACTGCCAACTGGCAAATCAGCGCTTACGCACGTCAAGGAGGTTGACTGGGTTGGCGCGTTGCTGCACGCGGGCAGCTTCCTGACGCTGGCTACGGCGTGCACATTTCCCGGCCTATCGTGGTCGTGGTCGTCGGGATCCTCCATCGCCATCTGGACAGTCTTCGGTGTCGTTTTAATCGCCTACTTTGTGCAGCAGGGATTCTGCCTGTTCACGACGCCCGCATCGCGTATCCTCCCTTGTCACCTACTGCGCAACCGCGCCGTCCTGTGCATGTTCTTGTGCACGGCGTCCATTGCCATGGCCTACGGCCTGACGCTTTACTACACGCCCATCTACTTCAGCTTCGCGCACGGCATGAGCGCGCTTGAGAGCGCCAAGCGCCTTCTTCCTTTCATTGCGGGTTTCGTCGTCAGCATCTTCTTCGCCGCGGGAATCCTGCCCCGTGTCCGGTACTACAAGGCCTTCTACGTGGCCTCGGGCGTGCTGGTGACGTTGGGGGCGGGTCTGTTCCAGCTTGTGCGGCCCGACACCCCCGAGGGCCAGCCCATGGGGTTCGTGGTGCTGATCGGCTTCGGTATGGGCCTGATCTGGCAGCTGGCCGTCTCGCTGTCGGCGAGCGTGCTTCCCGCCCACGAGCGTCTCAACCAGGCCGCGCTGCACAACCTCGCGCAGCTAGGCGGCGTGGCGCTGGCGCTGTCGCTGGGCGCTGCCGTCTACGAGAACGCCAGCCTGAACGCCGTCGTGCGTCTGGTAGAGGCCGAGGGGTACTCGGCGAAAGACGTCAAGACGCTGCTTTCCGGCGTGGCATCGCCGATACTGGAGTCCGGTGGCCCAAGCTGCAGGCTGCTGTCGAAGAAGCCGTCACCGCCTCCATCCGCTACTGCTTCTGCATCCTCATTGGCGCGGGCGGAGTGTGCCTCATCAGCTCGCTGTTCCTCCGCTGGGAGCCGTACCTGCAAGCCGAGAAGCAGAAGAAGGAGGTCGCCGACGCCGAGGGGGGCGGGGGGGAGGGAGAGACGGAGGCGTCAAAGGCAGCGCAACGGGGCGAGAAACTGGGGAGCAGCAGCCCCGCCTGACAAAGCTGAAGACAAGATGGGAAAGATTTCTTGAGGGGAGAGCTGTGGGTAAGCTCTGACTCTTGCACAAAGTAAAATATTCTCCTTCTTCCGGTCGGAGCATCCACCCCGGGTTCTAAATCGGATTGCTCGGACCGCGGCTCGAGTTCCGGGGGCCTGGGCTCCCTGGCTTTTTCATCATCCGCCACATCAGCTGTTCCATGTTTTCTCTTTTCGGGCGTGGCGTTTTCATCAGCCGTGTTACTTGCACACCTGAACGGGCGGTGGCGTTCTGCGGGTGGTTCTTGCCGGGTTGGGCTGTTCGTTGAGTTATTAATTGAAATTGTGTCCTTGGACCTAACATATATTGGAAGAGGAAGACAATCAGCCGTGCACGACTCGTACAGCTAACAGGCAGCTCCGCTCATTGGGGACGTCTGATCTTTTCGTTTGCCCCTTCATATCTCTCACATGTTTCTACATTCGCCCCAAGTGGGCTCATCTGTAGGGCTTCCTGTCGACAAGGCCTCGACACAGAGCCTAGGAAGGGACTTTTGTAAGCCGGACCGTTGAAAGGGAAATCCCCAGAAAGCCGCGTGAGGCTCCTGCGGCTGCGTGCGGCTGCGTGCGGCTCCGTCTTGGAGATCAGTCCTGCCGTCCTGCCGGGAATACCCCGCTGCTTACCCGCGTTGTTTGGCAAGGTGCATGTGTGCTGCCAATCGTGGCGGCAAAGCGACGCTATCTCATGCGATGGTAGGGTAGGTCTTTGAGGACGCTTCATCATAGCGGCAACAATGCAACGCGCATTCGATGACTCGGTGCTGAGACGGTCGAGAGTAGAGCCGAGTGGATAGAGCGAAACGCGCTCTCCTGGTGGAGCAAAGAGGGCACCCAGTCACCAAGCGATGATTTGGGCCAGCGCCACCTAGGTAGCTTCCTGGTATCATCTTGAAGCCAACCTCTGGTTATTTTCTTGTCTTTAAGAGACAGACTACTGGACTTTTAGTTGATAACTGCGACCCGTCGTCCAGAACTTTATTTGTGGCAGGGTGGCGCACTGGTGGGGTCCTCACGCATGCAAGCCGCGTTGCGCACCGCGGCCCATGTCTCTTCCCACTTTTTGACGATGGCGAAGGTTCAGCCCCGAAGATTGGTGTTCCCCATTGCCTAGAAGAGAAGGGCTGGAAAGAGGTTGTGGTGCTGGCGTGGCGATGGCCTGACATAAGTACCAGGTCCTCCCAATTTGATGACCATGGGTTGTGTGTGGCATGACCACCACTTTCACGAACGTGATCTTCAAGCCGTCCGCAAGACGACACGGAGAGAAGCTTATCGTAAACCTTGATCACCAGAAGGAGCTACAATATGATGCTTACTCGGCTGCTTGCGTTCTATCTGGTACACCTCCACAGCCTCGTACTTGGTAATGGACTGTCGCACTTTTTCAGAATGGAACATATCTCAGAGCACGGCTACTCTTTCCGTCTTGAGGAGGGGGCCGATTGTAAGTCAGAGACCCACAACACTGCAGCTCCTGTCCACTTAACAAGTATTCTCCTGACATAACCAATAGCTGTCAGAGTTTCAAGGGAAACCATTAAATCAAGTATTAAGGAGGCAGCAGAGCTCATATCCAGACACGAATTGGCGGATGGGTTTCCTGCGACAATAGCACACCCTTATGGGGACAGCTCCTCCAACCCCATTTTCGGGCTTGACAACCATCCAGACACCCTGCTAGGTGTGAACCTGCTGTATCCGTTTGTGATTGAGGACAGGGAGGGCGCGGAGTGGAAGCCAAATATGAGTGCAGGCGAATACCGCCTAGAGTTTGTCGTCGACTCAGAGCTTGAGACGGCGAGGTTTGTCGCGCTTCAGCGCGTTATCAAGAGCGGAGAAGAAGACTTGCTCTTCCCATTGACACCTATCGAAGTCGCGGGACTCGCCGAACGGCCTGGGTGGGAGGCGGATGGTTAAGGTCAAGTTCTGTGTGGCTAGGGCTGGTAGTACTGCCTCCAGTTGTGGCTCTCTTCGAAGCCGAGGACCTCTTTGATTTTCTTATTAGACAGCGGAGCCTCAAATAGATCCATGTCTCTTGTGATCCTAGTCCTCGGCGCGGCCTTGGCGAGGAACTCTCTCGTGGGCGTGGTGGTGGTGATGGTGTCATTGGTGGCGTTGAAGACCTGGAAGCCCAGGCCGTCCTTCTGTGTGCACAAGTGGCAGATCTGGCCCAGGTCGCGAGCGTCTATGTAGCTCCAGGCATTTCGCTTGCGCGTCTCGGGCTTGCCCACGTGGGAGGGGAAATCCCGGGCGTACTCGTGCGGCTCGACGACGTTGCCGATGCGCAAGGCATAGATGTCGTTGCCAAAGCGGCGGGCGAACCCCCGGGAGAGCGTCTCGCCGCACAGCTTGGACAAGGCGTACGAGTCCATGGGGTCCATGTCGTCGTCTTCAGTCAAAGGGAAGTGGTCAAAATCGACGTCGCCCTCGGCGAAGCACACGCCGTAGGTGGTCTCGCTGGAGGCGACGACGACCTTGGGGACGCCGAGCTTGCAGGCGGCCTCGACGACATTGTAGGTAGCAGTGACGTTGTCGTGGAAGGTCTGGTTGTCCGGGACCAGCATGACGCGCGAGTGGGCGGCGAAGTGGATAACGACGTCTGGGGGAGGAGGAGGCTTGCCGTCGCCGTAGCCGGCGTAGGAGAAATGCGTCGTCAGGGCGTTGAAGACCTGGCCCGAGTCGGCGAGGTCGGTCTTGATGGTGAGCACGTCGGGATGCTCGTAAGGGGCCAGGTCGAGGTTGAGCACCTGGTGGCCGTGGCGCAGGAGCTCGGGAATGACGTGGCGGCCGGCTTTGCCGCTTCCGCCGGTGAAAACGATTCTTTTTCCGGGCATATCCGTGGTGTTCAGCAGTGCTCTTTGGTGATGTCAAGGTGGTGGTAGGTGAGTGAACCTGGAGGGATACCGAAGGCAGCACTTGATATTCCTATAAGGTAACTCTCTCCAGTAGATAAGTACCTACCTGCATGTAGCCTCATGTACATCGGGGTCAGATCCAATAACCCGATCACGATGGAGGCAGGTAAGTTACCTAAACCTCCCTACCTACCACATACCTTAGCAGAATCGCGACGTCGTTCTTTTCAAAGTACGTCTGGTGCCCCTTTAGGTACATGTACCTAGATGTAGTGGCCTGGATCTGCTGTTCCTACCTCCGGTGTACCAGTCTCCGTACCGCTTTCCCTCCAGGAGGAAGAACCTTGATACCTGAATTCATTAGCCGCCATGATCGTCTACGTCACAGATGCGCGCTTGACGTCCACCTGGGAAGGCGCGAGCGTGAAAGAGGGGTATCTAGGGTATACATGGTCGTAGGTGAGAAAGCAGACGGGGGCAAGCTGGAATGGGCCGATCGGCAAAGTCCCTCTTGTACACATCATCCGCGGCTTAATGTGCGCCCTCGACGGCGCGGCGCGTGCGGCGATAGAGTGCAGAGGCCCGTCGGGGCGGCGCCGCCCCATCCAATGCCGGCCATGGAACTTAGGCACCCCATCGCGCAGGGGTCCGTCCCGATTTCTTACCAGGGAGTCACCTTATTTACCTAAGTTACCTAAGGTGGTCCGTAGGTGCTCCCAATGGTCACCGACCGCACCGTGACGTACACCAAAAGCAACCAAGCTGGGGTCCTCGTCGACTAGAGCCTCATCCGCGTCGGGCGACAACGACCCTTTCCCACGGCGACAAAGCCCGGCATCGTCGCCACAGCCATCATGACCTTAGCCTCGGCGGCTCTCGGGCCCGTGCTGGCTGTGCTTGCGGCGCTGTTGGCGCTCTATCTCTGGAAAATAAACCAGCTGCTTCTGGGCACGCCCGATGAGATCCGACAAGTGGCGGGCCAGCGCTGGACGCCCGAGCAGTTGAGGAGAGTCTACCAGAGGCTCCAGGGCGAGCCCGTCGATCACACCGACAAGCTGCCGCCCCGATTGGAGCGCCGCTACGTCGTGACGGGCGGATCTGGTGAGTGGGGTTTTGTCCTGACAGCCCCGATCGTTTCGTGTCAACAGCACTGACCGGCAGCCCAGGCCTCGTCGGCGGCTACATTGTGCTACAGCTGCTGGCCCGGGGCACGCCGCCCGAGAGCATCCGGGTCGTCGACATCCGGCGGTCCGAGCGCAACGACATGGGCCCCGGCACCGCGGCCGCCGAGGTCAGCTTCGTCCAGACCGATATCACGTCGCCGGCGTCCGTTCGGGCCGCGTTCGCGCACCCTTGGGCCGACAGCTGCGCCAGCCTGCCGCTGACCGTTTTCCACACGGCCGCTGTCATCCTGGCCTCGGAGCGCTCGCCGCGCCAGTATGCCTTCCCCGACGCCGTCAACGTCCGCGGCACCGCCAACGTTCTCGCCGCCGCCCGCGACGCTGGCGCCGACGTGTTCAGTGCCACCTCGTCCGCCTCCATCGCCATTCGCCCCGTCCGGCCCTTTGTTGCGCCCTGGGCCAGCTCCATCCACGGCTTCTGGCAGGTCCTCGATGAGCGCGACTTTGATAGCAACGACGTCCGCCCGCGAGAATGCTTCTTCGGCAACTATCCAGTATCCAAGGCCGCCGCCGAGCGGCTCGTGTGCGCCACAAATGACGGCAATGGCTTCCGCGCCGGCTGCATACGCCCGGCTAATGGCGTATATGGACATCCCACCGACAACACGGTCGGCGACCCGCTGAGCCGCGTCGCGTTACCCACGTGCGTTGAACATAACCCTGCCTTCCCTACCGACACACCCATCCCGCTTGAGCTTCCTGCCCCTTGGAACCTCCTCGCTGACTCTCATGGCATTTGTCCTACGAATTCTTGCAGTTGGGTGTCCCACATAGTGCAGCCCTTCGTCCACGGCGCCAATGTCGCCCTCGCCCACTTGTACCACGAGGCCGCTCTCCTCGGCGCTGTGCCCACGGCATCATCTCGCCCCCAAGTAGCAATAGGAGGCCGCCCCTTCGTAGTGACCGACCCGAACCCGCCCATTGCCTACGCAGACCTGTACACGGCCATTGCGACGCTGTCGGTTCACCCCTTCCGCGCCGTTCGCGTCCCTCCAGTCGCTATGCTGATCCTCGCCCACGTCGTCGAGTTTTGGGCAGACTTTTCCGACCTCTTGCGTGACTGCTGTGGGGCCCGCATCATCCCGCCGCCGACGGGCGACATCCGCCACCTCAAGCCGGGAATCTTCTCCATCTGTACGCATCTGGTCGCGGCGCCGCCGGGCAGCGAGGCTGCGCGCATCAGTCTCCCATTGGCCGAGGGTGGGCTGGCTCTGCGGCCCGAAGCGATGGTGACGACTCTGGAGGGCGTGGTGGGAGAGATACTAGAATGGAATCGTGAGCACGACGTGAGCAGTGAAAGGGACGATCGTGACGAAGGAGACGGGGGAGGCAGACCCGGTCTTCGTAACAGGAAGGCTTACACGACCTCCGTGTCACTGGCAGACCACATCCGTAAGCTGAGGTCTATTAACGGCGCCGCCACACCGTGAGAACAGAGGTGGAGAAGGGAAAAGAGAAAACGGAGGGGAGGGTCTTGAATACCATGCCGGGAACCGAGACGGCTTGGCGCTGTCCGGCTTTTCTTTCCCTCATTCTTTCCGCATTTCTTAAGCTCTGCGACATTCAAGTTGACCCTTGGGCTTGGTCAAAAATCTATCGTGGAAAGGATATCGTGGTTTTCGCGTGACGTCGCCGCTCGCCACGCTGAAGCGAGGGTTGCTCTCATATGCACAGGCACCAGTCTTTCCGCCATTCCCACAGTGCAGCATTATCGCCTTTATTCGGGTGGTCTGACAGGCCACATAAGACGCTCTGGCTGTGTCTGACAGGAAATACTACTCGTACCTACCTAACGGATACAAGCTTATACGAGCCCTCGAATCGTAGGTATTCTCCACCTCACCATTTCCATACACGTATAATAAGCCCGTGCAAAGGGACAGCCCCGGATGGTGGAACGCGATGCACCTTGTACGAGTAAGGGCTCGTCTGGAAAGCCTTTCGCAAAGAATGAGTTGTCACTTTGGGCCCTGGGAGGCGGTTCCGGAAGGGGCGACAAAGTAATCTCTTGACTGGACCAGCCAAACCGGCTGCGACTGAGCCGGACCTGGTCCGCACTCATACTAATAAGCCAGTGATAGCCAGACACACAACAATCAAGACCTTGGCAGGCTGGCGGAACATGTCCCGACATGATACCCCGTTGAACAGAACGTGCGCCTTCGTCTCTTGCACCCCGTGAAGCACGCGTATTGATGCTCATCAGTCACGCGAGTATAAGGTCAGCTAGAAAGGTAGGTGGGTACCCTTGGTATGCTCGTCGTGGACGGGACGGACGGCGGTCTGCAATTGAAGGGTCAATCCCGAAGCCGCGGGTACGACGAGGCTCTAGCGCGGCACCTATAATTACATACCTTATCTACGCTGAAGTTGCATGGGACCAAGTCAGACACGGCTATTCCGTGTGTCCCTTGCTTGGGGGGTAAAAGGAGAGATGGAGAGGGCTCGCGTTGGGGGGAACAGGAACAACAGGCAACGAGGCTAAGCAAATGTGGTGGCCATTCGGCTCCCTTTGATGCTTCTGCCTTGAGCCCATCCGTACTCTCCTCCTACCGTACCTACAGGGGTGTTACTATCTACGGGTCCGGAGTCCCTATTTGGGTCAACACTTTTCGCCTGACAAGGTGGGTTTCCCCTGGCAATTGAAGGTGGGTTTCGCCTGACAAGCTGAGTTTCGCCCGCTCACGCTCACCACCATTTGAGGATACATACCTGCCTAATGATGACGGGGCGTGTACGGGCCGGGGCCGGTGTGCATGTGTTTACTCGTATTCAGTCTTTAGGCCTGCCTCCCCCCACCGGAAGAGAGAGAAAACGCCCACACTGCAGCACATTTCGGCATCTGGCATCTGGCGCACTTCTTCTGCGTGCTATTTATGGTTCTCTTCGGGCTTGTGGTACCCTGCTTCAAGCCCGACAAACGACAAGAGCACCCTGTCGAGGCGAGAGAAGACCCCGTGCTAACTTGGTTCATACGGGCACCTCTGCGACCCCGGCGACCCCGCCACTTCACTCATCGCGCGTTACCACGCGCTAAGATTAGCACCCGACGATTACCCTGCCACGCTCGCCGCCTGGAGCGTGCGGGAGCATCAAAGCCTGCTGCCTCGGTGGGCTTGACGGCATGGATATAAGAAGGGTCCGTGGCCGCGGGCACGGGGAGACAGCTCGGGGCGCTGCCGTCTCGTCGGAACAGACTATCTACTCGCAGTAGCGTGTTGTGGCCCTAAACGACTTGTGCGCGACCATCTCGCTCGGGCCGCAAACAGCAGAGGGGGAAGAAAAGAGTAGGTAGCAGAACTTCACGATGCACCTCCTCTACGGCATAATGCTCCTGGCGGCCTCGCCCTTGGCTGTAGCTAGCCCCACCGAAAGGGCACCGGGCCTGAACAAGCGCGGCGTTGAAAAGCATTGGGAATATATGCCAGGTGTCGCTGGTCAGTAAGTACACCACAACGCACCCGAATCCCCTCCTTCCATGATGCTGGCGGTGGTATATCCATAGTGGGCCTTTTTGGCACGCCATTATCCTTTTCCGACGAGATCCAAGTAGCTGACTGAGATGATGGTCTGCAGTGCCGGCACCATGACGACCGATGATGGACGATATTTCATCAAACCATGCACCAAGGCTGAAGCAGACTTTCATGAGGAGGCCATGAAAACCGGCCTCAGAACCATCATCCCCGAATGGCGCGGGACTATCGAATTGACCAAGGCCATGAAACAGAAGCTCAGCGAGGTAGAGCAGATGAAGACCTCCTCCCAGAGCGCAGGCATCAAGAAGCCCAAGTGGGCCATCAAGATGGAGAACCTCAACTACGGCTTCCAGAGGCCCAACGTCCTCGACATAAAGCTAGGTAATGTTCTCACCAAGCCCAAGACCGACTCGGAACTGGCGGCCATGACGGAGGAGGAAGTGGAGGCCTACACGAAGAAGCTTCACCGACAAGAGCAGACGGCCCAGACAACCACGTCCTGGGCTTATCACTTCCGCCTGTCGGGCATGCAGGTGTGGCGCGGCGATCCTGAACTTCGGGACTACAGAGAGTTCGCGATTTACGACCGGAAGTGGAGCGAGAACATCCCGTCCAATCTCAATGAAGTGCAGGGCTGGTTCAAGACATTCCTCTTCAACCAGGGCGGTGAAATCGACGACGATGACGCCGAATCGGTCGCCAAGCGATTTGTGAGCCAGCTCAAGCAAGTGATGGACGTCATGCAGGCCAACCCAACCAAGACATACTCATCGAGCCTGCTTTTTGTATATGAAGGTCATGGCCCGACTTTGAAGTGGGCTCTTGAGCACAAAGATCGCCCAATCAGCAGGGTCAAGTGGATTGACTTCTCATATGCTTGGCCTCTTAGCTCCCCGGACACGGACACCATCACTGGAGTGAACAACGTTCGGGAAGTCATGAAGAGCCTCATGTAGATCAAGAGCAAGACTGTTCGAAAGGGATGGCTAGGCTCTCCGGGGCATAGATAGAACCAGGCATAGACAAAAGCAGGCATAGACAGAACCAGGCATAGACAGGACCAGGCATAGACAAAACCAGGCGCATATAAAAGCCGGAACAGATATCAGCTTCGATGGAAGAACAGGTACGAATGGCCACACCAAAACAAAGTGGACGAGTGATAACCAACGGGACCTGTTCCTTTTCCTCACACGAGAACACAGCCATAAGAAGTAGTGGCTCTGGGTATGGAGCGGGAGCTTGCAATGGAGTACCCGGGCGAGCCCTTCACGCCCTTGTACGATGATGATGAGCTGGTGGCAACGCCAAGTTTGCCGAGACGGCTGGCTGTGGCAACGCAAGGTTTCCTGTACTGCGGATTCGCCGGCCGACCCGAGCATTCGCACCTGTTTACGAAAGTGTTGCAAACTCTGCCCGTCCGCGTAGGAGTCACGCGGGATGAGTGCGATCATCAAAGAGTTGCTTGGTAGTACGAGTACAGACCTACTTGTAGATCCAAAAGCGACATTGCCAAGTGTCAGTCCAGTATGGCCAGAAGTATCCGTGGTGAAATCCGACCTAATTTAGACGGCTGTTGGTAGCTGCACTCGTGATTGTTCGACCCTGCTTGCGAGGATTGACTGGTACTCGTATTGGTCCCGGTGCTGTTCGTTTTTGGGCGGAACGCTCGCAGCTATCGGCTGCATTCCGCGGCAGGTCCGTGATGGTCACGAGACATGGGCCAAGTGCTTGGTCCGTGAGAGCCGCTGGAGATTAGGCCGCGTAGTGGTCGGAGAGGAGGGTGAAGGATCGACGCTGGGAGGGAGGCGGATGAATGAAGTTGACAGCCCGCCCGGGCTCAGTTTGATCGCTCTATTGCCTGTGCGGCGCGACGGCACCTACGAGTACTCTTGTAGGTTTATAATATAGTTATTCTCATTTGAGCTCGTTGTGGATCGTGCTGGTCGCGGTTTTCATGAGTAGTTTGCCAGGCTGGTGCGAAACAAGCCACAACGGCCCTTCGCGCGTCGCTAACGTAAATCGTGGCACCGCACGCCATCATATGTACAAACTTGGGAGGAGGCGGTTGAGCAAAAGCAACGAGCGACATCCACTGGCACGCGAGGCAAGCATCGTGGGAGGCGGCGGGAGGGCAGGCGGGCCCCGAGCGAGCAATTTCACCAGACGATCATGGAGAAGCACGAGAACTAGAACACCACGTGGGGAAGCAAGGGTGTTAGCTCTAGCGCACTGACCTAGAAGGTTCGGAGAGGGGATGGCGCAGCCGCGCGAGAGATGGAGAAGGATTCCGCAGCTGTGATTATTCTACCTCGTTACGGAGTAGGTACCTCCTCTACTCATCACTGGCAGTGCGAGCACGGTACAACTCGGTTGTCAACATGGCGAGGGTGCTTTGACCGTGGCGCCGCCGTGGCATTGTGGGCGGGGGGCGGGGGCAGAGAGGCACGTGCCAAGGCTTAAATGAGGACCCGAGGGCTCGAATAATGAGTCGAGAGTGTCGTGTGTGTGTGTGTGTGTGCGTGTGTGTGTGTGTGTGTGTGTGTGTGTGTGTGTGTGTGTGTGTGTGTGTGTGTGTGTGTGTGTGTGTGTGTGTGTGTGTGTGTGTGTGTGTGTGTGTGTGTGTGTGTGTCGGGGAGTGATTTTCAGGTCGAAGGCATTTATTGTCCGTATTACTAGTACTCGTCGGGTCGTTGGGTGGGTGCTTGAATAATGAGGGCTCTGCAAGACCCCTGCTGGCGCATGATGACCCTGGCCTCGGTGCATTCGGCGCCAGGTACCAGCAGCACTCGGTATGCTTGGCTGCAAGCGAATCTCGCTACTGTACTGCATGTAATAAGGCAAGCTGCTGGCTCATACTCATACGAGCAGGTGTACGAATGGACACGGCTGCTGCTCCTGATCCTCGTACCTGGTTGTGTATTCGTGGAGCAAGGTGAAGATCGGGAGTCATTGAGGTTCGAGTGAGTACCTTTCGTAGGCAGGTAGGTCGGGTAACTGCTCGTGGCGTGGTGCGAGTCGAGGAACGAACCGGCGGGGCAAAGAAGAGCCCCTGCCTTGCATTGGGTAGGAGGGCAGGCACGGCAGGTTGAGAGATGGAAATGGAAATGGAAATGGAGACGGCGATGGTGATGGTGATGGTGATGGAGAGGCACAGAGGCTACTGCAGGACGACCAGATGGTGCGAACGCGTACTAGGGAAGCAGGTTGGCGGCAGGCTGGCGGCCGGCCTGGCGTGCCTGGCTGGCGAGGTCCGAGCTACGGAGTAGCGCCAGGAACGGCGTAGCCCGACGCAGGTCCCAGCACGTTCGTTACCACGTTGCGGACCGCCTTGGTGGGCAGCCCCGGAGAAGAGGTACCGGCTTTTAAGATGCAGAATGCACTCTGCAAGAAGGTACCGGAAGCCAGGCGCTGACACGGATTGGATGGAGACGAGATCCGGGATGGCTGGTAGGGGGCCGGAGTAGCTGAGCAGGTGCTCGTACGAGTACAGAGACGCCGCGCACGCGCCCCCTCGTGGTATCTTGATCCACGATGCGCCGCCCGCGAGCACGCCAAACGGGATTCTGTGGGTACTTCTTTTCGACGCGCTGATCCAGTACCAGAACCCGCAACCCCCGCTGGTTGAATGATGCCAAACCACGCGACGAGACTGGAGCTCATGCGCCCACCCACACCTGGATACGAGAAGACGGACGTTCGTTGGGAGCTACCTCAGAGGACGGGATGGAACCGAAGCATCTTACGGCGCCTCCTTTATTCCATGGGAGCCCGTCCGTAGGTACGGCTCCGACCTGCGCCTCGCCGTCGCGCGTGAATTGGACTGCATCTTCATGCCGTTGTCAATCCCAAACGCCTCACGTTGAGGTCTACTACACGTGTGGTTCATGCGTGCGCCCCGGCCAGACAGCCGGGCACGGGGCATCCTGGCCAGAATGGGAGCCGCCCACGACAGGAAGCCGTCAGCCGGAGCCGTCGGCAGGTATCATTCCCCAGAGCGAGAAGTGCGGAGTAACTTCCTTGCGGTACCTAACGTACACACGGTACGGATAATAAGCATTCATCAATGTACCACTCGTAATGCAGGTGCATCACGACGACACGCAACCAACCCCTGCTCCCACCACACCACAACCCACCACCACCACCACCACCATTTGGACCGACCGACCCAGCCACACCAGGGGGTCAAAGGGCCGACCAGGGGTCTTGACAAGCACCAACGAGGGACGGGCAAGTCGAGCCCGGCCGGGCCCCCAGACTGCAGCCGTTGTTGCCCCACCGGCCTGTCTGGTTGGCTGACACCATCTCGATACGCATGCGCGCCTCTTTTCCGCTCGGTCTCTCTGATCTCTCTCTACTATGTGGGTGGGTGGATGTGTCTACCGAGTGTGTTCATGTCTCTCCCTCCTTCTTTCTCTCTCTCTCTGTCTCTCTCACATATACGTCTTTCGGCTTACCAGTCTCGTGGGCCATAGTCTCTCCTCCGTGCCCCCACCCTTATGAGCCATTATTCTCTTTAATACCTCTTTCTTTCTTCCTATTATTATCCGCATCTGCCCACTCCCCCCCGCCTCTCCTCTACTAGCCAGCCGGCCCTCCGCTCTTGTGCATCATCCCAACTTCCGCCTCTTCGCCAGTCGCCCGCATTTCCCATTGCATTTGCCACTGCCGCCTCTCCAGACCGACTTGGCGCGCCTGATTCTCGCAGAGTCTGGGGCAACACCAAGCCTTGGATCCCCGCCCGGCAGCTCTCCTCTCTCCAGAGACATACGCACGCCGCACCCAGCCCGAGTGCTGCACCCGCACCCGCATCCGCAAGCGTCCAAGACAACCTCCGACTCGTCCAAGACACCAGAAACGGCCGACCGAACACGGGGCCCTGAGACAGCGACGCAATTCCGCCCCAATCATCTCGCCCGCCGCCTCAGCGCCATTTTCGGTGGATTTTCTTCTTTCCTCCGACGACGCAGACAGACGTCTGCCGCAGGCTTGTCCTTTAAAACCCGACACCCCTCCCACTCTCGGTGGCTTGTCTGTCTGACTGGATTGCCCCTCTGTCTCGATTGATCCTTCGTTGCCACTACCAGCACCAAAACAATAACACTTTCTCACGCGTCGCAACTTGGTGGACCGCGTCATCGGCAATTTCCGCTGCTTTGTTTCTGAACACCATCAAACATCAAAACTGCACAGCACTACCCGGGATACCAGTGTTGACCCCAAAGGAAGAAGAAACCATTCGTCTACCCTGAGCGATCGACCAATTGAGCAGGCCAACACACAAAACCACCACTGGTGAATAAAGCCAAAACACCCACCAAAATGCCCAGCCTCATCGACAAGCTGCACGCGAAGATCGAGCTGTTCCGCCTCGAGCAGCGCTACACCCGCAACCGCCACCGCCGCTCCACTTTCATCAGCACGGCCGTCTACGTTGACGGCGAGTACGTCTACCAGACCCCGCACACCACCGGCGGCTCGACTGCCAGCGGCAGCGACAGCAGTAGCAACAGCATTGCCGCCGCCCCCTCCCCAATTAGCCCAACCAGCCCGACCAGCCCAACCAGCGCCATCAGCAGCAGCAGCAGCAGCAGTGCCAGCGGCGCCCGGCGCATGTCCAGCGTCTTCGACGACCCGCCGGCTCGCCCGGCCAACATTCAGGAGGAACAGGAGGACGAGGAAGAGGACCACTACTACGGCCACCACAGCAGCAGGAGGCCCGAGCCCGTCCCTGTCCCGACAGTCATGCCCGCGACCTCGCGCCGCCAGAAGCGCCTGAGCCGCTTCGCGTCTATGCCTGGCTTCGGCGGCTCATCCCCGTCCTCCAAGGACGCGCCCGAGTGGACACCCGGCATGATTGATGTTCAGCAGGCGCGGCGGGGAGGTCGATGAACTTGATGCGTGCGAAGCTGCCCTCCGCGTCTCTTGCGGGGGGTCGCACCAGCGAAGAAGAAAAAAACCAAAAGGGGTCAGCCTTGAGAATTACTGCTCGGAAATATCCGAGACATATCATTCCTCCGGCCGACTCGAATCGAATCGAATCGACACGACGCTTTTACGAATTTCATTGCTCGAATCGCAAAGAGCTCTCACGACAATCACACTATTTTTTTTATTACATCCATTTGTATTTACTCGCTCTCTCCAACATGTTTTGACACCATGATTGGAGTCCGGGTCGGGTCTCTTCGCTTTATTCCACGACACGTCTTCTTTCTTTTTCTTTTCTTGTTAACACCATACCACGTCCAGAGCATATCTTCCCGTCTCACCATTCTTTGTCATCTTCTGGAAACAGTGCAACCCGGTGTGGCGGTCGCCTATCACATCTTCACGTCGGCGAGGCCGCCACATCGCACGGCGCTGCGGCGACAGCGCCGTTGGGAAGTGAGACAAGAGTTCAGGTTGGGCAGGGATCAGGCGTTCTGCTAGATGGTCTTTCAGGAGCCGCAGAGATGTGCCGCCTCTTTTGTGTATAGCCCTCACGCATATATCAACACGTATATATATCCACAACGTATGAAATCGGTTCATTACCCACCTTGAACCTCTGTGCCACCCTCCTTTGAAGCGCGTTGATGCCGTCCCGACCGCAACCCCTGTCATGGTGTCTGGTCTCGCCTTGCCTCGTTCAGCTTTGGCTTGATTGATCTGGATGTAACAGTACTCAGCCATCTTTCATGCGCCGCACGCCGTCTTTGTTGCTGTCGTTGGGATGTGGCGGGGCGAGCTGACGCGGCGCGCTTGGTCGCAGCGCCATTCGGGGAGCCCACGCGCCTCCTCCTCCAGCCACTGCACTCAACCTGCAAGCACTTCCGCCATTCCCAACGTACCCATTGCCCGCCGGCCAAAAGCCGACCGTGGGCGACATCTGACCCCGGACGCGTTCGTATCGTAGTTGTCGACAGTCGGTCCTCCGAGGCACACATTCTGGTCGGGGGCCAGATTCGGCTTGTTGAGCCCGTTCGCGGGGCTGCTTGTGCCTCCAGCCGCGAAGGAAGAAAGACAGGGCGGCGCCTGGCGGGGTTCCCCGAGGGCACTTCGGGGCCGAGGACGGGATGGATTCCCGCCACACCCACCTGGGAGAGAGGCTCGGCCCGCGCGGAGGATGATCCTTTCCGCCGTTTCTGGACGCAGCCAACCCAACGGGACGGCCGCGGGTGCTGCCAAATCGACTCGCGGGCAAAGGCCTGCGCTGCTTGCGGCGATTGCGAGAAGCGGCGCGGCGGCGCGACGGGGATGATGCAGACGAGAGCGAGAGCATCACGAAAGCTGGCCCTTTGCGCGGTGCGCCTCTGGCCGATCATTGTGCTGGCCTACCCCCCCCCCCCCCCCCCCCCCTCCTCCCTCCACCCCCTTTTTCTGCGTTTCTTTTCTGCGTCCGTGTGCAGGACTGAGTCGTCGACGGGATTGGCTGTCCTCGGGCGGGACGTGACGGGACGTGCCGTGCTGTGCTGAGGCGGCACGGCACGGCCGATTCCTCGTTCATGGGCGTTTTCTTTCTTTTGGGTTTGCGAGAGGCGGGCGAGAGCTTTCTTGATCCCTGTACTTGTCGTTCGGCTTCGGCAGGCAGGTCTCTCCATGGCGCGTGTGTGGCTTCATTGGGTACTTACGAGTAAAGTGTTCATGAGATGGAGTTATTCGAGAGAAGAACCCCCCGGCCATTTGCTTCTCCTTCGGCATGGCATATCTCCTGTACCTAACCGCCGAAGCCAGAGGCCAGCGCAGTGCCTTCGCATTGTGGTGGACGTTGGAGAGAACGACAACGGAAGGGGTTACTGTCAGCTGCTGGAGGCGTCGGTCGTGCTGCTGGCTCTCTGGCCGCGGCAACGCTGCTCGGGAGGTTTTCTGTGAGCAGAGGAGGGGAGGAAGCGTCTGCCTGGGAGAGTTGGAGAAACGAGCGAGGACGTGTTCTCGTGGCTCTGGGTTCTCAGCATCTGGGACCGATGGGGACGCAAGAAAACCTGATGGCCCCAGTCGTCCGTCGAGACAGTGTCAGTCCTGACGGCGACATGACGCCTCCCTGCCCACGTTCGCAAACATCTTTGCCGAATCGCTTACCTCGTCGCAGCAGACATCGAGGCCTGGGGCAGCCATACTGAGTGCTTCTTTTGGGACCCTGAGCCCTTCGGCCGATTCCCACGGAGCCTCCGGCCTCGCTTCCCACGGATGGCTCGAGCAGGTTGACTGGGCCTGTCGTTTAAGGGGGGCGATGGAGACGAGCTTGCAGCGACACAAAGGGTTGGTTCTGGCCGGAAGTCTCCAAGTCTGTGGCGACCTTGCTGCCGCGCATCGCTCACACACAGCCAAGCTCCGTGTGATACCCATGCCTGGGTGAAGGGTCCGGTAGGCCGTTTCCGCGCCGCGCCGAGCCTCCAGGTGCAGACAGAACTCGTGTCTCGCGGTCCTGCGAGCCAAGGCGCCGGCTGTCGGCGCTGCTCTTAAGCGTCGAGTCAAGCGTGGAGGAAGAGGCGTGCATGAACCTCACTCGGTGCGTGCTGGCGCTGCGACCTGCGTGCGTCCCGGGGCTGCAGCTGCTGGAGAGCAGCGGAATTTTGGTAGTGGAGGGGGTTCAAGCGCTCGCTCGAAACCTCATAAGTGAACGATCAAAAGGCCGCAAGGCTTCACATTGCTGAACAAGCTTGGTCCTCTTCTCCTTCTCCTCATTCTGTGCTGGGTGGGGAGGCCGAATCGAACAAGGAGAAGGGGGTGGGAGGGTGAGCATGAGGCATCTCAGGTAGGCGAGGTTGGCATATCGCGGAGCCACCGCATCTCGTCTCGCTCTCGCCAGGCGCACTGCTGACCAATGTGTACTGCCCGTAGCGCCGTGTGTCCGTCCTCCGGCGAGCCCGAGCCGAGACCGATGGACGGGGAGACTCGTCCTCGTCATCAGTTCTCGTGCAGTACGAGTGTGAGTAGTTGGTGACCGACCGACCTCGGGCCAGCAGCAGAAGCAGGTTGCGAGGCCCCACGAAAGGACCGTCCATCTTCTGCCGCGGATGCAGCTTGTTGATGATGCGGCGTCACGATACTCGTACGGGTATAGCTATGAACGAGCGCGCGAGCCCACAAGTCGGCAGATGTTCAGCCGCGCACGGCACGACGGCGCGGCGCAACTAGGCCTCATCCGTCTCGTCTTTGACTTGGCCGGACGACGTCGTTGGTCTGCCTGCCTCCGTCACCGACAGCTGCCTTGTCGACAATGTACGAGTACGCGTGGGTCTATCAGATGAGTGCCCGTACATAACAACAAGTCTGAGCGGGATTGGCCTAGCTGCCGGGCTTCATGTCATTGCTAGACTGAAAATGGACTTCTGCTCATCTCAGCCGCGGAGAGTGCGTGCCGAGCTGTGCCGAGCAGCTTCTCATCAGTTTGCGTTGCAGAAACACCAGAGGTTTGTGCGGCCGTCCCTCATGATGTACTTCTTTACCAGGTCCAATGGGTCCGTCTATGCTGATGTAGCTGCTCCATTGGACCTCGGTCATGCTAAAGAAGCACGTACGAGTGCACACGAACCGAGTACGAGTCGGCGAATGGAAAGAAAGGCCACGATCCTGGCTCCAACGCGGACGCGGGACATGATGCATGTCTTGGAGCTGCGGCGATCGTCAGATATATGTCACGGTGAGCTGTCGACACGATAGCGGCAGGCTAGAGAAATGCGGTCCCGCTGACGAGTGACGACCCCCTCAGCAACAGCAGCAACAGCAGCAGCAGCAGCAGCAACAGTATCCGATTTCCTGGCTCGAAGGACGAGGAGCATGTCGCGAATCTCTGTGTCCCTCGTTTGTAAGGAGCCGGCATATTCGTTGGGTTAATTTGTAGGCGGCTATCCCCAATCTATCTCGGTGATGGTTGGTATAAGTTGTCAGCCGCGGGCCGGTGTTGCCGCTACACTCGTACGAGTACAGCGCAAAGAAGGGACAAACCCAGCCAAGATACGGACATTGAAAAATGGTGAGGTCTTTTGGATTCAACCCCCCCAGAGGCAATTTCGCCAACAGACACTATCAAGTAGGTCTCGGTAGCGCAAGCCACACGGGGCCCAGGCCCGCTGCGACGGGCTCCATTCTGGCGACACACACGAGTATGATTGCTCGTAGGCAGTCTGTCTTGCACAAGGGGTTCACTCATGGACTCGGATGGCATACAAAGTGTACGAGTACCCGTACCTGAACTGGTTCTCATTTGCGTGAGACAGTGTTCTACTCGCACCAGGCGAATCGAACAGGCGGGCGGGTCGGCCATGGAGTAGCCGTCCTTGGGTCTAGCTCAGGACCAGGAAGAGGTATCTATCCACCAAGCAGAGCGAGCAAGCGACGTGGGCAGAAAGAAGATGCGCTTGTGTGCCGACACCTCTCATCACACACACACACACTCTCTCTCTAGTGCGCGCACAAATACGAGTACTCGTGATGTCACCCGTGCTTCGGGCCGGTGGGTGGGCTTGTGATGGGATGGATCAACTTGCATCAGACAGACCTTGCTCAAGGTGCGGATTTCTGCGCACAACTTGACGGCACTCCTGCAGAGGCGGGGCGACGAGGGCGGGCACATGGGCTCCGTCCAAGTACTCGTACACCTTCCTGTTTGCATCCGGGCCATGGCACCTTTCCACAAAGTCGGTTATCATCAGTCTCTCAGAAGCTTGCCTATGAGAGGTACTCGTATTACTGTCGTCCAGTGGTGGGTGGTCGCATGAAGCCTACCTGCTCTGTACGATACTTGCGAGTAGGGAGGTGGTAGGCACCTAGGTCAGTACGGTACGTAAGGTAGTACCTACCTTACTTCACAAGTCCTCGTGGTCTTTGGCTCATCTTGTCCATTGTTTTCTTTCCCCCTAGGTTCTTTCGCTCTCGCGTTTTATGGGCTGGCTGACGCGATTTTCGATAGTTGCGCGGGAGTTGGACCCAATGGATTCGGACGCGCAGGTAGGCGGGTACGAGTATTCAACACCAGGCACGTCAAGTCTCCATACGCCAGAGCCGCGTTCCGTAGCTGCCGTACCATGCGATGCAGGGCCGCGATGGCAGTACCTGTACTTGCGGTACTTGCTCGCACACCCAGGTAGCTAGCAGCTCTACTAGGGACACAACACAATGCCCTCGGGCTTCAACTCATCATAGCGCGGCGGTCGGCGGCATAGACTAGGCCCCAGAGCGGCTAGACCAGGGCGCCTTTCCCAGGGGCTCCAGGCACGCCGAGCCGCCAAGACGCGGAACCCACGGCAAAAGGTTCTTCTGCCAGGGCCCAGCCAGCCGTGTCAGCCTCTAAGTTAGCGGCCGATGCACCTCAACTCTCTCATCGATCGTGCCTCAGGGGGGGGGCCTGTGATTAGCTAACCCGCCCCACCGCGCTTCTTGATCCTTTGACCGCATTGGTCTCCTTGCTCTCTATACTCTCCGGCACATCATCACTTTTCACCTTTTCACTTTTTTTTTTTCTGCGCCGGAGCCCTTAGCGTTGCCTAGCCTCGCTGCCTTAGGTCTCCGCGCTGTCCAGAAACTCCGTATTCTGCGCAAGCAGGACTGACCGGCTCCCAGCGCTCGCCTCCGCCTGCCGCTGTCATTTCTTTCTCACCTTCGTCACCTGGCCGGAGCCGCAGGAAAGGCCCACCCTGTCTGCTCCTGTGGTACCCCCATACCCTCAACAAACGCAGGTGTGCGATCAGTGTCGGCAAACAAACTCCCAAGTTGACATGCATTGGCTGGAGTAGACACCCATCAACAAAATAAAACAGTGCCATTGAAGTGTTTGGGAAAATTGCATTATAATCTTTTAACGGTGCTGAGCCATCCAGGGCGAGCATGAACGCCAGCAAACTGTCCTATGTATTCCGAACCGAAGAATCCCAAGCTTCGCTATCTATTGGCCGCGCGGTGTTTTCCTTTCCGCGAGCACGGCCTTCTGGTGCCAACTCAGGGCTCGTATCTATGCCTCTAGTGATATCCCATTCTCCCCCTCTCTGCTGTGGTATATGGTTGAATGAATGAACGCTGTCGTATCAGAGATATCGTGACGAGCATGAAAACGATGCCCCCAAAATGTCATTACTTTTACCCCGAGAAATTGCCCAAGTGGACAAGCAAAAACGCCTTGTGCAGACTTCGAACATTTTAGTTGCCGCCCGTCAGCTTCATGTCCAGGCTCGTGGCAGCCATGCGCACGGGCATGGGGGGCTGCGCCTCCCGGGCCTCGACGCCGGTCGAGTTGGAAGAGCGGGCCGCGATCGAAGTGCTGTTCAGCGCGTGCGAGGCCCGGACGCGCAGGTTAGGCACGTTGACGGAGCGAGTCTCGAGGTTGGTCAGGTTGAGCGAGCGAGCCTCCACGTTGGTCAGGTTGAGCGAACGAGCCTCCACGTTGGTCAGGTTGAGCGAGCGCGTCTCCAGGTTCGTCAGGTTCAGAGAGCGAGCCGCCAGGTTTGTGAAGTTCAGCGAGCGCGTCTCCAGGTGGGTCAGCTTGGTGGCGTTGACGGCCCGAGCATTGAGCGTCGTGCTGTTCAGGCCGCGGGCAGTGACGTTGGTAGCGCGGGCCTCGACCTGGGGGGCGGGAGCCGCAGGGGCAACAGCACCGTGGCGGGGAGACAGGTCGTGGACGGCTGCAGAAATGTTAGCAGTTGATATCGAACTGAATTTGGGTGAGAGGCAACGTACCGAAAAAGTCGATCACTGGAAGGGCAGTGACCGAGGTCATGGCAGTAGCCATGGTAACGAAGACGGTGCTGAACTTCATTGTGACGGTTGAGTGGCACTATCCGAGCAAGAAGAGACCGATGGGTATGATGCTGAGTTGCTGTTGCTCGGAGTCGAGTGGTTGTCGAGTGGATGTTGTTGTGGAAGTGGCGAATCGAGGGGCGGCGGGGATTACTAGTAGTAGACGCGTGTTTCTTGTTGTGTATGTGTGTTTTGATGGCTTTGTTGGGTTGCAGATGAAAGACCGGAAGACCGAGAGAACAGAGGGGCGAACAGCAGGAGACGACTCATAAATACGTGTTGGCGAGTGCGACGACCGACCCGGGCAGGCGGGTAGGTACTCGTCGTCCAAGGGCTGGCTGGCTCATCTCGAGCATGGTGGCCGCGGCTGCGGGTGGCACGGTACCGGGCTCGTAGACGGCCTGTGTAATTAGAGACGGGAGCATCCAATCAGCCGTGACGCTGGACAGCGCTCATCAGGGCCCAATATCCAACCACGCGTGTCGATCATGAGCTGGATCGGGAGACCATGGCACATCTGGGCGGCAGTGAGACACGAGAATCTCCCTAGCGCGCGGCGAGGACGGGGCGAGCGCGAGATTCGGGCCCCTGCGAGCATGTACCGAGAGGCAGATCAACGCAGGGAGGACCTAGGGAGCTAGGGCCGTGCTGGGGATCCATGATGGCATGGCATGTCATGATTGTGCAGTCGTACTGGAGCAGGGGGCCTGTGCAAGCGGACGGGACAAAGGCGTGAGGTTGTGCGGACGGGTGGAAGTGGCACGGACTACTCGTAGGTGGTACTCGTAGGCACTAACCAACCTAAGGCCCAGCGCTCGTTGGCTCAGCCCGGCGCGGCCTGGCACACGCCAAGAGGAGAGGACCCTACATGTGCCTGCGGGCCCCTGCCGGGTGGGCATCTCCAGCTGCACGGCCGTGATGGCGGTACCTAGGCACCTTCCCATCTCATATCACGGGGCAGGTACCTACCTCATCCAATACGAGTACCTGAGGTCCTGCACAAAACCGCAGCCGCCACCCATTCATGGGAGCGGTCCATTGGCCGTGTTCGCTCTGAGGCAGGGACTACATAGAACGGTCACGTACATCGATTCCATCACAATGTACCTACTGGGTGCCCGTCTCTGCATTTGAGAAGAGGCCCGAAGCGAGCGAGCTACATCCCAGCTGCCGGGAGGCACATCTGAAGCAGGTAGCCGGTCAATCTGTCAACCTACATAAGCCAACCGCACCCTTGCAAATGCAGAGTGAGGTGTGTTGCCAGGGGCTCCCATGGCCCCCATGGCCCCTCCGGAGCCTCCCTCTCGCCCGCCCTCCCTCTTATCCACCCCCACCCCTGCTACTCGCACGTCGCTCGCCCAAGTGCCGCGTCGACGTGCCTATCAAGGCAGCCCTCATCCCCCCCGGCGCACTCACTCGCTGCAGGTACCGAGCCGCCCAACGCCGCCGTGGCCCAATCACGGCCTGCTGCCACAGAAACCAGATGGCTGAGCGTTGCCCCTGCAGCTCGGCTGTCCCATTTGTGTTTGCATCATCTGTCAACCTGCCCGGGCCAATCGACAACATCAACCCCCCCCCCCCCCCCCCCCCTACGTGTCGCTCCAGCCCCCCCTTCTCGTCGAATCGTCACACCCGCACCGCCGCACCGCCGCACCGCCGCATCGCCCGTTGGCCCGGCTGCCTGACTGGCTCCTTGCCCCCGGAAACGTCAAACCTCTCTAGCGACAGGAAACTCCAACCTCCCCCCTTCCATGGATATCCCGGCCGCGCGCTGGCCGCAAATCCTGTTTCGCGAAGTCGTGCAGGCGGCCTGTCAGTTGTCGGCGCCATCGTCACTCCTGCGGTGCGGTGCGACTCCAGCCTGATCATGCTAACCTATGTCATGACTTACGGCAATCGCCTGCCCTGTGGCCGCCACCCACTGGCTGTTTGATGCAAGGCCGGGGCTGGGCTGGTTGGGCCGTGTTGGCTCGCAAGACGACCACACGAGAATCTGCCTGTGCATGCGTTTGTTTCGACTATTCGTCCCTATCTCGCGAGACGGCCCAAAAGCAAGGCCCCCCACTCATCGTTCCCGACCTTCTCAACAGGGCGACCGCCGCGCCGTCACCATGCACTCGCGGCGGGCGCGCCGCTTGCGCACATGCGAGATACTGGCGTGACTGGGTGACTGGTGTGCGCGCCACGAACACAGGGGGCGGTTCATCGAGCGGCTTCAGCACTCGCATTGCATTGTGTGCATACTGGCACCTCCAGGGCTGTCTGATAGGATGTCATTGGCGTAAAGTTTCAGTCTTCTCCACCTGCCAGGAACGGGGCGGGATCGGCATCTGCTAGACGCCAGCAAGTGCACTTTTTCTCCTCTGATGTCCCCCGAGGGCAGAGGACGGTCCGAACAGGCGCACGAGTACGTACTCGGAACAGGCCAGCACAAAAGAAAAGAAGGTCAAAGAAGAAGAAGACCAAAGGAACCCGGCTAGCTACATCGGAATCTGCACTAGCTTCGATCTTGATCTTGACGGGGTCACGCCGGTCGAAGACACTGGTCGCATACGAGCACTTTGCTCGTGCTCGTACTATCATCAGTCCCAGATCAACTTTCCGTAGTGGCTTCCACGGCGAATTCAACACAACACGAGTACGCGCACCTACCACGATACGGAGACGGACCAGCAGAGACCCACCCGCTGTGATGATGCCGCCTGATGAATTTCACCAGAGTCAATGGCCAACACTGTCTCTCTGTGCGTACGGCTTGCTGTCCTTGGTTCTTCTCTGTGATTTCTTCTGCTGCGCGCCGCCGCCCCCGCCGTGCTCTAGACTACCGAATGGCCTAATCGACTTCGGGCTTGAGGCGTCTGCGTTGCCAGGGCCATTTGCCTCGCAGCTACGGAGTAGAGGGAATCTCCGCGAGCGCGCCCTCACCGCTGATGAACCGTATGGAGATACGAGACAATGCGGCCAGTACGGCACGAGTACTCCGTCAAATGTGAAAGCATTTGACGGTAGGGAGTATTCGTGTGAGTTCGCGGACGAATACTCCCACTCAAGTCGGCTGGCACGGCTGGCTGGGATTCAGGCTTGGCAGCACGGACAAGAGGTCGAATCGAACCAGCGCAGCGCAATTACGGAAACCCCGGGCGACACCCGACTGCTACGAGTGCCTCGAGACGCGATAGGAAAGCCGGGAGTTGACGGTTGCGGGGATTCGTGCGATGCGTCTGATCGCGCGTGTTTCTTCTCTGCAGCGGCCACCCCCGACCCATCCGTGCCATCTTGCTCGTAAAGGCCCGTCTCCGGCCAAACCTCGTAGCCCGAGCAAGGCCAGTGAGCCTTTCCATCACTCTGCGAAGCTAGCCCCCCACCATCCAAGGTCGCGCTGGAGACGAGAACCCAAAGCGCGGAGGGCCGTTCGCCGCCCGCTCGTCCGCCGGCGGCGAAGCACCTCGACTCCCTGTGCTTCTCCTCCCTCTCTATTTCTTTGTTCCAACCAACTAGGCAGCGCCGTCAGCTCCATGGTGAGAACGTCGACCCTCTCTTCTCCTCGAGATCTGCTGCCTGCCACGCTACCGCTCCGGCTAAGCCATCCCTTCCTTCTTGCTGGCGGTCAAGGCTTGCTGGCTGGAACCAAAGCTCAGGCGAGTGTCTCAGCATCGCGCCTGTCAATGAGGTCATAGCTGCCAGTCACTGAAAGCCACAACTTGCCCCAAGAACGCGACCCTTCAGCGCCCTGCTAGCGCCCATGTTCGTATTGACAGGCAGTCTGATACTTACCCGACATGCTCAGTGTCTTAGGCGCCAATGAGACTGATCGCCGTCGTCACGAGGCGCACTGACAGGACCCTGGGCTATCCGAAACACCGAGCCTCGCCTCACACACTGAGCCTCGCCTCACATCGCCTACTCCCGTATTGATGAGATGCCGGCAAGACGCCACGGTCTCGTTTATGATCTTCGTCGGCCCACGCTCGCCGCGCATATCACGAGGTTGACTCAGAGCCTGCGCCCTTCACATCCACACAGCATCGATGGCGTCCCCCACCCGCCCCCTTGCGACGGCACGAGACGTTTCATCAGCAGGCTGGTGACATCAAAGGTTTTCGGTTCTTTCGCATCCGTGTCCCGAAGCTATTCACATTCACAGCGGTTCTGATGATGGAAATGTCGTTGGCAACGGTAGCCTAACACCCCTTGACTGGCCAGTCTCGTGAGGATCACGAGGCAGCAGGTGGCTAGGGGTGGCAAAGGTGACACAGGCAGGTAAACATCATGTGGATTGGTTTCTTTTTCTTCGTCCCTGTTCCATTTCTGCATTTCGACGATGCTTAGACAGTGTTGAGGGCGCGCTCGCAGATCGATACTATCTTCTTGCAGAGCTCGACCACATCGTCGCCGAAGGCAGGGTGCTTGCCCTTCTGGTCCGGGTACAGCTGCTCCATCATCCTGTTCAAGGCGCCTGGGGTGGTGTCCAGGATCAGGTGGCACAGGTAAGCAGCCTTGCCGACAATGTCCTGGAGCCAGTGGTTGGCAAGCTCCTGGTCCATCTCGCCGCGGCTGTTGAGCCTGGGGGGCACCGTGTATAGGACAGGCTGCGAGACGTAGTTGGTAAGGGTCTGCGTCTTGTAGACTTTGTAGGATCGTCGGACTCTTGGGGGGGCGAAATCTCCCCTTGCGCTGTTCGCCTATGTTTCATGTCCACGGCCGGGAAAGGGGGGCAAAAAGATCGAGACATACCAGCGTTCTGCTCACAGAATCCCACATGAAATAGACCCTATTCTTGCTAGCGGCGGGGGTCATGAAGGCCTGCGTACGGTTCTCGGCCATGGCGTCGTGGTCGATGAGCTTCTTCTGCAGCTCCTTGAGGGCTACGTTCAGGTCGCGCCACACCTCGTGCGCATCGTCGGGGATGGGCTGCTCCTGGGCAGCATCGGTGAACCGCTGGCGGGTGTCGGTCTGGGGGTTGAGGGCGGCCATGGTGAGTTGAAAGCTGTGTATGGCGGCGCTGTGCGTCGTTCGGTCGTTGGGGGCCGGCGAAAGGAAGCGAGCGCGGAGCGGGGCAATGCGAGGCAGATCGAACCAAACAGGGCGTAAGACAGCGATTGAGGAGGCAGGATCGCGTCGTTCAACAGGGTGCAGGGCGGTCAAGCAGATATCGTACGTGAGGTTGGGACGGAACGGTCAATGCAGTGACGGGTGGGAAGGGCAATGGTGGCCGGATGAGGAGGTCGTCACCCCGCCGAAAAACCGGACTACGGGCGTGAGTGGCCCGGTTTTTCGTTGCTGGTACCGCTGCGGGCGGTGTGGAGCCCAGAAGGCTGGCAGTGATGCAATGCGAACGCGGGGCAGCAGTCTCGAGCTCCCCCTCCGAAGCATAGCTTCTTCTCAGGGCCCAGGCCGAGACCACTCGCACGCGCGGGTTGGCGTCTTCGTCGCTCTCGTCGACGGTTCCGTGACGGCCGCGTCTGCGACCGCACGATCTATGTGCTCATGTGCTGGCATGGTAGGGTTATGTAGAGTGTCAGAACGGAAATAGTGAAGGAGCTGGGATTGACAATGGAAACGAGGAAGCGGATGAAGATGAGAGACGACTACCCGCGGTAGTCGCAAGAGTCAGCTCTGTACCTAGAAGTTTCGGCTGAATCATCGCATCTTCCGGACTGTGATCTGTGGCACAGTGGACCGTCCACGTGATGCTGCCCAGTCTGAAGTGGAAGAGTCAGGTAAGGCAGGCACCTAGTGAGGCACCTAAGATACCGTACGCGTAAGTATGTACATGTAAGTTAGGTGCCTCAGGTACCTGAGGCAGTTGTACGCGTATATCACCGACAACCTACAAGAGGGCAACAAGTTAGAAATGCACTTAGTTGCATAGGGGTACGAGTAGGTAGCTCTTGATACTTATCAGCATGTTTGATTAAGGCCCTGATGCGGGATAGCCCGGTGGTTATGTACTAAGAGGTCATCACATACATGTAGGAAAATACCCTCCCCTCAATGAGCTCAGAATATATCATCTACTCCGTACTACATGTAGGCAGTCCTCCTGCCTCTGCCAGAAGGGCTACCTTGAACAACCCATCTCAATGGGCGGCTAAACAGCGCGTCGAGTCCAAGAAGCTGCTTTTGGGCTTGCCCAGCAGTGCAGTGAGGTGTTGTCAACCTCGCCGCCGAGCGACCGCAAAATAGCTGGCGCATCGAAGTTGGGCCGCCAACTCACCTGCCGAATGTTTTTTTTCTAATTCAATCTTTGAAACCAAAGACGGGGAGCACCTGAGATACCAGATGCTGTGGACGTTCCGAGGGGAATGGGCAAAGTAAGGTACCTCACCTAACCTTGAAGCCCCGCTTCCCCGCGGCCAGAACCCCGCCCCCTCCTTCAAATGGGCAGTCGACCCCCGCCGCCCGCGTCCCCTCCACAACACCAGCACTGGACCTTTTCCGCCAGCTGCTGCGAGATATGCACCAATTGCACCGTATGCGTCGCGTCTCAGCCCACAGCTTCAGTTATAAGCTGACTCTCGCCATGAAGAGCTTAACCCTCTCGCATTGACTCCTTTTGCCCACCGTGTCACTGCATAATTTCGACATGCGCCCCGACGCCAGCGCCGCGTTGATGCACCCTGGGATCTTTATAGACGGTCGGTTCCACGCGCCTGTCCCGGTGTCGTCGGCGTCGTCTTCTCCTCGATTTACTCGTCAGCCAATTCAGTCCCTTTTTTGAAACTCTTTAAAAGGGCCACAACTTACACGGCATGGGCGGCGCGGCGTCGAAGCTCCACTCTCCTCGCTTCTCGGCTGCATCGCAGACAGCCAGCCCAGCAAGGGGTACTGTCAGCAGCTCGAACGCCGGGAAAGTGAAGAATGAGACAGGCAAGAGTCAGTGAAAGAGCCCATCAGACCAGGCCCCGGTGTGATGTGGTCTCCATGACTTGCACACGCGACTGATATGTTCATGTACCCAGAGGCCCCGGTGAAAACTGCCGGTTACAGGGCCTGCTAATGAGGAGGATTGCATGTTGCGGCCACAGATGACTAGCACGTATGCGTATTGTCGCAACCTTTTGATAGTTCCAAGCCGGTAGCACTCACTCCAATTGCTCGACATGTACTAGATAGCATAGCTGACTCTTCTTCGTTGAAAGCCCGCACATTGGCGCATGCTGATCGTGGACAAAGATGGTGTTTCAGTATTGGTCACGAGCCGATATATACATAAATGAGCACTCTGCACCCTTTTCAACCGCGAGGTTGCCCGTCTTCTCTTGCAGACCCTCCCGAGCCCTCGCCAGCAGCCTTCTCCTCGCCATCGGCGTCAAACAGTGTTTCTTGAGCTGCATCGCGGAGATTGAGGAGTTAGCAAGGGAGCCAAAAGTCAGGTCCAACAGACAGGGTCTTATTAGAAGGGGACAAAAACCAGGGGAAGTGGGGGGGTCTCTCAACTCACCGCTCCAAAGCTCCGAGTACAGACCGCCCTGATCGATCAGGTCCTTGTGGGTGCCCTGCTCGGCGACGCTGCCCTGTCTCAGGACGATAATGAGGTCTGCGTCGTGAATGGTGCGCAGGCGGTGGGCGACGAAGACGCTGGTGCGCGCCTTCTCGCGCAGGATGCTGTTGATGTTCTGCATGAGGGCCTGCTCGGTGTGCGTGTCAAGGGCGCTGGTGGCCTCGTCAAAGAAGAGCAGCGGCGGGTCCTTGAGCAGGAGGCGCGACACGGCCAGCCGCTGCTTCTCGCCGCCGCTGATCATCATGCCCCGCTCGCCGACCTTGGTGTCGTAGCCGTCGGGCCAGCTCGAGATGATGTCGTGCACGCGCGCGCGCTTGGCCGCCGCGATGACGCGCGACTGCTCCGCCGCCAAGTTGCCGTACCGGATGTTGTGGCCCACCGTGTCGTTGAACAGCGGCGTGTCTTGCGGGACCACGCCGATGTTCTCCCGGAGCGACTCGACCTTGACGTCCCGCACGTCCTGGTCGTCAATCAGGATGCGGCCACTCTCGACGTCGTAGTATCGGAACAGCAGCCTCAACAGAGTCGACTTGCCGCAGCCGCTGGGCCCCACAATGGCGACCTTCTTCCCCGCCGGTATCGTGAGGCTCAGGTTCTGCAGGATGGGCCGCTCCGGCGTGTAGCCAAAAGTGACATTCTGGAACTTGATCTCGCCGCCCTTGGTGAGCTGCAGCGGGGCGGCGTTGGCGGGCTCCTTGATGGTGACGTTGACCTTTTGCAGGTTGAAGAGCGTCTCCATGTCGAGCAGAGACTGCCGCAGCTCACGGTACACGGACCCCAGGAAGTTGAGAGGCACGGATAGCTGGAAAACCAACTGGTTCACCATGACCAGGTCTCCGACAGTCAACGAGCCGTTGGCGACACCGTTGCAGGCCAGGTACATCATTGCGGTGAGGGCGCTGGAGAAAATCAGGTTCTGGCCGCTGTTGAGGAAGGCCAGGGAAGTGGCCACCTTGATGGAGCTCTTCTCGTAGTCCAGCAGGGCCTTGTCGTAGCGCATGACCTCGAACTTTTCGTTGTTGAAGTATTTGACGGCCTCGTAGTTGATCAGCGAATCGACAGCCACGGTCGACGCTCGGTTGTCGGCGGCATTGGCTTGCCTTCGGAACTTGGTTCTCCACGCAGTGGTCCAGATGGTAAAGGCAGTATATCCGGCCATGGTCAGCACGGTGATGGCAGCGAACTGCGCCCCGTACTGGTAGGTCAGGATGCCGCAGACCATGCTGATTTCGAGGGCTGTGGGGATGATGTGGAAGACCATGCTGGTGAGCAGGAAGCTGATGCCCTTGGTGCCTCTGTCGAGGGCGCGCGTCAGCCCGCCCGTCTGCTTGCTGAGGTGGAAGTTGAGGTCGAGCCGCAACAGGTGGTCAAAGACGTTGCAGGCGACCCTTCGAATCGCCTTTTGCGCCACCGAGGCAAAGACGGCGTTGCGCAGCTCCTGGAAGACAGTGGACCCTATGCGCGCGGCTCCGTACGCCAGGATCATACTGCCGGCCAGCACGGCGGCGTTGGCCCCGGTGTCGCCGATGCCGATGTTCATCGAGTCGACAATGCTCTTGAAGTAGAAGGGCACCTGTACGTTGAGCACCTTGGCTCCTATCAGTAGGGCCACGGCGATGGAGACGCGCATTTTCGTGTCCAGGTTGCCCTTGGGCCACAGATAGCGCGACATCTCCTTCATGATGGCCCAGTCCGCCTTGCGCTGCTCCTGGGCAGTCTTCTCGACGGCGGCCAGAGGGTCCTTGGACGCGGCCTGCTTGGCCTTACTCTTGGAGGCTGCCGAGGCATGATTGTCTGTCTTCTGCAGCTCCTTGGAAGCGTAGAACCGGATTGCGTGGGCTTCACTGCCGTGGAGGCCGAACGGGAGGCGGCGGCTCAGAAGCTGGGAGGCGCCGAGCACGGCGACCCGACCAATTGGGCTGGAGCCAAAGGGCGGTCTCGAGCTGAGCTGCGGTCGACGCAGGCCCAGGCAAGGCGGGCAGGGCGTGCTGCCGGCAGCGCGCGAGAGAGCTCTCGTGATCATGGCTCCCGGCTAGGTTGGTCGGATGCGTCGGTTCAGGTCGGTTTACCGCTCATGGTAGTCGCCCGCAGCGGTTCGCAGCAGGGGGAGTACGGCGCAGAAGCGGCGCCCCGACTGCGCGGGCGTCGGCGGCGCAGAAGGAGACAGACGGCTCTGGCGCCGGAGCCGGGATCGAGCCGGGTCCGGGGCCGGTGTCGGCGTCGGCGTCGGGTCGGTGTCGGTATCTGTTCGGCGCGGGGGCGGGACGGTTGAAAGGCAGATGCAGCGCCAGCTGGTACGCGTAGCTGATGGAGAGGCGCGGGTGCGAGTTTGAAGGCGGGGGAGTGTCGTGCGGGTGTGTGCGGTGGCGTTGCGAGGTCAGTCCGAGGGGATCGCCGGCATGGCGCAATTATCTTTTGGATTTGCGTGGAGGATCCAACGTCGAGCTACCCAATTGCTCTGACCTCATCCACCGTACATACGCGGGCGGGCGGCTTGCAGCGGGTTGCACGGGTACGGTAAGGGCGCTGAGGTTGGTGGGTTGCTGCGCTAGGCGCGCCCATGGAAGTACATGTACCTTGATGGCCCGCCCGCGCTTCCAATCCATTGCATCCATGGATCCCGCTCTCGGTACTTCTAGGTCCCTGGATGTCTTGGGAGGTACTTGCTCCCCATTCCGGCAGACCTCGGCGTTTTGACTACGGGCTTCACGTTTGGGCTGAACAGCCAGCCCCGGGCAGCCGCTTATCAAGTCAGGTTAGGTACTGTAATCATGATGCAGGTACCTCTCCGTATGGACCTTGAGGCGGTAGGTACGCGCTCTGCACCTTGTTGGATACCGTCAATCGCGGCCTCACTTAGGACAGTCTCTACCTAAAGTGGTAGGTAGTCATCTTCACGTTCACACCATCACATTTCCAGCCTCCCTCATGACTTCAAATAGTTCTCGTCTCTTCCAAGGTTATCGCTTATTCATTCATTCATTCATACATCTCATTCGGCTCAGTGCCATATGCTAGGCTAGGAGGTAGCCAAACCTGACCCGCTCGGTCGGGCCGGCGACAACAGCTACGAACCGAGCCCGAGCCCGAGCCCGAGCCCGACATTCAAGCGCCGTCCCATCGTCGCCCGCCTTGCGTCTTCTCCCGCACAACATCGAACAGGATCTGCTGCTTCGTCGCAATGTCCGCAGAGTTGCTGCGGTCCTTGAAGACCTCGTCCATCTGCTCCAGAGTCTTGCCGCTGGTCTCGGGCACGACGAGAAAGGTCCACGTGAACGCGAGCACGCAGAAGACGGCGAAGAAGACATAGGCTCCGTACCCAGTGTCTTGGATCAGCGGCGGCGTGATGAGGCCAATGACAAAGTTGGCAAGCCACGTCACCGTCGTAGACAAAGCCACGCCCTTGCCTCGCAACGACGACGGGAAGATCTCGGACGGCAGCGCCCACGGCACGGGACCCCAGGTCGCTCCGAACGCCAGCATAAACAGGAACAGGAACGCGACGCTCACCCAGCCTTCCGTCGTGTGGGCCTTCCAGTCGTACGAGAACTTGCCCACCAAGACGGCAATGACAAGGTGCGCAACGCCCATGGAAAAGGCGCCGAAGAGAAGCATGTTGCGGCGACCGAACCGATCCAGCGTCCACAGACTCGTGGCGACGCCCACAAGCTGGGTCACGTTGAGGACGCCAGACAGGATCAGCTGCATCTCGTAGTCAAGCCCCATGGTCCCGAACAATGTCGGCGAGTAGTAGATCAACGCGTTGATGCCGATGAACTGCACCCGTCACGAGTCAGCAAGGCAAGGGAAGGGAAGGGAAGGGAAGGGCAGAGGCGGGCGCGGGACAAGCTAAGCGGGAGCAACTCACCTGTTGGAAGAACATGATGAGGGTTCCGACGTGTGTTCTCTTCAGGCATCCTTTCTTGAAGCAATCCAGCCAGGATGCCAGCTCCAGCTTGGCCTTTTCCGAGGTGCTTGTGCCCGTCAGAGTCGGGTGTCGCTCGGCCATGACCTTCCTCTGGAACTTGGACTCGGCAATGATTTCCATCCACTCTCTCTGGACCCGGTTGTCGTTGGTGGGCAGCTGTCTCAGCTTGGCGAGCTCCAGCAGCGCGTCCTCCTCTCTCTCCTGCTTCGCCAGCCATCGTGGCGAGAAGGGCAGCAGGATGGCGCCGGCCCCAAGGAAGACCGCCGGCGCAATCTGCAGGACAAAGGGCAGCTGCCACGACCAGCTACCCTGGATGTACCTGGTCCCGAACGACACCCAGTAGGACACGACAATGCCCACGACGATGCTCAGCTCCTGGAACGTGAGCAGCGTTCCACGAATCTCGGGGGGCGAAATCTCGGAAATGTACATGGGCGCAACGACACTGAGTCTGTAGCAAAGGAGTCAGTCAGCAAGGGCGGGCCGAGGGAAACAGCAAGCTACACGGCCAGTCTTCACTTACACACCCATCCCCATGCCTCCGATGAACCGCCCAGCAGTCAGCATGCCGTAATTGACGGCAGCCGTCTGCAAGATCGAGCCGATGATAAAGATGACGACCGAGACCATGATGGCATACTTGCGCGAGAGCCAATCCGCCAGCCATCCCGCGTTGAAAGCACCTGTGTCACTGTCAGCAAACGTTTTACAACTCGAGAAAACCCCCCTCGACGGGGAGCGACTGACCCAGTGCGGCACCGAGTGTTATCATGGCCGTGACCAGGCCTTTGTAGAACCCGGAGCCAGGGTAAGACTCTTCGATCTCATAGAACCGCTCCAGGAACTGGTCCATGGTCAACGTGACAGACAGCAGACCCTGGCTAATGAGGAGGTCAGCAGCGTTTTCACACAAAAGACGAGTACAGAGACGAATCAAGAGTTCCGTACTCATATCCAAATAACAGGCCGCCAATGGCGCTGAAGCCGGCACAGACGGTGACATAGCTGGAAGAGAAGACGCCTCGCAAGCCCTTGGGCCCGTAGGACAGCTCGTCCAGGTTGATGTCGACGACCTCCTCGTCGTGCTCGGCCAAGGCGTCACCGCCGAGCTTGGCCTGGATTTTGTCCATCTTCCAGTCGAGGGACAGAGCGGATCTTTGGAGGGGACGTGCTGGCAGAGAGACTTGATGCAAGCTGGGTTGCCTGGGATGAGCAACTATGAGAATCCGGGGAGGATCCGTCTATCTATACCCTTTCTTGCTTGCCAGGTCGGGCAACGCTCTGCCTTCGCACGCGGCGGCCTTCGGACCGGAAGAAGCATCAGCCTCTGAGGCCAGGCCCTCAGGCGGACGAATCAAAAGGGGCACTTTGGTCAAGACGCTGGCTGGGTGGGCACCACCGTCTGGGGCGATTATAGCGTGTGCCCTTAGATCTTGGGGGGGCAATCCGGGGAACCCCCCGCATTCCCCAGGATTTGAGAGGCTAACCTGCCTACCAGGATGCAGATAATGCGCGCTCCAGACACTGCCGGCGTGGCTTCTCAGGTGTTGGGGGTCCGCCTCACAGCCAACTCCGTCGAAGTGGAGGGGCCGTACCGCCCCGAGACGCGACCTCGCCCCCTGGAAAGCGACGTCATGTCCCTCGAGATGCGCCGTGGAGCTGACGAGCGCGACGCGTGCAGGAGCCGCTTGGCAAGAAGCCCCAACCTGCTTCTGGGTTGGGGCGCGGGCAAGGATCGACCGGCGCAGCAACTATCGGCGGTTCTGTCCGCTCACAGTAGCAAAATCGGCGAAACGGGCCCGATTTGGCGCAGAGGCCCTCGGGTCACGCGGTCCTTTTCGACAGTCGACGGGCATCATGTGACATTGGCGGCATCTAGAGCTCGCGAGCCCATGGGAACAGCCGTTTGTTTCCAGTCCCATTCCTCGCCCAGTATCAGCCTCATGCGGGAGGAGGAATCGGTTTCAGTTCACCAAGTCCCCATACCGACGCTCCTCTGTCGCAGCTTGTGGGAGACAGGGACGGCCCCTGTGCGAGCAATTTCAGAGATCGTTTACCTGGCTGTAGACCCGAGCGAGTCAGGTAAACCCAGCCCCCAAGCGTCCTATGCTTTGTGTTTTCTTCCAAGAACTCATATTATCAGTTCCCTTGTCTGGGCCTTGCTGAGCTCAACGACGGCCAACAGGCTCGCCGGCTTCAGCCCGCGTTTCTCCGTAGCTCCTCATCGGCTGCGCCATATAACAAGTGAAGGGGCAATATCGGCGCATGTCGCCGTGTTGTGAGCCTTGCCTCAGTACAGGGCTATGAGGGCATACTCGAAACCCCAACCCAGAGCACATGTGGTCCGTTCGCAGTCCCAAGCTACCCCGTCCGTGTGTCTGATGTGGAATAATCGCCAGGGGGGACAAGACGCGGATGTGTGGTCTATCTTGATAAGCAGGTGCAGCCTGCATATGATGGGTGAAGAAAAGCACGCAAGCAGCGATGCGGGACGTGGAGGTTTGGTCTGGGCTTCTTAGTCCGTGGGCTGCCGTTGTCTCTTTCTCACTCCAGTCTCCGGCCAAGGTTCTCCCCATCTACCACCCCCTGTGGCCCCTCGCCACCGTTTTGTGGTCGTTGTCGTTGAAACACGTCTTCTTTGAAGACAACCCGGGACGGCTTCTGGGTCGAGACGGCAATCGAGGGGGCTGTAGCCGCCGCCATGGGCGTGTTCACGATGGCTGGGAGGGACGCGGCGCGGTGGGCCGGCCGGGCGAATCTGTTGAAGGCAATGATGGTGCCGTTGTCTGCCTCTATGGCGTTTGGAGGCGTAGCAACTGCGTCGCTGCGCTTGCTGTACTCGACGGCATCTTCCTTGATGGTGGTGGCCCCCCGGAGTCTATAGATGAGGCTGAGGATAGGGGTCGAGGCCCCGTGAACGACGATGGAGAAGAGCACGAGGAAGTACACAACTAGGGGGGTGTCAATGCATCAGCGATCGCTCTGGGGGTGGCTGCTCAAGACTGGCGCTCTTCTCTTCTGCCTTACCCGGGTTGATGGCTGCTTTCAGCTTGTCGTCCTCGTCCGAGAAGTCCAGGGCCGCGTAGAACATGTGCAAGGTGTGCTCGAGGTAGAAGACGGCACCAACGCCGATGGGCCCAAAGTAGCCCATGAAGAGGGCCTCCCTCCAGCTGCGCACGGCGTGGGGCATCATTCTATACGTGACCAGGATGGCCGGGAGCCGTCGGAAAACGAGTACCATCAGCCCCAGGCCCAGGAGACGCGCCCACGTGATGCCGGTGGTCTCGGGCTGGTGGAACTCGTCCCACGGGATCATAATTCCGACGTACATGAACCCGCCCATGTTGAGGATGGCGTCGATGGACGAGTTCACCTCGTCGTGGCGCCGCTGCGTCTCGGCAAGGAACTCCCCGTCCCAGTTCAGCACACACCCGGCAACGAAGCAGGCCAGGAGATCGCTGGCTCCGATGGCGCCGCACGTGCCGAGGACAAAGAGCTGCGTGAGATGGATGAGTCAGCATACACAAGCATCTCTGCGGTATTGAAGGAGCTGCCATATATATAAATATATGTATAAATATATATATATATATATATATATATGCGGACTCACACCCAGAGCTGTGGGGAACAGTAGATAGCCCTCCGTGTCAACCCACTGCCTCCGTAGGGCGAATCTGACCGCGGCCTGGGCACACAGACCGACGACAGCGCCGTAGACCATGCCGAGGGCGACGATGTAGAGCAGGGTCCCGACGACCCAGTCGCGCAGCGCGGCGCCGACGGTGCCCTCGCCGTAGACGTTGCGCAGCAGGTTGATGGCGAGCATGAGGAACGGGGAGGCGAAGCCGTCGTTGGCCCCGGCCTCGGCCGAGATGATCTCCCGGAGGGGCCGCGCGACGTACTGGTCGGCAAAGGGGCCCTTGGCCACGGCCTGGGACAGGATGGGGTCCGTCGGCGTCAGGCAGGCGCCGATGGCCAGCGCCGACAGCAGCGAGATCCTGGGGATCGTCGCGGCAATGCAGGCAGATGTGGCGAGCCACATGATGGCCATGACGGGCAGGAGGCAGACGAGAATCTCTCTGCAATGAGACCAGATGAATCGCGCTGGCAACTGGTACCCTACAATCACTCTGGAGGTTGGAAGGGGAGGGGGCCGGGATAGACTCAGTACATCCTCGAGAAGGCCGTTGTTGAGGGAGGTGGTCTGGACTGACAGCTGTATACCGATCATGACTCTCATGACGCCCAGCGCAATCTCATCTTTCTGATGGATGGCCGCTGGCAGTGCCCACTCGCTGGCGTTCAAGAAATTCGCAGACACAGGCCCAAACAGGATACCGACTGCTACAGCGGGGACTGGAATGGCGTCAGAAACGACGGGGGACCCGGCTCCGGGGGTCGGTTTCGACGTGCTCACATGCTTCTCCCAGATACCACTTCTTCTTCACCAGCACCGCGGAGAGCCCAAACAGCGATAGAAACCCGCCTGCGAGCTGGTCAGCCGAGTCAGGGCTCTAGTTAGGTAGGGGCGCGCTTGACGGTGCTGGGGCTCTCACCGAGAATTGCGGCAGGGGTGTTGAGTCCGTTGATGTCGATTGTGTTGAAGCCCATTTTCCAATGTTCCAAGCTCGAGAAAAGCGCCCATCACTTGCTGGTGGACTGAGATGTTTGCGATGGCGTTGGAAGCTGTGATCACGTATGCCGGCGGTGATCTCTTAAGACATGGGGTGTCCAGTCGCCACGGCTAGTTATACAAGTCAAGATCCCTCCCCCCCCCTCCTCCCTATCATCGAACATACAGAGAAACAGTTGCATGTCTCGTGGGGTGGCAGTGTCACGTTAAGAACATGCGGTGCACATGTGGCACTTTGGGCTCGGTTTGGGCGACCCAACGGATTCCCTCACCGCCCGCTCGTGGCTCTCCTATCGCATTCGGTAGGGGAGCGTCGAGCCATTGTCTGGAGGGTATCACTTGACGGGACTTGGTGTCATACCTCGCTAAGAACTTGGAATCTGCACGCGACTGACGAATGGGCGAGGACCCCGTGTGCACAGGACTCTGCTGTAGAGAGCCACACGTGTGCTTGATCCTGGAGGGCACGCGAGTTTGCCCAACGGCCAAGCAAGCAAGCTGGCTTCTGGGGCACTCAGGATAGACTTGGTCCGCCAGGTCGTCTCGTCATCCTTGGCAGCTTCATTGGGGCAAGGAACGACTTAACAATCTCGCCCCAGGGCGTTCGAGCGCAGTGGATCGAGTTACCAGCTGTCAAGCTGTTCCTCTTCACCGCGTGGGACAGACGCACGCGCCGGCATATCCAAGCATGGCATGGACGGGCTCATTCGGCAGTTCGGGTTCCCATGTCGGTAACGCGGCGAGAGCCCCCAGACTACCTACATAGCAGTCTAACACGCGAATGCCACTGACATCTTGCGCAAGGAGGCGTGCAGCTCCGAGCGGGCGGGGAAGCGATCGAAGCAGCCGACTGAACTCTGTGTGAGTAGTATCGTAGCTCTTGACATGAGAAGAAATGCCTCGCTCACGGATGGGGATCGAGAACTTCTGCTTAGATATCTACCAGGTATCGTACGGATACCTAGTGATCAACCGTCATCTAATAACATACATGTAGGTACTCATATTGTTAACCTGCCTGGCCGGGAGCTGCGCTCGTTGGCGGCGAGATCAGCAGTTGGCAAGCCGTCGAAGACTGACGAGGAGTGGCTGTTGGGACATCGTGTACGACATGAACAACAACTAGAAATAACTTCCCCTGCTGCTCCTGTTAACGGAGGCCAGAAAGAGTGGTGCAGCGATTGGGTCCCGTTCCTATCGGGCTTGCCTCGGGTTGGAGCGGAACCAAGACAGAAGAAGACTCCTAGATCGGCCGAGGGGCACGAGTAAAGTATTATTTATTCGTATCTGTACTCGTAGGGGCTCAGGCATCGCTAACTCGGCTCCGCAAGCACGGATTTCCAGAAACTGGGTCAGATTGCCATCTAGAACCAGCCGGGGCCCGTCCCACCCACACTACCGTGACTACTACGCCTACCCTGCATTTCCACGCAGATAAAAGTGGAATAGGTTTGTGGACCCCTAGTGATGGTTTTTTTTTTTTCTTCTTACCTGCCCTCTCTTCCTTTCATACCGGTCTCTTTCTCTTTCTTGATCATGTCTCGGAGGACTCTCAGTGCGTGAGGAGCAGCCACAAAGACGGAGGAGAAGGCACAGGCGAGGCCAGTGCGAGCAGTGGGAGCGCCGGGTCTGGCCGAACGTCCCCATCATTTTCCATGTGCGTACGAGTACTCCATACCTCTCGTAGGAGCCACCAAGGCCAGACGGGTCGTGACTGATGAGATCCAGTCTTATCGTGGGCTCAGAAGAAGTCCCGCAGTAGAAGAAAGCGGGCCGCGTCAAGACAAGCCTCGCTGCGCCGTGTTGTGCTCCGGCTCGGCGCGGCTGACTACCCACACCTTTACTTCATTCCCCACTCGATACTGCTGGTTTGTGTGTTCCTCCTCGGCAAGGGAGCCGGGATGAGGGAGCCGGGAGCCTGATCACGGGCTCTCCTCATGATTTCAATTTTATATCGACAAGCTATTCCACCGGTGCTTGTCTTCTCTCGTCCCCAGGATCGACCACTGACAGGAACCCTTGATGAAGATTGTGAGCGAGCGTGCCACCGCGAGAAAAACGAGCACGACCACCTCGCCCACTGCCTCTACGAGTAGATGAGGTCGAAGGTAGACGACGACTGAACTACGAGCAGGCAAAATCCCCACGAGCCGGATACCGCTCTCCTTGGCCTCGACGACTTTGGTTCTCTCTCGTGGCTGGCTGGCTGGCTGCTTGGCTGTCTCGCTGACCTTGCGCCATTCCGATCATCGTCTTCTGGCCCTTACCTTGCCTGGCCTGACCTGACCTGACCTGGCCTGTCGTGGCCTCTCCTGTGCGGCTTGCCACACGAGCTCGCCATGGGCGTCTATGACACAACAACGGCCGGTCTGTCCGAGCCGCCGTCGAAGCGATGGTCCATCACCAAGATGCTATCGGGCACTCCGGTCGAGCTCCGGGGCGTCATGCCTGTTCTCTTGGAGGATAGGACATCCACGCAGTTTTCCAGCTACTTTACGCTGTGGTTCTGCATGAACGTCAACCTTCTCCCGTGAGTCTCCCCCCGATCAAGTACCTGACTGTCCTGGTGCCCGATCAATTACTGTCCCGGTGCCCGATCAATTACTGTCCCGGTGCCCGTCAAGAACTGTCCTGTGCCCGTCAAGTACTGTCTTCCACCCAGTATCGAGGTTCCGTATGGAATGGAATTGGACGTATGAACCGACCGACTGACTGACTGACTGATGATGATTCCCCAGCATCACCTTTGGCCTCCTCGGCCCGATGTATGGGCTCAACCTCCGCGACAGCGCGCTCACGATCCTGTTCTTCGTCCTCCTGACGGCGGCGATCCCGGCGTACCTGGGCACGTTGGGCCCCAAGACGGGTCTGCGGCAGATGATCCAGGCCCGGTACAGCTTCGGGCGGTACATTGTCTCGATCCCCATCGTCCTCAACGTGGCCACCCTCGTCTGCTTCTGCGTCATCGGCTGCGTCGTCGCCAGCCAGTGCCTGTCCGCGGTCGCCGGCGGCCAGCTGTCCGTCGCCGTCGGCGTCGTCGTCGTCGGCATCGTCGGCACCCTCGTTTCCTTCTGCGGCTACCGCGTCCTCCACCACTACGAGCGCTGGGCCTCCATCCCCGCCCTCGTCTGCTTCGCCGTCGTTGCCGGCTGCGGCGGCCCCAGCCTCGGCCAGCAGGCCCCCACCGAGCCCGCCACCGCCGCCGCCGTCCTGTCCTTCGGCATGAACATTGCCTCGTACATGATCCCGTACGGCGCCATCGCCTCCGACTTTACCACCTATTTGAGTCCCAAGGTGCCCACGTATGCTCGACTCTCCCCGTTTCACTGTCCTCTCCCCCCCCTCCCCGCCTTTCAATATCCGCCGTGCCATGTATCCAAAAGACAAGAAAGAAAAAAATACTGACTACACGATTCCCCCGCCTCAGATGGAGACTATTCTTGTATGGCTACGCCGGCCTGGTGATCCCGGCAGTGCTCTTAATGACGCTGGGCGCGGCCATGGGCGGAGCACTCCCGAGCATCCCTGAGTGGCAGCAGGGCTACGATACGACGGACGTGGGAGGCGTCCTTGCTGCCATGCTGACCCCCGCGGGCGGCTTCGGCAAGTTTGTGGTTGTCGTCCTCTCCCTCACCCTCATCGGCAACCTGTCGGCGACCATGTACGCCATCACCCTCAACTTCCAGATCCTCGTGCCCCAGCTGATGGTGGTGCCCCGCTACGTCTTCTCCATCATCGTGGCCGCCATGTGAGTCCAGTAGCCCCGCGCCCCTTCTCCTCCCCATCGCCCCGGCTCTGGGGCTCGCGGTGCTGACCGACCCTTCCTTCCCAGTGTCATCCCCGTCTCCGTGACGGCGGCCGACAACTTCTACGGGAAGCTGCAGTACTTCATCGCGCTGATCGTGTACTGGTCCGCCGCGTTCGTCGCCGTCGTCATCGTGGAGCACCTCGTCTTCCGCCGCCGCCGGCACGACGCCTACGACCCGGACTCGTGGAACGCCGCGTCCCGCCTGCCGTGGGGCGCCGCGGCGCTCGCGGCCAGCGCCCTCAGCTTCGGCCTGGTCGTGCCGAGCATCGCGCAGACGGGCTTCACGGGGCCCATCGCGCAGTACACCGGCGACATCGGCTTCGAGATGGCCATGGCCGTGACGGCGGTTCTCTACGTCCCCCTGCGCGCGCTGGAGAAGAGGCTTTCGGGGAGGTGAAACAGATGATCAGGATAGGGATGGTCTCCTGGACACACATATGTCAGCCCATCATATTCGGAAGAGCCTTCTCAAGCAGCCTTGTCACCGCCCGGGCCTAGAGCGTGTTTTACGATCGAATCAGAGAGAGCGAAGCAGGTTCACCGGCTTAACAGCAAAGTCCCACGCCGGCGAGATATCGTACCCATTTGTGACGCCAGCTACCAGAAAACGCATTGCGCGGTTGGGTGCCATATGTGTGAGCAGGGTCTTTTCCCTGTCTCAGGCACTGTCGGCTATGGCATGCAGTGACGATCAGAGCAAGGAACCCGGGATATCACGACCAGAAAGATCCCATGACGTCTCGAACCAGCTGCGACATCGACCGAAAAACCAGCTCGCCACATGAATGACACATGAAATTGAGGCCAATTTTCGGCCTCAAGACCAACCGCTGGGGGCCGATGACTGAGGGTCAGCAAGAGTTGCCACGAGCTTGTTGCTTGGCCCAGTGATATGAGGCTGCGGTCGCTTGCCACGTCAGCGCACGGGACAGAAGAACAAGATGTTTCTAGAAATAAATGGCCTTGCAAGTTCTGTCAAATCAACACACGAAGCAGCGCCGCCAAGACCTGACGACATCTTTCAGAGTGGCCCGCGAGGCTTGCTTGATCTTGTGGCCTGTCTCACTCGTGCAAGGGTCGCGTCATTGAGGCTGTGCACCGCCCGCCACGGATTTGTCACGCAAGGCAGACTGACTGCACGGCACATGACAAGCTGCCGTACGCCACTCTCGAATCCTGAGAGGTAAATACCTGACTTTCATATATCACAGCTCGATATCAGATATCAAAACCACCGTAATACCTTCGTGTTGTACTTGTTTACTGTCCGCATTCATTCATCTCTTTGCTCTTGCCATCACGGCAACACAGGAACACCACAACACACAACACCGAGCATACAACAGCACAGCAAGGCGTCTCCCACGTTATTTTCCCTCTTCTTTTTTATTTTTATTTTCGCCCATGGCTTCATTGTTACTCGCTGCCCCCTTCGTGGCAGCCGGGGCCTACAGCTACCGCAAGCACCGCAAGGCCAAGAAGCAGGCCGCCGTCATGGGCGGCGCCAAGCACCCGTCCGCCTCTGCCAAGGGGGGTTACCTGTCGAAGGAGGACATCCGCGCGTTCTACACGCAGGCGCTGGACGAGATCACCGAGGCGCGCGCGGAGATGGAGGCGAGCGCGCAGGCCGACGGGGCGGTCCCCGTCGTGCTGTCGCACTACATCCGCAACGGGCGGCTGCAGCACTGGGTCATCCACGCGCACGGGCACAAGTACGAGCTGAGGCAGACGGCGGCGGGCAGCAAGAAGGGGGAGAGGAAAGAGGAGGAGGAGAAGAAGAGGCGCTACCGGTACAACATCGCGGCGTCCGAGTACGACGCCGAGGCGCGCCGGCAGTCGGTCCTCCGCCACTACTCGCCCGAGGTGGGCCACTACTTCTACAGCGTGGTCGGCTGGACGTCGCTGTCGCGGGCCCAGGTCGACGCGGCCTGCGCGGACGTGTTCGCCGGCTTCGGCGCCTACGACCTGCTCCTCAACAACTGCCAGGACTTCCTGCGCGCCTTCGCCGACCGCATCGTCACCCGCCGGGCCCCGGACTGGGACTGGTTCCGCCGCCACGGCGTCGCCGCGTACCGGTACTCCGAGGGGCCGCGCCTGGACGACGACGTCGTCTTCGCCCAGGTGTGGGCGAAGCAGCTGAGGAGGGAGAGGGACGGTTACCACCACCGCCGCCAGTCGGCGGAGCGTCGCGAGGCCCAGAAGCTGATCGACGAGCTCGAGACGTTTATTAGGAACAGCTTGCCTGTGGGAAGGGGTCCGGACGGCGGAGATGGTCATGATGGGGGCCACGACGGGGGCCACGATGGAGGCGGCGGCGGCGACGGGGGCTGCTGAAACCTCACTGTCGACTTACTTGCCTACTACCTACCTTTATTGCATATATCATTGAATACCTTAATCAGTACATATGTGTGAGATACCGTTCAGATTAGGCCGTGTCTATCCTGTCCCAGAACAGTTCAAGTACATTGAGTAATTAATTCAGTAAAATAAACGATGGGCTCGCTGTCATGTTGCTTAACGCGTGGACACATCATGTTGGTCGGCTTCAGTGACCTGGGCATTGAGCAATCTCCTTGTTGTGGTTGAAAGATCGCAGCGAGAAACGGCCGGGGCTGACACCTCACATGATTCTCGATCTCGCGGCTCTGGCATCCAAAGGAGCTGATCCCGGACATCACGTGGCATTTTTCAAACAGCACATATGACTGACATCCATCGAAAGCATCCGAGTATTCCTGTAATATATGGTACCTGGGTAGGTACTTAGCGAAGGTGGAATGTGGTGTGTGTAAAAGCCGGTCGGTCCATCTAGCTCTTTCCATTCTGCCTGGGATATTTCCCTCCCGGTCGCTCCTTCCACTAATGCTCTCGAAGAAGCGCTTTGAACTCGAAGCTTGGGGCGATAGGTACCGTATGCTGATGAGATACATGCAATAATGAGCCTTAATATGTGCGTTCGATCAACTCCAAGAGGTACCTCACCTCGGTGAGATGACTTGCAAACCACCCGCACCGGGTGCGACCGGAATAGAAGTGAGCATGGAGCAGGGAGCAGGTCAGCCATCTTTGCGCTTTCGATATTTGGCTTCACGTCGACCCAAACTTTACCATCCCCCCTTATCGAGCCTCACTCACTTGACCCACCAAAGACTCCCCGCGAGATCATCTGAATTCGGCAAATTCGCCTCCTCGTGGCACGTCTCCTCGCATCATTCCCCTGTGTGAGCCAGGGGGTTCCTGGCGGGAATGGCCGTGGTGGCGGAGCGATCTCCGATGGCAAAGCCGGCCTGGTGACGAATGGACATATCTCTGGCCTCGCCGCCAGGCCCGTTGCCCCTCTCCCGAGCAGCTGCGTGAAGAGCTACGGCAGACAATAAATGTGGTTTTGCGAGTTGGGCCCCCAAATTTCCTGGTTATTCGCGTCATCGCCCGGGAGCTATTTCTCTCGGTCGTATAGCCATTGCGGCAGCAACAATCAACGAGCGGAATGTAGGAAGTATGTGAGTGTGGAAGCCTGCAACGCCCCCTTGTGAAGACTCACTGACCGGTCACAGGACGGGTCACACGGCGGCGCAGATAACCTGTGTCACTGTCACGCTCGACTGGGGTCGATGTTGCCGTTTCTATCGCACTTTCGCCTCCGCCAACCGCGAGCGGCCGGTCTCTGATGCCGTCAGTCTCTGATAAAGACTCGGCAGACCGCACCGTCATAAACCCTGCCGAATATGAGTTGACGAATGCCTCCCCTGGAACGCGGCAGATCATACACTCGAGATGAAATCCACGGCGCCTGCTCAACGGCTGATGCCCAAGCGTCCAAGCGCAGACGCCTCACAGAACAGCAGCAGAGACAGCAGTAGTGGTGTCAGGAAGTTCGAGAAAGCGCACCAAGCATGCAAGGCTTGTCACAGAGCCAAGACAAAGGTAGACGCTTGAGCACCTGGACTTGACGCATTCCCCGTCTGTCTGAACAGCGGATGCTTCAAAACGAGAACATAGTTGACAAAGTCAAAGTGTGACAGGCAGACCCCTTCGTGTGGTCTCTGCAAGAGCAGAGAGAGGCCATGCGAATACACCGATCCAACCGAGGCGGGGAGGCCGGGCTACCTGGCCATGAAAGCGCGTCTGAAGGCTTACGACAGTCTGTTTGAAAAATTGAAGGGTGCTTCTGCTGAGGAAACCAAGTCGATTCTGGCTGAGGTGTCGATATCTGAGCCTCCTCCCCGGGCCGAGGCCGCTAAAGGAGACTCTGGGCTTCCATCGTCGCGCACAATCCCCCCAGGCGACGCCCCGTCATCAAGCGGGCTGTCGATTATGCAGCAGCGCTCCACAAATGCCACGGATGCCACGGCCGCGCCCGCGATTACGGCTCCTCTCTTTCTGCCTCCACCTCTGCCTCCGCCTCCGCCTCTACCTCCGAATGCAGGCCCATTAGTGCCCGAGTTCGATGTCGCTCTGATCCTCAACACCCCAGAAGTTGACTATGCCATCCAGTCCTTCTCGGGTGGCAGCGGGAATCTGTTTCACGTGTTCACCACGCCCCAGCTGGAGCAGTTGAAACGCGATCTGCGGGGCTTCCCTCGATCAACGCGATCCAGCGTGTGCAAGAGCAAGGTCTGTTGCTTGGTCGCCATTGTGGCCGTCGGTTTCCAGTACAAGAAGGGCGACTACGCACGTCACTGCCAGCCTCGAGACGACAGACCCCAGGCCTACTACGAGATGGCCAAGAGCAGTCTCGAGGATGTGATCCATGAGAGTCCAATGGACGCCGTCAAGGTGTGCGTCCTAATGGCTATGTACAACATCTTTAACAAAGCAATGGTCGCCCTTGTCTATGTTGGTAAGTTCCGCACCCGTTCTTCTGCGCCAACCGTCCAAGAGCAATACCAGCCATTCTGACGGCGGCGGCAAGACATGGGCTTAAATCTCGCCCGTCTGCATCGTCTCCACGAGAAGGAGTATCAACATCCCAGCTGGTCCAAGGAGGACTGGAACGGGTACCGGAAAGCTTGGAGAGCTTTGATGTTCATGTCCAGGTACTGCGCTCATCCCCAGTTGGCCGAATGCTGTGGCTCACGAGGCCAGTTGGCTTTCCACGACTCTTGGATACATACCAGGCAATGATCTATTCTCGCGTGATGTGCCGGTGAGTTCCTGTTTCTCTGGTCAATCGTTCTGCATGTGGAGCTAAGTCTATAAGCTTTCCGAGGTGGAAATCGAGCCATCCGACGACATATCGAACAGTCAGTTGCCCCAACCGTCGCTGTGCCCCCAGCCCCGTTCTCTCAATGCACAGATATCTGGATACCAACTCTGCAAATAGTCGTCCAAAACGAACTCACGAAGATCGCGCTCCTCAAAGCCAAGATCATGCGCATGCACATGGCTTTTGGCTCCATCAGCTTCAGAACCATGGAATCCATTCTGGAGGACCTTCAAGGCTGGTACAGCCAGCTCCCGCAGGTCATGAAGATTGAGAATCTGCACTGCGAAATCTCCACCGAGGCGCGAAGAACCATATACCACGTCCACCTCCTCTACCTGGGAAGCATCATCCTCCTCTACCGCCGAATTGCTTGCCATGTGGTCCAGTCGTATGGGCTTGACGAAGCCCGGAACATTCATCCCACAGGCATCGACCAGCTGGCCTTTGAACATGCCATTCAAGGCTTCGTGGCGGCCAAGCACTCCGCGAGGATCTTGTCTCTTCTCTTGTCGGAAGATGGCATCTTTCGAAAATGTTGGCTTGTCATGCAAGTCCTCCCCTGATCTTTGCTTCGGTCCGCTCGCCCGTTTCTGACAGCTCTACCAGATTTCAAGCCTATACCTCATGCACCGTGATTCTCCAGGGAGTCTGCCAGAAGCAGATGCACAGAGCACAGCCCCATGAGTGGAGTGAGGACCTTGCGGCCGCCCGGCAATGCCTGTCCATCCTCAGTTTTTGCGGGTAGGAAGACGCCGTCGCGTCCAAATTCTACGAAATCTCGCGCAGGGCGTACGAGAAGCTGTGCTCGTTCGTCCCCGACCCGCAAAATACAGATGGCCGCGAACTCCCTCGAGAGTTCTTATTGACTATGAGCCCCGATGGCTCCGAAGAACACATGAACCTCTCCATTCGGCTCTTGGCCATACTCTGCCAGCCCTTTGGGGGTCTGAGCAACTACGAGCACGCAATTGGCGACTTCGAGTCGAACGGGGAGCTCGAGTCGAGCAAGTACGGAATCTGGAGGCTCATCGAGAGGCTCGACTGGGACATGGAGCGCAAATCGCCCTTCCAGTGGACTACAGAGCCGGAGCGACTCGGCCTGGGGGACGAGAATGAACTGTTTGGCCGCTTTCCCGAATTCTCGCGCCCAGCCACCCAAGGCTTTTTCATCGGCAGCTCGCGGCCCAGTGGATGGACCATGTTTCCGAGTCAGCCCTGGTGGCTAGCCAACGGACAATGATCTGCGCAATGCGATTATTCTTAAGACATCTCGTCAATCTTCAAGCAGAGACTGCAAAGTAGTTGTAGTAGTTGGCATCAATCATCCAGGAGAAAAAAGGACGAAGCCAGCCCAAGGGTTTCGACGACAGCCGAAAATCCGACTGAGCCAGATTAGGTACCCTGAGCCGACTGATCTATATGAACATCGTATGGCCCTACAGAACACTGTCTCAGGCGGAACAATCTCGCCGCGAGATCAAGCCATAATGGAAATATCGACTGAGGAAAACGCAGGCCAAAGCCAGAAAAGCTACAGAGCAAAAGGCTAGCCCAAGAGCTGGTACGTACCCACGTCGCGACCGCATTTCGCCATGAGACTGCATGTGACAGACGAACAGACTTCAGTTCTATTAGCGGGCGCCTCGAGACTCCCTTTCGTGAAGTATCAGCATTCTCACCGGGAGCTCTCATCAATATCTGCGCCACGAAGGCGTTTCTAGAGGGCGATGAGACCGGCGATAGCGGCAAGTGCAGCCTAAAAGAGGGGCACCTTAGTGGTGGTGTTGGTTGTGGAGCTGGAGATCGGGAAAGTCAAGGTGTGAGTTAAACGCAGCGGGCATGTATGTATGCCCGAGTTGATGGATGGAAAATGTTGGATTTGTTGGCGTGTTATGGATTTGGCAATGCGCATTGCTGGATAATGTCGTCAATCTATGGCCACAACTCATCCCTTGTATACACAACTCGCCCGTCCACCACATGTCTTCGGTGGACCCTTTTCGTGACACGGAAGTATCGTAGTCCCCGGTGCCGTCAGCTGTGAGCCCAGATCGTGGCTCATCACTGCACGGGACGCTCGCTAGACGGACAACCTCGTGGGACGCTCCTGCGTCCCATCCGCAACCCAACGGCTTCATACTCGTCCGGGATGGCGCTGCGCTGTTGGGCCGGATTGTGGGAGGTTAAGTGTAGCCTCGAACCTGTCTGACACCGGCTTCTGGGTTTAGCTTGGTAGGATTGACGCCGGCCAGGCGAGTCACTCGCACCACATGTAGCATTGGCATGGGCATGGACACGTTTTGTCTGGCTGCAGCCGAGAAATTGACCTCGGCAACAGGTAGAACTTGACACTGTTATGATCTCGTCGGCAAAATCACAGACCAAGGCATATAGTGGACGCAGCAGTGTCAAACGGAGAGGTGTGTGCTATTAGAATAGGTGGCTGACAGAGCTAATAGAGCTCCTTGTGCTTGCGCTGAGGTATGAGGGCAAGTGTTCGTTCAGAACCCGGCCTGGCCATCTTCAACAATTAGGCTCTCCACGGTGTCCTGCCAGCTGCGCAAAAGATCCCTGACGGACTGTTCATACTGCGGCATGGAAACGACAGCCGCGGCAAATGAACCACCCTTGCCGAAGGACTGGCTCGTCTCGTGCTGTTCCAATTTGCGGACGTCAGCTTCGATTCTGCCGAGGACTTCAGATGTCTGCTTGTCAAAGTTCAGACCGCAGTCTTCCATCTCGCCCAGCAGATTGAAGACTCCCGAGAGATTGCCGTATCTGGCCCAATAAATGTCCATGAGTTGGTTGTAGAATGGTGTCGTTACACCGAGTACCTGCGACTCAAGACTGATAGCCTTGATGCGCGGCAGGATGGAGAGTGCTAGCGGGGAGGATGCGCGGAACGCCGTGTGCAGGCGGCGCAGGGTAAGGAGAAGATATGCAGGGTAGAGAGGGCCGTAGACATAGAGGTCCAGTTTGTCTGCTTTGCCGGTCGTGGGTTGGGACTCCGTGTTGCCCTGATCTTTCAGCAATGCCTGCTTCGCATTCTTCTTCTGGCGGTTCGTGGCTTTTCGGAATGCGGAAACGGCGTCTTTGTAAGACTTGGTTTCGTTGGCGTCGAGCCATGCTCGGACCCATGTGTCCTTATCCTCCAACAGCTCCGCGCCCCAAGAGCCAGGCGGCTGTGGGGGCTCGGCGATGCCTAGCTTTTTCGGCAGAGAGAAGACCTCTTCTTCCAGCACGTCCCAGAGCTCTTGATCGGTCGCCGCGGATATGATGAGCCTCTCAACGCGCTCCCGCTCAGGCAAGCGTTGCCGCTCGAGTTCGCGGGCGTGGGCTTCGGCTTCGGCGCGGACCCTCTCAACAGTCTCGTTGTCTTCGGCTGTATCGCGGCCCGCTGGACTGGCCTGGGGAATCTGGCCGAAGGGGCTCTGAGCACCAGCGCGCAGGTTGGGAAGAGACTGAATAGTGTTGGGGTCCAGTCCCCGAGCAGGATCGGAGCGGCTGGCTTCTTTGGAAGCTTTGTGCATGGCCAGCAGGGCCGAGAGCGAGGTTGTCGAGGTTGGGTCGTCGAATGGGGAGCCTGGTGTCGAGTCGTTGGCCCTGTTGTAAGCGGGCTTGAGACCGCGAGCCTTGATGTCGGCGAAGATGGTCTCAAAGGTCTGCCGTTCGGCAGGGGTGATGGTGCTGCGGGCGTTGTGCTCGGGTTCAGGCTCGAGTGGTGCGCCCTCCTCGTCGACAAAGGGGATCTCCTGGCCCCCAGCCCGCAGCGCCGAGGTCGTGTGAACCGACCGACGAAGGGAGGCTAGCGGGGCCCGAGGCCGTGAACGGGACAGGATGGTCCTGGTCTGGTAAAGAAAGGGCAGCAACGTGGAAGGCATAATGGCCGATGCGCTGGGCGCAGTTTGGTCTTTTTCTTTTATCTCAAGTAATGCGGGATGAGACGGACTTGCGGCGAGAAGGAACGAGCGCTGGGCAATGCAGGAGCAGGGCTAGAAAGAGAAGGGTATGATGCAGACGGAGCTTGCGGCTGGTGATGGGCATCAGAGACATGATCGAGTCGAGGTTGCGAAATTTGGCGGGTGCTTACAGCTTGCAGGGCGACGCGACTGCGCGGTGGTTATCGATAGCAGCACAGGCTACGCGCGCGCGGGTACAAGAGTTATTAGGCACCTCATCGTACTGCCTGGGCGATATGGGGTGCAGGTACCTGCATTGAGCGCTGAGGCTCCAGGGCTTGTGCAATGGACATCCATGGAGATCCACAGGTGAGGTCCTGGGGGTGTGGGGTGCGAGTGCTCGTACTTACGGCCGCCGGCGGGTACGAGCATGAGAGAGGTACGAGCTGGAGTACTCAGTGGGCGCGACTTGAGATTCGCGTCCAACGCGTGTGGCTTTAATTGATTTTCGTCATGACTCCTGGCGCGACCCTCACTCGGGAGTCCATTGCTGCGCGCCCCTCAGGAACACCTGAAATTCACACCTGGCCCAGGCAGCCTTTACTGGTATACTGACAAGCAGTTGGATTTATTCTCGGTCTCATCGCTCTCTTCTTGATTCTGGACGCCATACTGCCAACCCCGCCACCCTCATTGCTCCGCAGCCCCTCCGCCCTCTTACACGCTCTTCACCTGCCCACCATTGTCGTCGCCCTGCCCCCCTTGCGTTTTCCGACGCTCGTGACAGCCCGCCGCCGATATGGCGCCAGGACTCAGCGCCTTCGAGGCCAAGAGGCGCGAAAACGTCGCCAACAATGCCAAGCTGCTCAAGGACACCGCCCAGATCGGCGCCAGCATGCGCAAGGCCGCCGCCCCTCCACCGAAACCCGCCGCCCCCAAGAAGCGCAAGGCCGCCGCCGAGCCCACCCCCAAGACCCGTATAATGCCCACGCGCCAGAGCCGCCGACTTGCCGGCAACGAGGCCGACACGGCCGAGCTCAAGGCCGAGGACCTGCCCGTCAACCTCCAGCCCGCGCCCGCCAAGCGCGCCCGCGTCGCTGGCGACCTGGCCCTTTCCAACCTGCAGCTCGAGGGCCAGCGCTGGTCTGACGGCGACGCCCTGGCCTCTTTCGCACGTGGGGCCCAGCCCGGCATGCGGACATTCACCGACGACGACATCAAGGACACATCCGACGAGAAGCTCAAAGACCTCAGGAAAGGAATGAACGAGCTGGCCTTGTACGACGGGTGGCAGCCCAATGGTACGTCTGCGCCCCGCGTGGTTCCGATCTGCCGCTGACACACTCCCAGATATCAAAATAACCCCGGAAAGAGTGTATGCCCTCACATTTCATCCGATGCTCGACAAGCCCATTGTCCTTGCTGGCGACAAAAAGGGCGCCCTGGGCATCTTCGACGCGTCACAGGAAGCTCCCGAGTACCCCGAGGACGACGACGAATATCAGCCTCCTCTGCCGAAGATCGCGGCCTTCGAAGTCCACAGCCGCACCATATCGTCCATTAAAGTGCCCATGTTCGACACGAATTCGATCATTACCAGTTCTTACGACTCGTCAATACGCTGTCTCGACTTACCCACACAGGTTAGCAGTCAGTTGTGGCAGCCAGACGACGAAAGCGAGGACCTGTCTATCACTTGCCTGGACATCTCGCCCGAGACCAAAGACACTATTTACTTCTCGACCATGGAGGGATCCTTCGGCAGATGCGACCGGCGCTCCAAAGACAAAGCCGAGATATGGACACTCACAGACAACAAGATTGGCGGCTTCTCCGTCCACCCTCTACTGCCTCACCTTGTGGCAACCGCATCCTTGGACCGGACTCTCAAGGTCTGGGATCTACGTAAGCTACCCATTCGCCACATGCCGTCCTCAGAGGCCACCGCTGACCAACAATTTCAGGCATGATCAAGGGCAAAGGCGAGGATGCTCATCCCGCGCTACTGGGCGAGCACAACTCGCGCCTGTCGGTGTCGCACGCCTCTTGGAGCCGGGGTGGGCACATTGCCACGTCGTCGTACGACGACACGGTTAAGATCTACGACATGTCGGACGCGACGAAGTGGAAGGCAGGCAAGGAGCTGGAGGGAAGTGTGTTGGAACCCGCGAGCACCATCCGGCATAACAACCAGACGGGCCGCTGGGTTACCATCCTTAAACCGCAGTGGCAGATCAGCCCGGCGGATGGTGTCGACAAACTGGCCATTGGCAACATGAACCGTTTCATTGATATTTACGACAGCAAGGGCGAGCAGCTGGCGCAGCTCGAAGGCGATGGCATCACCGCCGTCCCCGCCGTCGCCGAGTTCCACCCCACCAACAACTGGGTTGCCGGCGGCACCGGCAGTGGCAAGCTGTGCCTGTGGAAGTGAGCGAGCTGCGTTTCGGAAGCGGCTCAATGAGGAATTCGGCGCACTCTTAGGAATACTGGGCGGGGCAGCTTGGATTGCCAATTGTGTTCTTATTTATATCCAGGTGTGAAGGCTTATGGCGTTACATAGCGCAAAGGGTGGCCATCAGGCCAAGTTCCCGGGTTAGATCTTTACTATCGAGTCACTTGTCTAGAACCGCATAACTCGGAATATCCAACTCGGAGCATTCTTGACTTTCTCCGCTGTGAGAAGAAAGAGGATACAGGCCAGGGATCCAAGCCATCGTAGTTGACACAGACAAAGACGCGCAGACAAAGCTTACAAGTATGGAAGCGCCGAATGCAGTATCAGCTCGGCGACTCGGGCCCTTTGTCATTGAGTTGATGGCTGGTAATTAGACACCTCGAACAGAGCTTCGATGCTCTTTGGCTCATGCGATAACACAACTGTACCTCTTTCCTCGGCAGCTTTAGAGCAAGTTCCTTGTGCCACCCTCCGACATTCATCATCCTTCCCGTACAGAAGACACACCCAGACACAGCCCGAAGCCAAAGAACCTTCGCCGACGCAGATCATGCCCCGAGTCACCTTCTACCCTCAACCGGCCAGACCCGACCCGCGACGTCCAGAACCCTCACAACCCACCACCGCCGAAGCCAACGGCGCGGCAGACCCGGCGTCGCAGTACCGTCGCCTCGTCGCCGCGTTTCTGGCCCAGGCTCACGCGGCCCTGGCCGACTGCGACCGCGCGGCGAGCTCCTGGGGCCAGGACCCGCAACTCGCGCCGCCTCGCTTCCTTCACCTCCTGGCCGGCGAGCAGCACCACCACCGCCGGCCCTCAGGCGCCGACGTGGAGGCCCTCTTTGACGCCCTGCGCGCCTTCCCTTCCATAGGCCGCCTCAAGATCGAGCTGCGCGGAGTCCGGCAGCAGCACCGACAGCAAAAGCGACAGGCAGCCGTCGACCGTGGGGCAGGGCGAGGGCTGCTTTTGGGCAAAGAAGAGGACGAGGAGAATGGGGCCAATGGCTCGATGGGCGTCTCTCGCGCCTCGGGAAGAGCGGCAACCACCGGCGCGTGGTCGCTGCTGACGGTGCTGCTGCCGCCCGCCTCCCGCGCGCTGTGTAGGTCCCTGGCGACCTGTCTGGCGGCGGAGCTGCTGAGCCGCGCGTTCGTCCGCCTCGACGAGCACGAGCAGCAGCGGGAGCAGCAGTGGGCGCCAAGGGGCGGCGATCGTGCCGACAACGACAACAACAGTGGCGGAAGCGGCAGCGGATGGATGCCACAGGCGATCAACGCGGCGGCGGTCGTCGCGGTGATTGCCGTGTCCACATACGGCACCGCCGCCTTCGAACCGGCGGCGGCGAGGGCGAGGGCGCGGCGGCAAGGTCTTATCAATATGGCAGTGTTCGCCGCCGCGCAAGCCGTCTCTTGGGCTCTCGGTCGACTGCTCACCGCCGTACCCTTGGCTGGTGTGTTGTTCGTCGCGGTGGTCATATCTTCGGTGTGAAGATGTTGCGCAGCCTGGCTTTTACATTGGTGCAGGATGAACGAGCTACATTCTTATCGTTGTCATGCGTGTAGTCTTTGGGCTGTTCTTACACAAAAGTATTTGGCACTTGGTGTCCAGTAATGAAGGCTGGAAATTATTGTAGGGAACCAAGCCCTCCAGTCATATTAAACGTCTTTGCTCGTCGTGCCCAACGGTGGTTGATTCAAGAGCGCACCGCGAAGTCATCCAGTCGTTATATACAATACATCCATCGCATTACACATTACACCATTAGCACGTCATCGTCCTCGCCATCACCCTCATCATCATACTCGACCCTGCTTAGGAAAGGGCTCTGCAACGCTTCCTCGGCGCTGATACGCGAGGCGGGATTTGGGTCCATGCACTGGCTCAGAAAATGGATAGCCATTTGCTCGTCCTCGGTCAGGGGCGCTTTAGGGCTGGCATCGCTGCGGCAGGTGCTCCAAAGCATGATCTTCTCGAAGGAGAAGCCATTCTGGCTGATGCTCGGAATGTTGCAATCGAACATACAGCCGTGAAGATGTGCGGCCGTCTTCATCTTGCGGGTGCCGAAGATGGTAGCGATCTCGATCAGAGCCTCCACATCGTCGGCGCTGTTGAAGAAAGGGAAGCGGCGACAGAGTATAGTAAGCAGAATGACGCCTGCTGACCAGACATCGATCTTGGAGGTTTGGTCTGTGCACTTGAATAAAACCTCCGGGGCTCTGAAACCCCTGGTGCCGGCTCGGTTCGCTCGTCGGGACGGCCGTGTGTCGTTCTTGGGGAACCCATTCGCGGGTTGGCCAGCCAGAGCTGCAGCAAAAGCGGGCGAGCTTCGGATGCGGGCTTTCCGGGTTGAAGACTCCTCGTGGCACAGGCACGGTTTATAGTCCACGCCTTCTCTTTCAGCAAGGCCAAAGTCGACCAGCACTCCTCTCTTCTTATCAGGATCGTAGAGGAAGTTCGTAGGCTTGATATCGCGGTGTATGATCCCCTTTTTGTGCACAGCGGCCAAGGCGGTGAATAAGGAGCGGAAGTAAACCCGCATATCCTGCACCGTCATGTTATGATAGTACTGGCGGAAGTCCTTGTGGCGGAAATACGGAAGAATGGCAATGACTTGGTCGGCTTCCCTGAAGGCGGTAATCAGGGGACAAACAGAGTCGGAATCACGCAGGTCGTGCAGCAGGTCGAGCTCATTGTGGATGCGGGCGGGAGAAGAGGTGACGTAGATCTTCTTGATGGCGACAAACTTGCGCTTCCTCCGCCGAGGCGGTGCTTGCGAGTTGGATCTCGAGTTCGAGGTCGCTTTCAGTGGCAGAGGGGCCCATTGGCCCTCCTTGGCGTCAAGGTCCCACTGGTTAACATATTGATAATACTGGATGTCTTCGGCCTTGTACACAGTCGAGAAAGTCCCTGCAGTCAAAAGGTCAGCAAAGAACTATGCCCCGGGCAGCCTCGTATAGAGGGGCAGGTGACTGCTTACCTTCGCCTATACGTTTGATTAACCTGTAGTGTTGCTTGAAATCTGGGAATGTGTTCTGAAGCTTTTCCATATCGCCCTGCACAGTGGGGTCGATAGGTCCCTCATCACCCGACGGTTCGGTCTCGTAGTAGTCGTCTTCGTCGTCTGCGGTCTGGTTTTCGTCCTCATCCTCGTCCCCGTCCAGAGCCTGGTCTTCCAGTTCCTCGTCGCCGACTTCCTCAAGATGGTCTTCAAAGTCTTGCATGACATCCTCTTCTTCGGCATGTTGTTCCTCCTCTGCGGTCGGCGAGCGGGTAGAAGCGGATACTTCTGGCGCGGGCTCGGGTTGAGTGTGGCGAGCTGGTCGTTGTTCGAGTTGCCGGTCCTCGTGGATCAGAAAGGGCTGCTTGGCCACGCGCCGCCGATGAGGAGCCGACATGATCTTAGGGTCCTGGGAGACGCCGGGACACCGGGACACCGGGACGTAGCGATGAAGTCTTTCTGAAATGCTGACAGCCTGCGGCGGGTGCACTGCGAGGAGTTCCCTCGCTTGAACGGCGCGCGAGTTGAGGTAGGGACAGAGAAACAGGGCGGACAAGAGTGTCGCGGCTGAAGCCCGGCACGAAGGCAGTAGACAGAAGCAGAGGAACCGGATGCTTAGCCCAATGGCAAGGTCGAAGCCGGCTGTGAGGCGCGTGGTATCGTTGGAGTTGAGGGCTCAAGTAGTGGGCGCTCGCTCGTCCCGTCACTCGTAGAGCTCGCGGGCAGGCTTTACGAGGCGAGTAGGGCACTGCGGGCGGACCGACGCGTCTGGACAGGCCAGGATAGCGCGGCGATAACAGACGCTGAACGAGGGCGCCCCACCAGAACGCAGCGGTACGTACAGGGCTTTGGTGGGGATCTCCGCGCACAGACGGGCCAATGAGGGGCGCCTGGCGCGTCAGAAAGAGGAAACCAAACAAAAACAAATGAGCGGGCGGTTGCTAAGGAAAATGCAGTAGGTTATTAGGTACTCGTGCCTACTCAACAATAAGGCAAGGTACGACAACACTCGTACCTGCCTCATCTCGTGGTGCGCCTGCGACGACTCCGCCAGCAGGCCCGCATCGCACCTGCCCACACTGCCCTTTCGGCGCGTCATCGCCCCCGCCGCTCCGATACTGTCGCAAAACACCACCCAGCCCGCGACGGCATCCACGACAGCAACTTCCAGCTGCGGCTCGATTCGCTCCTTCCCGCTGCGACCCCGACGACTGTGGGGTAGATCCCGGGCCTGTACTCAACTTCTGGTGCTGACTGCCTTCACCCCGCGCCCTCCCCTCCTCTTCGCATCAGCACTCTGCGACGCGACGCCCCCTCGCCTCGCTTGCTGTCGCCGGCGCTCAGTCGCCACCACCCTTTGCCCACCATGGACGCAATCAACTTTGACATCAACGATGCGCTCAAGCATTACATGAGCGACCCCGCCGCCATCGCGACCCCTGAGGCCGACAGCGCCCTGGTCGACTGCGAGACGGATCCCGAGGCCCTGGCCAATATCGCCCTCATCAACCCCGTTCTCAACCCGATAGTCGATGCTGTTGCCGAGAACCCCGATGCCATCACCCGCAGTGCCTTCTTCGACTCGCTGCAGTTCTTGCTCAAATACACCCAGTTTCTCCCCACACACGCCCTCAGCAAGATCTTCGACCTGATCATGAGCGGCCTGTCTGCCGAGGCCGATGCCATCAACAGCGACCTCGAGAACCCCGACGAGCAGGAGATGATTGCCCACCACAAGTCGCTGCTCGAGATATACGGCTTTCTGCTGCAATGGACCATTGCCTGCGTCGAGACCAAGGCTGCCGAGAAGTCTTCCACGGCACCCGTGTCGCGGGCCAGGGGCAAGGGCGCAAAGTCCAAGACTGCAGCATCTAAGGACAAGGAGGCCAGCTGGGACAGTGCCGCGCAGCTGCAAGCCGCACTCGACGTCATGTCGAAATGTCTCAAGTTGAAGCTCGGCAGGATATTCCTGACCACCAGCGAAAGGGACAACTTCATTGGTCTGCTCACGAGACCCGTGTATTTGATCCTCGAAAGCGAGCAGCGCGCGAAGAACACCTCGATCAAGATGTACGCCTTCAAAGTCCTCTGCATTGCTGTGAAGCATCACGGCCACGGCTACGGTAAGCAACCTTGCTTATAGCGCCCGCTCTCGCGGTCGCGCGACACACATAGTGGAGGTGCTGACTTGAAGCACAGCTGCGCAAATCTCCATTGTGCAAAACCTGACATATTTCGAACATCTTTCCGAGCCCATGGCCGAGTTCTTGCACATATTGGCTGAGCAATACGACTACCCTCAGCTGGCGGACGAGATTTTGAGAGAAATCAGTAACAAGGAATTCAACACCAATGACACTAAGGGGCCCAAATCGGTGTCCTCGTTCATCATCAAGATCTCTGAGCTCGTACCCAGGCTGGTAATTAAGCAGATGACCATGCTTGCCAAGCAGCTAGACAGCGAGGTAAGCGGCCCTCTTCCCTCGCCGCACGGCTCTTCGCACTGACTATCTTCTTTTCCAGTCTTACACCCTCCGTTGCGCACTTATTGAAGTCTGTGGCAACATGATCGCCTTCCTCAGCAACCAAGAAGAACGTGGCGAGAACCATAAATCCCAGCTGAATGCGTTTTTTGACGTCCTCGAGGAGCGATTTCTCGACGTAAACCCCTACTGCAGATGCAGGGCCATTCAGGTCTACGTCAAGATATGCGACCTCGACCAAAAGTTCCCAAAGCGTCGGCAGAAGGCGGCGGAGCTTGCTGCGCGCAGTCTGGAGGACAGAAGCAGCAACGTGCGTCGGAATGCTGTCAAGCTGCTGGGGTCTCTGATCAAAACGCATCCCTTCACGGTCCTCCACGGGGCTCAGTTGTCGCGCAAGGACTGGCAAGAGCGGCTCGATAAGGTCGACGCCGAGCTGAGCGCCCTGAAGCCCCCTGCGGGAGAGCCCGGGCTGGGCGACGAGCCTGGCAACACCACCGTCGGCGACGTGGCCGACGAGCCAACAGAAATGGAGTCAGAGTCTCCCCAGAAGCCTCAAGACATGAGTGAAGAGAAGAAGGCCGAGATCATCCAAAAGGCACAAGAGGATGCTGCGACTTCGGAGGCAATCGAGAAGCTCACTCTGACCAAGCGATACTACACCGATGCCTTGAAATTCATCGAGGTCTTGCACAACTCCACTGGCACAGTCTGCCAGCTGCTTGGGGCTAAGAACAAGTCCGAAGTCATCGAGGCCATGGACTTCATGGAAATCGGCAACGCCTACAACATCGAAGACAACATGATTGGCATCCGGCGAATGATGCGTCTCATCTGGACCAAGGGCAACAGTGACGAAGGCAAGGGAGTACAGTCTCACCTCATTGACTGTTACAGGCGACTATTTTTCGAGGCGCCAGACTATTTCAGCCCCAGCGACGCAGCGGTCTATATCGCCCGCAACATGATCAGTTTGACGTCCGGTACCACCCCAGCTGAGTTGACCAGCTTGGAGCAGCTGCTGGCAACCATGATGAAGGGTGGCATGATCTCGGACCGTGTTGTCACCAAACTCTGGGAAATCTACGGGTACCAGAAGCGTGAAATTTCACGCTCTCAGCGCAGGGGTGCCATCATCGTTCTTGGCATGCTGGCCACTGCTTCGCCTGAAATTGTGGTCGGTGAGATGGAGACCATGCTGCGCACTGGTCTTGGTGCTCTGGGGAGAAACGACCCTCAGCTGGCTAAATTCACATGCATTGCCATCAGGCGCTTGAACCCCTCTGGCCGCCAAGCAAAGGACTCAACGGTCAAGTTCAGCCGCCTGCCGAACGAGCATGCGGTACTCCACAAGCTTGCAGCTATCACTGAGGTCCCCAGCGACAGCAAGGAGTGGTTTGGACTGGCCGAGCAGGCCATCAACGCCATCTACGCCATTGCCAAGCATCCCGACAGCCTCTGTTCGGACATAATCAGGCGACGAACAAAGTCCGTTTTCTCTGCTCAGAAGTCTCCCTCCGCCTCGAGACCGGTCACTCGGGATGAGGACGCGACAGTCACCATGAACGATCCCGCCGGCCTCACCCAAGGCATGAACACGATGGCCCTCAATGAGCCTACGCAGGCGGTCAACCAACCCGAGGTCCCGGTGGATCCGAAAGAGAAGCCTGGTATCACACTCTCGCAGCTACTCTTCATTGTGGGCCACGTGGCTATCAAGCAGATCGTTCATCTCGAGTTGTGTGAGCTAGACTTCAAGCGAAGAAAGCAAGAGAAGGAGAAGAACTCGACCGCGGAGGGGAGAGCGTCCACTGGGGGTCGGAAGAGCAAGTCCGACACGCCCGCACCGGACGAGGGCGATGAGCTTGATCTCATCGGTGGCACGACCGAGGATGATTTCACTGAGGCCATGGCCCATATTCGTGAACGGGAGCTGCTCTTCGGACCTCAGTCTCTGCTTGCCAACTTTGGGCCAATGGTTGCCGAGATCTGCTCACGGAGTGATATCTACAAGGACAAGGGTCTCCAGGCGGCCGCAACACTGTGTCTTGCCAAACTGATGTGCGTTAGCAGCGAGTACTGCGAGGCACATCTGCCGCTTCTCATCACCATCATGGAGCGCTCTCCAAACGCAACTGTCCGCTCCAACGTGGTCATTGCTCTTGGCGACATGGCCGTGTGCTTCAACCACCTGATTGACGAGAACACGGATTTCCTGTACCGGCGGCTGGCTGATCGAGACATTTCTGTCAAGCGTACGTGTCTGATGACGCTGACGTTCTTGATCCTGGCCGGGCAGGTCAAGGTCAAGGGCCAGCTTGGAGAGATGGCCAAGTGTCTCGAAGACCCGGACAAGCGCATTGCCGATTTGGCCCGCATGTTCTTCACCGAGCTCAGCACCAAGGACAACGCTGTGTACAACCACTTTGTCGACATGTTCAGTCTCCTTTCAGCTGGCCAAATGGAAGAGGATTCGTTCCGCCGCATCATCCGATTCATGCTTGGCTTCGTTGAGAAGGTAAGTTTCACGGACATGTCCTTGTTTACGCCTAGGCTGACCCTTTCAATTCAGGATAAACATGCCAGGCAGCTTGCCGAGAAGCTGGCTGCTCGTTTGCCGCGCTGCGAGTCGGAGCGCCAGTGGAACGACGTTGCTTTTGCGCTTGGGCTGTTGCAGCACAAGAACGAGGAGATCACCAAGGTTGTCGGCGAAGGCTTCAAGGTCATTCCCACCGCGGCCTGAGGCTCCGACCCACGGCTTGTGGCCCTTCTGCGTTTATGCTTATAGATACCATTGACGAAGTGATGTAGGCGAACAAATACCTCGGAGTCCGGGAGTTGATGGTGGAACAGGGGCTTGACAGCCAGGATAATGGACACTGGTAGCGCGCAGGTGTTGAGCTTCGCAACGTTTTACTGTTCTGACAATCTATTCCCTTATTTAATCGCAATTCCAGGCCACGGGGCTGGGCGCTATGCAGAAGATGGCGTTGCCTCGTGCCAGCTCATGCTAATGACTCTTCTGGCTGCGGCCTTGTTCCGGCCCTTTTGTCGATCCCTTGGGCTGACGTAGAGCAATGCTAGTCGCGGCTCGCAAAGGCTTTGTTGAGCATTATTCGGCCCACCTCCCTCGTCGTGGACGAAAGAAGGGAGCAGCCGGACAAGCAAATGCGGAACATGCGGGCGACGCCAAAGGCAACAGCAGCTAATGGCAGGGGTTGCGCAACAGAATATCCGGTTCGGCCGTTTCATCAGGCATCCGGATTGGCACCGCGGTACAATTTGCCACCCAACAAAGACCTCATCGCCTCTTTCGCTTGGCTTTCGTGCATAAGGGTATTGTACGTGTTGGTTCTCGCAGGTGTGGCTGCAGCCCTGGGAAACGCCACAGATTCTCACAGCCCGTGACGCAGAGGCCAGGAAGATGAGTCAAGTCCTTCACGCAGTTCTGGGACCCCTGGGCGCTGCACCAGCCACCAGCCACCAGCTCACCCTCTGGGCCTCATCTATGACGGCCTACGTCGCCTCTCGACTCCTGTGGAACCGACCCTTGCGGTGGCGAATTGCTCTGTTGTCGCCGTGTGAAGATCGGGGAGCCGGGGGCGGCAGGCCTGGGCGTGGTTATAAATACCATTCACGGCGCACGGCGGCGATCCTTGGGGGGCGAGGACCCACCTCAGCACAGCGACAAACCAGGTTTCGATCCCGCCTCTTCTGCTCCTGTTTTTGTCACCGGTCCGGTCGTAAGTTTGCGTGTCGACGAGTCCGCTCTAGAGGGTTCTGCAGGCCGCAGTGGCGAAACTGCAAGGCCTCTTAAAAGACAGCCAAGGTGCCCCGATTGAGCTATCTTGGAGGTCGGATAGTCATCTTTGCAAATTCCCGATCGGTCGTCCAACGTTTCAACCAACAGCCGAGCCTCGACGCTTCAGGCTCTCCAACTGCTCCAGAGTGGTCCAAACAAGACTGCGACAGAGACGACAAAGACATCGCTACCTACTACTTTCCGGCCACAAAACAGGGGGACAAGGAATAACTGGCCGATATCTAGTCCTGTGTCAAAGTCCGCGGGCCCGTCAACCATCCCCAGGACCACCCGCCGAAGAAAAAGAGAAAAAAAAGGAATAGAAACACACACGAAAAACAATGCACGCAGCACTACTGATCCGCGGCGCCGTGGCGGCGGCGCTGCTGCCCTCGGCATTGGCGGCGGCGTCGTCGGCGTCGGAGCGGCGGTCACCTGCCGGCGGCGGCAGCAGCGGCGGCGACAAGAACGACAACAGCGACCCCAACATGAAGCAGCTGTCGTGCAGCACCAACGCGGACCGGGGCGCCAAGTGCGACGTGGCCAAGTACTGCGGGTACACGTACAACAACTTCGACTGCGCGGTGGGCTTCCTGACGGACTCGGTGTCGACGTTCCACGTGTGCGCGGCGGACGCCGACTGCGGCGACTCGGGCTCGGTGTGCATCGACGGGCTCTGCTGCGCCGCCGAGGGCTTGAACAACGGGCGCGCGGGCTGCCCGACGCGCGCCGAGATCTCCAACTGCTGCTTCGAGCTCAACCCCGGCCTGCCCGGCCACGAGATGGACGGCATGTGGCAGACCGTCCGCGAGCCCCAGCCCCACGAGCTGCTGTGCGGCTGCCCCGGCGCCGACCGCGAGGCCGCCGCCCGCTACAGCTCCATGGAGGCCGCCGCCGCCACCGCCCACTACTCGTCCTGGGAGCCCCGCCCCAGCACCTACGCCGAGGCCGCTGGCGGCGGTCGTCGCGGCGGCGGTGGTGGTGGTGCCGGAGGAGCGGCCGGCGGTGGTGGTGACTCCGGCGGTGCTTCTTATCCCACGGGGACGACCCAGGGCAACAGCTACCAGGCCTCCTCGCCGACGGCGTACCAGGAGACCGACGCCGCCACGCCGACCCCTCACTACGCGTGAAGCCCCTTTCATAGGCGCGGTCGGACCGCTCGAACACACACTGTGCTGCACCTCGAAGGAGGCGGGTAGCAGCAGGAGAGGCTGGCGTCTTCCGCCGAATACGCAACAAGAGTCATGATCAAGACACCTCCCTTAGATGCCGGGATTTCTGTCGGATCAGATGAGAACAATGCAGAACACCACGACACAGCTGCAAAGGCGGGCAAGGCGGTCGTCGGCCTCCAGTGGTCGAGGCATGGCCGCCTGTTGTACTTCCATACAACACGGTCTGTTCAAGTTTATTCGTCACGCTCTCTGGCCATGCTGACACGCTGGCAAGGAGGAAAGCCAGTCGGCAGGCAGCACTCCGAGGGCCTGAGAGTTAGCAATGGCGCAATCAAGCCGGAATCTCACTGGCAGAACACGAAGCCTCCTTCCGGCTGACCTCGACTATATATATCCATTCTATTTTATACACCGAGGCGTTTGGAACACGATGACTAGAATGAATTTGTTGGTTTCATAGACACAGTCTCTTGGGTTCTTCATATATACCCCCCTCTGCTGGACACACGAGCTATTTACCCTAATCAGATGCTTGCGTGTTGTGTCCTCAATGACCGTTGCGAATCCGATGCAAGTGAGGAGACCCAGTGACAAACAGTATATATTGCATACGACTGGCACTGTCGTCGTCTAATGAATATAAGGACCATAACTGACTACTGCAAAGAACCCGTGTGCCCCTGACATATGATCCGGTCATGTCACTTGGAGTCCTCCTCCCCTTCCCCCTGTCCCTCCTCTCCTTCCCCCTCTCCCTCCTCTACCACGTCCCCCTTCTCAGCCCTCTTGACGCAGAAGGGGTTAGGGGTAAAGGTGCCGTAAGGGTCCACGCGGCGGCGGACGCGCATGAGCCGCTCGTACTTGGCGCGGTCTTCATAGTAGCGGTCCCAGCTGGCGTCGAGGTCCCAGTCGCCCCAGGAACCCCAGAGCCAGCGGCGGTCTTCCCCGCGGGACAGAACGCCTGCCTCGGCGCCCAGGGCTTCGGCGTCGTTGACCTTTTGCCAGTCCTCGGCACGGCCCCGGGTCTCGGGCTCGTGAAAGCAGTCCATGGTGCACGCGAGCGTCGTGTCGCGCCAGCTGTAGGCCGTGCCGTTGCCGGCGTGGCGCGCGTGCGCCGAGTGCCGACCGCCGAAGCACTGCAGCTGCGCCGAAAGCCAGCACCGGTTGGCCTCGGGCCGCACAATGTCGTCGATGCGCGCCGTCACCCAGTCGGGCCAGGCGTCGCGCCGAGGGTTCGTGAGCGCGTCGTGTACGTGCGCTTGACGTACGGCTTCTCGAACTCGCGCACGTTGCGGAAGATCCAGTCGCCCGTCATACGGCTCATCGGCCGCTCGCGCACGCGGTTGCCCGTGATCCAGAGCGACCCCTCGCGCAGGCGCTCGAACCAGGCCTCGTCCGGCTTGTCCTCCGGCGAGAAGGGTACCCACTGCGCGTAGACGGCGATGCTGCGCGGCCAGGCAGGCAGCTCCGTGTCGCCATAGTGCTCGCGCTCAAAGGCCGACATGAAGCTGTCGAGGTCGTCGCGGGCGTCGGGCCACAGGTCGAGCAGCGGGAATGAGGACGACAGCACGCTGACGCACAGGTCGTAGTTGCGCGGGAAGTGCTCGTCGTCGGCCATCTCGGCCAGTATGCCGACCAGGCGGCGCAGCGTCGCGCGGTCGTAGAGGAACAGCGCCTTGAGCCCGCGGCTGCCCTCGTAGTCGACGTCGCGGTGCGCCCGCAGAGTCACGTGTGTCAGCACGCCCAGGTTGCCCGGGCTGCCGCCCAGCAGCGCGAAGAAGAGGTCCGGGTCCGACTGCCGCGTCACCTCGCGTGCCTCGCCATCAGCGTCTACCAGCTCCAGCACGACGACGTGGTCCCCTAGCAGCCCGAAGCTGCGCCCCAGTTGCCCGTAGCCGCCCGTCTGCACGTGGCCCCCGACGTGCACCTCGGTGCACTGCCCGTGAGGCACAAACAACTCGTGCTCCGCCAGCCACTCATTGAACTCGCCCAAGCTCCAGCTGACGCTCGTCCGCACGAGCGTCGTCGGCTTGCCCGTCGAAGGATCCACGCCCCCGGACCCGTCCGCAAACACCACGCGGTCATCGGCGCCCCGGAAAGAGTGCTCGAGGTCCAGCTGCATGTTGGGCCCTCCCGTCGACGACGCTCCGCTGTACTGGTGCCCTCCTGTCTTGACGGCCACCGCCACGTTGCGCTCCCGCGCCGCCCGCAGCGTTCGCGCCACATCCTCCTTGGTCCGCGGCTGCACAATCAGCCCCGGCTTGAGGTTGCGTGACTCGCCGTACGTGGACGTCGCGTACTGGTACCGCGTGTTGTCGTAGTCCTTCGCCCCCGGCACGTACTGTGCGCACGTCAGGTCCGCGATGGTCGCCATCGTCCTTGATGGAGTGTTGGCCTCGGCCGTGGCTGTTGTCTGGGTTTATATTCGTGGATATTCGGGCTACGAAGCCTTCATGAATTGGGGGTGGTCGTTCAAAGTCAAACGTTTGACAAGGGAGGTAGATCTGTGGCGTCTGTTTGAAGAGCGCGCGAGACAGGATGATAAGCAGGGTAGAGCAAGGCGGGAGACCTGACGGCGAATTTATACCACCATTGTCTGCCCGCGGCTTACTTGGTTCCTTGGCTGGCATGGTGCCAATGCCACTCGGGCTGGCCGAGACCACCGCTTGCTCCTCTTCTTATTTTCACATGCGACAAGTTGCCATGGGAAGAGGCGGTGGGGTGAGAAGATGGTCAGCGAGCCCCTTGTTCAGCCTCAGTGAGGTTTGATGCGTCGTCGCGGTGGACGAGGGCGCTGATTGGGACATGTCATCCAGCCCCCCTTTCTTGTCTCGCACTCTGCCGAGGCAGCCTGATATCGCTCGCCCATCTGCCTGGTGTGGTGGGCAGGGTACGCAGCGGATCTTTTGCTCGAGGGAGCGGGTCTGATCTGATGAGAGATCTCGGGTTGTCCGCCTTTTCTGTAGGTCAGTCAGTCAGCCAGCCAGTTGCAACAGCCCGTGAGAGCTGTCTGGGAGGTAGCCTCCACTTGGCGGGGAAACCAGGCCGGTCGAGGGCGTGTGGCATCAGTCAGGATGGGCGCAGTCGTCCTGCGAGCTACGTACCCGTTCGGTGTCAGCGTGGGCCGGCCGGCGTGTGTAGTCGGAGGAGTTACCCTTCGCCGTCATCAAGAGATGGGTAGGAGTACTTACCCAAGACATACACAGCCGCACGGTGTGCCCAAGCACGCCAGGGTGTGGTTCGCATGCCAGCCAATGATGTCGAGGCAGGGACTCAGTCGGCCGCAGTGGAAAGCCCCCCCGGCTGGCTCGACGTCAGCTCCTGGACTTGGAGAGCCTCGAGGTCAGCTTTTCGCTCGGGCGTCCGGCCAATCCGGTGCAGCAAAGACAGCCTGCGACTCTGGCCCTTCGCAGAGCTGCTCGTCAGCCGCTGCCACCATGGCCGAATGCGCGGACTTTGGCGTGTTCTGCCGCTTTTCAGCTACGCCTGGCCGGTGTGGATTGCGCCACTGGATGCGACGGCGGGGACGAGGCTTCTGCGCCATGTCGCGCGGTGTCAGCGCAGAAGGGCGAGTTGGAAGCAGATTCGAGAAGCGTCGCTGTTGTCAGGGAGGAAACACCACGATCTGCAGCGTTGGGAGGATGCGGCGGGTTCTAATTGAACGAGCAGCTTGGGTACCTTCGTCCCCTAAAGCACCTGTCAACTACTAGACTCGCATGCGCAGGGTCTGGGTAGCAGCTGCCCTTTCTTATGCACCTTGACCAACTACCTAACTGTCTGAGGTACGACATCCTCTGACCGGATTGAAATTGAATACTGCATGTAGTTCTTGATGCATGTGCAATTACCCACGGTTGGCCCAGTCTCCCCAATTGTGATTCATCGTCAGGCAGATGGGGCTTCAGAACATAGGGTTACCTGCGTTCATCAACAGCTGCTAACTGAGAGCCAATGGCTACCAGATTGCATTCAATTGGTCCGTCCTTCACAAAACCCCAGTCCCATGACCGGGTGGCCACCAGAGCCCAACGGATGGGCTGTGACGCGCTGTCACAACTTTCGGCCTGTTGAAACCCCCTTACTCTGATGGGTGGCGACGACAAGCAACTGGGGGCTCGGTATCTTTGGTCAACACAAAAAAATCGTTTGGATTGGCTCATCCGGCCGCGTTCTTTTTACAACACGGTCGTCTTCTTTTTCCTTCTTTGTTTAAGTCTTTCTGCTTCCCTGACGCGACGACCTGTGGGGAGCCGATCCCCGGGCATGAATGCCTTTCTAGTCATGGTATATGTACAACGCGCCCCTGTCCCTTGAAGAAGCAGAAGTCAAGGGCCATGAGCTAGGCAGCGAGCAGCAGGTTGTTGCTCAGCCACCGTCCGACTCACGACCCTTCATGTCCAAGCCTTGGCGGCATTGGCGTGTCCATCATGGCTGGATGCCATGAGATATGACCGCGGGCAATTTATTTCGTAGTGTTGGAGGGAGTGGCAGCGAATGTCGGTCTCACGTATCTGGTGGAAAGGTAATTGTGTCAGCACGAAAGAGGCGGCAAGAGATGACATGGAACCGTACCTGTCCGAGTTGTAAACCTTGAAGTTGTCACCCAGCAGCTCCTTCTCACGGGCTTGGTCGGCGAGGTGCTTGCGCACCAGATCGCGGTCCTCCTCGGCCTGAAGCATGGGGATTAGGTGGATACGGGACCACATCTTCTCGCGGGCCAGCTCACTATCCGAGGTAATTAGTGCCGGAGCTTCAATCCGTGTCATTGAGCACAGCAATTGAGAACTTACTTCTGCTCACGAATGCCCTTGCCGAGCTTGTAGAAGCCGTAGACCATGATGCCGCCCATGGCGAGAATCAGGGTAGCGGGGCGGAAGCCAGGAGCAGGCAAGTTGCGCTATCAGAGGCCGATTTTGTCAGCCATGGAAGTTCATGGAGAGGGTGTTGCTCTCTTTGCAAATTCAAGGGACGTGGCTGGTGCAAAGGTGCCGTCGTGTGCACCTGGGAGCCTTCGTCTCCATGGCTGCCGTCGCAATTGAGGGCCCAGTCCAGGCATTAGAGAGGTCTTGCCACAATGCCCACGCGCCGAGCTGCAATATCGCCAGCCCACGCGCCGAGATCTCCACGCATTCAAGGCGGAGACCGAGCCATTGGTTGCGGGGGACAGAATAACTGACCTTGTACTGCACGGGGCCGTAGCCCCCGACGGGGGGCATGTCCTGAGGCATATTGGGCGGGCGTTCGAAGTGTCGACAGCGGGGTGCAAGAGTTGCTTTGAGAGGAGCAGTAGCCTGAGCAGGCTTCGGGAATGGTATTCGGGCGGTTGCGTCGCGTCGTCGCTGGTCGGGGCGGCTGGCTGTCGGTCGTCACGACGTGAGGTGATGAATTCGGGTTGGCCAACAGACGCAGTTCGACGGTTCCGCTGGTGGACTGAATTGGCCCCGATGCAATTGGCTGCCTGGCACTTGCCGAGTGGGTCTGGCTCATTGGCGAGTATCTTGTGTACCTATGTACCTCCCACTGCCCTCAGCCTTCAGGCGGCGTCTGTAGGTGGAATGCAATGACCTCAATGTCACGTGACTTTGCAGAGCCCCCTTTCGTGGGCTACTCCCTATGGCGAGTACAGTCTGGCAGAAACGCATTGTCGGGTGTTGGCTTGTCTACCTAAAATCTGTGCACTCTGTATCGATCTCTCCGGTGGGAGTTTCTACGACAATTTACCAGACTGACCACCTTCGACTACTGAAAAGTGAAGTACCTCAATGCTTCCTTGGACACAGAATCTTTTCTGCTCACAGAGTACAGAATCAGGAGTAGGTCAACCGTTTTCCTAGGTGGTGCTGTTGCTAGGTTAGGTATTCACTTGGAAAAGAGCGATTGGGAGTCCATAATATTTTTAATTGAATCTCTACACAACTCCGGCTGATAAGCAGATGCGTGACAATGCGATGAATAAAGACACAAGGGAAGGTTGGGTATCATATAGGCTGTGATGCTGATGGCGACAACGGCAATGACAATGGCGATGACGGTGCCGGCAGGGGGAAGATGCGGGCGGGGGAGATAAGCCCGATGGCTTGTACTCAGCTCAGCATTAATCCGCATTCAATTCGGCCTCCAACTCGGCTTGCAAGTCAAAGTCCATGTCGTCGTCGTCGTCTTCGTCGTCTCCCATCATCGCGGCCGCTGTTTCCGTTGCTCCCTTGTCTCCAGTCGCGGCTTGTTTGCGGTTCTGTTCATCCTCATCGCCCGTTGGCATGGGCGTAGGAAGCCCACTGCCCTGCCCGTCTTCTTCCTCGGTCGCATTCTTGACGTTGCGCAACCCCGTGGTGCGGGCTTTGGCTAGACGCTGCTTCTTGGACAGTGCGCTTCCACCCTCCGATTCGTTGCCGTCGCCCTCCTCTTCCGCCTCCTCCAGTTTTCGCTTGGTGCCCTGACTGCTTCCTGCCGCCGATGGCTCGTCCACGTCCGTGTCGCCCGCTGCTGTACTCTCGTCTTCGGAATCTTCCGCATCGGACCCCAAGAAGTCGTCCAGTTCGGCATTGACATCGTTCCATTCCATACTTTGCAGGCCATCCACAGGGCTGCTCTCTCCGGCCTCCAGTTGGCGAGGCATGACATTGTACCGGTCCCGGACCTCGCCCTCCTCGTCCTCATCATCTCCGCCATCTCCATCATTGGAGCTGGAAAAGTCGGACTCGCCAACAGCTTCCTCCCCAGTGCCCTTGTAGTCGACTGTCTCGCTTCCGCTCGACCTGATCAAGATCTTCGGTCGTTCTGGCTTTCCCTCTCCCGCTTGCTTAGCTTGCGCGGCTGCGCGGTCCGCGGGATGAATGGGAATCAAATAGGGAGTCTCGTCCAACTTCTTCCATTGTGCAAGAGAGTCTGCGAGCCAGTCTTGGTTGACAATCTTGATTGACGGAATGACAGCCGCTTGTCGGACCTTGGTTGTTCGCGGCCGAGAACTGCTAATGACCAAGTGTGTGACGTCCTTGCTCACACGGGTGTGGATTTCAGTTCCGAAGCTTTCGGCCTGCATGCCAATTTCGGTGCTTCTAACATCCGTGCCCATGGGCACGATTCCGGACAGGACCATGCGAGTACCCTTGAGAACCCGTGACTTCAGATAGTTCAGAGTCGACCCGACATTGGGAACGACCTCAGACGTCATGTTCTCCTGTTGCTGGTTCGCTGACCGCGCATCAAATTGTTCGTAGAATGCGCCATGCAAGTTGGACAGGTGGCGTTCGAGATGCACGAGTTCTTCGTCGTCGTCGCAAAGGAGGTTATGTCTGGGCTGTTGCGAGTTGTCCGGGTGTCCGTTAGTATCTGTTTCCCCGCCATCGCTTGGTTCCGTCGTGTCTTTCTCGGCCTCTTCGTCTTCCTTGTCCAGCTTTTCCTGCAAATGCAGAAGCGGCCTGTCTGTGAGCTGCTTCTCCAGAGTCCTTTCCTGTTCTTCAGCCTGTTGCTGCAGCAGGGCGTCTTCCTCGGGATTGCTGGTTTCCTGGGCCGCAGCGGCAACCCCCTGGGCCGAGGTCGAAGTTGAAGCTTCGCTGGCTTTGCTCTTCTCCGCCTTGGGTTCTAGGTCCGGCGCTGGGATGGTGAGATGACGTCCTCGCGTTTGGGGAGGAAACTCGAGTTGATGTCGCCAATGCCCTTGAAGAAGTCGTACGGCGTGACTTTGATCAGATTGGACCGATTGTGTGGCCACACGTCGGCACGATCGTCGATGACGACGACCATGTTCGTGCTAACAGGGAAAAGACGCTGCAGACTTTTGGCTGTCATACTGCCATTCTCGTCGCGGCTGATTAACCGGTTTCCGAACAGCTTCTGAGTGGGGTCGATGATCTTGGCAATGTTGAGAGCGTAGGCGCGCGTGCCCATGGTGTAGATGTGCAGCTCGAACATCTCCGAGACTCTGTCGAGGAACTCGGCCAGACCAGGACGCATCTTGATGTAGTACCAGCAGCCACTGGCAAGGCCGCGAGGCCCATCGTCCAGTTGGAAGCTCCGAACATCCTTGACGGAATCGTAATTCGGGTTGGAAGGGTCGCTTTGCCACTCTCCGATGGTGGGCTCGATGCAGGCGTGAATGACCGTCTGGTCGAGATCGACTACCAGACTCAGCTTGCGGTCCATCAGAAGGCGTTTCTGGAGGGACATCTCGGCTTTCTCGGCTTGTTCTCGGCTGACTTTGAGGCCCACGTTGTCGTGGACCATGGCAATGGTCGCGCGGTCGGCATCACGCTCCTCTGTGGCCCAGTTGGACTCGGTCATATCCTTGCCGCACAGGGCACACAGGCCGGCATACTGAACGCTGTGAGGACAAGCCTCCTCGATTGTAACAAGGTCCTGATCTCGCTCGATGACATCTCCTTCCTTAACGCGCCATCGCAGAATCTTGCCTTCGGTGGGACAGTCCCAGTCGGCCCAGGTAGTCTCGGTGACGGTGTGCTCTTCGCCGATGGAGGGGTCGCCCACAGTGCGCTGCCACTTGAAGGTGTACTGCAGAACAGCCTGTTGCTTCTGGACCTCGTCGCCGACTTTACTTGTGATGCGCCCGATAGTGATGGGGTACCGGAGCTGAGCTCCGAGGCGGAAAGTTTTGCCCATGGTGAGTGGTGGCAGCGGGGACGTTCGTGGAAGCGCTCGTGCGCCGGCGATTGGTTGCAGTCTGCACAAGCGATGAGGATTAGCAAACAACGCGTTCAGAAATCCCAGCGCGCTCAAACATGAAGGTCGGATCGTGCGTGTGGCAAGCGAGGGCAAAGTTGGAATGAGTGGGCTACAAATAGATAGATGGGCAGCTGGCCGAGGCGAAGACGCGTCTATCGCGCAAACAGGATGTGGGACATGCGGAGGCGCAAGTCTGGACAAAGCAAGGCGCGCAGATTCGGCCGAGGCCGTATTTGAACGGCAGACAACGACAAAGAGAGAGACGACGCACAATGGGAGATGGTTGTGGCTCCTGAGAGCGACGCTTCGTTGCAGGCGGGAGGGATCCAAGGCGGAGCTCAGGAGCTCTCAGGCAGGCACTGCATGACCTCAGTCGCAACAAGCAAACAGAACAGAATGACGGAGTGTGTGTCGCGTTGAGCGGTGCGGCGAGATGATGTGGAGTGGCGAGAGTGGTGAAGCGCAAGGTGGTGATGGGAGACGCGACGAGGCGAAGGTAGTAAGAGGGTCTTGGAAGCCGGCTAGGCAGGCACGGCAGGTACATGTATAAGTTGAGGAACAGCGTCCGAAGTGGAGGTGGTGAGCCGGGATGGATGCGAGCTCAGGCTGCTCTTGACGGCTGATGGGCTGGATAGTGGTGACGGGTGCAGATGGATGTAATGGGAGGTGCCGACCTAAAGGAGGTACTTACTTGAGGTCCTGGCTGACCTGAATGCTCGTACGAGTACCTCATAGAAAATGCAGGTACATTCTTAGTACACTAAAAAAAGGGATATCGTGGGTACATAAGCGGGCGTTCGCCCTCATCTGATGTACCCAATCGTGCCAGCCTTCTTTTCTTGTATGCAAGTACCCCCACTCTGCTGGCGCCTCCTGGGCGTGCGCCATGCTCCGGATTGGGCCGGGCGGCAGTGATTCGCTCCACCGAGTCCAGCCCAGTCTCTCGGGTAAGGTAGGTACGTACGTACGTTGCGAGTGCTCCGGTCGAACACCAGCCCGCACAGTCATGAAGTTGCCGGGTGCAAAAGCACCAAAAGTCGACGCGCTTGCGCCGGATCTACGAGTATTCGGAAGATGAGCCCAAAAAAGGCATCGATGCTTGCTCAATTATGTAGGTGCCGCACAAATACGTAGCTGCGTTGCCCAGCCTGGTTTCGGCGACGCTGCTCATTCAATTCCATTCAACGTCGATGCCTGCGATGTCGTGTGCAATGGGTGGCAAGCACAAATCGCGTCAACTGGTGCACTCAGTGCCTGCCTACCTGTACCTACCTACGATTACACACGCGCGCCAGACGATCCGCGGCGCGTCGTGACGTGATAGAAGCCTTGTCTACCCGTCCACCCAGCGTACTCGTACATGCTACACGTAAGGTAAACATGGTAGAATCAAATGCTCGTGAATTATCCTTCCACTGATGAATTGTTGGATGGGGGGGCGCCTTCCATTTCTTCTCGAACACGAGTACCTGGTGCATCCTCTGCTGCATTTTTCAGCTCCGCGAGACGCGCGCAGTACACTCAATCATACTTAGGTACCTACCTTCTTAAAAGCACCTCCCCATCGATACATCAAGACATGGCTGCAATTATAACTTCAGACACTCCCAATTCAGCTTCAGGGGATGGCCACATAGTGTCGATTGAGCTATCAGCCCTGACGGGTGGCTGGCTCGTACGTTCAGGGACGAACGATCCGAGTCACCTTGTACCCAAACACCCAAGTTTGCTGGGGATAGACGTCTCGACTCTTTAGAAACTGCGGGCGTCTATCAAAGGCGGATCTCTCAGTGTCGACGTTTACGGTCTGTTGTCGCTTGGCTTGTCAAAATGTGATTGAGCGTGTTCCAGTCGTTCGCCCAGCCCAGGTTGATGATCACCCACGATGCGAGACACTTGCTGACTGATGGAAGCCTTTTTGGTTGCCAAATTCCATCGCTGGACCCTTGCTTTCGGCTGCAGCTCTTACAAGGCCTTGACTTTGTCCGAATCCGATTACAGGACTACGGGTCTCGACGTGGCTGGGGTCTAAGACACCCAGGTGCTAGCGTGCGTGCCTCGAGATGCGTGCACATGGCCTCCCTCAACGCCCCTCAACTTACATCATCCGCAGATCGAGTTCATAGAGCTTCGTCCCTGCGGTAGTCGAGGTCAAAGCTCCAGTCGCATCAAACAATGCTTGATGGGTGCATCCCACATCAATGATGTGCCTATGCAGCATAATCAATGCACTTAGGCGGTATATGCAATTCATCGCATCTATCAATACTGTCCTATCTCAAAACACTGGCTGAACCGTGGGGAAGGAGCCAATCGAACTCTTGCGTTCGTGCTGGGAGGGACGACTCTGTCGGAGCCCTCCTGCAATTCGGCTGTTCCGGGCACGGGGTCAGCTCTGCAGCCAATCTGTCGGTTTTCTTTCCCTTCCACAAGAACCTCTACGTAGAGCCTAACCACCAATACCACCTACCTTAGGTACATATGCTGCAGAACCCTCTGCCGCGTACTCGTACAAGTTGACGTGTTTGTGTGCGCCCGTGCTCCCTTTGGTAACCAAGTGACGGCTTCAGCATCCCTCCCTTCCGTCCAGCACCAATGGCCCAACGCAGCCATATTGTTCTTGAATCCGGCTGACGAAAAAGCGACTGATTAATGGAGTAGCCTTAATATGTCTCGACCTTCTCACTCGAGGCGACAAGGCCGGCATCGGGGCACCTCTCTCAAATCATCATTTCTCCGGTCTCCCAGGGACTTGGCGAGTTTGCCTTTCGAGCCCCAAAGCGCGGATAGTACCAGCTGACGGCAACCCTCACAGCTTGCCGGTCGCTTCCCCTTCCTCCCGGCCGCACATTCACGTCGGTTCATCTCCGCTACCCCAACAGCTGGCGATGATCTTTCATGAAAACGCGTGACTCGCACGCCCTTCGACTCGGTAAGCTTGGCCCGCGCCAAGCTCTTGGGTCAAGAAGAGAGGCAACCCACATTATCACCGCTGAATTGGCCGAAAATCGGGGCAGGGCCGTGTACGAGTAGCTCAAGCCGTCTACTCGTAGGCGCTCTTTCTCAACGCTTATTATTACTTGTTCCCGGCGTCGTCGCTGTACCTTACTCGTACGAACCTGGAATAGGTCGTAATCTGCCGCAGTCTCCCCACGGCCTGTGCGGGGAATCCCTGTCCACCAACGGGCCTGCCAGCTTTCTGTTCGCCGCTCCTCCACAGCTCATGCGCCCCGGCTCCTATTCGCCCGTCTGCCCGGACCCCACAAAGAGCTGCCCCGGATGGGGTTGAGAACGCGAGGGGATCGTGGAGAAGAGGCTCCCAACATGGCTTCGTCTTCCCACAAGTCTGCCGTAGCGCCCCTCCGGCTCGGCCTCTCTGCCACGCATAAGGCCGTGGATCACCAGCGCGGTGCCTGGGGAAACCTCGCGGCACCCCAGCACACGCGCTCCAATCAGCTACCCCCGTCGGCGTGCGAGGAAGCGTCTGTGGCTAGCTGGCTCTGGCTACTTGTGCATCGTAGCGACAATGACGCATTGGACCATCTTGGCTGGTAGTCCGCGTCTGCGCCGGTCCAAGGCCCCGACATGCGAGCCCGGCCCAGGTTCAGAGAAAGAGGGGGGAAGGGCATTGCCCGATGTCATAAATAGCGCGGAGCCCTCGCCAGCCCGTATGAGCGTGGGTTGCTGCCCTCCATTGTCAGCTTATTACTTGCCCTTTTGCATCGTCACACCATGTTATTGGGCCGTGATCCGACACGCACGCTCGGCCATGCGGCCATTGCATTGGCTCTGTCCGGTGCCTCGTTAGCAGAAAGTGGGTAGATCTCGTGCCAGCTGTCTGGGACCTATACCACTGACACACCGACACTAGGCATCGTGGCCGATGGCAAGTCCTTTGCCCTCAATGGAGACGGCGTGTCGTACCGCTTCCACGTCGACGAGGCCAGCGGCGACTTACTCTCAGACCACTTTGGGGGTCCGGTGTCCGAAGACTTCGTCGGCCCACCCATGCCTGAGATTCACGGCTGGGTCGGTCTACCTGGTCGCGTAAGGCGCGAATTCCCCGATCTCGGCCGGGGCGACTTTCGTGTCCCGGCCGTGCAGATCCGCCAGTCCGCCGGCTACACGGTGTCCGACCTGCAATACCAGTCGCACGACGTTGTCAAGGGCAAGCCGGCGCTCAGTGGGCTGCCCGCGACGTTCGCCGGCGATGACGAGGTCAGCACCCTGATCGTCCACCTCTTCGACAACTACACATCCGTGGCCGCGGATCTATCCTACTCCATATTTCCCAAGTACGACGCCATCGTGCGCAGCGTCAACATCACCAACAAAGGCGAAGGCGAAATCACGATTGAGAAGATTGCCAGTCTCAGTGTCGATCTCCCCTTTCAGGAGCTTGATATGATCGAGCTCAAGGGTGACTGGGCGCGAGAAGCCATGAGAGTGCGGAGAAAGGTGCAAGATGGTACTCAGGGGTAAGGCTGCCCTTCTGGCCCCGAATCCCGCCCCTGACTGACATATACGCTTCGCAGTTTCGGAAGCCAGACTGGCTACTCTTCTCACCTGCACAACCCATTTCTAGCTCTAGTCGACCCCAGCACGACCGAGTCGCAGGGCGAGGCCTGGGGCTTCTCTCTCGTATACTCTGGCTCTTTCTCTGTCGATGTGGAGAAGGGATCACAGGGCTTCACGCGCGCGACGCTGGGCCTCAATCCGTCCCAGCTCTCCTGGCCCCTCAAATCCGGCGAGACCTTCACGACCCCCGAGTGCGTGGCTGTCTATTCTGACGCAGGGCTCGGAGGCGTCAGCCGCAAGTTCCACCGGTTGTATCGCAACAACCTGATCCGCAGCCAGTTCGCCACAGACACGCGACCAGTGCTGCTCAACGGCTGGGAGGCTCTGACGTTCGACTTCAACGAGACCACCATCTACGATCTTGCTCGTGAGTCGGCCGACCTCGGCGTCAAGATGCTTGTCATGGACGATGGCTGGTTCGGCAACAAGTACCCGCGCAACTCGGATAACTCAAGCCTCGGCGACTGGGTGGTCAACCCGGCCAAATTTCCGGACGGGCTGGAGCCTCTGGTGCAAAAGATCACGCAGCTGAAGGCGGCTAACTCGGATGATAAGCTCCGATTTGGCCTGTGGTTCGAGCCCGAGATGATCTCCCGCCACTCGGAACTCTACGACAAGCACCCAGATTGGGCGTTGCATGCTGGCGACTACCCACGCACCGAACGACGCAATCAGCTGGTTCTCAATATGGCGCTGCCCGAGGTTCAAGACTACGTCATTGAGGCCGTGTCCAAGGTCTTGCGAAGCGCCGACATCTCGTATGTCAAGTGGGATAACAACCGCGGCATTCATGAGACGCCAGAGCCCTTCACGGACCACCAGTACATGCTGGGAGTATACCGTGTCTTCGATGCGCTGACGGCGCGCTTCCCTGACGTGCTCTGGGAAGGGTGCGCCTCGGGTGGCGGCCGCTTCGATCCGGGCGTTCTGCAGTACTTCCCGCAGATCTGGACCTCGGACAATACGGACGGCCTCGACCGCATCCACATACAGTTCGGCACGTCGCTCGTCTACCCGCCGTCCGCCATGGGTGCTCATGCCTCGGCCGTGCCCAACGGCCAGACGGGCCGCACCATTCCCATGCGGTTCCGCGGCCACGTGGCCATGATGGGCGGCTCGTTCGGCTTTGAGCTCAACCCGGCTGATGTGCCAGAGGAGGACCGCGCCGAGATTCCGGGCCTGGTCGAGTTGGCCGAGCGCGTCAACCCGCTCGTCGTCGGAGGTGACCTATGGCGCCTCAACTTGCCCGAGGAATCGAATTGGCCTGCCGCCATGTTCGTGTCCGAGGACGGCGCTCACGCTGCTCTCTTCGTCTTCCAAGTCCGCGCCAACGTCAACCACGCGTGGCCGTACGTCCGCCTGCAGGGGCTCGACCCTGCCGCCTCGTACTCCCTGCACGGAAACGGCACGGCCGCCCCGGGTCAGACCAACGGGACGTACTCGGGTGCCACGTTGATGAATTCGGGCGTCGTGTTTGATCTCGAGGGCGATTACGACAGCCGCGTGCTGCTGATAGACCGCGTGTAAAAAGCTCACTCCAAGAGTAAAGCAGAATTTCCACAACTCAACATTCATCATCTACCCCATCTCTACGTGGCTTAGTCCTGACCAGCTAGTTTTAGCGATAGTGCCTTGAAATAGCATATTCAAGTTCACGGGAAGCTTTTGAGTATAGCCCTTGCTCAATCATGTTATTCTTGTTACGGCAACACTTGGTCAAGCATGACCGTCAGATTCGCATTTGTGTTGAGTGCAGGGCACCCGGAGCTCTCAACTAGAGGAAAAGTCGGCTTGTAACTCGTTGTTTTAAAGTCGTGTGACAGGCTGGGTGAGCGTTGGTGGGGTCTCGCTTGATGTGCTACGTTCTGTCCGTCTCATGGTCAAGAACCATTCAGAATGCCACAAATCGGTTGGCGATTGTCGAGGGTGAGTCTCGCATGCCCCGGCTGCACTTTGGTACATCGTCATTTTTACTCAGATATCTCTGATAATAGACACTCTAATGCTGGATCGCTAGTTCTAATGGCACCATCACATTACATAGAAAACATGACCGTGGTGGCTCGTTGGGTCTTGCTGCTTCAATTGATTAATATACATCTTTTTACATCGATGTTTGGCTCTTTTTCCGGGGTCTTCTGCGGCCCCTTCACCGCATGCGCACGCTCAAACAGTCGTGACCATGCTCGTCCACTTCTAAATAACCAATTCATGATACAGAGGCCGAGCTTAGTAGTGGATAGCCTTGCCATGCGTGGCCATGGCAGCCTCCTTGAAGGCCTCGGCCAGAGTGGGGTGGGCGTGACACGTTCTCGCAATGTCCTCGGTCGAGGCACCGTATTCGAGAGCCAGGGTGGCCTCGGCAATCATCTCACCAGCGTTGGGGCCGACAATATGGCAACCCAGAAGTCTGTCGGTTTCAGGGTCGGCCAGCATCTTAACCATACCCTCGGTGTCGAGGTTGGTCTTGGCGCGCGAGTTGGCGCTGAAGGGGAATGAGCCGACCTTGTAGGGGATGTTGGCCTTCTTGAGCTCCTCCTCGTTCTGGCCAACCCAGGCGACCTCGGGGTGGGTGTACATGACAGAGGGAATGACGCCGTAGTTGACGTGGCCATATCCCTTCTTGATGTACTCGATGGCGGCAACAGCCTCCTCTTCGGCCTTGTGGGCCAGCATGGGGCCGAAAGTCACGTCACCAATGCACCGGATGTGCGAGGCCTTGGTGCGGTACTCAGAGTCGATGATGACGCGGCCACGCTCGTCGACCTCAAGGCCAGCATTCTCCAGGCCAAGGCCGGCAGTGTAGGGGCGACGACCAATGGCGACGAGGACGACGTCGGCGTCAAGCTGCGAGAGAAGGAAATGTCAGTGACAGAATCGGCAGGTTGGGAAGTGGAATACGCACAGTCTCGGGCTTGCCACCCTTGGACGAGTCAACCTCGAGCTTAACAGTCTCGCCGGACTTGTCACCGCTGACGACCTTGGTGCCAAGCTTGAACTCCATGCCCTGCTTCTTCAGGAGCTTCTGGGTCTGCTTGGCGACCTCGGCGTCCATGCCGGGACCACCAATCTGGTTGAGGAACTCAACGACGGTGACCTTTGCGCCGAGGCGGGACCAGACGGAACCCATCTCGAGACCAATGATACCACCACCGATGACAATCATCTTCTCGGGGACCTTCTCGAGGGAAAGGGCACCGGTGCTGGTGATGACGCGCTTCTCGTCGAACTCGAGGCCGGGGAAGGGGGTAGATTCACTGCCGGTAGCGATGAGGATGTTCTTGCCGGTGACGGACTGCTCGCCGCCACTGTTGAGCTGAACCTTGACCTCGTGTTCGGAAGCAAAAGAGCCGGTGCCCTGGATGTACTCGACGCCGTTCTTCTTGAAGAGGAACTCGATGCCCTTGGTGAGACCCGTGACAGAGGTGTCCTTGGCCTTCATCATGGCCTGCAGGTTGAGCTTGACATCGCCGACCTCGATACCGCGATTCTTGGTGTCGTGGAGGATCTGGTGGTAGAGGTGCGAGTTGTTGAGGAGGGACTTGGAGGGAATGCAGCCAACGTTGAGGCAAGTGCCGCCGAGGGCGCCACGCTTCTCGATACAGGCGACCTGGAAAGCGATCCGAGTTAGAAAGAGTAGAAATTGGCAAGGCGGATGGGCAGATTGCCAAAGAAGAACGGGGACGTACCTTCAGGCCTTCTTGACCGGCCTTGATCGCAGCAACGTAGCCGGCGACACCGCCGCCAATGATGACGAGGTCCTTCTCCTCTGTAGGTAGGCAAATCGGGTCAGTCTTTGGGGAATTGGTCGCGCTTTCGCGGAATGCAGCGCAGAGCAGAGCAGTAGGGATAGGCAATGGCTCGCGGCTGACTAACCTGCTGACGAGGCATATCCTCTCGACCAGCGCGAGGGCAGAGAGGCGACTGTGGGAAGGCTGCAGTGGGGTGTCAGCAAATTGAGCGGTAGCCGAGCGACTCCAACCAAGGTTTGGAGGTGACGATCGGAGGGCCGGAGAGAGCAGCGCTGATAGCTTAGTACCACAGGGCAGAGCGCGACAGGGACAACTTACGTGGAGGACTGGGGGCGCAGGGCAGCAGAGCGGACCGCAGTCCTGGATAACAGACGGCTTGCCAGCATGGTTATGTGGTGTGTGGGTGAAGAGTGGAAACGAAAGATCGAGAGTGGCAGCGGCGGGGGTTTGTCGGCAGAAACAGCAGGCAAGAGACGCAGACACAAGCGCTGGGGATGCGGAGAGGCGCGCAGAGATGGTGGTGAGAGGTGGTGATGATGATGGAGTTTGGGGTTGAGGACTGGGCTGCGGATTGGGGCGGAAATCCGCGAAAATGCGAACAACAAAGTCACTCGAATCGACGGCCAGTTCGAGTTAGTCGGCAGTCCGTCCAATCGGGTCCCGCGAGCTACCCCCAGATGCCTGGGGGTACGCATGGGTACCTCTGCGACTGCCGGGTGTACGAGCACAGGGCTGTGAGTGCAGGTGCGCATCAAGCCGCCGACAGCAGGCCCGGAGCAGTGCAGAGCCCTGTGCGCGGCGGAAGGGGTACGAGTACAGAGCGAGTTGTATTCGCCAATGGGGGCCCGGATAGCCCCGATAAGCAGATGGATCTAATTTAATGAGGTGCGCCAGCATCCTGTACCGGACGGATGCACGCGAACAGGGCAGCTTAGGTATGAGGTGTTGAAGCTCTAGGTACCCTTATAGCTCTCTCTTGTACTCGACTGTACTTATCGACATTCACCAGTTGCGATGGTCGGCTCTCAGCGGAGCCCGGCTCAGAACCCGCCCCGTGAATTCCCTTTCCAAGTCCATTTTTCACCAAGTAATAGCTGCAAAATACCTCATCGGCCGGGCTGGGGAAGAAAGATACCTACAAAATCAAGTTGCGTCGATACTGCCAAGTGGGCGCCCTCTTACAGACACAAGTATCTGTTCTTTCTTCACCATTGATCAGGGCTTTACCTAGGGAGATGTCGATGAGATACGTCATTTAGGTTTAACCTGGATGCCCTCCTCACAGCAAGATCCGCAGCAGGAGAGCATCCACGGCAGCATGCCTTGGGTAGATACGTAGGTAAGGTAGGTGGGAGGCAAAACAAAGGCCCGAATCTGCCGTCGCCTGGTCGGGGACCGGGTCCCAACCCGCTCACGCGTACATGTTAGGTACGAGTAGGTGGTCGGTACGTACTCGTTGTAAGGCACGATGGAACTCGTACGGGCTCCCAACCAGCCAACCAACCGTGCCGCCACCCTCTGTGCGGACCGGCGTCCAACCTATATACAACATGAGTAAGCCGTCAGGTCTGACCTGACCGCTGGCGTTCTTCCGAGGCTAGCCGGGCGGCCCCGGTCTAGGGAGGTAGGTACGGAGTCGGCGTTCGAGTACTCGTACGCTCCGCGGCGAGCAGCCCTTCGGCTCGGGAAAACCCCGAGCGACGACAACAAGGCACAGCGGCCTCGGCGCATGGTCTCGACGCCGATGGCCTCGAAGATCGAGTGCTGGAGAGACACTGGTCGTCGTGCTGGTCAGAGTCGGCGGGGAGGGGCCACGAGCCTGAGGTTGCCATGTCCCCGAGCCCGCTGCCCCTTTTCCCAATCCTACATGCAGTGCGCAGAGCATCTGCATACCTACCTACACATGAGCATTCTGACACACATCATGGTACAAAATAAAATAGGATAATCTCTTAAAGCAACGCGCTGCGAGGTGGCCGCGTGATTCATACCAATATAATGTACAGGCCACAGGGGCAACTCTCCCCTGGTTCTTGCGCAGCCCCGGAGATCACCCTGCCCCGATTCCTCCCTTCTTTCTTTCTTTCTTTCTTTCTTTCTTTCTTTCTTTCTTTCTTTCTTTCTTTCTTTCTTTCTTTCTTTCTTTCTTTCTTTCTTTCTTTCTTTCTTTAATCCTCCTGACCATCACCCAGCAGCGCCGACTGCAGCATCTTCTCGACCGCCTCGCAACGTCTCCGCACCGTCTTGCGGTCAGCCGCGTCCTCGAGCAGATCCGTCCCGCGCACCCGCTTGCGCAGGAACCACTGCAGGCCCGCGCGAGGTCCGGGTCCGTGACGGCTCCGAACACCTGGCCCAGGCGCCGCCGCGTGTCCGACTCGCGCAGCGCCGTCAGCAGCACCACCTCGACAAACAGCCGCGCCCGGTCCCGCAGCGCCGCCAGGTTGCGGTGCTTGAGCACGTCCCCGAGCCGCAGGCACTGCATGGCTATCAGCGACCCGTACATGCGCGCCGCGTTGAACAGCCATCGCATGTCGTACGTCTCCTCCTCCTCCTCTCCCATGCCGCCGCCGCCGTCGTCGCCCCCCGTGTCCACGTCCTCGCCCATCTTCTTGAACCGTATAGCCAGGCTGCGCCGGAACTGGAACCACGTCTCCTTGTCCCCCACGAACCGCGTCGCCACCAGCGCGTAGTAGGGGTTGTATTCGCGCTGCCGCTCGCAGCTGCGCACAATCACCTCGGCGATCTCCTTGCGCTGGTGCTTGTTGAGCTTGAGCTTGCGCACCAGCACATCCGCGTTCTCGTAGTCCACCGCCGCGTGCAGCGCCACAAAGATGCGCTGCCGCACGTCCGTGTTGAACCCCTGCTGCTTGGCCATCAGCCACAGGTCCGGCATGTCCAGCTCGTCGTCCGCGCCGCCCTCCCCAAAGAACCCCGCGCCGCCGCCGCCGCCGTCGTCGTCGTCGCCGTCACCGGCACCCCCCTGGGGCCTCGTTCGTCGCTTTGGATTTCGTGGACCCCGCGCCGTCTTGTTCCTTCTGCTTCCCGGCCCAGCTAGCACCGACGAGCCACCACTTGCCGTTCTTATCGGCGTCCTGGATGTCCTTGAGCCCCAGGCGGATGGGCTGGATGTCTTGCGAGCCGCCCAGCGTCGTAATGCGCTTCTTGATCTGCGTCCGTTGGTCGACCAGATCCCGGTTGCGTGCCGCCGCCTTGGCCTTGTTACCTTGCAGCTTCTTCATCTCGTCTATCATGAAGCTTGTCCTGACCGAGGCGTTCTTCAGCTTAGCCGGGCTGATGTGATTCACAATCTCCTGCAGAGCGTGAGGGTCCTCGCGTCGCAGCGCCGGCCCGCAAAGCTGTATGAGTCGCAGCAGCAGTTCCGTGTCGAGTTCCGACAAGTGGTGTAGAAAGAGGCGAACGTAGTCAAAGACCAGGTTGCTGCCCACAATCTGCATATTGTAGAGCTCGGCCAGCAACGTGATGAGATGCTTGGATCCCGCATCCGAGTGGTCACCGGAAGCGTTGTCGTAGTGCTTGGCGAACAGCTCGACGAGCTGTTGGATAAAGTGGGCAGTGATGGCCATCCCATGGCGCGATGCGCAGCTGTGATGAAGCCCGCGACCATGGTGAAGAAGGAATCTGGGCGTCTTTCACCAGAGCAGACCAGCGTCAGCACCGTGTCCACCATCGCAGTGGTCACGATCTGTCGAGGGTTGTCGTTGTACAGCACTAGCAGATCCTTGGTGATGCCGACCATGCTGTCGTTGGTCAGTCGGTTGACCAAACCCTGGATCCGCCTCCGTAACTGTGCTTCGACCTCGTTGCTGGACTGGCCCTGTTTGCGGAGGGACGGCGGCACGTATTTAGCCACGCCCGTGGTCGGGGCAACATAGGGGTTCTCGCGCTGGCGTGGGGCCTCTTTGGCGACTTCTTGATCGGAAAACCCATCGAATCCATCATCACTCCCTCTTCTCCGTCCTCGTCGTCTTCATCATCGTCCAGATCAGAACCGTCGTCCAGGATGCCATCGAGTCCATCCAGAGCGTCAGACCCGCTCTCCCCGTCGAGATCGGAGTCGCTTTCCTCGTTGTTTTCGACATGAGGGGCAGCTGCGGCCTTGGCTTGTGCCTTGGCCTGCGCCTCAGCTTTTCTTCGCTTCTGGGCCAGCCACTTGTCAGCTCCTGCATCGCGTTTGCGCTTCTCCCCCTTCTCCGGCTCCGGATTCTCGTCAATGTCGCCCAGCAGGTCGCCTAGGCCGTCGTCTTCGAAGGACTTGGGTAGAGAGCTGCGCCCCTTGAGACCCAACTTCTTCTCCAGAGCGGCAATTTCAGCGTCGTCCTTATCCAGCTTGTTCTGGACTGACTTGGATGGCCGCGGCTGCTCCTCCTGCTCACTCTCGCTCTCGTCCGAGTCAAAGTCCCCTTCACTCAGACTGTCATCTTCGGGCAGACCTCCGAGGCCTTGTAATTCCTCATCGTCATCGTCATCGTCCTCTTCCTCGTCTCGGCTTTGCTGACGTTTGCCTGCTTTAACAGCGGGGACGGCTGGGGTCTTGCCAGCGATGGGTTTCTTGTGCTGAGAAGAGCTGTTCTTGGCAGGGGCCGCAGAGTGGCGTGGTTGAGGACGGCGCGCAAGTCTCTTCTCGTCCCGGTGTGCCTTGCGCTGATCTTTGCGAGAAGCCGGCGCGTTGCGTGACCTGCCCCTCCCGAGCGATCTGGCGGAGGTTGAGCGCCGATCTCTTTGAGGAGAGAGGTGGGCAGCGTCAGCTTCCTGCTCGCCATGCTGTGACTGTGTGTTTTCGCCGTCGCCGTCGCCTAACCAGAGAGAAGGTATTTACGAGACGGGCGAGGGCACAGCCGGGATACAGGCGGCGCTCTTCTGCCCAGGCTGGGCCGGGACCGTTCGGCAGAGCCTTGTTGGCCAAGGCGCAAATGGTGGGTTGATTTGTACCAATATTTGAGGATTTGTGCGCAGATGAGCCAACCGAAATGCGCCGGTGAGATGTGTATCAGACTGCGTAAGATAATCGCATATATACTGTATTCTATGTAAGCTGGGAGGTACGGCGAGCCCGCGATATCAGAAATAATTTTTAATGGGGCCGTTCTGAGGGACCCGGCGCCAGGTCGGCTTCTGAATGTTCACGTATGTGGTCTGCTCAGGCAGCCCGGCCACTATGGAAGGTACCTAAGGTACCTGTACGAGTAGCCGAGGGCGCGCTCTGCCCTGTCAACGTCCCCTACACTCGGATCCGATGTACCTGTCCATTACTACTGACACCTGTGTATGTATAGCTGCCTGCTCAGATCTGCGGATGCTTTGTACCCTTGCGAGTAGGTACTCTAGACCATCCATGCTGCCACCCATTAGAGACTACCCCGGCGCGGGCCCATCGCCTGCAGCCCTGCAACCCAGCAACCCAGCTGCTCCCCCCCGGAGAACGCCAGCCCGGGCTGGAGGCACGTGTTGCGTTGCGCTCGCTGTACCTGCGTGCCGCTGCCGCCGCGTCGCCATCCTCTCAATCTTCAACCTCGCCGTCGCCCCTCCCCCTCTTCCCAACCCCGCTGCACACCCGTACACCCGTCCACCATGGGTGCCTTGAGCAACGAAGAGGTACGCTTGGTCGCCTTGCTACAGCCGACTTCCTGCTTCAACCGTTTCTGCAGCCATAGCCTCTGAGATTACTGCCGCTGACCGCACCTTTGTTAGTCTTCCCAAGCTCACGCAGCTGTTTGACGGCCGCAAAACCAAGGATCATGGCACAATCTACCTGACCCAGAGAAGCGCTGTACGCACAACTCCTCCTAACAAGCCGACTGCCTGCCGTTACCGTGACCAGGAACCCTCGAGACTGATCCTCGGGCTTCGCAGTAACGTACGACCAGCCTTCAGCCCCCGCCCAAGACCCGACCACCACCGACGATGCCGTCGCCTCCTTCCCAGACCTCCGTCCGCCTCAGCCCTTGCCTGTATTGATCCGTGCCACCAACGGCAAGTCCAAGGAGAAGCGCAAGGAGAAGATCAAACTTTCCACCGTCGTCGCCCCCGACGCCCTGCCCGCCTTCTTCGAGCGCTACGCCGACGTCTGCAAGCTGGCATGACCACCCTCAAGCCACGCGATCGGAGCAAGCGCAAGACCAAGGCCAAGAAGAAGAAGGCCACCACCGCCACTCCTGCCTCCTGAAAGCCAAGACGCAACTCTTCACGCCATCACGGGCCGCCACACATGACGCGCCCGCCCTACGAGTCTCGAGTCTCGCCCTCCCTGGGCTGGAACATATGTCATGAACAAGGCCACAACACACACACACACACACACAACCGCCGGTTGTTGATACGCCACATCCTGATCACTGCACGCGGTGTGCAAGAAGGGCCAGCCTGGTCTTCCCACGTGGGTCGGGAACCGACAGACTATTCAGCTGTCTGCACCAATACACAAATGCTGCTTGCGCTCTTCCATGCACGTTCGAGTCTAGGGCTTTTGTCGCGCCATGAAGTCTTTCAACCTGCTTTTCTCTTGCCCAACGCTCAAAGCCAGTACGGTACGACTCTCGTGTCGCTTTCATATCTGGTTCTATCACGTCCATAGCCACGTCCTCAAGTATCAGAGGAAAGACAAGGAGACTAGCATTCCGGTGAGAGGAAAAACGTTCTCGCTCACTACTTCTTTGCCTGGCGGACTTGGTTCTCGATGCTAGTTACCTCGTGCGATTCCCATGACTACACTGCGTGGCGTGTATGTGACCAATGCCACCTACTCACGATACAGCTGCAGTGATATCCTCGGGTGTCTCCTCCCTTCAAAGGGGCTTATTGCGTCTATCGGCGGCCTCATTCAGTATCTGGTGTTTCAGAACTTTAACCGAATTGCCGGCTTGGTGACAATCGACAAACCTCCCTTAGGGTCAGCCGTGCAATACGGAATGGAGAAACGATCCAGCAAGCTGCGCAAAGGTCAAATTGACCGTGGGCACGCATGACTCAAGCAGACTTTGGAGCTTCACGCACAAATTCCAACGCCATTTAGCGGGTGTTTTAGGGGTCTTGACTTGGTCGTCAGCATGTTGAGAGCAACGACCGATTAAAAAGAACACACGCGATACGCTTCTATTAGGAGATCATGAGTAGTGGAGGATTGGGTGAGCACCCAAGACTGTATCAGCATTTGTGTGCACTTTTCTTGCAGGTGCAGACCAACGTTCTGAGAGCCAGACGTGCCATCGCGACGGCATATCTTGTGATCTGTTCCGATCGTGTCGAGCGCTGGCGGAACTTGTTCACATCTAGCCCTGTGCCTATGTGCCTAGCAACACCATAGGGTTCAGGCGTCAGCTCTGATTCAAAAAGGGCCTGAAAAGAAGCCAGCCAAGGCCTGGCGATCACGGCGCGAAATTAGTCCAAACACTCATCTCACTTGACGAGTCTTTGGTTAGTCCCTTCTCCCAGGGCGCGGCATAGACCCGGCGCCGCGGCTTCATGATCACGCCCGAAGCCACACTCTCGATGTAAGCAAGGGGAAACCGTATCCGAATGAATGTTTCCGCTCACTTGGCCGCAAACTTCTCCTGACCAGAAACCCGCTCCCCAGTGCGCCACGATCCACCATCACCTTCATAAATCAACCATGATGCAATTTTGCGACAATCTAGTTATAGCACTCTGAGCCGCGACGATTTCCCTCCACGGTGAGTCCTGAGCAGCAGGCTAGTGTGAAGGAAACGTCAGGGTCGTCTCCTCCATAGCCTTCGCTTGGATTCCATCTTGACCAATTTGTCGCGCGAAGATACCCCCTAGATTTCCACCGCTTTTGCCAGTATTTGTTGCAAGTATGGAGAATCTGGCCACGTCCCCTCCACATCGACCCAGGGTATCATTGCGCGCGAGCGAAGGCGTATAAGGAGATTGTAGTACATGAGTTCCGCGAAGGGGGTCCAATAGTTGGTTGGATGATCAACCCCAAAAAAAACGCCACAATAATGTGGGACAGACCTTGGAGTGTCGGCGTTTCCAGCCTTGCGCTGAGCGAGGAATGAAAACTGGTCACAAGCACCTGATCATCTACATGATCTGGTCCTGCGTCAGGCCGGCGCGTGGCCACCGTCTGTCTCCATGCTGTCGCCGACGGAACCGCCTCCAGGGCTGACGTATTTGACGAAGCTGAGACCAAGAGGGCGTCCCCCGTACTGGTAGCCTTGGAACTTGGTGATGGCCGTCTCGGCGGTTTCCATTCCATCGAAGCGTACCACACCAGTGCCGCGAGACCGGCCGCTCGGTTCGTACTGGATCTCTGCCTGGTCGACCTTGCCGATGGTGGTGAATAGTTCGACCAGATCCTCATTGCTAGTAGACCAGGGAAGCTGCAGAAATGTCAGCATCACAAAACAAGCGCACTATGGGGCTGCTGGACGTACGTTTCGCACGTATATAACCTCACTGGGGTCGCTTCCCGAGGTGTGGCATAGTCGGTGAAGGCATTGGGGCCGGGGGTGCAGGTGCAGGGCCGTCAAAGCCGCCGCCGCCGCCAACGGGAGGACCGCCGCCCATGCCGCCCCGTAGCCGCCGCGTCCGCCAAAGCCGCCGCCGCCGAAGCCGCCACGGCCACCGAAGCCGCCACGGGGGCCACCGAAGCCTCCAGCGAAGCCTCCGCGACCTCCAAAGCCTCCACGACCGCCACCAAAGCCACCAGGGCCGCCACCTTGGAAGGCAAACCGGTCCTCGCGGACTTCGAGAAGGCGGCCTTGCCAGTCGAAGCCATTGAATTGCTGGATGGCATTGCGAACATCATCGGGGTGCTCGTACATGACGATACCAGAACCCTTGGGCCGACCATCAGGGCCGAGGTGGACGTCGGCGCGGATGACGGCTCCATTACGAGCTAGCAAGCGTGTTTGGTCAGTATGCCTTTACAGAGGAAGTCCTCGGAGACTTCTGGGGTCGATGAGACATCAACCCGTATGTGCCAGATGAATCAAGGGAACACTCACCAGCCTGACGGAATAGATCTTTCAGATCTTGCCATCCAACAGTGTACGGAAGCTTTCCCCAAGTTAGCGAATTGGGTACACCACGAGATTGCGGATGGGCCGACAAACGGCAACATAGAGCTGTCGGTTACCGCCAGCCATACCACCGGAGGGCCTCCGTAGCCTCCACCGTAGCCGCCCCGGCCGCCCGGGCCCCCATGCATACCACCAGGGCCGCCCGCCGCCGCATAGCCGCCACGGCCTCCAGTGGCGCCGATGAAACGAGGCTCGGCCTCACGATCCTACATCCGACAAAGTGTCAGTAAGCGTGTTTGGCATTGCTTGTGGACGCTTACCTCTCGGACGTAGACCAGCCTGCCCATCAAGTTTTGGTTGCTGAGCGTCGCGACGGCGTTCTGTGCTTGCTCCCTTGTAGCATATTCCACGATTCTGATCATCAAGTCAGCAAAACGAGCACACATGGCCAGAGTTCAGATTCGAAGACTTACCCGCATCCCTACAAGACCCATGGACAATGGCCCGACCCGTCAATCCATCAATTCCATCAAGTGCCAAAGGAGAAAAACCAAAAGAAAGAACCAGCCATGAACTACGTGTAGACGCCCACTTCGACATTCCGTTGGGAAGAAGTAAAACATCGGCGAAGAGGACCTCTCCAGCTGCGAGTGCAAACAATAGTCAGTCAAATCCCGTCCCATTTATCTTGAGAAAGCCCGTTATATCGGCTAGACGTACCCTGTCGCATAAAGTCCTTGAGATGGTGCCATTTGACGTCGTAGGACAAGTTGCCGACGTAGACACGCCGGTCTTGTTGTGATGTCTCTCGAATGTTATTCATCATGGACTCGCGCGCGTGCTGTCGGTCTTCGTAGTTTCTCGGAGGCTGGGCTGAGCCGCCTGCTGGAGCTCCAGTGCCAGAAACAGGGGAGCGAGATCGTCTATCGGATCTGCGGTAGTCCTCGCGACTGCGGGAGTGGCTGCGCGGCGAGTAAGATCGACGGCGACCTCCGGTTCGGCCGGGACTCCTAGATCGGCCGCGTCGAGGGGAGCGAGATCTCTCGCGCTGTAGCCCGTCAGTATCTTGGCTCGGCCTCTGTGACATGTGCTCGATGAATGATGCAGGCCAGGAGAGAGAAGGAGATGCGCGCGGGAGGGCGGGTGATGACAGCGTGTTTGGTGGATGATGGAATGATGATGGTGAATTGGGAAGCCGTGCGGATCGCTGGTCATAGAGTGCGATCCCGTGGTCGAGGGACCTTGGCTGAACGAGAGCCATGGTGGCTGCCCAAAAGGGTCCTCACGGGCCCACGGGCTAAGGCTCCAGATATTTACTGGGGCGTGCTCTGATGCCAGAAGGCTTAGGGCAGAGGGAGGAATGTGAAAAGAGGAAACGTGCAATGTCCGATCGACCACGCTTGCTTAGGTAGGTTTCAGGGTAGTAGGTCTTAGTTTAAAGACAAACCCGACACTGGACCATCGCAAACTCAAGGCCGAGCTGGTGTCTCGCTGCCCCGCTGACAAAGGCGCAGAGACATGGTAGACGTCCGCACTAGCTTCGCCTGCGATGACTGCGCGTCGACATCACAGCTTGGGTCTGGGAGAGCTGACCCCAAAACATAACGGGGAAATGCCGGCGAAGGGCGAAGATAGGGAGGGTTTTGATCAACTTACAGGGCGGTATGTATCTCCGTTGTCGGCTAGATTGAGAAAGTCGAGTCAGAACGGACCCAAAGGCGTGTCGATGGGAGGTGGCATAAGGAGGAGGATCGAAGAAGAGGTTGACAAGTCGGGGTGAAACGAGGGCAAGCCGGCCTGGGAAGACAGAGAGAGGGCGGCCAGGTAGATAGGTGCGCCCAGCGTGGCGGGCCGCAGTTGCATGTGGTGTGGGATGGATGGGGCGGGGGGGGTGCGCGATCAAACAGACTGTTCGAGGATTCCAAAAAGGAAAGGGTTCAGGAACGGAGTGGGGTGTGAGGTGGCAGCAGCGGGTCAGACTGGACGTCCGGACAAGGAGCAAGCTATGCTCCTCTCGTTCGATGAATTTGGCGGTAGAGGACACTCATGTAGAGGCATACGAACGTGCCAGATGCTCAGCAGCAGAGCCAGTGATGAAAATGAGACAAGATGGTGGGTTGGCGGGCAGAGGAACCCCAGCAGGGACATCCAACCGACACCGGTCGTAGAAAGACATCCGCCGAAACCTGGCTGACTGAGGCGACAATCGGGATTGTGTGCGAGGGTCTGTGGTAGCTCAGCCCACTCTTGTGTGTACGCCGCGACGGGGATGGACGGGCGGCAAAAGGAGGGCACCAGAGATAACTGGTAGCAGGCTGAGGCGGTAGGACATGCCAAGTGAGATATAGGGAAGAGGGCTTGCGGACCGACCACTCGTCCCGTGCAAAGTAACGTTCGCTGTGTAGTGACGAGTAGGACGACGGGCAGTGAAGTGAGCCAAGATGGGGCAGCATGGGAGGACCAAAGATGGTCGAGGCCAATGTACGCAAGGCATACCGGTGAGTAACAAGATGACCGGCAAGCTGTGGGAAAGTGTGGAGAGGGGTGGTCGCACAGACGGACAGAGTGTGAAGCAGCCACCGGCTGCTGGACATTGATGGCGACAAGGGGAACAAACAGCTAGGCAGACAGCGTGACGACGAGCGCGACGACGTACCAGGGCCGCACGATGAGAACGGATGCCGCCTGCTTCGTGGCTCGACTCGACCAAGTGGCGTCACGTCGGCAGAGAAATTCAGGGATTGTGTAAGGCGAGGAGCAGAGTGCAAAGCCGCGCAGATATTCCCCAGCCCGCAGGTATGGGTGCGATAGAGGATGGAGCGAAAGGGAAGAAGAGATGCGAGAGAAGAAGAAACAGGGGAAGGCTGTGGTGTTCGCCTTCGTACGCATACTGGTGGAGCTAGACTTACCCATAATTGCAGGAGAATTATTATTACTCTCGAGATACTAGGTATGCGGCTTTCAAGCCTTTCGTTGTCCCTTTCTCCTCTTTGCTCCTTGTCGAGGGAGCAGGCTGGATGGGGGTTGGTTAGAGAGATGTACCACCGGCTGATCAGATCGGACCGTGTTATCTGTACTGGAGGGGTGTGAGCTTCCAAGGTCTAGGGGGCGCCACAAGCAGGCATCGCAGAACATGAGACGATCGAGGCATGTAGAGGCTACCTCGGGCAGAAGTATGCGATGCTAAGGTAGGTACCGATATGTATAGGCAGGCCAGGCCAGGCCAGGTCGAGGCGGCGGGGGGCGCGCGGGTGGGATGGTATGGAGAGGACGGGTTTGGGGGCCAGCAGCCCAGGGCAGATGCAGGCGAGTCCGCAGGCCATGCACAGAGAGACGACAGCTGGAGGGAGTCGAGATACCCAAGCGCGAGTACCCGACTCGGATAGATGCAATGCATGAAAATGGAGGACGAGATAGCAGCATGTAGCACCGGCAGAAGCACCAGCAGCCGCCGGCGCAGGTCAGATCAGACCCAGCCGACAGCATGCGGTAAGCCAGCAGCACCATTCAACCACGCGTGGTCCGCGGGGCTCGACACGAGTACGAAAGGCTGCTCGTACCCGCACCAGTCCTGGAGAGGCTGCATCGAGGACTGGCGAAGCTGACCAGTGCCGGGTGTGAGATGGGAGGGGGGGGGGGGGGGGGGGGGGGGGAGGAGGGTTCTCGGGGCTGGGCGAGTGGTGAATGTGACGGGACCCGAATGAGCGGGTATCTTACCCGGGAATAACCACCGAGCAGCCCGTCTGGCAAGGTTTGGTAGTTGGCGCCTGCAGTAGCCACCGAGCGGCCACGGCCTGTGGCGGGATGGGAGGTGGTTCCACGATGCGCCAGTCCCCCTCTCTCGCAGATCCAGGCGCAGCCCCGAGGGCGGTCTCGCCACGCTGTTTGGGTTGACACAGGGACCGGCCGGCTGACAATCGAGGCTGAGGCTCTGGCGACGCGGTGCCGGCAACGGCAGCGCTCGCGGCGGGACTACCACCACGATGCAGTCACGCGGGCCAGGACATGGAAGGCAATGCAGGGCAGGGCAACCAGGGCAGGGCAGGGCACCACACGACGCATCAGAGAAGGAAGGCGGGGCGGCGGCGGCGGCGGCCAGGACGACAAGGCAACCAGCAGCCCAATCAGCGCGAGCGACGTGAGGGCACTCGCCCATCAGTCGCCCGCCCACTCACTCTGTGCGACTGCACCCTGCCAGCCTCGGCGCGGTAGCCCCTCTGCCCCCTGGTCCCCAGTAGTATGGCACGAAACAGAGGGGACACGCGCCGGCTGGCGGGTGTGTATGGGGTACTGTGCGTCGATGCGTGTGCGAGTGCAGTGTGTGCGTGCGTGCGTGCATGTGCGTGTGTGCGTGCGTGCGTGCGCGGTGCGACTGTGGTGTGTGTGGGCTGAGTGGATGACGCGACCTCGGCCAGCCAACTCGGACCAGAGTCGTGTGTGGACTGGCCGCGCGAGCAAAAAGTCGCGTTGCTTCCACAGCTCTGGCGCACCACAGCACAGCACATCGCAGCCCCAAGGAGAGGAGAGAATGCAGAACCACAGAGCTTGCAAAGCTTAGGTAGGGTGGGCAAGGCAAGGCAAGGCAAGGCAAGGCAAGGCAAGGAAGAGCTGGGCTAGGCAGAGCAGGTAAGGCAGACAAGGCGAGGCAGAGCCACGGGGAGCGTCCTATGGCGTGGGTACGGGGGCGATGTTTCCTCCAGCTTTGGCTTGCTTGCTTGCTGTTGTGACGGCAAGCAGGCCCGCGAGGCGAGGCGACAGGATGGCAGATGGGAGATGGAAAGGGTTGCGCCGGGATGGGACGGGATGGCATGGTGGAAGGGCCCGGCGTGGAACGAGGCGAGGCGAGACGCGACGCGACGACAGACGTACGTACGTACCTGGAGGCTTGCAAGGCAAGGTCGGCGATGGGGTGGCGGCGGCGTGATGTGATGATACCTGTTGTGGTGGATGGTGTGAAGCACAAGCAAGGACTTGGGTGTGGCGATGGCGTTGCGTTCGTTGGCTGGCAGGCGACACGACACAGTCTTGGGGCTTCGACACGACTTGACACGACGACGACTGGTTCGCAACCAGCAGGTAGGTCTTTTAGTGAGCAGCCAAGCCTAACCTGCGCCGGAAAACAGCTCGACGGAGGATTTGATGAGGTCGGGTGGACACCTAGCCTTCCGCTGCCAGGCGCCTTGTCTACCTATGTACCTGAGCTAGGCCCGACCCGGCTATCTGTTGGCCGCCGCCCGACCTGGCGGCTGGCAGCCAGGCGGCGAGCAGCGACTGACTCAAGTAAGGTATCCGGTTCAGGGTCTCTTAGCTGCACGAGGCTGTCTCCATGTGTCTTCCTGAAGGGCGCCTTGGTTCCTTAATTGAAGAGGCGCAGATAGATCATTGCGACTAGCCAAGCGCCCCAGTTGCTCGTACACACTGATGGACTGCAGAATATCTACCTACGTGATGCCAGGCCTTGCAGGCTGAGCATCCGGCATTGGTATCAGCTGACTACGAGTACGTGCAACTGGTCTCTGATTGAGCTGCGAGGCTACCACGCCATCGTGGGGAGCTCCATACCAGCACTGGTAGACTCGTATTGACGAAGTGTACGAGCTTCACTGCCGTTCTATCCGTGGGGGGGAACCTGATGCCGGGATTGGTGGCAGGTACCTAGTCATGTACCTACGGATACCTGTCGCAGTGCGGGCGTCAAGGACGCTCTGGTATGCCACTTCACTCGAGAGCTTGATTATACAAATATCTTATTATAGGTAGGTTCCGTATGCCACTGGTACAGGGCTCTTTGATGGCGATGCCCGGGCAGCATGGATGGGGGTCAGCGGCTGGCAAGAGCGTACGACTACACTCGGCTGGATGTATTTACGTCAGATGTTACCAAGTTCTTCCATCCCCGATTGTATTGTGGGCAGAAGAGACCGACCCCCCGGCAGCGTAATTCATTATGGGGCGAGGTGCCGGGCAGTACTCGTAGGAAGGCAGTCTTGGGTCTTGGCGTGCAGCAACGATAAACTCCTCCAAACCTGTCTGTCCATCCCATCCCGTCCCGCCCGTACAAACTGGGAAAGCCGCGATACTCGTACTTATTAATTCGTCCCTGCCAGGAACCGCGAAGATCGGGTCCGGCCTTTTCGCCGTCCCCTCGACTTCGGCCATGCCCGCCCTCCACACCACCTCCTACCTAAGCCACCTAGGTACCTTGCCCTGCATAAGGTACCCAAGGTCCACTACTATTGTTGGTAATGGAACCTGGTAGTTACAATGGATGTGCTGGTCACAAGTACTCTGTCCGTACCTACCGTCCATGCCTCCCACCGATCACTCACTTCCGTCTCGCAACATGCCCTCATCATTCTCTCCACGCGCTGGCACGTTGGCAAGGGATGACCGACGACCTACCTGACGAAAAAATCGATCCTCCCATCTCATTGGCAGTCCGGAAGTGCCATGCATGATTGGCTGACGCCGGGAATTAAGAAGGCGATCCACACGATGGCAGCCGCCGCCGCTTGAGCCAGAATCCATGTCCGCTGTTTTTCACTGGCTGCTACTCCTGTACTCATCCTGGTTCATGCCTTATGTACGAGTTAGCACGCCCAGGCCCCGTACGGGTACTTGTACTATCAAGCACTCGTCCCTCGCTGGTAATTGTCACCGTTTCCTGGGGGGTTCGCAGGGTGGGTGGGTTGACTCCGAGTATGTATGTATGCATGTAGGTGGTAGGTACGAGCATGCGTGAGCGCCACCGTCCAGGTCCGCGAGCTGGAACTGGTATCAACTTTGGCCCGCAGTCACCGGCGTGTGCAGCAAGTCAATGCTCACCCGACATGATGATGAATAGCTCTGAGCGCTCGTGGCTCTGCGTCTCTTGGCCTCCAGGCGGGTGCCGTCGTTGTATATCGCTGCCCATTCCACGCAGCCTTTGTTCGAAACCCGCAATTGTGTTGCGCTGGGGGGCCATGAGAAAAGAACGCAGCTCGCTCCAGTCGAGTCACTCGCCCTTCTCTACGGAGTACGCGTAGGTGGTCGACACTCGGCTGCACAGCGGTCGGTCCATTCGAGCAAGCAGAGCCGGGGTGAGTTGATTCCAGGCGCAAAGCTTCGCACGGCTTCCACAAGACCGCCCGACTTGGATTGTCATGTACTCGGTACCTGGTGGCAAAGCTGCTCGGGTCGAAGCATGTACTCTTTGGTTTCAGTCAAGTCTTCGGGTCTCGGGGCTCTGGTGTGCAAGACTTTGCTTCTGAGTAAAGGCTCGTGGGTGACCATGACATCGTCCACCGGCAGCCGCGCCAGACTTTTTATTCCCTTTGCCTGCCTGGTGCTGAAAGAGTGCTGTGCTGAGCCTGCGACTGGAGAGGTCATTGGCAAGGTGGGAGACAGCCTGGAATCGCATGGAACCATGCAGAGTTGCTCAGGTGCTCGTGCAGGCCCGGTTCGGGCTGTAGCGGTTTCTCGAGCGCCCAGAGGCAGCCTGTCGTCAACATTTGCTTCCCGCCGGTAGTCCACGAGTTACGACTGCTCTCCCCAGTACGTCGCCATGCTCAGATTCTATCCAGGCCTCCAGCATCAACCTTGGCGGCGAGAAATTTGGCTTCTATGCAGTATGGGCAATAGGGTCACCAACAGCTTGTGTCGAACTCAACCCGGCTTTCTTAGGTCTTTCGTGCGCAGCCCCTGGTCTTCTAGGAAAGCACCGGGTTGCATTTCCTCGGCACTGGCTACCGCGGAGGTGGCCGCCGTCACGTCTGTGAATCAAGTAGTGTATCGACGGGTCCGGAGCCGCTATCACATCTGGGACGGGACAGTATGACTGCATTTGTTTTTCGTTCTATTAAATTCGCGGGGCTTGAGAAACTCACAGGCAGATAATAACCACTTGCTTATTCCTCAGGCTTGCCTGTTCATAGAATCTATGAACGTAGCTGGTGCCGGGTTAAGAAGTGGGAGATGGTGCAGCATTGAGATCACACCTGATACTCGGTGCAATCGGGAGTCCCAAAACCCTACTAAACAGATCAGAGGCCCTACATGCCGCCGTTCAGATGGTCTTTGGTAGCTACTTATATTTCTGTTTGCATTAGCTCCCGACGGGGGCGCGCAGAGACTCTGTTTACAGTTTCAGTGAGCAATTTTGCTTCTCGACCTTTTCAATTGAGATTCACGGTAGCTTCGATATGTGGTGTTTCTTTTTTCGCAATGTATGGCGGGGGAAAGGGGGTTCCGACAGCGACGCTGATACATGAGCTCGTAGTGGATGCTACCAATCTGCCTGGGGCAATTTGTGTAGCACAGCGCGGTAGCTTTGTGATATACTTGGCTGCCGGTAGTCCATGACCAGTGCCAACTTGAAAATGCTGCCCTTGGTGCACTTGGATGTGTGAGATAAGGGCGCCATTGGCGGCGAATGAGAAGAAGCCCATCCTCAGGTTGTTGCCCAAAGGGCTGGGTCATCCTGTGGTATGTGGATCGCTGAATACTAAACGAACGTTTTTGGTTGTGTGCACTGTGAGGCTCAAGCCTCCCAATCTACCAAGCATCTTTTCCAGGGGCAGGGGTTACTATCACGATATCTTGACAGGAAACCCCAATTTTAGAAAGGGGGGGGCACCTCCGAAATTTGAAGCAGGCGCGGGGAGAAACATCTGGGAAGTATGACGCACTGCCAGGCAGGTTTGAGGCTTCGCCGCGTGGTGTCTCATATCGCTACAGAATTGGCATCTCGGCAGGCTCCGAGGCCTGGCTGGACGGTGCGCAGGGTTCATGAATGGGAATTCTGGATGTCCGTATTTTGTTTTGGTACGACGTTGTCAGCATTCATTATCGGAGAATTCGGCCGTTTCCAGCAATCATAGAGAGAGGTTATTTGTAGGCAATATCCATGAAACACGAGTATAAGCTGGAAATAGGATGAACCACGGGAAGTCTCACTCTATTCTTCACGTGACAAGGTATGGGGAGGCAGCCGGGTTTCACATAGGGGCGGGCACTTCTCCTGGTCGAACGCACCGTGTTTTGGAGGAAGAAACTGCCGGGCAGAAACTGTATTGCCCTACTTGGCAGGTCTGCTTTCAGTTCTGGCCAGCAGCAGAGAGGAGATTTCAGCCTCGGCGATCTTCCCGACTCCCCATCCAAGTGCCACATTGGGATGGAAAGTGAAAAAACACGACCCGCAGCGCCTGGATCACTTCTGCAGGGCCCCTAGTGAGGTGCCCAGTGAGCGGGCAGCGAGCGCCGACAGCCTTGTTAGTGTCGCCGCTCGCACACCTCGTCTTGGGGCCGGTCATCACAGACTGCGCTAGGCGACAAGACCACCTCCTTCAAGGGAGACTGCGGGGGGGCAGGGGGGGCTTATTATCTCCAGGTGAGAGAAAGGGCGGGAATACACAGTGGCAGTTGAGGCGGCGCTGGGAAACCCGGTGGCACAAGAGTGCTGGCGCCTGGCAAGGCAGGCCCTCGTTTCTAACTGACTACCTTGGGTAGTTCCTAACTACCTACGTACGAGTAGAATCCCCATGACCTTGCTGGGCTTGTCCGGTCTCGTCCTCCAGTGCATTGCTGATCGGCCTCCTAATGCGTCCTGCTCGCGGGGACCACAGGGCCACAGAACCACAAGACCCCCTCGCTCGCTTAGACAAAAGGATGATGAGTGCAGAATGCCTTGGCTCTTTTCGACGTATCATTTTTCGTCAGAGCGACGCCGTGCACGTCGTAAGTGGCGTCGGGTACTTACCAGCGGTCACTGAGACATTAGCACCACCCTCAGGGTATCTCGAGTCTGGCGGAAGAGTACTTTGGGAAGAGTACTTTGCCAATGCCATCCAATCTAATGGCTCCTGAAAGGCTAGCAATCTTTGGTCACTGCTGGTTGCGAGCGTCGCATCTTTTGAATTCTGCACCAGTGGGTGTCTCGGATAGCAAGGCAGACTGGATGGATATGCCTGGCGAAGAACCCGCAGGTCTGTGAGAGCCGGAGTGGCACTCTGACCGATTTGCTGCTCCGGACGTGGAAGAAGGCTCTGACCACGACAAAGAAAAAAAAAAACCCAGAAACCAGGCGGGTGACGAATCGAGGCCCTGTTTGTAGCGTCCACAGGACCACAGGTAGCGTTGTCCCTGCCTTTATCATCAGAATTTAGACGGCAAGGCAACTCGCCCTCCCATCTCTTGTAGGCACAATGATCTCAAGCGGAGGAGGGCTGGACAACAATGTAGATGTTCTGTCGCGTTCTGAATCGACGACCTCCCCACGTACCCGCACGAGTTCCGGTACTACCCGCGCGAATAACGCATCTCATGACTCCCTCGGATCAGGGATTGCGGCCCGGGTACTTCTTTTGGCACCCAGGCACATGAAGAATGCTAGTGTGCACGGTCAAGAAACATCGGGACTGGAGTCGACAGGACTGGGAAAGAGATGACAATAACGACGTGGCCGCCAAGCGGGCAGACTGCCAAGTTAGCGTCCTTGTCAAACCGCCGGCAAGTGAAGAACCGTGGCGCGGTGGGCGTTACCGTGGCGTTACGAGGCGACAGTCCGCTCGACCGTCCCCGATTGTGATTTGTGACTCTCCAAAAGCGTAGGGGCACCCGTACTCGTAGGACGATATCATTGGGAAACTATGGGGACGAGTCGTAGGATACGCGTATGGGAGGGCCTGAGGAGTCATACGTACCCTTGCGGGTACTCCCTGTCCAGGGAGGGGGACACTGCAGAATGCAAAATGCGACATGGCAGAGGGAGAGAGGAAGAAAGAGAGAGAGAGAGAGAGAGACAGAGAGTCCTCTGCAGCGTCCCTGCAAGCTGCAAAGCCGCCAGAGAGCTGGTGAACAAGAAGCACTGCGGAGATTATCTGCATTGCTCCGAGTACTCGTACATGCCTACCTGTACACACAGAAGGTACGTACGAGGGGTTCTAACGAGGCATCCATTCAGAACCTTGGGAGCCCCTCACCAACATTGGACACGGGTTGCCAGTTGGGCCCCTGCCGCCGCCTGCAGGCTCTCACGCTATCGTGGCCTACCGGACCCAAGCGCTGCACGCACTTAAAGGGGCGGGAAAACCTGGGCGGGGCCTGGCGGCAACCAGCCTGGGCTCTCAGCAAGTCGCTCGGTGGTACTGCCAGGTAGTCGTCCGCTTCTTGGGATGCGGCCAACGCAGTCCTGGCCAGGACCGCGTTGAAACCGGTGTAGGGGCCTGCCCCTGTCCATCGCGGGTCTCGAACTTTGTGGCCGCGTACTCCTGCAGACTGGGCCCGCGTTTTCCTCTTTTTCTCTTTCTCTCTCGCTCTTTTCCCCTCCTCTTCCTTTTTGCAGGCTTGTTGTTAATCCTGGCAACTCCGTAGTATCTGGGAGAGTGCCAAATGGCGGGGTATCCGAGGAAAAACCAGGCAAGAAAAGCTGGTTCCACAAGAGAGGCGTGATCCGGTCGAAACAGCCACCATGGCTCCACAGACCACAGAGTGGAAAGCGAGGGCAGCTGTTAGGAACAATTACAAGAGGCGGTGGCCAGCACCCGGAGTTCAAGGACCAAACGCTCGGCGCAGACTTGACCATGCCTCGCCGGAAGACTGTCGCGAGTCCAGGGTGGATGCCCCACGGGCACTCGTGGGACCGTGGTGCCTCCTTCGTTGGCTGCCACGGCTGCTTCCAGTCGCGACAGCAGAGCACATTCCCGCCTAGTCGGAACGAAACGAGATGGGCTGGTCTGCTTGTGGCATAAGAGTAGTCTAGCTGACGGCGTCTTGCCATCGGTTCTCATTGGACTCTCTTCGAAACGGGGCCACTGGGTCTACCGCAGGAATGAGGGGAATATTAGCGAATTGTGGTGAGCCCCAGAGAATTCCCATCTGCTGGCAGCACAGACTCCAGAGCATGAGCGGGCAGTAGCGGGAAAGAGACTGGCGCTCATCCCGCGCCAAGCAAGCATGGGAGCAGCCGCCCATGCTTCCACAGGGATCCGGCACGTTTGCCCAGCCATTTCTGGTGTAGCCAGCACTTGGTCTTCTTCGTCTAGGACAATGACAGTGCTGCTAATACGATTACTTGAAATTTATGATCTAGGGGCTGTATGAGTGTTCGCAGAGCAAGGCAGTACGAGTACTCCTAGCGTACTCAGTCCCAGTAGAAGCCTGGGCGTACCCAGGAGGCGGAAACACATTCCAGACTTGCAGCTTCAGTGTGCCTGGTGACTGACCCAGCAGAAATCCCAGACCCCACCTCCAGCGCACGAGGCCTCGTGCTTTGCGTTCGTCCTGGTGGAGAGAGGGCCGGCTGGTGAGCCGACAATACCTCATGTACCTTCTTGGGGACCCGTACTTGTAGTCACCAGTGTCGATCCTGACAGGGCGGGCCTCTGGCGGCCTGGTATCTACATGGCGAGCCAAGAATCCCCCCGGATCGCGTTCGGCGCTTAGGACAGGGGGCACCGGCAACGGCGCTTGTGGCCGAGCCAGCGTGGCCAGCAACGACAATGTCTCTGAGCACGGTGTGCTTGTCCGTGAGTCTGTGCGAGAGTGTCTTCTACGCAAGCTGTCAGTATAGATAGGTTCATGTCATGATGGGAAGAAGAAGAAGAATAAGGAGAAGGAGGAGGAGGAAAACAATCACTGATCCTTGTGTGTATACTCAGAGAACGAGACGGGGAAGAAGAGGAAAAGCGGAGAGCACTTGGAGAACAGACATGCGAAGGCGACTGCAAATAGGTACCTAATTCTGCTAGGACACACGGAGGCAAGGAGGGTGGAGGGGTTGATGTGATGAGAGGAGAGGGACTTGAGCAGCATCCACAGGCAATAATAATAATAATCATACCCGCCTACCACCTTCCAACCTCCCATGCTCCTTCCCACTCGTACGTACCTGGGGTGTAATATAAGGTAAAGGGCTACTCGTACGGGCCCAAGGTTTATTAGCGGGCACTGCGGGCTGTCGCGGGAGACCCAGACGGGAGGAAGCGCGGGAGAAGCGTCAAAAAACGGGCCCGACCAGCGATCTCCCTGTGAGCGCGCCAGTGCGCCCCCTCAGACCGTGCACACCAGCCATTCCCCATATGGAAGTAAGCGGGACGAGATGCGGGAGCAAATGATGGATCCGTCCACGTCAGATACGAGGACTTCAAGTAAGGTACTCACTTCCGTGGAAGTACATTGCGGTACGAGTCATGAGTGCTCTGGGGTGCGGAGCCCCGTAAACGAGTACATCAGTCAAGAAGAAACAACTGTGAGCCCTGCAGCTGCCGGCACACGATCCATGGATCTGAGGGGCCGCTAATGTGTCCGTACGTCCACAGCGCCTGTGCACGCCGGGATTCCGGGCCTGGCCGGTACTTGACATGTACTTATCGCGACTTTCAAGTTTCAAGATGTATCGCGTGCCCAAAAACGCGGCTCCGACCTCGTGCGAGTACTCTTACGTGTATCGAGATACCTAAGATACGCCAATCCGTGCAGATTGTTTGATGGTTGGGAGGTACTTGGGCACAAGTACAGGCAGCTCGTATCTCACCCACGCCTCGACGACATTCGTGATTGAGGACTAATGGTACTGGCAATATCTACACTCATCACTGATCCCAGTTTCTGCGCAACGAGCATGGGTCGCCAGCACCCTGGCCGCCACGAGAGAGAAAAAACAATGTATTTTTGATTTCTCATCACCCGTCCGCCATGGTGGGTGTGGGTACAGAGACCCTGTTGGCACAAGGCTCCGTCCAGGGCTCTGAGTCCACAATTGAGCACCTGCTCCGTAAAAAGGATACGGAGTCGACACGAACGCGTACTCAACGGACTACGCGTCTGCAACAATATCCGTTATCGTCTCCGTTTTACGCCCGCGTCTCGTAAGCCCGTCTCTTGCAGAGATCGTCTCCCGTCCTCCGTCGCCGGCACCCGCGTCATCCAACCCTTGGCTCCGCGTCTCGACCTCCGTTGGCGCCCCTCAACCTCCGACCCTGACGACCTCAGACACGCTCCGCAGATATCGCAGCATGGCTCCCTCAAGGGCCATTGCCAGAATGGCTGGGCTGGCCGCGCCGCGCCGCCTAATTGCACCCGCCGCCGCCTTGGCCGCCGCAAGCCACGCCATCAAGAGCAGCAGCAACAGCAGCAGAACCTACCACTCCTACGACCGCCCACCGCCGCGCGGCGAATTCGGCGCCGTCGAGCACGCCATCCTGTCCGCTGCCTACCTCCACGTACCCGAGCACGGCTTCACCCAGCGTGCCCTGGCCCTTGGGGCCCGCGACGCCGGCTACCCGGACATCAGCCCGGGCGTGCTGCCCGACGGGCCTTTCGGTCTGATCCGCCATCACCTCGTCACCCAGCGCGAGGCCTTGGGGCCTCGTAGCCGCGAGCTGTTCGCCACCGACCCCTCGCCCTCCTCCTCCTCCCCCTCCCCCTCGAACCCCAACGAGTCCAACAACCAGAACAACGGCGACAAGATCGAGGCCCTGGCCTGGGCGCGCCTCCAGGCCAACGCGCCCGTCAACCACCGCTGGCAGGAGGCCCTGGCCGTCATGGCCCAGCCCTCGCGCGTCCCCGCCTCCCTACGCGAGCTGGCCCGCCTGGCCGACGAGATCGAGCACCTCGCGGGCCCCGGCGCCGTCGACTCCACCTGGTACGCCCGCCGCGCGGCCCTGGCCGCCACCTACGCCTCCGCCGAGCTCTTCATGACCGCCGACTCCTCCCCGGCGTTCGCCGAGACCCGGGCGTTTCTGCGCCGTCGCCTGTCCGAGGGTCGCGCCGCCGGGGATGCCGTCTCCGGGGTCGGCTCCTGGCTCGGCTTCGGCGCCGCTGCCAGCATCAATGTTCTGCGCAGCAAGGGCATGCGCATATGAGACCTTGTTCGGATAAAAAAAGCAGAATATCAACGGAAGCTACCTTGAGCATTGCAAAAGACAAAAGGGGCATGGCTGGGGAAGAGGGAGAACAAACGGTCAAGCGATGGATGACATACCGTGCCGGGAAGAGGGGTTTGGAGAATAGCCGCGCCTGTTCGACGACGCTACACTGCGATTCGGGAAGTCCAGGAGGCGGAACCGATGCTGACACGAAGGAATTGCTGGCACAACGAGGTGCACGTCTGGCGAGGCCACCCGTGTCGATGATCTACAACAACAGGATGATTTTGCGAGACGGAGAGGACCATCTGCCGCCCACAGACAACCGACATCTGCTACCGTTGTGTCGAATCAACAACCCCAAACTGCATCTGCGAGCAAACCTTCAGTGGCCTTGACCACGTCCTGTGCCAGAGAGCGAGGTATAATCGGGGCTGTTCGCAGATCATGACCCCGTCCCTTCCACAACCGCCCTTACCTCGGCCTGGCTGGACAAACATAGGCACTCTTTTTTTTGTGTACAAATACTCTGTATTATGAACACGCACGAATGTAGAATGTACAACTTACCACTTGCTACGATTCTGATGGTGGACCAATTCGCGACTACCTAAAAGCTGCTCCCGGCCGCAAAGACGGGTGCCCTGCTCGGATGCTACTCACTTGAACATAAGTCACCCAGGGGTGAGTCGGCTAGGAAGCAGTCATCGTTCATCTGTGCAGGGTCCTTAAGCTGCTGTGACTGGACTATTGTACACATCGCTCAAGGTTCACAAGTCCCGCCGCTCGAGATGATACTGTCTTCTATAAGTGCAGCAGAGATAAACACGCAGCATAACTCCCGACTGGTGATGAAGGACCAACCACCCTTCCATCCCGACGAAGAGCCATAGATCTCAGCCAGCCACGGCCATCAGGCAGCCCCTGGTTTTCCGCATCCCAGTCCATCTCGCTCCGAACGCCGAGCCCGTATTGATACCGCGAGAGCAAAAGCCGCCGGTCCTTCCGCGCGTGGGTATATAGAAAATCAATGACCAAAGAGGCGAAGGAATTTCGCACTCGCCCTTATGGGTCTGCCAGGCGTTGTTGTCGAGGATCGGTAAGTCTGTTTGGTTAGTCTTGGGTGCAACAACAATGGGATAGCAAAGAGCATACCTGATGATCTTGACGTCCCTATCCAAAGCAACGCGCCCCTCGATGGCGTTGGGTGTGATGAGAATGAACTGCTTGCCGACCGAGCGGCGTGCTGCAGTGGTCTTTGCGTGTCATTAGCTGCAGGTTCCTCCAGGGCGACAGGCAGCACACTTACAAGCATATTAGTGCTGATGGCACGGTTGACATTGTCCATGAACACATCGAATTCGTCGAGACAGCGCAATGGGGAACCGATAGCATCCCAGATGGCCAGCAGCAGACAGATGGACGAGAAAGACTTTTCTCCTCCCGAGAGAGTCTTCGTATTGCGGCCTTCAGCGTCCTTTCGCGTGTTGTCCGGTTCGACCTGAATCTCGAGTTTCTTCGCGCGGTGGTCCAAGATGAGCTTTCCTCGGAAAGCCCGCTCGCTGAGCAGGTATGCGAAGTTGACGCGAGCGTGTGCCGAGATGAGCCTTTGGAAATACCTCCATCTGTCCAGTCGGTCGGCCAATGACTGTTTGACATTGTCGCAAAAGGAGACTTGCTCCTTGTAGGCCTTCTTTTTCGAACGGAATTTCTCAGTCGTTTCACGAGCGCGGTTGTGGATCTCCTCCTCCGAGGCCCCCAACTGATTCCGCATTCTCTGAAGTTGCTGTCGGAGAGATTCGTACTTGTGCTCGAGGCTCTTGTGCGTTTCGTCCTCGGGGATGAATACCCTCTCCGGACAGGCGCCAGTGGCTTGTGTGGTGAACTCCTCGACTATCCCTGCCTGCTGATCCTTGTCTTGGATCGCCTGCTCGACCGCGATCTTTGCCATGTCGTGTTTGGTGTGGGCGTTATTCTTCTCCACCAGAACGATTTGCCTCTGGGACTCGGATCTTTTGACCTTTTCCTCGGCTTTGGCGATCTTGGTCTGGAAGTCTTGCGAGGCCAGCTTCCTCTCTTCCAGCTGCCTTTTCAGCTCGGAGAGCTCGTCGTTCAGCTTGCTCTTTTGCACATTGAGCTCTCCATACTGTCTGCCGTAATGATCCTTGCGCTCTTGGGCCTCTTGCAGACGGTCCTTGAAATCTTTGAGTTTGTCGTTAATTCCTTTGTACTGATCTGCCTGTTCCTGAACAGAATCCATGTGGGCCACGGCCCTCGGAAGCTTTTTGTCCCTAAGAGCATCGATGTCTCGTTTGCGGGATTGAACGGCCATCGACGCTTTCTGGACTTTCTGTTTCTCTTCACGGAGTACTCTTTCGGCCTCTCTGAGCTCAGCTTGGTGCTCGTCCAGGGCTCTCTGGAAGTAATGCATCTGGCTGTCCATGTTGTCCGGCATGATTCTTGGCTTTTGAGGCTTTCCGGAGCCGATTGGGGATGTGGTGATGTTGCCATTCTGGTTCGAAAGCCGCAGACCCTGACCGGGTTTGCCGTCGTGGAATGTGATGCAAGAGTGTGCGAGCCGTGGGGGCTGTCTATCGAACATGATCTGCTCGGCATCCTTGCGCTTCTCGACCAGTAAGGTCTGCTCGATTCGAGCGGTGATGACCAAGTGAGTTCTGACGATTTCGTTGTCGAACTTGAGTACGCGCAGAATTGTATCGAACTTCTCGTCCGGCTCCCGCAGGCGACCGATGTGGGCTGTCGTGATGAAAACGGGGCAATGCATATCGAACCTCCGGAGGTACGCATTCAAACGCTCTTGGTCGGACTTGTTGCTGACAATAAATCCATCCAGCTGGCTGCCGAAAGTCTTTTCGAGGACTGACGACCACTGAGGCTTTGTCAGTTTTAAGAGCGTACCCAAAGGCCCAATGGGCTTCTTCGTCCATCGAGAGTCGTCTTCGATGGACTTCAGCAGATGACGAACGCTTCGGTGGTAGCCAGCCAGAGGATCCTTCCTGTTTTGCGATGCAGACTGGAGGCGACTTTCCGTATGCTCGACTGCCTTTTGTCTTTCTCGCACAACCGACACTGCTTCGTCAGCAACTTTTTTGACTGCCTCCAGCTGCTCTTGAAGCATAGGCTGGCCCTTTTTATAATCGTCCAGCTGTTGTTCGATATCGGTCACAGATTTCTGGGCCTCTTCAAGCTCACGTTGCTTCTTCACAGCCGCACCACCATTATAAGCGTCCAGTCGCGCCTCCTCGTCGCGGATCCTTTTCTCATTGTCTTTCACTTGGTCGCTCGCGTTCTTGAGTTGGCCGTGGATATCCCTTTCTTGCGTATGCGTCTCTGTGAGCACCTTCTTTGCCTCGATGAACTTCCCGTGCGCTTCCTCTTCGGCATCCTTGAAAGTAGAGGACTCCTCCTCAGCCTGGTTCTTGGAGTCTCCTGCCCGCTGGACAGCCTCATCGAGCTTGGCCAGGCGCTCCGCAAGATTGGCGATGTCTTCCTCGGTGCGCTGAGCCTCTCGGTTGGCAAGGTCGATGGCCTCCTCGAGTTCTTTCAGTCTCACTTCTTGTTCGGCTACTTGAGCCCAAATCAATTGCTTCTGTAGAAGGCGTCGCTTTTGGTCGATCTCTTCGTGTTTAGTCAAAGAGTCACGCAGCTTGATGGCCTTCTCAGATGCATCTTTCAAGGTTCGCAGTGTCTCCTCAAACTCGATGAGCTTGGACTCACTGCTCTCCAAAAGATCTTGGAGCAGTGAGTAGTCGTTGGACAGCTGCTCAAGATTGGTGCCCTGAAGGAAGTACTTGTATTTGGCGGTAGGGGTGGCGGCGTTGAGGAATTGGCGAGCGGCGTCCTGGGAAAGCACGTTGAGAGGGTTGTCGACCTGCAGACAAAAATAGTCGATGATCTCATCCACGTCAGCCCTTTTGGTAGAGACTTGGTTGCCCGTCTCGGTCTTGAGTTTGAAGCCGCTGGCACTCTTGTTGAACCATCTCTCGATTATGATGGATTTCCGAACAGCTCGGGTCTCCAAGCGTCGACACCTTGGTTCTTGATCTTGACGACTAGGTTGGCATGGTCCGTTCCCTCCTTGATGAAATTCTTCAGACTTCCGCCGCGGCTGGTGGAGCTGGCTTTGGCACCGAGGCAGAGGGTGATGGCAGTCAAGACAGCACTCTTGCCGCTGCCATTCTCTCCAACGATGAAGTTCAGCAAGGGTCCCAGTTCGACGTGCAGTCGTACGTGGCACATGAAGTTGTAGCAGGTGATGCTTTCGAGAATGGCGTTATTAGCAGCGTGGTTCTCGCCGACGCGGCCATCGGCTTCCGGGCGAGAGTGCCGGATGCGCTGGGTGGCGCGGTAATCGTCCTCGTCGACATGATTGAGATGCTCAAAGTCGGCGTCGCGCAGCATTTCGAACTGCGTTGCAGGGGGCGCGGCGTTGTCGGCTCCATCGTCGTTGCCATCGTCGCCGGCTTCGCTGTTGTCTTCGTCGTGGCTGTCGGCCGAGTCGTGACTCTGGCGGCGTCTTGCCTTTCCGCTCGGCCCGTCCTCGGATAAACGTGCCTTCTTCCGCTGCAGCCGCCCCATAGGTTAGCATCGCGGTGCTGCAAAGGTTCCAAACAACCAGAAATGTGCTTAGTTGGCTGTGTAGCCGTCAGGTCAACTTACCGAGTCACCGCGAAGGCTAGAGCTGGCCTGGTTGACTACGACACCGCTGCTGTCGTCGTCGTCGTCATTGGCAAAAGCAGCGCGACGCGACCGCTTGGAGACGGTACCGGGCATCTTGGAGGCGAACTAGTTCTGTGCTTGTTGAGCTTCTGGCTTCTTCGACGCGCGGCGTCTGGCAGGTAGATCGTGGTATGACAAAGCCGGTGGTATTGTCGGAGCCTCTCCCGGTCACATCATAGTCAGCGCGAAAGGCGAAGTCGAGTAGAGGCGCGAGGTGTGGGAAGGTGGGTGAGGTGGGCGTAGGATCAGGAGGGAGAGGGGCTGCGAACTTGCTGTCGTCGATATTGACAGGCGCGAGCGTGGATTCGATACACTTCTAGTACGGCCAGGTGCAGGGAGGTGAAATGTTGGTGGGCTGCGGGCAGGAACGAACGAGGGTGCACGGCTTGCACTTTCCACTCTGTCGGGCCCGCGTTAAGGAGGGACGCGTCGGGGCGCGATTGATTACAAGGGCCCTCTGTAAATTTGGGCAGGTGCAGGTCAAGGTACGCGAGACGACGCGACAGCGAACGGCAGCAGTGTCCATCTGACCTTCACCCAATGTACACACTGCACTGGTTTGCGCAAGTTCAGGTACTTTTCTTGCCAACGCGCGCAAATCCTAGGAGCTGCTCGTGCTACTCGTAACTGAGTACATCGGAACATCAATTAATGCAAGCATTTAGAAAGTGCTTCCTGAAGAAGACTAGCCTCTGATCTACTCAGTCAGGTACCTATCCAAGCGTACCATCGGTCATCGTTTTCATGTCTGCCCGCACGGTTCATCGTTGGTGGGCTTCACGTACTCGTACTCATACAACCCCACTTGAGTCGAGATTGACGATCTGACGATGCTGGCCACAGGGACCATTCTTTAGAGGAGAATCGTACGAAACGATACCTCAGTTCCATGCTCAATCTTTCCTCCTTCACGTATCCCAACCTGTCAGCCGGTCTCACATTGCAGCACACTGGGTGATGGACTCTGAGGACAGAACCTCCTTCTTCGAGGATGGGTTTCAGGGCTTCCCCCGCAACCTGCCCGATAACTGCATCCAGTACTTGCTCTTTATCATTGACGATCATTTGGACACGCGCAAGCTCCTGTCCGAACTCGAAGCCATTCGCAAGGCCGCCCTTCAGCTGTGCGCTGGCCTGACCGAAGGCTACATCTGGCAACGCGACCCCTTCAACTTGCAGTCTGAGTCGGATAATGGCCTTTCCTATTTACACGGAACCACAAATTACGGCGACTCTGTTGAGGACGAGTGGCTTGTCGTCTATCTCCTGCGCGAGCTCACCAAGTCTCATCCCAACCTTTGGGTCAGGGTCTTCGATAGCGACGGCGAATTCCTCCTAGTTGAGGCGGCCAACGTTCTCCCTAACTGGCTAAGCCCCGAGCTCGACTCCAACCGGGTCTGGATACACCAAGGAAAGCTTCACGTCGTCCCTCTAGCTGCAAGCTCTGGTGAGAAACGACCTCTGTCTCTTGTTGAAGCCGTCGGTCATCTTCAGACAGCACCAGATCAGCTTGTCCACTCCACGTTCATCGAGGCCGAGGCGTTCTACAGATTGGAAAAATACCCCAGTCAGATAAGAGAGTCGCTGCATTTCTCTCAGGTCACCATACCAAGGAAGTTAGCTTGTCTCATTCACGAGAGACCAGCCACGATCGCTCCGGCTGTCGACGCCTTTTACCTGCGCGAGCCTTCGACCATGAAGCCTCTGATATCGCCCGATTGCACCCCCCACTTCCCTCCCGAGGATCTTGTCACTGTTGGTGTCAAATTCACAAAGATCCTCTTTGCACAGCTCAGGTCTCAGCAGTTCGTACCGCCACCTCTATGGACTGACGTGATGGAGAGGGAGGAGGGCAAGGCCTCCTCCTCAACAGCGTCTGCCAGCACAGGCAGTCCGCCCAGGATGCCACCATTTGCGCGACTTGAGCTGGGCATGAAGGTAGCCTGCGGGTTTGAAATGCTCGCGACAAACGCCAGCACCCTTGACAACAGGCTGACACGCGAGTTCGCCATCCTTCTCGAGGATCTGGAGGAGGATGGCGACGCTGGCCTACCCTCTGACACCGAAATCGCTGATTGGGAAGAGGCTGGGCGTGATGACGACGAGTCGTGGTTGGACATCAATTTTCAGGACTTTGACAACGAGCTGCAAGGCAAACAAAAGGCCGGGAAAGACCATGGGGGTTCTGGCGAAAGTGGTGGTTTCGGCAGCTCTACAGCTCAAGCTGATCTCCAGAGAATCGTGGGGAAATTTGAGTCATTCCTCAATGACGACAAGGCGGGTCTCGACGGCGCCGAGCTGGAAGACATGGACGAGGATGATGATGATGATGATGATGATGGCGGCGACGATGACGATTCAGATGACGGGAGCGAGTTCGAGGATAAGGCGGTCAGCTTCGACGAAGAGCAATTTTCCAAAATGATGCGGGAGATGATGGGCTTTCCGAGCGATGAGGCCGGTCAGCCTCCCAAGAAAACTGAACCAAAAGCTGCGCCAGAATCCCCTCGCTTCACAGCGTCCGCAGACTCTGATGAGGAAGACGAAGCCATAAAGCAGTTATCAGCACAGATGGAAGCAGAGCTGAAAGGACATGGGGCATTACGGTTGGATACGCCGAAAGAGCAGAATGCGCTGGAGGGAAACGGAAAAGCGAACGCCGACAGAAAAGGCAAGCAAGTCTCGAAGCCAGACTCAGGCCATGACGAAGAGGATGAACAAAGTGGCGATGAGGTTGATATCGATTACAATCTTGCCAAGAACCTGCTTGAGAGCTTCAAGAGTCAAGCAGGAATGGCCGGGCCAGCTGGGAACATCCTCGGCATGATGGGTCTGCAGCTACCTCGAGATGAGGATGATGACGAAGGGAACAAGTAGCGACATACTTTGGCATTACGCGAAGAACGTCGGCGTCCATCGAAGCCGGGCGGCGAATTACTGGAACAGTTATCCCAAGATTCCGAGTGGAACTTCCACCTCACGGAAGCCGGCGTGGCCTTAGCCGGCGGCAGTGAAGTAGCGTTGCGCGACGGTCCGTTAGAGTGCAACGTCCCTCTTGAGTGTTCGTTCTATCAAATGCCCCGTTCAATCTGCGGGTGTTCGTCTCAAGGCGAGCATTCACCACTACACAAGACAAATAAAACCTGGAACGTTGATCCCCCGACCAAACCTCGAACTGAAGCGAGTGGTCACTCGTCAGAAGGCTCAGCATAACTGCAATCGATGCAATAAAAGTGGAAGTAAGTGAACAGCAGGCAAAGTGTGACCAGCTCGATCAAGCTAATCACAGTCTAACCGCCGCAGTGTGATCACACCCCTCAGGGCCAATTGCCAACCATCGCATCGACCGATAGTGGCGAACTGGTCTTCCGACCAGGACTTTACATCCGACGCTCCACTTATGGGTCCGACTCAGCATCCTCGTCGACAACTTTCACCCGGCATCCCTGAGAGTCTCGCGGGCGTATGCCGATGAAGCCATCACTGGCCAGCTCGACGTCGCTCAGGGCCGTCTCAAAGAGCCGCATGGAGCCGCCGATTCGTGGGAAGAGGCCTGCGGCAACCAGGTACATCTCGGCGTATGCGAGGTTCATGCCTATGCATCCGCGGGCGCCGCGCGAGAAGGACAGGAGCTTGCTCTGAAGCTCCCGGCCGCCGGCCTCGGGCGCCCAGCGCTCGGGTGCAAAGCTGCGCGGCGAAGGGAAATATCGCTCATCCATCGAGATGAGCCAGGAGGACTGGCTCATTACAGTCTGCGTTTATTTTATCTCAGATCATCACCCCTCTTATAAACACCTGCGAGGAGGCTTGAAAGGGAGGAAAGGGGGCCACACGGGGTTGGGGACTCACGCCAGGGGCAGTCTGAAGCCTCCATACTGCAGAGTCTCGGTGGGTGCTGTCTGTGGCAGGCGTCCGGGAACGCCCGCGGAGAGGCGAATGCTTTCGTTCACCACGCCGGTCTGTTCGGAGAAGAGAATGATCAGATGTTTCCGTCTTCGAGCGGTGCGATATGGGGGCGCCCACGAGATAAGGTAAAGCCTCGAGGGCTGCTAAGGGAGGTAAGTCGTCAGAGCCCACTGTCATGACAGAGGCCAGTTCTTTCTCCACGTTGCGCAGGATTTCCGGGTCTGAGAGAAGGTGATAGCTCATGGTCGTGAGCGCCGAGGAGGTGGTCTCCGTGCCGGCTCCGATGAAGCTGACGGCCTCGCGGCTGTAGTAGCCAAGGTTCTTGTCGGCCTCAGGCAAATGCCTCGAGTCGCGCATCTCGTGGAAGACATTCTTGATGCCTACGTGCGGCTGGTCCATGGCCAGCACACGCGTCACCTGCGCGGAGATGGCCTTCATAAAGTCGCGCATCTGCAGCCAGGCCGGGTCCACCGCTGCCAGCACACCAAGCGGCAGGGAGGCTATCAGGTCGAACAGAAGGGGGAACCGACGGGACTAGGCATGCGAGTACGGGTAGCTGTCAAAAGTGCCGAGGAACTCGGCGTCGCGGCCGTCGCGGAGCCCCGCAATCTCGTCGGTGCCGAAGCAGTACTGCCCGATAACCTCCTGCGTGAGGTTGTTCCAGAAGTTGTGCAGCTCGACGACCTCGCCGGTGCCCTGCTTCGCGGCCATCTGCGCCCTGAAGCTGTCGACGATCTTCTTGAGGGGCTCCTCGAGCGCCCGGATGGCCTTCTTGGAGAACGACGTCGCCACGGCGGCGCGGCGCCTGCGATGCAGCGCGGGGTCCCAGGTCTCGAACATGCTGTCGTCATGGACGGCCATGAAGCGCACCTTGCCGCGCGGGTGGGAAGCCCCGGAGGCGTAGATGGTGTCGTAGTAGTCGACGTCGTTGATATGGACCTCGTGGGGGTTGATACGCACAATGGGGCCGTGCTGCTCGTGCAGGTCCTTGATCTTGAACAGGTACTGGCCGCCCAGCCAGCCGTCGTAGTAGAACTCATACCAGGAGGTGATGGCGGCGAGTCGAGGGCCCGGGACCTTGGATAGGGGGTGGAAGAACGCCCGGTAGACGACCAAGCCGACGTAGTAGAGCGCCGTCAAAAGAATGATGGCCTTTAGGGTAACGCGGGCTTGGTCAACGCCGCCAGTCGCTTGAGCTGCCGCCCAGAGAGACTCGATGCTGCTTGCCATTGTGTTGGCTCAAATGTTGTATCTCTGGCTGATCTGTTGTAATATGTGTAGGCACCTGTGTCGGCTCCGTGTCGAGTCGACCCGATTTGAAGCAGCATGTTCGTTCTCTTATGCGGCTCAGCTGCCCCTAGTTGATCGTCGCGGTTTGTGATGCCGTCCCAGTCCGGACTTCGAACAATCCTCTTCGGACTGCGAAGCTTCCCTTACCAGGCCTCCACATCAACAACCCGTCAACCGGGATTTAGTCATCAATCACCATGATCCCGCCCCGATACCCACCGATGGTCCCCTGCTGGTTGTGCAGATGCCGGGTTGTAGCCACAGGGCTGACAGGAGCAGCGCCCTGTCAGCTCGGCGCGCCCCGAACTTGGGCGGATCGTCGCAACGGCAGATTTGGCGCGAGATCCCACTCGGAATGCCGAAGCCCCGGCAGACGAGGTCGTCGGGCCACTCGATTGCGCCGTTGCACCGGTGGCTTTTGCGGGCTCGGGTTTTGCACGGGCAGCCCGCACCAGCGTCGACCAACCCCAGCAGAGTGATTAGAAGACGGTGTGGTACTCGTACACTGAACCCGATTTAGAGCAAGGCGGATGTTCGGGTTCATGTCACCCAATGTCAATGTTCGCAGAACTGCCGGCGAGATTGTTATGCCACGTCAAGAAGAATGTGGCACCAGAGCGGCATCGTCCCGCCTCCCAAGGACTGGCGTGTGAAATCGATTCGACCACAGCTCATGGTAATTAGCACAGTAGCCACCAGGTATCTGATGACCGGCCAACCCAGACTGATGCACGGGAATTTGGCCAGCTGTTGTTCCATTCGCGGAATCGCGTCAAAGGGGAGAGGTCACTGATAAGTTTCCGACATGATCAGAAATTTGTGAAGGGGATATTTACATCAATAACTGATCGCCTCTCCATCAACCCATTAACCCAGCGGAGATAGCTCAGTTGGGAGAGCGCCAGACTGAAGTCAACTTCAACCATTGATATCTGGAGGTCGCTGGTTCGATCCCGGCTCGCCGCAATGTTTTGCCAGCTTGGGGTTCGTCCCCTTGTTCAGAGACCTTGAGTTCAACATTCTTTTTTGTATCGTGCGGCTGTAGCCTGGGCTTTGGTCTTCACAGCGAGATTGTGATTCGTAAATGTGAACCACGACCCTACGAATCTCTGGAGTGGAGCAGTAGGAACTACAAGCCCCCATAATGCGAACGGCGATAAAACCTGCTTTACAAGTTGCGGTGTTTCGAGATCTGTCGAAACAGCCCCGGTCCTTTCCGTTACTATTGACACATGTTTCGCCCTATCACGGCGGCCTGTGTAGCGTCTGCCGCCGAGCCTACCTGGACTTCGAATATCTTGGTGAACATTGAGAGTGGAAATCTATGGGGACCCCACGCCGTCTCTGATCTAGTCATGCCTGGAATGATCTTCAGCTGCAGATGGGGGTCATGGGCACTGTCTGGCTGCTTTTGAGGTCCGGCTGCGCCCTTTGAAACGAGAGACAGCGAGATTCGCAGGCGGTCCTCGCACTTGGAATGAGATGGTTCACCATCATACCTGAGGTGCTTGTACTTTACGGGGTGGTTTTCATGACAACCACGCCTGGGCATCGTGCTCCTTAGGTACCTAGTGCGGTACGAGTACGCGATGGGTTGGCGGCACATAAGGCACATGGGTAAGGTTGTCTGCAAGCATCTGGCAGCAATGGATGTATGAGATAGATATACCTGGGTACGGGACACGTGCTGGAGGTTGTAGGTTTGTGCCCGCTGTCATTGATGGACATTCATCCGTCCACGGGGGCGTAGTGAGTTCCAGTCATGCCGCTAGCCCGGGTCATGGGTACGCCACTGGCTTCAATGGAGTACTTCCATTACCATGGCAGTCCACCTACTCCGTATGTACCTAGATAGTTACACCGGACCCCAGCCAGGGCCACCTGAGCGGCCTCCGGCTCAGCACCTGCATACCTGCACCACGGCACGCCCGGGCAGCGACCCTTCGTGCACTCGTACCCGGCTGGTATCCAAGACCCACGCCTAGGCCAACCTTGGGCGATCGTCCATAGCGACGTCACCGGGCTAGAGTAGGTAGGGGAGAGAACGGGAAGGGACCATCGAGGGCAGCCAGTGGTGGATAAGCGGCAACAACGACTTCAACCTCCGTCTCGACAAACAACAGCACCAATACTTACGGCCCCTCGTGCGCCAAGGACATCTCGGACTCAGCCCAGCGCCCGACTTCCCTCGTCGACATTACCACCGGTGACGTCCAGTTTCTCCCATTGCGCCGGACTCTCCATCTCGTCGCACGACCCCTCCTGTCCACCTCCAGCCCACTCAGCCGCTGCGCCTCACGCTCCCGGAGGCACCGCGCCTTTCCCATGGTTACTACACCACCATCACCAACACCACCTTGAGCCGTGCACTCGGATCGCCGCCAGTCTCCCGAGAAGGAACACTACTCGTGCGACAATAAAATCATCACGGTTCTCGCGCGCCGATCTCGACAATCCTCCACGCTGTCCCTTCCCGGAGAACACCGACCCCTCCATATCGACCTCGTTCGAATTATAAAGGGCAGTATCCCGTGCATGGCCGGACAATGTGGCCCAGCAGAGGTGTCTCCGGCCTGCAAAAGACCTACGATGAGACGTATTTAAAATGCTCCACCGCGGTATATTACGAAGGCCAGGTATGATACGTTCTGCCGTTCGCAGCCACCCACGCCTCGGGCCCTTCGCTGACACTCTCGCACTTAGGGTGACGAACGTGAAGCAATGCAATGTTGGAAACAAGCGCTCGATCAGATCCGCCAGAATCCGGCCACGAGAAGGCAATCCACTTATGAGCCCCGCTCCGAGACGGAACGCGCCCTTCTCGATAGCATCTCTCAGTTAAAGGTCCAGTGCAAAGAAAGAATAGATCTTCTTGAAGCGCTCAGGGTATCTCGGGAGGACGACTCAACTCTGCAAAGTCTTCGCCAATCCACTACTTCGGACCCGTTAGCATACGGCGACTCTATGATCTCTGGTACCAGCACCCCTGAAAGAGGCTGGATCGGTGATGGCACCATTCCCGCCATCAGATACACTGAGCTATCCAAACCCCCACTGCCGGCTCGGCCGTCAAATTTCACCAGGAACTCCGAGAATGGTGCCTCTGCAGGAAGCCCCTCTGGCTACAGATCCAACCTCACAACGACCGCGAGCTCGAGCGCAGCTGGCCAAGCTGCCCCGCTCCCTCCCTACGGCTCGTCCACGTATCGAAAGACTGCAACCGACCGCTCACCAAGCCCGGACAAGTATACCATGCGGACCACTCTGCGTTCAGGAAGTGCCGACAAGGCTAGAACTTCCAAATCATCTTCCTCGAGGCTGACCAAAGGCCCCGGTGCCAGCAAGGCTGCTTCTTTAGCTTGGACCGGCGCAAGCTCAAAGGACACTACCACGTCCCGAACATCGTCCGAAACGAGTTCACGTCAACCGCCACGAGCACCGGAACCGCGACGCTCATTAGATCAAACCCGAACCAAGCCAGCAGCCTCACACACTTACTGGGATAGCCATCGGAGAAGGCTAGTTGTCACTCCCGATCCAGATTCCGTTGGCCTTAACGGCTCACGAAGCACCCATGACATCTCCAGTGCCAGCCGGGTACAGGGAGATAATGGGCCACCGCAACAACCCTCTAACCTGGCCCTTGGAGCCGCGTCCAGTGCTGTCAGCGCCCTCTCCTTGCAAGACAAGAACGAAACGACCCCGTCCAAATCTCGCAAAAGAGCCTCTCTGAATGGCAGGGTCCAAGCCACGTCTCAGAATCGATCAGACAGCCCTGCGTCTCGTTCAGGCTCAAAGGAATCTTACACGAGGAAATTGATGGCGGACGCCACAGCTGCTGAACCGAATAGTGCTCGAAAACGCGTCAGTCCCTCCAAGTCCGATCCGGCCGGCAACGACAACGCTGATTCGGCAAAGGACGACGAGTCCCTGTCAGATGCGCAATCACGCAAGCGCAAAGGCAAACAGAGGGAGGCCCCGGAAGCCCGCGATCCCGACGAGGAGCAACTATCGGACGATGAAGAAACAGCTGCGGAGAAAAAGAAGAAAAGCGAGTGGGAAAAGAAGAAGAAATCTATCATGAAGAACCTTCCCCCTGGTGTGGACAACACTGCTGCTCAGGCCATCTTCAACGAGATCGTAGTGCAGGGGGACGAGGTTTTCTGGGGCGACGTGGCTGGATTGGAGGTGGCCAAAGGTGCTCTTCGCGAAGCCGTTGTATACCCCTTCCTGCGCCCCGATCTGTTCATGGGCTTGCGAGAACCAGCCAGAGGCATGCTTCTGTTTGGGCCTCCTGGCACAGGAAAGACAATGCTGGCCCGAGCCGTGGCTACCGAGTCCAAGTCGACATTCTTCTCAATTTCGGCGAGTAGTCTCACAAGCAAGTGGCTAGGCGAGTCTGAGAAGCTTGTCCGAGCCCTGTTCAGTCTGGCCAAGGTCATGGCACCCAGCATCATCTTTGTTGATGAGATAGACTCTCTGCTTTCTCAGCGCTCGGGGTCAGGCGAGCATGAGTCCACCCGGCGTATAAAGACCGAATTCTTGATCCAGTGGAGCGATCTACAGCGGGCAGCTGCTGGGCGAGAGAGTCCGAATGGCACCAAGGAGAAGGGCGATCCGAATCGGGTTCTTGTCCTTGCAGCCACCAATCTTCCATGGGCAATCGACGAAGCTGCTCGACGTCGATTCGTCAGGCGGCAGTATATTCCTTTGCCCGAAGACGAAACCAGAGCCACACAACTATCCCATCTACTCGGACAACAGAAGCATGGACTGACAGACACAGACATTGCAGAGTTGGTTGCTTTGACAGACGGTGAGTGAAGTCTCTCGATGCCACCCTGGCTGGCTAATAACATCACTGACGAATAACGCAAGGGTTTTCCGGGTCGGACATTACGGCATTGGCGAAGGATGCCGCGATGGGCCCCCTGCGCTCACTTGGCGAGGCGCTGCTGCACATGACCATGGACGAGATCCGGCCGATCGAGTTGGATGATTTCAAAGCCAGTCTCAAAACGATCCGGCCCAGTGTCAGCAAGGAGGGCCTGAAACAGTATGAGGATTGGGCTGCGCAATTCGGCGAGCGCGGGGGGTAATTTGCTTGACACCCATTCCATCTTCAATGTGGCAGATCGGATTGGGGATCTGACACGAAGGCGTGTGACTTAATACTCTTAACATCGAATGGGAAAGGGCAGACCAAGTCGTCGTGTTGGAACTTGGCGAGATATCGGTCATGGCGTTGGGCGTATGCAAGTAAAAAAAAGGTGAAGGTGTTTCTGCTTCTGTTAAAGCCCCACGCTGCTGCCACTCAGTCCGTGCCAGTACGCGTATCTTGTTTACAATATGATACATCATTTATGGTATATACTCGTACAGCGAGACTGGTTGAACGAGGCGGCCGGCCTCGCCAACCAGTCCGAGTGTGAAACCCGGAATGTCTTGCAGCCTCGTGGAAACGTGATATGGCTCACAATCCAATGAGTGCGAGGGTGGGATAAGTGCTCATGGATTGATTGCACCAGATCAAATGCCAGCAACAGCCCATGGCGACTTGAGATCTGTGATCCGACGAGGCTGCTTCTCTCGAGCCTGCTGACAGCAAGGTCGCGGGTCGCTGGCTTTGTATGACGGCTGCGTGGTTGACCAGCCATGCCCACGCTCTTGTTTTATCGCCAATCCAATCACCCGTCGTACAGCCTGGTCACCTGCCGCCGGTTGACCTTATCTCCACTCCTCAGTTGTCGTCCAAGCAAATCCTCGTCTCCTCCGCTGGAGATGCTTCCTTAGAGGAACGCATGGGCCAAGTACAGCCCAGCCCATTCGTTCTCTCCTCTCTCGCCTTCTCTTTCGCATTTGGGAGTTTCCACTGTCTTGCTCTTCTCCTCTGTTACGAGGACTCCGTCGCGGCCGGCGTGGCGGCGCCGCCGGCGGAAGCGAGGAAGCCGGCGCGGCGGACGGCGCGCTGGGCCTGGCGGGCGCTGTCCTCGGCGGCGCGGCAAGCCTTGTCGACGGACTTGCGAAGCTGGCGGCGCTCCTGCTTGGCGCTGCGCTGGGCGTCGCGGGCGGCGACGCGCTCCTCGTAGGAGGGGATGGGCGGGCGGGACTCGATGGGCTCGCCGTACGGGCTGACGATGTGCTCGACGCAGTGGCGGACGGCCTTGGAGTGGCGCCAGCTCTGGACCACGGCCACGACGTCGCCCTGCCGCACCGAGTTGGCCGGGTCGTGCACCAGGTGGAACTGTGGCTGCTTGTAGTTCTGCGAGGGGGAGGGGGCGGGGAGGGGGGTTGAGGTCGCGTTAGCCTGGTTTCTTCTGTTTTGTATGTTCCTGGCTTTTCGTTCCGGGGTGTAGGATGTTCGTTCTTGGTGGGAGTTGAAGAGGGCGGAAGAGAGTGGGGAGGGGGGGAGCTCACCTTTTGCACGCGCGGCTCCCATCGCTGACCGCCCAGCTTAACCTTGAATGTCTTGTCCATCTTGCTGGCCGAGACGACGACGCCGTGAAACAGCTTGCGCTCGGCCTGGCCGGCGGCGGCGGCTGCCGCTGCCACCACTTTCGACATTTTGCTCCTTCTCCTTTTCCCGGACGTTCGCTTCGTATACGCGTGTGTGTGTGTCGGGTGTGCGTTGTCGCTTCGTCGCGGGAAAGCGCGCGGCGGAAGGAGGCGAACGGCTGCGGCGTCCCGGAGGCTGTCTGGGTCTCGATTCGCCCGGCGCGTGGAGTGGACTGTTGACTGGGATTCGGGGCGGCCCGTGGAGAGAGTGTGTGTGCGTGATCCAATGGACGGACCCTAGGCCTTTGATACGAGAAGAAAGTCGGGGAGTCGTGGAAGGCGGAGATGCTGATTACTGTGAGGCGATTCACAAGCTCGGAAAGCACCAAGGATGGCGCATGCGCAGAGTGGTCGAGGCTGGGCTCGACGCGACGGAGCAAAAAAAGCTGGCGGCCCGGGGAGTGCAGATGAATCGGCGTTAGCAACTGATAGCGGGCCGCCTGTGGGCCACTTGACTGAGCGCAGAACCGTATTGTACGGTAAAAATATACCGGAGTATCTGTTTGAGCCAATCAGACACAGGTTAGGTACCTAACTTACCGCACTTTGGGGCATCGTACCTCACGATCCCGCCAGCCCGCCTTTTGCTGTGTGAGAAAAGAGAGCGTTATGGATCGTCAACCCGACGGCTTACGAGTATCCCTCGCCCGCGCAACAACGCAAGCTTAGCCTGCCAAATCTTCACTCTGCATATGTTCATGCAGTGAGTCGAGGATTCTAGTCGTAATTGATCTATTATGTATGGCTTTGTCAGTGGATCTGACATCAGCGACAAGCTATGACTCTGGGCCTATCTCTTTACGCAGGGACGAGGCTGCTGCGCACAGTTCGTCTCGGCACGTTGATGTCTGATCTTGATGACGTTATCTCAAGGCAAGCTCACGGGTTCCATCACCATGCGAACTGTTCTTTGTTTCTCCCAAGTTTGGCCACAGAAACCACGTCAAGGCTGGGCCTGTAGGCAGTGCTTTCTCGGACGCATGGCGGCGATACTCGGGCGAGCCGAGATAAGGAGGAGCGGGAACCATTTCTTTCTGTCTGCCGTTAGTTTTAAACACATATATGTGCCCTAGCCGAAAGCTATGTGACAGGCTACGTGTTTGAGGCTTCTCTGCTGGACTGGGCAGGGAGAAGGGCAAAACGTCGATAGTAGAACTGTAGATAGAAGTCTGGGCCAGCAATGTGCTTCATAAAACGAAGACATGAAGGGTTTGTATGGTCTTTGTGGGTCTACTGTCAGACGATGGACGAAGGCAGAAGGCATTCTCTGGCCCAATGCTCTCAGTGCCCTGCAGTCCCTGATATGAGCCTGTCGTCTCTCAGATACCATATGAAGTTCGAACGACTGCAACAAGGTGCCGTTGAAGCATGTCCAATACGCCAGGACTGTGACCCATGCAGCAGATTCCAGACATTCGATTACGAATAGCTGATATAATCCCTGGACCATAAGCCTTCTACATGTCTTTGACTTTGTGACCTTCTCAACTCCGCGGGTGGGGGGGGTCGATACCGTCCTTCGGGATTCCCCTAGGTACAGTAATAAGTGTCAGCCATGCAACAAGATGTGAACACAACCAGCCTGATACAAAGACGCTGGGTACGATCTACGAGTACTGACCTCAGACCTGCTAGCTGATCAGTGTCTGAACCCACCTGGCCGGCTCGGAGTGATGCTCAGCGACAACCTTGCCTCGCGGCACGAGGTCAGCAAGGCCTCAAGGGGGTCACATTTCTTGCACTACGAAGAACGAACCCCAACACCGGGCCAGCGGTTCCGTTGAGCCCCGGATACCCGGTGGCTTGCGTGGGGCGTCGGATGCCCGGTAGCTTGCGCGGGGCGTCCGGCAGCCGGTTCTTGAGGGGCTGCGACCCCTTTTACAATCTTCCATCTCTATTCCGGCGCCGAGCACAGCCACATACTTGCCCCTTTTCTGCGGTTCGGGGCCGTGACTCTACAAAGCTTGGGGTCCCCTGAAAGCCAGCTAGCTTTTGGTGGCCCCTCCAAGTGCAGAGCCAGAGAATACGGGGTCCGGATACAAAGGCGGGGGGGGGGGCACCTCCCTTTCTTCCATACCCTGAGTCAGGGTCGACGGTGGCTTAAGCGTCAACTGTCCATGGGAGAGTTCTGTGTCTTGCTGGCGGGCGTGCTGCGCCAGCCAGGAAGGCCGGCGTACGAGTTCTCGTATGGGCGTCCTCTCCACGAGGGTGGCGTCTCGCTCCAGTTGGCCAGAGACAATCTTTGAGGCTTTTAGAGACTGCTCTGGAACCAGGGACGGTGGTGATGGACCACACCCCTGATAGTGTGGCTTGGGGCCAGGCCCTGGTCTGGACAATCGAGGGTGGCGCGAGAACAACAGCGGCTGGGATAGCCGAACCACGATACTTGCATGGACCAGACACTTTCCTGGGCGTCCTCGTACGACAATAATAAGTTGAGCTTCAAGGCCCGCTCACAGGTTGGCGCCTGGTGCACGTGGTGGGATTTTTCGCTCTCTATCCGTATTCGCATCTACGGTATATCCGTACCCCGTACACCCTGGTGGGGATTGGAGGTGCGCGTGCAGTACGGAGTACTCGTATCACGGGACATGCTCCAATCCAGGGTCTTTTTGGCCGCAGCGCCGCGGACCCGGGGCTGGCATCCGTGTCAATCATTAGCCCGGAGGCTACCTGACCTACCTGAACACGAGAGACACCAGGTGGGCGCTGCCTGGCTAAGGTAATTGAAGTTAGTCGCGATGATACAATGGCGTGCAAGTATGAGGTTTGACTCAGTCGGTGGGCTAGCGGCAGGGCGCTCGAGGGCAAGCGAGGGTTCCTGCTGGTTTTCTAGACCATCACGTCTTCTTCATCTCGCTACGCGGCGAACATAACCCCCGCCGTCCCTTTCATATCCTTTCGAGTACGAGCTGGTGTCCAGGGGACCCGACTGGAGCAAGATCCAGACCCATGGCGGTAGCGGCCACTGGCGGCGTGCCTGTACCTGGAGCTGCTCCTGGAGCTGTGTCTGTATCTGTACACGCGCCGGCTACAATCTATCACTCGTGATATATCTGCTTCACGGCCGACATGGGTGTCATTGTCTGCGTCGCGGCGACATCAGGGCAGGTGCTGGCTGGCCGTCTGTCTGCGAAGACGATACAGCTGCTCGGAATCCGTTCCCTGAAAAACAATCACGGCTGGCTTACTGCGACTGGAGCGACCGACAAGCCTCCTCAGTCGATGCTCCGCTGCCGTGACTAATAAAGAAACAAGGCATGAGCAAACTACCTACCGAGGTGTCATCGTCGCAGGATTGCTCAACTATCGCCTCGCGCAGCTTGATTGGCAGCAGCAAGGTACTCGTCTCGTAAAGGTCGTCGCGGTAGTCCAGAGGTGGTGATGGCTTCATGAGATGCAGAGCTAGAAGTGCCTAATGGTACCTAAATGACGAGGCAGGTGCCTACCTTCAATATTAGTAGCTGTGAGGCATCGTGGAGGGAAAGGACAGGCACCTCCAGGTCGTCATCATCAGCCTCAGTGACGCAGCCCAGGGGCACCGAGTGGCACCTACTCTGTATTGGTACCGGTAGCGACTGGTGGCGGGTGTACTCGTAGACATTTCATACGGTAGATGGGTGTACACAAGGTATATGGGGGCACATGCCGTGGCATCTCGCTTTAGGAAACATCGCCCGCTACAGGCTCGATTCCTCTCCTCTGAGGTGTGGACCTGTTGTCTACTTACCTACCAGATTCAAAGGATGTGCCTAACATGTACCCACCTCTCATCACAGGTACCTACTTATCTAGAATCAAGAATGGAACCGGCCTCTCCTTACCTAACCTGTTAGACCACATCCCACGAGCGGTAGGGCTGACGACGGAGAGAAGGAGCTGCTCAGTCAGTCGGAAATGTGGGCAGGCACGAGTAGGAGAGTGATGGGCGGTTGGAGTCGTCGGCCGACGGACGGGGGCCGATGGGGACGAGGAGGGCGGATGGCAATTGGCCATCGGCAGTCAAGCAAGATTCGTGGTGTCTGTCATCTTGACCTTGCATGCCCGGCGCACACGCGCGCGGTTGCCCATCGTCCCATGTCTCCCAAGGCTTGGGAACCCACCGGCGCGGGGCCGCAACCCACCGGCGCGCATGGGAGTCTCGCAATTCTACTGCAATCGTCACTCCTCTCTCTCAACATGTCCACAGTCCCTCAGGTTATGACCAGAAGCAAAATGAGCCTGGCGTGCCTGGGAACGGATGGGAATCCCCACGCCCCCGCTAGCATCGCTTATTAGCCTACACAACTCGTAGCATGGCGGAGGAGAGGATACCTAACGTAATAAAGTAGTACCATCGTAGACGCTACTCGTACCTCCCGCTTGCACTCCCGTAACAGGGTTCCATCGCTTGTGGTTGGTGGTCGGTGGTGGTCTAGGGTAGTGCGGACTGGGCATCGAGGAGAATCATGAGGGGAAGATATAGAACTTTGTAGACTGCTAGTCATACTGACTGGCGTTTCCATATGGATGGTGAGCCCAGTAAAATAGAGACTACCCAGACATAGGCAGGCCTCTTACGTGACGTGGCAGCTTAGAGAGATAAGAGCAGGAACTTAAGGGTGAAAACTCGAGTAAGACATTCACCAACTGGCAGAAAAGAGCAAAAGTCTCCCACCCCCGGCGTGGGTACGAGTACTCACTCGTGTCCAGTCGTAGAGCACGCCCTTCACGAACCCCGACGTGAGTTCCGTCCCTTCCTCACATGTTCGTGTTGCGAGTTGACCCGGGGGCCCGTCAGGTGGGGTCGATCAAGTTGCCTCTGCCAGGCGCGAGACCGGCTGCCGCGAACGGAAGGCCCGTAGAACGATGGAAATATTCGTCGTGCGGATAGTTGGAGAAGAAGAGGCGGCTGGGATGCCATTGTCCAGCCGTCTCCGCCAGCCACAGCCCTACGAGTGTCGGCGTGCAGCCTCGGGAGGAATCTATCCAGAGGACTGCCAAGCGTTTGATGGCGTCGGTTCGTTTCCTGCGCTGGGCCAGGATCATGCGAACCGGGTCTGGCGGCGTGGGAAGAGAGCGAAGGAGGCTGCCGAGAGGATCTCACCTTGGAGTCTGGAGGGCTTCAGTGGGACCCTGGGCATCCTCGCTGCACCTGATCTCCCTCACTCGGGTCTGCCCTGTACGAGTAATGAGCGGCTGCGGCGACGAGCTAGTACGAGTAGCTTATCCGTATGTAGGTAAGGTATCAATATGCCTACCTGCCTACTCACCTACATGTACGGAGAAGACACGGTAGGCACTCGTAGCCCAGGGCGGGACATTGTACGGATAGGTGAGCCCCAGGTGTGTTTGCCGGGTCTCATCGCTGCGACAAAAGGCCGCGTCTCGGGGGGTGCCGAGCAGGTACGAGTACCCGCAGCCTGGTATCGTGAGAACGCACGCTCTCATACCTTCATCCGACCGCCGGGTCCCGGCCTCGTGTCCAGCTGTGGGGAACTCTGCACTGGCTGGCACGAGGGTTCCGGACCCCGTACTTGGACACACGGGCCGGCGGGCGCGACGTTGAGATGACCGCATTCTCCATAGAAGAGATGGTCGAAGGGGCATTCGGATCTATCAACCGACAGGCCGCCACGGCCGTGCGAGCGCCCGCGCTTTTCGACGAATGACAGAACTCGCTTTGGCTTCTGCCTGTTGGCCGTCACCCACTTGGCTTGGGACGAGAAGAAAGTCGGTCGCCTGCGCAGCAGCTCTGAAGATCGCCATTTTCATCACGGCCAGTAGGTGGTAGGGTAGCATGTATAGCCGAGGCGACCACCGACCACCCGCCACCCACGCCTGTGCTGATATCGAATGTCAATCCCAGTACAGTACCTTATAGGCACACTATGAGTAAGGTAACACCTCCAATAGTAGAGCAGATATGTATACTCGAGCTCAGGTAGCGCGGGGACTCGTGCGTGGCCTTGCGATGGCGCGAGTTCATCTCCCGCGGTGTCCCCCAGAGATGCCGCCTGTCGCGCGGTATGCGCCAAGTTCACGCCGAATGGCAGCGGCAGGGCAGCGGCATCATTCTCGGCATCGGTAGATGATGGGCGCGGTGTGGGTGGTGTCGTGCATGTGTGGTGTGCGTACGAGTATCACCGGGGATCAAGGAAAAGGGGCTAAGTTAGTGGGCTGGCTTCAGGGTTGGCTTATATGGAAGGAACGAACACCTGAGAGGGCTGAAGTGACGGGAACAACCGCTTGGAAATACCGCAGCGCTGTGCTGTAGGTACCTTTGGGTAGGTACTCGTACGAGCACAGCCTCCGATCTTTGAGACTCGGGCTCCGGTCTGACGTGCGGCGACCCTGTTTCATAAGAATCCGAAGCAGACCAGTGGCGATAAGCCGGCATGTACCTACGTGGTCTACCCAGATAGCGAGCGGGACGTTTCAAAGGATTGCCACAACCTCGAGGTTCCCGGGTCACTTGGACTGGGAGTCTGAGGCGTGCGAAGAATTCAGTCATACGCGTAGTCGCACTCTGACATTATCCAACTAGTTGTAGCTGTGGCCTTCTCCTAAGCACTATTCGGTGTGGCACACTGGATCTGTCTGACAGTGCACTGCGCTTACTACGGAGGTCTCTTTGTAGTGTTTTCTGCAGGCTGTCATCAAACACCCGAGACAGATAGTATCAGCGGGGTGTCTGCAAATGCCGTTGGGGGAACCCAACAGGCGAAGCTCTACTGGTTGTGACGGGACTTCGAGAGCGGCAAGTCTGGGCTGGGAAACGCGAGTCTTGACGCCTGGGTTTAGCCGGTGTGTCGTTCCAAGTCCCAAGCCAAAGCATGCGCTCTAGTGTTGGCAGTGCGGTCTCTTGACTCCCCACTTTGTCTCCGGAGGTGTCTTCTGCAGTGACGTGCTGTCCCAGATTTGCGGATTCGGCAAGCCTTCTCATCCGGACGCTCGACAGGCACATCGTCACGGTCAGGTAGCAAGGTCGCTTACCGGAGGACGGAGTTGCCGGGCACCGGACAGTAGGCCAGCAGCCGCTGTAGGGGTTCTCGTCCTCATACCTGCGACCGCTTGAATGTACGAGTAGTTAGGACTGGGGGGAGATAGCGCCAAGCCATCCAGGACGGTGGGACGCGGTACATGGCCAGAAATAAACAGTTGACGAAGGCCGTGCTGGCCCAGTCGCTGTACTCGCAGGGAGGGACACTCGTACGAGACGAGTATGGCTGGGATTAGCCCGGTAGGCGACAGCCTACAGTGCCCACTAACCGCTGATCAACTCTTGGCCAGATCCATCAGACACGAAAGCGGGCTTCACGTCGCCAGTCTGGCAGGGGAAGGCCGTTCTCGAAGTAGCCTTTCTCCTTCCGTCGCGAAAGCCAGCACGAGGACCCGTACGAGTCCCCTGCACTCTCTGATGCCCTGCCTCGTCCTGCCAGGCAACCAAAGAGGCAGCTGAACGAGAACTGAGCGGCAGCGGAACTGATGAGCACTGCCCGCGCCGGCCTCGTATCTCTACCGTTCGTGGGCGGCCGGACTTTGACCAGGCCAGCACGCACTCCCGTCTCCTGTCGGTCGGCTTGCTCCGCCTACTCGTACGCGTGCAATAACGTCGGCTGAGGCGCTGCCGTCGCCGAACTTGATCCGGTGCCCGTCATCTGGATCATTGTTACTGTGCGAGTGTCTCGGAGTGAGGCCGCCTCGCGATTTGCACTAAGCCTGTGCCCTGAAGCAATATACGCCCGTAAGTTCAGATCAGATGACGGAAGCGCACTTGCGACTGACGAGGTGTCCGCGATAGTTGCGCCCCCAAACTCCAGGGCCTGCTCGCGTCGCATCCGTCCCCGTCGGCGAGACGAGCCCTCGCACTCGCACAAGCGGGGGACGGCGCAGATAGAAAGAAAAAAGTCTCGGGCGCTCGACGACGAGATTAGGGTCATTGATATGGGCGCTGTTTGTTGCTGGGTTGGATGCGCGTGCGCTCTCGCCTGGACACACAACTTTGGCCTGGTCGGTAGGCCAAGGTGTACGTTCCCATTTGCTTAGTCCGGGTTCGTGAGCAATCTGCCGGACTCATGAGTAATCCTTGGCCCATGAGAATCGCACAGCGGGCGGAGAAGGAATTGCCGGCTTTGTGCGCGTGCAGTTGTTGGCGAATATCGTAACCGCCCTGGTGGTGATTTCCCATCGTGATGGAAGCCGCCAACTGCACGTCGGTACTCGTAGCCCCGAAAGGGAGCTGGGCTACGGTACGGGTTGGGCTGGCGTGCCTCCATCCCAGTTTACGGAGTAACGAGAGGTGCTTAGGTACTCGTAGGTGCCCCCAGCCTTGCATCCTCCAATTATAAACGCCCGAAAAAGCATCAGTTCCCAGACAAGGCTAGCCGGCTCTGATTCCGAGATGTGAGGAGAGAGTACCGGTACCTCTCGTACCTGCGCGGGCAACCAGCAGAACTTAGGTCGTTTCCCGACACATGGGGTCTGGCGACTGTAGGTACATGCATGCATGTGTAGAGCTCAGCCGGGCGGTGCAGCCTCGGGCGCCGCGGGCGCCGCCAGCCATGGGCACGGTTGATTCGAACACTTGGGGTGTACCGACCGAAGGTATGCATGCCTCCGGCTCATACTCGCGAATATCAGTCTCGTGAACGATCCGTGGGTGAATTGCCAATGCAAGCACGAAGGTGTGCTGTCCATCTGTCCCTGTCCAGGACTATTGAAGTACACTTGGCCCGCTGTGCTGGAGACCTTCGCTCGCTCCCCAATGAATCCAATGTTCCTTCCTGCGTAGAACTGGAACGGGTGGTGCGGCCGGCAGGTCGCGCCAGGGCTGCATTTACGTCCGCTCCTCTGCAAACCTTCCATCCACTGTCGATGTGGGGAGCCAGGCAGGCATAGTGGAGAATGACATCTCGGAAGGTAGCGCTGACTTCCACCCTCAGATTGCAGGTCCCAACACTAAGGTAGATTCGAGTACACGAGTGGGCAAACACGGCTGGAGTGGAGGGTACGTGGGTACCCAGCTCGTCCTGGGGGCACATGCGTCTACCTCAGAGATCGATCCACGCACGAATAGGCCTGGAGAAGGTGCCCGTTGGATGGATGAACAAGGTGCACGGGTGCAGCACTCTGGACCCCCCGGCCAAGGTACATCTACGGGCGACTCCGCCACCTCGACCCCAGGGCAGTCGTCTCGTCCCGTCTCGCCGTCCTCCTTCAATGCTCCTCCCGCCCTGCCCTTCGTAATAATAATACCACCTCGCCCGTCGCTTTCCCTACCCTCTTTCCAAAAGGCTCTGCTTTCCGCTCTCGACTTACTACTCCCCGGCCTTCGTCATCTACCGCCTGCCTCCCCTCCGGCCCACGACCAACCGCACGCCTCAACGGGATATGCTGTGTCACACGCACGCTGCCTCTGGTTGGCTGCTGTGACACCCTGTCCGTCCTGCTCAATCCCTGGCCTCAGCGCGCCCCATCCTGGACCTAATCCCCGGTTCCCGAATCCACGCCTTCCTACATACCGCCCGTGCTGCGAGACGAGCCACGTAAAACTCGAGAATCGCCCACGCTCGACAACGCTGCGCCCCCTCCGACAATCATTTGCCGGCTCGCGATATCGTCTACCTCTTACCTGCCCGCAACCCAGTGCCGACTGACGACTAGCATGAAGCGGGAGCCCTCCCAGGCCTACATGGCTGTCGCCAAAGAGGAGGAGGACGCGGGCTCGTCTGCATCTGCCACCACCGAGATCACCGACATCGACGATGGTGAATATCAGCGGCGCTATTGGGACAGCTACCCGCAGCCAAACTACGAGAACCGCGTTTTGGACCTTGTTTGGGACCGGCTATCAGCGCTGCCCCTGTGCCGTTTGATGCCCACGCGCAAAATCAACCCCCGATACTTCATATTCGCCTTCACGGCCTCTATCCTCCTCTCCCTCCTCCTCTTCAACCCGTACACGCCGAAAGCGTTTGCCTCACATAAGTCGGACCTTGACGTCCACTCATCTCCGACGTCAAGTTATAACGGCGGCCCTGCCTCGACCAAACCGTCCAAGCCGCATGTCACACATCACAAGGGCCCTGGCCCCTACGAGCGACCCGCGCCCCTCGCCAACAGCACGCATTGCACGACCTGGCCCGTGGACGAGGACGGGAATTTTGACGTCAAGCCCTCGCTTCGCGAGAAGAAGGCTGACCTCACGCGCTTGACGCCCGAGGGCGGTTGGAAAAAGCCAAAAGGCATCAAGATCATCGGCATGGTGTTCTTCGGACGCAAAAGATTTGTTGATATCCTGGACTGTTATTTGCAACAGAACTTGGCTTCCAATGGCGGCTTCTTCGATGAGGTCTGGTTTATGGTCAACACCCAGGACGAAGACGACATTGACTGGGTTGAGGACCTTGCCGAAAATGTCGCCGATTACAAGGTCAAGGGCCTTCCGGCATCCTGCAAGGGCAAGCCTTATAAGTGCATGTGGAAATATGCCGTCGAGAGCAAGACCATGTACATCAAGATAGACGACGACATTGTAAGTTGGCCTCACCTGTTTCCTCTCCCAAGGCACACGGCAGCCAATCGGACCATCACCTCGGGGTTGTCTCAGGCAGGCGCTGCCTGTCCCTTTAAGCGCGGCGATTTGCTGACCCAAATGTTTTCCGGACCAGGTTTTTATCCACCCCGATGCGATCCCGCAACTTGTGCATACGCGCATCAACCAGCCCCATCCCTTCGCCGTATCCGCAAACCTCGTAAACAGCCCAGTCACGGGTATGGAACATTACCATTTCGGTGCCATTCACCCCTTCATGCCAGACCCGAGAAAGAAACCCCGTCACAAGCCGGCTGTCTCGTGGCGACCTTCAGAGAAAGAAGAGTTCCCGGCCATGGTCGACGGCAAGCGATCTTTCAGTAACGTCAACTACGACATTCTGAAGATGAAGGCGCCGTACAGAGGACACCCTTGGCTCCTTCTGTCGAATGATTCCAGCGATCTGCTCTTCACCCCCCTGGGCAAGTATGACCAGAAGCCGGGCAGCGATGAGATTGCCTTCGGCGCCGCTTGGAAGTCCTGGGGCATTGCCGTGCAGCAGCAGTACTCGCTTTTCCAGAACCTTGAGACGAACGAGATGGATCGGTACTTCTTCGGGCGCCACATTCAGTACCGCAACAATTCGACGTTGCTCAACAACACATCCATCATCCCGCCCATCCCAAACACTCCCGGCGGAGAACAAACCTATGACACGGGATACAAGCGCTATAACTTGAACTTTGTCGCCGTGTGGGGCATTGACATCCGAAGGCAGCTCCCGATCGCCGATGATGATGAGCAGGACATCACATCGGACATCCCCAAGCGCGTGAAGCGGCCGTTTCTGATCGACACGCGTGCTGTGGTGGGCCACTACAGCTTCTTCACCCAGCAAGAGGGGGTGGTGAAGACAGATCTCCTGGACCGGTACCGAGCGTACGCGAACGAAAATGTGTGCACGCCCAAGAATCTGAAAGTGCCGTGGGACTTTCTATGCCCCAGCTTTGACGAAAACTTCCTGGGCTCGAATCGCACGTTATTGAACGGAACCAGCATTCGCAACGGAACCACCACCGGCCGCAACGGCACGCGACTGTCACACTGAGTGGCGGGCTGAACCGATTTTTGTGTCGATGCGCGAATGGAGTTGAGGGTGTTATTTGAACGACATGAAGAAATCATGTCGTGGCGATTTTTGTGGCGATTTTCGACCCATGCATAAGCCAAGGCGTTCTTCTTTTTTCCCCTCATATTACCTGGGATACCTATACCTTGTTTTTAATCTTTTACTACACCATGGCATTCGGCGCTCAAACTTGGCGCTGGTTAAGGAGAGCTATTGCACGCCCAACGACGTCGGGTGCAGCGGACAGCGATTCGGCCTGGGGTGAGGCGTGGAGGCATCTTGCATTTCCACGTCAGTGGAACTTGCTCCCTGGCATCTGGGATGATGAAAAGGCGGCCTCTGGTTTGAGAGCTCTTTTTGCGTGCAAGCGAGAGAAAGATCCAGACGAGAAGATGACATGTCTCGATGAAGTTGTACAGCCAGTTCTGTGTATAGAAATGACGAAGCCTCGAACCACTGATCCGGGCCGGTGAATTGTGTGCAGAGTTGTGTCTGGTTGACATTGTTGGCGGCGAAGAGCAGTAGCTACTGACGACATGGTTATGAACGTAGGCGATGGGGCTTTGCGCTGAATAGTAGTCGGTCTATCGCAGGAGGAAAGCGATTCGAGTGTGGCCCCACTTGTCCGACGGGCGCCGCTTGAACTGAGAGGGGGAGTCGTGCGTATCCGGCGTCGGCGTCGGCGTCGGCGTCGCGGTCGGTGATGAACATTTGCAAGGCCGGTTTCTGGGGGAAACGACAGTGGGAGGGGGGCTTGGGTATGCCGAGGTCCATGGGACAGTTGACCAAGTTGAGCGGTTATACAGCCCCGGGCTTGGTCCCTGGACACGAGGCAGAAGCCAAGTAGCCAGTGCAATGCTCGTGGCGGGAGGGGTGGCCCGGCGGGCATGTGCGAGTAGGGCCGGGCACGTCGTCGTGGATGGGGACGATGCCCTATTTATGCGAGCAGGTGAGGCTGCCCGTACGAGTATAGGTAGATAACGGGCTGTCGGCTGTTCGGCACCGGCTGGCCTGGGAGACGCGGGGGACGCGCGGCACAATCGCTGAGACCGGACGGCGGATTGGCCAGCGCTGCCTAGGCGGTCTTGGCACTTTGGGGGCCCTGATGAGCGAGTGGTGTGTGTGCAAAAAGCCATAAGCACTCGCCGATGCAACGAATCCTGCCCTGGACAAGATGGGACATTTTGCAGAGGCAGATGCCCAAAAAAAAGAAGGGGAAAAAACCGTCGTCCTCTGGATTTTAGTCTTGCCTCGTTGCAGCAGCCATGACGGGACCTTGGGGTCAGACCCGACTCTGGTCAGAGTATCGTACTAGTAGGTAGGTGTAAGTCAATGTAGGGCTGTCGCGAGACGAAGAGAGCGGCGTGGACGGCGGCGGAGAAGAAGAAGAAAAAGAAGAGGACGAGACGGATGGATCATGGGGACAACGTCGTTCACAGAGTTTCACGGTTGCTGGTCTTGTCGATTTCACCACGTAGGTGCGCCTCGATCTTCACCCGCCCTCACCGCACAGCCAGCCAGCCAGCCAGCCAGCCAGCCAGCCAGCCAGCCAGACGGAGACACAGCTTCAAACCCACCCACCCGAGCCAAGACGGCTATTCGGGCACAGCAAGACGGTCGGCCGCCCCCAATACGAGTACGTAGGCAACCTAATAACTCGGGCACAAAGGGTCCCCGGGGTGGGGTTGGGATAAGGCACCCTCATCGTCCAGGATGAGCAGCCTTGCCCAGGTCACCAGTCCGGCCAGCCAGGGTCCCGCGTGAGCGCAATGTCGTGATAGGTTCCCGTGCCAAATCGCTGTGCGAGGAATTCATCTGCTCTGCGCTCTGGCGTGGCCGTGCCAGGCAGAAGAGAGCCTCGCCGGGGCTTGCGGCCGCTTTTGCCCTGGCCCTGCCACACACACAGAGGGATAGGGCAGTGCTGAGCGCAACCAGGTTCCATGACTTCCTCGTTTCTGTGGTCCCTTTCTGGTCTTGATGCATGAATACTTTGCCTCTGGCTGCTCCTCGCCGTCGCTTGGCATGTTTGCGCGCGCGCGTGCGTGTGTGCTCGGCTCTACCGGCACGTCATGCCTAGTAGTACCTACTCGAGCCCGCAAGCAAGCCTGGGGCCTGGCTGTTGTCGCTCCGTATACGCCGTGGGTATTCACAGTGGCAGTGGCCCATGGCGGCCGCCCCCCGCCTCCCTCGTATGGCTTCGCCCGAGTTTTGTCTCCCTTCTGCCCGTTGGCGACAGAGAACTTTCCCCGTCCATTGGGAGGCTTGGGCCCGACGCCGATCGCAAGGGGCTGGTGTCTTCGTATGTCAGGTGGTCTGTGAGGGCCTCAAAGCGGTTCTCTGCTTATTAGAAGCAGTGCCTGTGGGCGGCTGGCCTCGTGTCGCCCCCAACCACACAGCTCGCGTGTGATGGGCTGCCACATGACTGAGCCGTCTTGGCGCGGATGCCGGCACCGCACTGCTTCCTTTGTTCCTGACGAGTCTTCTGAATCAACTTGCGGTGCCGGGGATCTTTTCTTACGAGCCACCTGTTCTGCCTAGCTATTCGGTGTGGTGGTCAAGTTGTTGCAGTCCCAGTAGACATGGCTGTTTTGATGGGATAGGACGTAGCTTTTCTTTTTTCTCTTCCCACGTCGTGGGCGTCAAGAACCCTGGCTGGGTAGGTAGGCAGATAAAGATTGTTGACAGCCACAGCCGTGTCCCATGCTACTTTTTAGCCGTCTGCGCCGCCGGGAGACTGTGGCCAACTCTCGCCGTCTCCCTCTGATGCCTGCCTACCCCCACGGCGCGCCAGAAGCCCGCTCCCATTCGCGAGACAGCAATACGAGTACTCGTCCGCGGAAGCAACCCGGCGTCTCGTCCCTGTCCCTGTGCCCGAATGCCAGATCACAGCTTTGTCTGCGCACAAGCATTTCCACGGATAACACATTTCGATAAACGGCATGTTTGTCAACTAGCGCAGAGACAACTCAACCCCATACGTGAGCCGTGAAGGATATAGACTACGGGTCCAGACAGATTGTAAGCAAGAAGTGTTAGCGGTATGGTATCTAGCACGCTCGTCAAGTGGTGTCTGCGACAGTCGAGGTTCGACCTTAAAATTCCAATGCTGCGCAGTTTATGAGAGTAGTACCCTAATCTCCCCGGTGGTCCTGGGGAACAACGCCCGAAGGTTAGGTATCTCGGTATCTCCGCCCGAAGCATCATCTTGCTCCCCCATCTCATCTGCCGTGATGAGCATTTCCTCAACATGCTCAAAGTCGGCGCAGAATTTCTCTGCGGCCTTTTCCGTCACCTCACGGGCCAACTTGGTGTCATGCAACTGCTTCACGTTCTCCATCGCATCCATGACGGCAGACGGCAGGAAGTCATCGAGGCTCTGACTAGCTTGTGTGAGAGCCTCAGGTTTCAACACGTCCAACTGCCTCAGTTTGACCATGTCTTCCTCGCTGTCGCGAAGAGGCGACATGGCATCTAGCAGTGGTATCAAAGCCGACTCGCGCCGGAAGAAATCGTACTGGCTTTCCACAAGTTGAGCGCTGTGCTCATCAATCGTGGGTTGAAGCTCTTTGACTCGCTTTGAAGTGAAATCAAATGGCGCGAGAGTGGCCTGTGCTGCAAGAAGGCAGTTGATCAAGAATATAGAGCTGGCGGGGGTGCCGATCTTCTTAGACATACTCTCGCAGCCCGACATGAATGGGTCAAACGACTCAGCCATGATTGGCTCAAAGTCGGCCTCTCGATCGCCATCTGGTGAAAGTGACGTCTCGTATGTCTTCAAAATTGCCGTAAGCTGCTTCAAGGACTCTTGCAAGAAGTCGGGCGGTCCGAGGTCCGAAGGGGTATGCTGGAAGTCGCCCTGAAGATTGGCGATGTGGTCTCTCATGAGGGATCGGAATTGCCGCAGTGCTTCTGTCTCCAGATGGTCCATGACATCGAGTAAACTCGATTTGTCGCCAAGAAGTTTCGAGAAGGTGACCGATAGAAGTTGAGAAGATTCGCAAGCTTGTAGGCAAGAATCGTGTCCTCGTTGGTTTGAACGACTTGCTCGATTCTCTGGCGCAGAATGCGGGATGCCCCTGAGACGTCCCTGTCAACAAGTTCATTCAGTGCCTTGACTGCATCGAACTCAGGGGCGCCCTCGGGGTCGTCTTCAATAAACCTCCAGAGTTCATTCTCGCGGCCCTCTTGCATACCCTTGGCGATCTCATTCCCGTCGGATACGAAAAGCACCTCCAGGGCCTCACGCTCACTAACAGTCGCAGAGTGTGCCCACGCCAGCATGTCTCCGACATAGCGCAGCGGGTCATGAGCCGCAAGCTCTATCGGCTTGACAGTGTGGTCCTTGGACCCGGTCCCTGATATGCCCGTCAGGGCAAGATGGAACGAATCGGACAGGATCTGCTCGCGTGCCTCTGCGAAGAAGTCGAGGCAGTTCTGGAATAAAGAGGGCCGTTCGGCGAGGACTCGCAGTGCCCGCCTGATAGAAGAGCCGATCTGAGGGCTCTCCAGGTTGAGAGTTTTGAACTCTTTCTGCACCCAACGATATAGTTTTTGGAATGCATGATTGAGATTCTTTGAGGTCTGGTCCATGATTTCGAGGCCGAGGGTCTGGTTCTCGAACCCGAGCAAGATCTCACAGTCTTTACGGATGCGTTTGGCCTTTGCCAGGACGGTGAAGAAACGCTCGTCAACAGGCTCGGCGGACACAGTCAGGGCGGCAACCTCATCCTCGGAGAGAACGAAGTGCTCACGGAAGGATTTGAGTAGTTGCTGCTTCGTCTCCACGTCGCGTCTCTGCTTGATGAGGTGGTTGGCCTCTTCAATGGTAGAAGAGGTCGCCTCATGGGCCGCGGTCACATGACCTTTCATGTCATGGTAGCTTTTGTTCAGCTTGTCGATGGTGGTGCCTATTCTGCGGAGCTGGTCGGCGACGCGACCGAATTCCGAGATGATCTGGCCGTTGCTGTCGATGACATCCTTTTGTACGTCGAGGCGTAGCTGCCGACGCGTTTCGGGGGTGTTGGAGATGGTTCGGCCATCGACCAGAGCCAGGGCCTCGCGGAAATCGGAGTCGGCATAAGAAGTCGAGAGCACTGCAGTGACCTTGGAAGCCAAGGGGTTGGTAGGCCTGGCGGTGGATGGAGGGGAAAGGGGCCCAGGTGACATTTTGTCCCGTGACGGGAGGTCCACCGAGCCTCTGGCGCTGGAGGTCATGGTGTAGTGGGCGGGTGGTCCTCAACCGGCGGGCGGGAGGTCAGACGGGGAGAAGCTGGTCTAGAGTCCTCTCATATCGGCCGTATACAGGAGCAGGAGAGAAACCGAGCCGGGGGCGACCGGGGAAGAAAGCCCTGAAGTCGGATGTGTGTATGATGAGGTGGGACCCAACACCTTCGAAAGTTGTGCTCTACCTATACATCCATGTATCGATGCGGCGTCTCGAGACCTGATGCACCAAGTGGCCAGCTGTCGGAGGGCGCGACGACGCTGGAAGAGACGGGAGGTGCCCGTGCAGCACCAGCAGCGCCTTAAAGCAGCTGTTCTATGTAGAACGTATTGGCGGGGCAAGAAGGGGTGATAAGATACGAAGGTACGTCCGAGTAGGTACCTGCCCTGGAAGAAGGTCAGACGCGACGGGAATGGGCATGCGCGGGCGCTACCAGTGCGGAACACACAAGGTACGGGGTACCCGCGACGTGCCGCAGGACATCTGGGGTGGAAAGACCTTCGATTGTTAAGCTCGACACAATGGAGGGTTATCCCCGCCACGGATCAGTCTCCAAAGAACCAGACAGTAGATACATCCCACATCCCCAGCGCAAATTCGAGTAGCAAGCTTCGATAGGTACTCACTGAACCGAGTTGCAGTGTGTTGGCTTCACGCATTGATGGGTGGCTGGTTCCGATTTGAGAAGGGTGCCCTCTGTACTGGGTACGTGTCGCTGTCTTCGTCAATCGCGAAACCAGGGTCCCTCTACTTCGGCCAGGGCAGCGTGGGCAGCTATGACGAATGAAGATCACCGGCCGCACCTGACAACCAACCTACTCGTACGTCCACTTATTAGTGACCTAATGGCGCCTGCACGCGACGGTAGCGACTCCTCCAGATACGCCCACCTGCCCGCTGCAGCTGCCTCTACTCGTACCAGCTCCCTTTGTTAGGCTGCGCCTGGCCGCTTATCGGCGGATGACGTTCAACGTCCATTTCCCACCTTGCGCATGCTTTACCTCGACAACCTCCCCCTCGCTGGATGCCTCAGTCGGCAAGATACATGCCAGACTTGATCCCAGAAGCTGTCGCCTTGCACCCTCGCCCAAACATTGCTCAAAATACTCTTCGTCGACGCAGACAGCCAACTTTTGCTTCTACGCTTCTACACTTCCATCCACGACCGTCGTCACGACCGGCCCTCCACATTCGCACGTGAACAGCCAGCCCCATCCAACCCGGCTCAACTCGACCATCTTGTCGCCCAACCTCCCTCCTCGCAATACCAGACGACATTTTCTAGTAACAAGCTCCGCCATGCTATCCGTCTCAGATTAAGACCCGAAGCACGTCCAACCCCCCTTCCCCTCCCTCCTGATCCAGCAACCAACGAGCCGATAACTCCGCGCCCACGCGCTCATCTGCACCGCCATGGCCCCGAACCTGTTCTCCCGCCTTGCGCCCGCCGATAACGACCAAATTCCATGGTACGAGCGAGTTGAGAATGACGAAGACCGAGACGACGATGCCAGGCACGATCGCCACGACCCACTGGATCTAGATCTCGATGAAGAGAATCTCGCCCACGAGTTCCGCGATGACGACCTCGCACAAGCCGAGGGTTTGGCTCTCGGCCACAGTGCAGTCTCTACGAGGAGCCCCGTGGCTGCCTCCAGACACCCAGCTCGGCGCTGGACTGGCCACAATCCTCAGAACCCCGAGGCGCGATGGTTGATACCGGAAGACGACGGCGACGGCGACGGCGACAATGACGTTCCTGCCTCTCTGCTGGTTGAGGGCCCATCGTCGGCGCAACCGAAAAAGAATCCCCGAAGAACCGGCCCGCGCCCATCTCAACGGCCCCCAGTTGCCGGCCCCTCCAACCCGAGAGTACAAGAACAGTGGGAAACCGCCCAAGCCCGTCAACCTTTGCACCCTGGCGACGAGGAACAGGGCTTTCTGCCCGGGCAGAAACCGGCAAGAATTCCACAGCGGAGAACACCGGGCTTCGGCGCCAGTCCCCGTGAAAAGGCCATGTTTAGATGGGCTAATGTTTCCAATCTTGACGTCTTCATCCGGGACGTCTACGACTACTACTTGGGTGCAGGTGTGTGGTGCATACTGCTCGAGCGCTTCCTTCATCTATTGTCAGTGTACCGAGCCTATCCTGTCACAATCTCTGCGCGCTAACTTGGACATAATAGCAAGGTTCTCTTCTTGGCCACCTTCCTCACGCTTCTGACGCAGTGCTTGGACTACAGCAACATAAGGCATAGCAAGACCCTGTCGGAGATCATGATACCTCACTGCACAACCAACATGTGGGGCATATGGAACCTGAGTCTTTGGGTGTGCAGTTTCTACTTCGTCTGGAAAACAATCCAGTGGATTCTTGACATTCCCCGTCTCCTGCACATCCGCGACTTCTACGCATATCTGTTGGAGATTCCCGACGAGGACATGCAGACAATCTCCTGGCAGGATGTCGTGTCCAAGATCACGACGCTCCGTGATCAGAATGTCAAGACGGCGACCAACATCACAGCGACACAACGGCGCTTTCTGTCCAAACAACTGGGCCACCACGTGGCAAATCAGTCCAAGGAGAGACTCGACGCACACGACATTGCAAATCGGCTGATGAGGCGCGAGAACTACATTATTGCGCTGTTTAACAAGGACGTGTTGAACCTCACGGCCCCGATCCCCTTCATGCGGAATCGGCAGCTATTCTCAAAATCACTTGAGTGGACGGTACAATTCGGTGTTCTCGACCTGATATTTAATGAAGGAGGGCAGGTACATCAGCGGGTTCTCCGCTCCGACCATCGCGGTCAGTTGAGTCGTGAAATGAAGACACGGTTCGTCTTTGCTGCCGTCATGAACCTCATATTCGCCCCTTTCGTCGCCTGTGGGCTGCTGATCGACTTTGTGTTCACGTATTACAACGTTAGTACAAAGATGGACACCCCTGCCCAGGCTGGCTTATTATTGCTAACAAGATCACAGGAATTCAAAACGAACACTGCCTCGATAGGAGCAAGGCAATATACTCCCCTTGCGAAATGGAAGTTCAGAGAGTTCAACGAGCTTCCTCACATTTTTGATGAGCGGTTGAACCTATCCTATCCATTTGCCAAAGTCTACATCGATCAGTTTCCTAAGAGAAAAACGGAGGCCGCTGCTAGAACTGTTCAGTTCCTTGCTAGCGCGCTCATTGCTGTGCTCGCCCTGGTGGGCTTTTCCGACCCCGAGATGTTTGTCGATTTTGAGGTTTTCCCTGGTATGACAACATTCGGCCTGCTTGCGATTTTGACCACAGGATGGGCTGTTGCTCGCGGCCAGATCTCCGAAGAAAACGAGGTCTTCGACCCCGAGTATGCTTTGGACAAAGTCATCGGTCTACTTCACTACCAGCCCGACCAATGGAAGGGCCGTCTTCACAGCTACGACGTCAAGACTGAATTCTCCGAGCTGTATAAGCCTCAGATTCTCATCTTCCTCGAAGAGATCCTTGGGGTTCTGGTTACCCCTCTGGTCCTATTCTTCACCCTGCCTCATTGTAGCGATCAGATCGTCGACTTCTTCAGGGAGTTCACTATTCACGTGGATGGTCTCGGATACGTCTGCTCTTTCGCAGTTTTCGATTTTCAGAAAGACCCTCGCAGCACAAGGCAGGGCCAGCAGGACGCCCAATTTGACGCCCGGGAGGATTACTACAACACGAAACATGGGAAAATGCAAGCCTCCATGTACGGCTTCCTAGACAACTACGTCTACAACCCACGAAGTGGTCTTCCGGGTGCGCATGGTACTGGGCCATCAGGGCGTCAGCACATACATCAGAATCCAGGTTTCGCCGGGCTGATGTCGCCAACATTGGCTGCCGACACGAGAGCCTCTCGGGCAGGGCTCGGTGAGCGACCAGGCAGCCGAGCACCAGCAAGGGCCCAGCATAATCAAGGAAAGTTGCCGAGATCTGGACCACCAGTAGCGCCGTCACCCATGGCCTCGATGCTTCTGGATCCTCATCACCAACCAGCAGCGTCTTTCGCAACAGCCAGGACGCCGCAGCGGGCGCGGCAGCCAATGCGGGCGCCAGCGCATGAGGGTGCTGACATTATAGAGGAGTCAACAGAGGATGCTGCAGGTCGTCGACCCGGTATGCAGGAACAGGCATCAACATTTCTAGACGACGGCGCCGAGGTTGAGGCCAGTGTGGCGCGCCTTGGGGAGTCAACATGGGAGGAATCGCCGCGCCGAACGCTCAGTAGGGAGGAGAGCAGCGCCTTGGCTGATGGGGAGACGAACCGACCGGGCATGGTGACGCTCCTCAAGCAATTCCAGGATGCGCACCTGAACCAGCGCGGGGTGATGTGAGGGCCTGGTCAGGGCTTCGCTCTGGGCACCCTCAACGCCGAGAGGGATATGATGGATGGAGGGTGTTTGTCTTTTAGCGCCTCGACATCGCGAGGGGGTCGGGATTATACCACTGCGGCAAATAGCGTTTATTGGATTTTGAGCAAGTCCCAGCTGCCGCACGCACGGCTGGGCAGTCGTTCGGCAGATGACCTCCAGCCTCACACGCACGTGGTTTGCTTATCACGTGTGAAAGATGTTGCCGTGTGAAAGATGTTGCCGGCGTGATCAGCTGCACTTGGTTCCGCATAACAGAGGGGCCACGGCGGATCCGGTCGGGTGTTTTGTCCGTCTGTCTGCCCGCCCGGTCTTCGGTCTCTGACTCCGTCTGCCACCCAGCGAATCTTTTCCCGGTGGCACATGTTGGCTTCTGACGTGAAAGCAATGGTGCTCTCCAAGTAGTTGAGCGCGGAAATCTTGAGTGCAATTGGCTACGCGGGGAGGTTGTATACGTCGAGCTGTGAAAACCTATAGGAGGCCACTGTCTGTATTCAACCAGGGTTAAAAGAAGCCCACGGAGTGAGAAGGGACACCAGCCAACCTTGATGGCCAGTGTACCAGGGATAAAGACCTGGCTCGCCGGGGCCCCCTCTTTACCAAATTAACGTGTATGGGCGCGGACATGGATGGATATCCGCTCGGCGGAGTCGGTCCTCGGGGGTGCCAGGGCCGCGCGCCGCTGCCGCGGTGTCCCGTGTGTGGCTTGGGGACGAGGGCGGACCAGGCGGGCTACCGTAGCGTGCGTACGAGTAGTACGCGTAGTCGTAAGCCCTGAAACTGCAAATTGCCAGCGCGGCGCAGATCCAGGGACTTTTGCCTCGTTCGTTCGGCCCGTACAAGGAAGGCCTCGTAGTGGCTCCGCCTCGATGTTCCATCAGCCTTCTTCCTCTTCTTCTCCGCTTGTATTTGTATCCATCTCTTCATTTTCCATTTGTCCCTCTCTCATCATTGAGTGCCACTGAGGATTTGCATGTATGGAGAGGACTCGTGAGGGTTCTGATTACTCGTTCCTCACCCGTGCTAGCTCCAAACACTGGGTTCCGGGTTCCAGACTTCAGGCCATGTCGACTGCGCGTCCTCACGGTACAGTGTGGGTTAGTATACGAGTAGAGCACCAAGCTAAGGCTGTGGTCTCGAAGAAACCGACCGGCTGACCGACGAAAGACCAACGGCAATGGTGGTAGGCGGGTGCGACTGGTGATGCTATGACTTGTGTCAATGATGAGCTGTCTTGGACCGGCGGTAGCGGGCCGACATACGAGTGCGGTACTCGTACGTCTGGAGCGCGTCGTGCTCTGCAGAAACACCGGGGCTCTCGGGCGCATCCACATCTGGATCGATATCTGTTATTAAATGAAGAGGGACTGTGGCACGTGTGTGGGCACGAGTGGGCGCGAGTGGTCGATGATTTCAAGACAATAAAAAAAGCGTAAAGAGCGTAAGAGCCAGGAGTGCCGGGCAAAGTTCGAAGACCACCCTCATTTGGACTTGGTACAAGAAAAAGCAATGGTGACTCCCGTACGGCCCCGTACGGAACTCTCGGGGACCATCCTCGTGCTTGCACATGCGTTAGGTACTATCCCTCGGGCAAAAAGTGGCAGCTCTTTATCAATCAGTGGTCTTGTTGGTCCCAGCGCCTCATTCACGTGGAATCAATACTTCAGTCCGAGCTACGAGGTGCAACTCAGTTCTCAATCAATCTTATTACCTACGAGTACTTTCAACCACCTGCCCCTTCACAGGCACCTGAAGGATAAAGACGCCTAAACTACCTACATGTGCGAGTACCTGAGGTATTCCGTCGCGACGGGAACCAGTGCTGATTGAAATAAGAATCAGATTGCAGATGGGAACAGCTCTTCTTCTCCCTCGAACGGCCGGGTCCTTGAAAACTTGAACGTGACACGGAGCCAATAATACGCGTACGCACTGTTCGCCGCACCCCTGACAGCTTCAATTTCTGCAGGTACAAGTATTCGTCTCGTACGCATTGTGCACTCGTAGTAGTCATCGACATTGGGCGACGGTCCAATGATTCAACACTGATGAGAATGCCCACGGAATACTAACCCTGCTTCTCTTAGGGGGTCGGCCGGCGGGTGTGCGCAATGGCGCGCCCGTCCGTTATCTGATCGGGTCTCGACACGGCCTGAAACGCTCGGCTTGGTACCTCCGTTGTCGTTCGCCAGTGGTGCTTCCCGAACTACCTGGTAGGTTAGGTAGTAAGACTACAGAAGACCTGCCGTCCATGTGACCGCAGCATTGGATGTACTTTGTAGCACATTCCAACAGCATAGATATCCATGTGTCGGTTCATGGAGGTACCAGTTACAGCAAATGAGGCCAGTGATAGTTCCTGGGATTCTCACGAGAAAGAATGCCAGCATAAGGAATCCGCAAGAAATTAGGGAATACCTGGTACCTACCCGTACCCGTACCCGAGCGAGCGTCTGATCCCTGCCCCTTGCACGGGCACCCGTACTCGTACAAGTACGTGACTTGCGGGCTCCGTGGCTCCAACCTCCGAGGAGCGGTCCTCGTTTCCACGGCACGGCGCGCTAAAAAGTTATCTGATCCGAAGGTCCTGCATGGAAGTGCCACTACCTTACCTGAACCAGACATACTCAGGTCGTACCCAAGGTCCCTCATTACCTACATGTACGTACCCATCTACCAGTAAGTGTACCTTATGTAAATGGATGTATTTCGAGCAAATGGAAAACCGAAAGGCCGGGACGTTAGGTTGGTGAGGAAGCCACTCATCAGCTTTCGACCGTGTGCGGCCCAACCGGCTCCTCGGCCCCCTACCAAAGTCTCGTGCTGGTGGCCGGGAGAGACAACAGATCCGACTCATGGCTGTGCCGGCTGCTGCCCAGACTCACGCGCGTACACTGTACGTAAAGCTTCCACTCTCTTTCAATATCACGATTTCAAGGTGGTGGCGGGCACAAGGCAATTGGAACGAACATTGAAGGTCAAGTACCTCTCTTGCACGGATAGCTCTTTATCTGGCTTATCGGAGACAGAACCGGACCAGCCGAGGTAGCGTCCGGTACTCCGTCCAGTCCAAGTAGGCAGGCTCTGTCGCCCGTGCAGGCGGGCCCTTCTGGTAAAAGCACGGGAGCGAAGCCGCCGCCGCTGCGGTAGCGGCGAGCAGAAATTCAGGTCCCGGCCCCCCGGCTGCAGGCGCCTGCTGGGCTCGCCTTGCTCGCCTTGCTCGCTCGCACCTCCGCGCTGCCGCTATCCCAACCTTATCTGGCTATCAATCTTCTACCTCCCGTCCTCGCCTCCTGCCCCATCACCTTTGTCACCACGACCACGACCACGCTCGCCCGCCCGCCCTCGACACCCTCGCCAGTCGCCCGCCCGCCCCTTCGCATTCACGACTCTCGGCAACAGCCTGCGCGGCTGCTCTCACCGCCCGCGCCAACTCCCCCCCGCCTCCGTCCTCTCCCTCCGCAGTCGTCACCCTGGCGCTCCAACCCAAGGCCTTCGGCGAAGGCTCGCAAGCTGCGGCCAAGATGGCCCAGCCCAATGCCGCGCCGATTGAGGAGGAGGAATACGAGTATGCCGCGCCCAATACCTCTGGCTACCGTGCCTTCGCTTCACACACAGCTGACCGCTCCTCCCTCGTGACAGCTACGAGTCCCTGCCGCCCAACTTCTCTCTCGCCCAAAACATGGCTGCCGGCGCCTTTGCTGGCATCGCGGTATGCCTGCTCTCCTTCAATGCGCCCGCATACCGCCCGACGCAATCTGACAACCACCCAGGAACACACCGTCATGTACCCCATCGACGCTATCAAGGTGCGCGACTCCCCCGGTCGGCGGCTTCGGCGCTGCCAGAACCGCTGCCCTCTTCGCACATCCCTCGCTGACCCTGCCCCTTCAGACGCGCATGCAGATCATCAACCCTTCGGCCAGCACCGCCTACAATGGCCTGGTCCAGAGCACCATGAAGATTGCCAGCGGTGAGGGTTTCCTCAAGCTGTGGAGAGGAATGTCCAGTGTTGTCGTCGGAGCCGGTATGTGTTGCCCCTTTACCCCGTGTGCAGTCAACATGGCGAGGAATCTGTTGATCGCATATTCCGGCCCCGAGCCGCTCCGCCAACCCGAGCTCACTTCCACTTCCAGGACCCGCGCATGCCGTCTACTTTGCTACTTACGAGGCTGTCAAGCACGTTATGGGCGGCAATGAAGTTGGCGTCCACCACCCTGTCGCCGCAGGTAAGCCACAAGATTCCCACGCGTGCATGGCCGCGGCACCAGCTGACTTGACCCGCAGCTACCAGTGGCGCCTGTGCTACCATCGCCAGCGATGCTCTCATGAACCCTTTCGACGGTAAGTGGCTGGCTCACCCTAAAATTTGGTAGAGCGCACTCACTACCGCACTGCACTGCCAATCTCCTGGGCGCACCGCTGACCATTCTTTCCGCGCAGTCATCAAGCAGCGAATGCAAATTCAAGACTCGGCCAAGATGTACCGGTCCATGAACGAATGCGCCAGATACATCTACAAGAACGAGGGCTTATCGGCCTTCTACGTCTCATACCCAACCACCCTGTCCATGACAGTGCCCTTCACGGCCCTGCAGTTCATCGCCTACGAGTCCTTGTCGACCTTCATGAACCCCACCAAGAAGTACGACCCATTCACACATTGCGCGGCAGGCGCTGTCGCTGGTGGCTTTGCTGCCGCCCTCACGACACCCATGGACGTGATCAAGACCATGCTGCAGACCCGTGGAAGCGCTGCCGACGCTGAGCTGCGCTCCGTCAATGGGTTCGTCAATGGCTGCCAGCTGCTGATGCGGCGTGAGGGTATGCGCGGCTTCTTCAAGGGCGTGCGGCCGCGCGTCATCACCACAATGCCCAGCACTGCCATCTGCTGGTCAGCCTACGAGGCTTCCAAGTACGTTCATCTTCAACCTCGGCAATCCGGGTGGATTTTGCAACTACACCTGCTAACTGCCCCAGGGCCTACTTCATCAAATCCAACTCGTCATCTTGATTCCCCCCGCGCAGCGCCCGACCGGATCATGTGGCCAAGCCTCGCCGACCGATCTACCTCGACTGAGCTCCCGAGCCCCAATGCCGACGTCGCTGTCATGGTCGGTCTCTGCTGCCAATGGTCCGATCTCTCGGACCCCCCGCAATCCGAGAAATCCGGCCTTGAGCTGCTCGGATTTCCATCATTCTCCTTCGACATTCTCTTTCGACACTGGTTGGATCCGACAATGCCGGCTCTACCAGTCTCGATCCCACAGGTCTATCGAGGACCCGCCGCTGGGCCAAGCGACGACCAAGCAGCCAAACAACTCCAAAAAATCACAATGCGCATATTTTCATCCACCCAAGAGCCCGATGAGCAATCACTATACAAAGGATCAACATGAGGATTTAAAAGGGCACAACTTCTAGATCAAGTCGAGTCTCTTTCGGTAGCCCATGTACATACCGCAGCGGGCCGCTTTTGGCACAGTGCGCCTTGTCCCCTTTCCCTCATCATTACTCCCACCTGGTGCAGCCGCGAAAGGAGAAATGGGGCGCAACCCTGGGAAAGCTCATGGCTGCGGAAATGGAGTGAATCAGGGGCGAAAGCCACCGCAATACTTGAGAAAGCTGAGAGGGTGGCAAGCGACGACTCTTTGGGACATTCTCGCGAAGGCGTTATGTCTTTTTCAATTGCTTATGATACCGTCTACTTGGTTGGTAAATAACGGGCACTGTCATGTTTCTGATTTCCTGGGTTTTCCAATATCTTGCATTTCCAAAAGCCGGGTGGAAGGGTTGCGAAAATGCCGAGGCGTGGGCGGAGAAGAAGAGACGAGAAGGTGGGAAAGGGTAAGAAGGGGTGAGTGGTCTCGTTTGGCGGGGTGTGCGTGATTCGCTCAGATTCACTCATGGCCGTCATTTCCGCCGCTTATATACAGTTGTACAGATAAACATCGACCCGACGCGATGGGGTAATTCTGGAGAGCCAAAAAGAAAAGATATTGACATCTTGAAAACTGGAACATGAAGCACCACGAGATATCACACGTCATTGACCTTGAAGCAAACTCAGGCATTCCCCTTGTTGAAGACGGCAACTGGACGCGGCACCGTATGCCGGCAGATGCGCCAGCCCCCAGGTGCTCTATGCCGTCTGTGCTCAAGAGCTCACTCGGTAATGAACAACACGCTCTTACCCGCGAGCACGCCCCTCTTCTCGACAGCCTGGTTCTTCTCCCTCAGACTCCGACGACTCTCTCTCTTGTTCTGCTGCTTTATCATGCCCCCAACCGCCGCCTGCGCCGCCTCCGCCTCCGCTTCAATATCTTTTGCGTCATCCCCCCTCTCGTTACCCCCTCTCCATTTGAGTACATACGTCCCCTCGGCTCCGGCGTCGTCGAGATAATAGCCCAGGGTCGCGGCGTTGCCGCTGCGCTCAACGAGCATGGCCTGCTTCCCGTAGCGCAGCCAGAACAGGCAGTCATCTTCCGCGAGTCCCACCGCCGAGTGTGCGGCGTATACGGGTCGCGGGCGCCGGGCTTGTCGTTGGCGACAAGGAATGTCGGGTTCGGAAGTGTAGGAGCCGGGGACAAGGAGGACGAGTCGGCAGAGGGTTCGATATATAGGAGGGTCGAGCGCGTCCAGGGGGCTTTTCAAGGAGCGAGAGCAGTCGTTAGTCGGTTGTTCACCTTGCTATTGTGGATGCCTCTTTGAAGGCTTTAAGAAGGAAAACCCGAGACAGCGATAGATTTCTGGACTCACTGCTGATGTTAAACGCCTGTTTGATGTCGGTGGGCACCGCAGCGCCGACATATAGCTTGCCATCGCCGTACCATAGGCGCTGCTTCTCGTAGCCACCGCTGCCGTCGGTGGCGGTGTATTGAACGTACAGGTCGCTGGCGCCGGCAATAGCTGGCAGAACCGCCAGCAACCACCAGCCACGCATTGTGGGGTCAGGAATCAGCGTAAGCTGTCCTTCGCTCTCTCCCTCTTTGCGAGTCTCAAAGAAGTGATTGCTATGCAAAGTAGCTACAGCTCAGTATAGTTGGCTCCGCGGTTGAGGATAGGTGAAAGCCAGTTCTGCACTCAGACAAAAGCGGGGAAGTAGGTCGTCTGCCTTTATATTCGGCGTCGATGGCGTAGTAACTGGCAGGGGCTCGCCCCAGCGTTTGATATGGAGCGTTCTGGACCAAGATGTCTGCAAGGGGCTTATTATTGCGTGCGTCTGCGGTTTGCCATGGAAGTCGGTTTGAGCTGTTAACTGGCTGGGTTTCCATCTTTTTGGGATGTAGTACCAAGGGCTCGCCGTGCCTCATCAAGCAGGTGAGTTATCCATGTCCCGCACACGCGCTTGGCCGGGCGACGACCGAGGTCTTGTGCGAGTTTCCGTCCAGCGCAGCTGTCGAGGATGCGCGTGTTTGCTGGCGCGATCCACCAAAAGTAACAGGGGCAATAAGCAAAGGGTGCGCCACCGCACAAACACCCAGCAGGGCAGAGTCGATAGGCGTTTGACGATGGGGGGCGTCCGGGGCCCCTGGCTCCGAGGCGGCTGGATTGAGTAGTCGAGGAGTCGGTGCATGGCAACCTGCCAGATCGGGCAAAGGAAGGTAGGGCCGGAAACTTGGTCATGTTTAATTATACGTGCTGCATAGAGACAGGTCGGGTGTGTGGCCGAGTGGTTGGCTGGGGCCGGGTCACCGGACAAGGATCACCAGGCTCACGGCTGCAACAGCGGCTGGTGGGCGAGATTCTATGGTGCCGTGTTGGTAGCGCCAAGAGCGCCCATGTGCTCCAGATATGCCCCGATGATGTGCCGGACAGACGACGAAACGAAACAATGTGTCCATGGAGAGCCACAATCTGCTTCGGCACAAGCAACCGCGCTCGTCAGCTCGATCCCTGGATGCTTTTTTAGCCGAGTTAGGTGGATGGACCAATGTCAAGTGAGACCAAGACAGCAGTATGCTTGGGCACACTCTTGGGACTGTGGCACACAGTTATGGGTGGTGGAGATGGAAACTTACTCAGGTGGGTGGATCGTGATGTTTGGCTGGAAGATGAGACCTTGCTGGCGCTCGCACTGCAGAGACCTCCTCCGAGAGGTGCTGATGGACGCTGAAGTGGAAAGACCGGACGAAATATGAAGACATGCCCAGATACCTACCTCTGTACCGCACCTACCTGTGCTACCTACATGCTTCGGAGTGACCGAGAAGACTCGGGCAGGCGCGTTGTTTCGTAAGCCCCTTCCTGGATAATTTTGATATGCGCCCTGTGCATTGCATCGCCACCATAGATATCCACGTACAGCAGGTATGACGATAAACCAAGTCAATCGTGCCACAAACCCGGCCTCTTGGGCAATGGAAAATGTCTCTCCCATGTCGAGAAAGCTAGCTAAATTTTTGGAACACGCCAGGCTGCTCCTCGACACTCGAGCCAAACCAGCTGGACGAGCCAGCCTCTCCTTCGAATCCCAGCAAGCAAGGCCAGGCACCCGATGAAAAGACATATATCACGATCACGACCAGGCGTGGAAGAGTTCCAAAAAGTAGACCACTGAAAGCAACCAGGTGTCGCGCACCCGGCAGCCCGGAGGATTCTTGAGCTCCCCGGGCCGTGGCCCATCACTCGCAGCAGACTCCGACGCCCCCCTCCCTCCCAAAACCAGGGGAGCTGCCGCTCCCCCGATATGAAGAAGGGAAGAGGGCGCCGGAATGCTGGGTGAAGTCTGCCGCGCCGCGCTGCGCGCCGCCATAGGAAGAAGAGAAGAGAGGGGAAGAGTTTCGGCCAGCGAGGCGGGAGGAGGCAGGGCTTTTATATACGTGTACCTGCGCGCACGCTGGATTCGTTGAGGGAAGCAACGATCGAGGGACCAACGTACTTTAGAGAAGGAGGCCCTCTGTACGGCATTCACTTCATGCTGCTTTCAGTTCGCTCCTTCCCTCCGGGGCGGCTGGCGATGGTTGCTTGGCCTCCTGGTCAAGTTCGCGAGTTGGAAAAGGTTTCCACTCAACCCAGACGGGAGGCATTCAGGGTACCTCAGGTATTCTCCTATCTTACATACATACCTCCGTGTGTTCGGTACATGTGTATATTGAAATTCACTACATCCCAAGCATTTTTTGACAGTGAAGTGGCCCGTTATTACTTCCACGTCGACCACCAGCACACTGTCTTGGGAGGTGCCTAGGTACTTTGTGAAACATGTGGTGCACGTGCCATGAAGGGGATGATGCGAATCCGTCGTGTAGTTGTGGTATGATGTCTTCTTTCTATGTAGGTCAACCCAACGAAACAAACCTGGCTCTGCTGTGGTGGTGGCAAGGCAAAATCGAGCCAGACCAACCCAGAAAAGCAGCACAACTTGCAGATCTAGACGCCCGAAACGCAACCGGTCCTGGTTTGTGAATATTGACAAGTAAGCCCCCAACGCCTCAAGCTGTTTCTCGTAGACTACACGGCACTGGGCAGACGCCGTGCCTAGATTCTTTTCCGACCAACAATCATGGTGGCGATGATTTTCATGAGCGATCAGAAGGGGAACCCTTGGAAGCCGCCGAATGGGTTTCCGCCTCCGCCACCAAAGGGGTTTCCGCCTCCTCCGCCGCCGCCCGTCTTGAACTTGAATTGCGGTCCCCCGCCGCCGCCGCCGCCAAAGTCGAATCCCTGGAAACCTTGGAAGCCTTGGAAGTTGGCAAACGGGTTGCCGCCCGGACCGCCGCCGCCACCACTTTGGTCGTTGGGGTCGTCACCCAAGTCGAATCGCCGCCGCAGCTCCGGGTCGCTCAGCACCTCGTACGCCTCGTTAATACCCGCCATCTTCTTCTCCGCGTCCTCCTTGGTGATCCCCTGCTTAGCTGCCTTGTCTGGATGGTGAAGCTTCGACAGCTTGCGGTACGCAGACTTGATCTGCTTTTCGTCGGCCTCCCGGTCCACGCCGAGCACCTTGTAGTAGTCCTTGGTCTTGCTGCGCTTCAGCCCAATCTGCGCCTCGTCCATCAACGGCTTGGTGTTGGCCTTGCTTTCGGGGTGCGCCTCGCTGGCTTCCTTGATCAGCGCAATCGCTGCGTCCCACTCTTCCGCGCTGAGCAGCTTCTTGGCCTTGTGCAGCATGCCCCACAGCGAGTCTTCCTTGAGCTTCAGCGCCTCAGTACAGTATGTCTCGGCCTTCTTACCGTTGGCCTGCAAAGGGAAAGGGGAGTTAGCATGGTAGCGACACAAGGTCAGGGGCTGTGTTTGTGGGGACTCACCTCGTAGTAGGCCCGGCAAGCCAGCTCAAACATGGTAGTCAGCAGCGCGACCGGCGCCTTCTCAGGTAGCAGACCGTCGGCCTTGAGCTGAGCAACCTCGTCCTCGACATCCTTGATAAGTCCCTGCGTCTCGCCGTTGGTCGAGGGCACCAGCAGCTTGACTCCCGTCATGTACTGCTTCTTGCTCAAGGCCTTGTCGACCTTGACAAGCGTCTTCTCAATGTTCTTCTCCTGCTTCAGCAGCTTCTTGCAAGGCTTGGACTCGGGATCCGAGTGCAGGCACTTTTTGATGGTGGCCAGACCCTTTTCCCGGTCGGCTAGGCCGTAAAAGAGCCCGGCGGAGATCTGCATGTGAGGCTTCGTATCGCCCGGATTCATGTGCAGGACCTGCTGCAGGTCCCTGAGTGGCTTCTGGACGTGGCCGGCCTCCCAAGCGCACTTGATGCGCAGTTGACGCAGGTCTAGGGCGCGGTCGGCGAGCAGAATGGCGTCGGCGGCCTGATCGGTACACGAGTCCCAGTTCGCCTCAGCAGCGTGAGCCTCAGCCTGACGCACGGCGTCCTGAGCCGCCAGAAGGCGAATGCGATCGGTGTTGTCCTCGGCCAAGGCTGCGCGCGAGTAGTGGTCGAGGGCCGTGTCCCAGTCGGCGTGACGGGCGCTCAACTTGCCAAGCTGGTGGTGAGCGCCCTCAAAGCCGGGCTTCAGCGTCAGGACCTTTTCAAAATCCTGGGTGGCCTGGGAGGTGCGGCCTTGTGAGAGGTACGTGGTAGCGCGCTTGTAGACGGTGACGTAGTCGGAGGGGTTCTTCGCGATGGCAGCGTCGTAGTAGACGAGGGCTTCGGATGTCTCGCCGCGCGACAGATGGGCCTGGGCCGAGGACAGAAGTGACGAGGTCGGAGTATCGGCCGGGATGTCGGCGGGGGACAGAGCGCCGACGAGGGTGGACGACGACAGTACGGTGGCCGCGAGGGCCAGGGACGAGATGGGGGGAATCATTGCGCAGACGGGGTGTGTCGTGGGGTTTGGAGAGTGGAATCCAGCAAGTCGACCCAGAGGAGACGGTGTTGTCTCACGGCATGAGTTAAGGGCGAGGCCGGACGACGGGAGAACCTGCCGAGGCCGGTGCGAGGTGGGAGTAAGCGGTGTACTTCTCTTTGTCGGAAGAGAGTGAGAGTCGACTGGCTGCAGCGACGCGGAGCCGAGAATGAAGGGAGCGAAGGTGAGAGGCGAGGCGGGTCGGTGTGAGAAGTGACGACCGTAATGAGCACGGGAGACGAGGGACTGGACAAAACACTAGCGATTTCAGCGCGTTCAGGGTACGGGCAGCGAAGGTTGAAGTTGAAGAAATTATTAAAACGTGTACAGATTGAGCAGTGCAAGTGGGTGAGGCCAGATGATGACACCCTCGGCTTTGTGTAAGTTACAGGGTGTGGCCAGCATCCATCTTTCTACAGGCATGGAATGGCAGGCCGTAAGGGCAGGTATCCAAATGTACCTCCACTCACCTGGGCTTCCCTCGTACCGGCGGCGCAGGGTGAGAGCCGGGGATAGTACACCTGCCACACTTGCGCGGCGTTGGAAGTGGCAAGTAGAAGTAACAGGTGTTCATAGGGGCGAAAGTCGGAACTAGCTCGGTACCTGAGCCAACGTGACGGGGCCACCGGAAGAAGAGTACATGTATTTAGTCACTTACTCGTAGCAGCGCCAGCCCGCGGCTCTTCTAGGCTCATTCTTGCACCTAAACTTAGAAGTGGATACTTTCGGATGCAATCCTCTGGGGATGTCGCAGTTTGAAGCGGGAGTCAGGTCCACGGGTATCTTCCCTGAATTCATGGGCCGGCTGAGTGCTTGAGGTATCTACGAGTACTCACATGTCTACCTACCACCATGTACGGTATGCGAAGCTACGTGTATCTTGATGGGCGCGGCAGAATATGGGTGCCTTGAGATTCGTTGAGTCTCCCCTCCCGACTGATGGCCGAGCGATGATTGCGCACACACCATTCAAAACGCTGCCCAGTGGTTTCGGAAGTTCCAGAAATTGATACTGGACCATTGAATCCGGATGCCACGAACCTTCACGTGGGAAGGGCCCTTTTCTCAGAACGCTGGTGAAAAAATCCATCGGAACCTGAGGTACATGTATCCAAGTGCCTACTCGAAAAGCAACCGCTTGCCCTGTCCTTCTAGAGAACTGCACTAGGTTTACGCCTCTGGCATGCGCGTCTCCCGGCGCGTCTTGTCCGACCCACCACGGCTCGGGACCCGCTGCCCCTCCGCACCGAGGCCGGCGCTGGGCTGTGATGGCCAACTAACAAGAGCCGGCCGGGTCGCCTGTTGGCAAGACTCAGCATTCAGCCTCGCGTGCATGGTCGCTTGGCCGACGTCTTCAGCAGGAAAGCCGCGTTCTTTTGTTATATCTTCGAGGACCCCAAACGCGAATCCGACCACCGCTTGCCCGCTCAGACCGTATATCGCAAGCTGCACGCCGCACACCGCAACTGCGAGCACCCCTAGGCAAGGGCTCTCCACCAGCTGCTGAGACGGCAGCGCAGACCTATTGCGGCAGCGTGACACTCCTCTCTTCGCAGCCCCCGCCAACCACAACCTTGAATCGGCACCCGCCAGTACGAAAATGTCCCACCTATCCTCAGCCCCGCAAGCCCGGAACAGCAGTATCGGCGGCGGCGGCGGCGGCGGCATCAACACAGCCATCTTCTCGCCCACGGCCGCGCGCGCCGCCGCCTCCACGGCCAAGGACTGGGCGTACGTGGACTCGTGGCTGGCCGGGCTGTGGGCGACCGCCCCCTCCGCGTCGTCCAGCGGCAGCGGCAGCAGCAAGAAGCCCCCTCCCCCCTTCGAGCGCAACCCGGCCACCCTGCGCGCCCTGCTGGCCCTGGCCGCCGCCAACGAGGCCGCCGACGAGGACGCCGAGCGGCTGGCTCGCATCGAAGCCGCCGCCCTGGCCGCCGCGGATGCCGCGGAGGATGACGAGGCCCGGCGCCGCGGCGCCGGCAGCAGCAGCAGCCGCCGCGACGGTGAGCTGGTCGCGCACGACATCCTCGACGCGCTCGACGGCGGGCTCGGGCGAGAAGGGCGCGCAGCGCTGGACGCCATGGCCGACATGGCGCTGGAGCTCGGGGCGAGGGGCTGGGCTTGGGCTCGGGACCCGCCGGCGGAGGAGGGGCACCACGAGCGACGACGACGACGTCGACGACGTCAGTGGTGGAAGGTGTGCGGACTGGTGGCGCAGGTGGAGGCGCAGGTCTGGCAGCCCTCTCGCCTGAGAGCCTGGGCGCTCGCTTCGTCGAGCTGCAGGGCCGTGCCGCCGAAGCCCACGAGACGACCGCCCGCGTAGCCCTGCTGCAAGCCTATCTAGATCGCGAGGCCGGCGAGGTGGCCTCCTTCCTCGGCGAGCTGCGCGGGGGCTATGAGGACGTCGATGACACAGACACCGCGTGCGACATCGACCAGCACGGCGATGACATTGCGAGGACCACGACAGCGGCGCTGCAATCTTCATCAGGAGCAGCCGCCTACGCCCCGGACCCGTCCCAGCCGCGCCGCAACCTCGAACTGCAGCGCAGCGTCAAGGCCCTGACGACGCGCCTGCCCGAGCTCGAGGCTCAGGTCGCAGCCTTGGAAGCTGCGGCGACCGACGAGGATGGCCAGAGCCAGCAGCAGCACGCTCAATTGACGGTAGAGGATGTCCGCGCCGACGAGGACGAGTACTTGCGGCTCCTTGCGCGCAAGAAGCGCCTTGATGCCCAGGTCAAGGCTTTTGCAGGCTTGCCGCCTAGCGTCGATGCGGCCCGCGCCGAGCTTGACGCCCTGCGCTCTGAGCTGCGCGAAATGACGGAGCGCCGCGACGCGAACTTTGAGCGCCTCGTGGAGCGCGAGAGTCCCGTCAAGACAAGGAAGCGACCATGATGTTCTTTGCTTGGGCGCCACATGCAATTACCGCGCGTGGTCAGAGACGACCCCCTCTTCAAAGCGTCAGCGAGGTTGTATGGGTGCATTCCGCCTAGATTATCTGCAAGAAGCACCGGCGTTGCTCAGATGGTACTTGTTTATAAAACGCTACTAAAGACGTATGGCTAATACAAGAATCAAGATCGCTGGGCCCAAATGATTGAACTGAGAAACCCAGACTCCGGGGTGGCAACACACGAAAATGACATGAAAATGTAGCCCAGACCACCACTCTCGGCTCCCCTGCCACGTCACGCCGGAGTCGAGTCTATTGCTGCTGGGTCCTTTTGCCCCGGCCTGACACGGCACCCCCCAATCTCCCAAACTGTCTACCCAGCCCAGAGCTTCGCTTGGGGGTGCCGGTGGAGGCGCAGCGTCCTTGGGCGGTATCTGTGGCCGAGAAACCTCTTTGGCTCCTGGGCCATCAGATATCCGCAGCTCGCTGAGGATGGGCCCCTCGTCCAAGCTGCCTCCTCCCATTAGTCTTTGCGCTCTCCGCGCCCGCTCTTGGACGCTCCTGAACTTCTCGAGCAGCTGATCCCACTTGATAATGCTGTCTTCCCGGCCCTTTACTCCTAACCTGTTGGGGCGGTCATAATTCGAGGTACTGGGGGTGGTAACAGAACTGGACGATGTGGAATGAGTTTCATGGACGCTTTTGGAACGAGGACTGTGGGATGGAAAGGAGGTAACTGCCTCCACCACCGAGCTTTGTCGGGAATGGCTTGGTGTGCTAGGGGAAGGTACATACGATCTGGGCGCAATGTGCAAATAACCAATCGAGCTGACGGTGTTCAAACGATTTTTAAGTGCAGCAAAAGCAGACGACTGAGGCAAAAGCATCAAAAGACCGTAAAGGCACTTATACAGGTACGGGTATTTTTCGGGTTCGAGAAGCTGAAGACGCAGGTCTGGTGTATGTTTAGCAGCAAAATCTAGCTTCAGCCGCGCTTGAGATGACTCACAGGTAAACACGGGGGATTCGATCAGCTGAACAAGCTTGTCGATCTGTATGAGGATGTTGACCGTCATCTCCAGCTCGGCGCTGTCTCTGTTAGTTTGGAATCTGTGCGAGTGGGTGGAGGTCGTACAAGATTTGAAGGAGATTGAAGGCGGCTTCGTATGCCTGGGCCAGCAAGCATAGCGAAAAGGTGGACACAGCATTGTAGCACCAGGAACGGAAAAGGGCGACGAAGAAGGCTTGTCCATCCTGCGCGCGATGTCAGCATCCGACTGTGCCAACTTGAGGCTTGCTCGTAAGCTACCACTGACCTTGGTCTCCAGATTTCTGAGTCGTTTTCTGAGGTCGGCCAGCTCAGGGGCGGTGATGAGGTTGTTGTTTAGGTTTTGCACCATGATACTTGCAAATTCGATGTCTTCTTCCTTCTCAATGGTTTCCGCCAAAGTGCGATAGATCCTCTCTGGGCTCAGGTTCATGCAAAGTTGGCGGATGATCAGGTTACCTCGGGTCTCCAGCAGTCTCCGGTCCGTGGAGAACAGCTGAAGAAGGCTGACCATGAAATTAGAGAAATAATCGTCCTCGCTGTTCTTGGAAATCTGCGATAAGAGCTGCAAGTCTTTTGTGACAACTGCCTCTGCCGGGTCGGAAAGGGTCTTGAGCAAAGCAGGAAAAGTGCCATCGTTGAACGCAACTATCTTTCGTGGGGCCTTGCGGTGCAGCATAATGAGCCACGTGAGCGCCGCTACACGCGTGGCTTCATGATCATTCAAGAAGAGAAGAGTGAGCGAGTTTACAGCTGCGCCATAGTCCAGGTCGGCAGGTGGGAGCTCCGAGGGTGCGGGAGTCGTAACGCCCTGAGCGGGCGTAGGGCTTCTCATGTCAATTTCACGGGCGCTCGAGAGCGAAGCGCGGGTGCTGTGGGTTCCATCCGGGCGATCGACAGCCAGAGAGGTCGTTCTGCGGGACGGAGGCTGACTGGACAGCGGATCCGACTCATCGGTCAGAGAGACGACGTAGTCCATCAATGATGTGTTGACCCGAGCAGCAGCCTGGCGAATGGGCTCAACACCGCTGGCCATGGCGGGGAGCAGATGAGCCAGTATCTTTGGAGTGAATGGAAGAACCTCTTCGGGGCAAATGTCGAGGAATGTGACAATCCACCTCAAGCTTTCCAACAGACTGTCCTCCTCTGTGTCGAGTATCAGCTCTGCGCGGGACCCATCGGCTATTGAGTGTTCGCTTACCTGGCGGCGAATCCAGTGTGTCAGTCAGAATCTCCAAGATAGCCTTGAAGTTGACATAGACGTCCTGTCCCGGGATCCAGTCGTCCTCGCTGCTGACCATGTCCTCGTCTTCCTCATTGGCGGTGACTGATCCAGCTTCATCGCCATCGTCGGCATTGAGCTGGATGCTTTCGCTGTCGACAGATTCCTCACGTTTTCTCTTGCCGTCGCCCTTGGACTTCTTGCTATCGGCAATACCCTTCTTGACACGCGCAATGCGCTGGATCTCGTTGAGGAACCTCTCCAGGCACTTCTTTGTCGTCACACGGACGTCTCGGTTGTTGCCGCTGAGGAATTTCAAGAGACCGCTCAAGAATTCCGGAAGGTAAGTGACAAGCTCCAGGTCGGGTATGGAGTCCAGCAGAGTGATCCACCCGACGAGAAAAGTTCTGGTGAAAGGGTTGATGGCGCCTATGCGGTCCTTAAGAAGGGGAATGAACCTGGGGAGCGAGAAGGCCGTGGGCGGGTCCGCGCCACCCAGACTCTCCGGGTCTTTGATCTCCAAGACCGAGACGTAGGTTGCCGCGGATTCGGCGACGATGTCCTTGATGAGCCTGTCGAGCAACTCTGCGCCGTTCTTCACGGACAGCTCGGAATCTGCCCCGAGCTGCAGCGCGACGGTGGTTAGAGACGGAATCACACCATGAGTGTCTGGCGCGCTTACCTTGCATAAAGCGTCGAAGATGTGGTTGAAATAGCCCAGGATTTCGCCTTTGGCAACCTTGGCTATGTTGTACATGGATTCGCAGGCATAGTAACGCACCCGGGCGTCCTGGTCGGCGAAGCAGGCCAAGACAGGAGGGACGATGACCTCGAGGTACTTGGGCAGTTCCTAGGGAAGGGTCAGCGGAGCACAGCGCGGAAGATCAGAGACGGGTCTGACATACGGAGCCGAGAGCAATGGCGGCGGCAGCGAGGCCAATCAAACCGCCATTGCGGGCGTGTGGCTGGTGGACTGCGTAGGCATACTCGTTGCAGAGAGAATCGAGGATGGCCTGGATGCGGGCAAAGTCCTTGACGGTGACGAGATCGCGGACCTGGCGCTCGAGTCTAACGGTGGACGGGGGAGTCGGGTCAGCGGCAGGGCGCCAGACAAAGCACGTGAGGTGGCACAGCAGACGACAGGAAGCGCGGGACCAGGACGAGGGAGCAAGACGTACTCGAGGGCTCCGACCTTTCTCTTATCGTAGAGCTTGTCGTTGAGGTGTCTCACGACCGTGTTCTCCATGGCTGATCTGGGGCAGCTTGGAGATCACATGTATACCGGAATGGAGGCTACGACGAGCTGGTCATTCTGGGAGAGCGCGGTCGGAGGGGCGGGGCGGCCCCGAGGAGGCGGCAAGGGCGCACGGAGAAGAGCGCCCGTACTCGTAGGATGGGCGTTGGTGGCCAGGTCGAGAGGCGTTGGCAGATATAGGGACAAAGCGAGCAGGCGATGGGCAGCTGGGTTGGTGGAGAGAGAGAGAGCACGGGGTCACATGTCACGACAGGGCGACATCGACGTCTGGGGATCGGACTGGATTGGCGGAGCTGCTGGGGTGGGTGAAGTTGGCACGGTCGCTGAGCCGAGAGCCTCACCGGGCTGGGCGAGGCGCTGCTGCGGGGCGGGGCCATCCTTAGTGGAGGTACGAGTAATCTAGGTGTACCTGCGGTACCTAAACTGGAGGTGCCTGCCCGGTACCCGACGCCCCCAAAGTTTGGAAGCCGTTCGGGGCCCCAGCTCTAAATTTAACGTCGCCGGGAGCCCTTCAGTCATTCATGAGAGCCGCCGGGGCAGTCCGTAAGCAGCGCCCAGCTGGGCGGAACAAGTCCCGGAGTCGAGCCTGGGTGTACTCCGTACATCCCATGGATGCTGTCTGCGGCGCGTCCGCACTGGACCAGACAGTGGAACCCCTGCCCCCAGACTCCAGCGCGGTGGCACCCGAAAGCCGTCCCCGACTTCCAGTGGCACCAGCACGGCACTATGGATGTACTGGGCGGTACCTCGTCGCATTAGCTGCCCCTCTAAGGTGAGGACTTTGCAACTTAACCCAGACCGGCGGTGCACAGCAAGGTGCCCGGCAAAGACAGCCAGCAGCCCTCTATCCCATCGAAACCACCAGCCCTCTCTCTCTCTCTCCCCCCCACATCATGATCGCGCCTAATCACAGAGACCATCAAGTGATAGCGAAAGGCATGCCTTCGATCGCTCTCGATTTGAAAGGACAGTGGCAACATGTGGATTTCCCTAGCTTGTTAAGTACCTTACTCTACTTGGGGGTAATCAACACACACGGGGATCGTGAACCGAGAAAATACAAACTCCCTCCTTCTCTGTACCTGAAATTCCATCACATACTACCTAATCTGCCACTTAGGTCCTTTCTGTACCTAGATACTCATGTTGAGCCCATATGTGAAGATCCCAGTGCCTGGAAGTCTGACCTCAGCTGGTGCATCGTGGCCGCACTCTCTTGATTACTTACCTACATACCCCCTCCCCAACCTATCCGACTAGGTACGCTTTACGTATGGACATGAATGGTGCTCCGTCTTACCTCGCCGTGCGACCTCGCCGTGTGCTTCCCCAACTCGCTTCTCGTGTGTGAACCAACCTCTATACGAGCCAACACCACCACAGTCCCAAACCCAGAAAACCCCATCATTTGTCTTCTTCTTAGCGTCGCCAACGTCCCAATCGTCATTTTTTCCAACTACCTTTCCTGCAATCACCTGACTGCCGCCTTGGCGGCGCCACTTACACCCTCGTCACTCCACCACCGCCTCCACGATCGGCTCCGTCGCCGCCAGCCCGCCACGAACCCACCGCGTCGTGCCCGCTACCGCTTTCCTCTCTTCCGCCGCCGCCGCCGCCGCCCTTGTTCTTCTTCGCGGCCATATTGGCGCGCTTCGCAAAAGTGTCCTGTTTTCTTGCCTTGTCAGTCTCGTGCTCGTCGTGGCATCTCGAGTAGCGGAAAGGAATTGACAAAGGGCCAAGTGGGCATGGTATAGCTCAAGTTGGCCCCGACCAGGGCTCGGCTGTGAGGTACTCACGTCTTTGCCTCGCGCCTTGGCGATTCGCTCCGCCGCCTTGGAGCTCATCTTCTTCTCGCCCATGGTGCCTCTTCTGTTTATTCCTCGTGCTTGGCAGCGTGCCTCGCGGCCACGCCCCCTCGTGTTGATCGATGAGAGTGTGCCGGCGCGGGAGACAGTTGCGGGCGTCCAAGTAGTGGGCGTGCTCTTTTTTTCTTCTTCTTGTATTTTGGCTGCGGAAACGACGATAGCAATGACGATGTCAAACCGGCTGCGTCTACGCGGCTCGGTGAAAGGGTGCAGAGCCCAATGACTCATGTGAGCCGGCGGCGGAAGGGGGCTGCTTTGCCATACAAGTCACGGGTGGAAAGCAATGTGATGCTGGGATAGTTGAAGGTCAAAGGCAGCAAAAAAGGCTCGGCTGCGCGCCTCTATTCCATCCGCCCAGCTTATATATGCACACATCTGGACCACACGCGCCTACTCATACGAGTAAAGTGAGCGACAGGGAGCGTGATCGGAGACACCGAGAAAAGTTGCTTTTTCCCCCCTCTGCTTCTTCATCAAGCTCGTTGGTTCCATTGATCGGGGGCGTTCGTCCCTGCTCGGGGCTCGAGCCTCGGACCACCAGTGCCACCCTCCAGCTGGGCCTCCCTGTGCTCGTAGCCTCGCACGGATCTTGGTCCACGATATCACGGTACAATGCCCAGTCGGGTCGGGGAGGGCTGTCAACCCCTGCTGCAGCAATAATAACATATGCTGAGAGAGTGTGGCTACGAGATGAGTAGATAGTGGCCCCGACCTCGCGGGGGACAAAGGGTTTGTGTGCCTCGCCGAAGGCGCGAATGTGTGTGGGTGTAAGCCGGTCGTGTCATACGCAAGCAATAGAGGGGGAAAAACAGAAAAGAAAAGAAAAAGAACACCGGTAGATCAGCAACGTTGGTTCGGGTTCGGGCTCAGCGCCGCCGCCTCTCCCGCCGCGCTGGTACGGCGCTCTGACAGGCCAGCTCCGGTAATCCTGGGCCCGGGGGAGTGCGCAGACATGCCTGGTAGAAATTCGGATTATGCGATATCGCCTCTTGGGAGTCTGGGTCTGTTGGTTCAGCATCAGCTTGTTGCGCGAAATGCAGCAAGAAGTGAGCGGCTTCACATCGCAACAGATAACGTGCTCGTACCTATTCAGAGCTGCCTGGAGCCCAAAGACTGCCGTTCTGGCGCCTTCAATTCAGCCAGCAACACATAGGTAGATCGGTAGGTACTCCCAGCTAAACCTTTGCTCTGTGCATGCCTACACATACAGGTATATATATATGGCTTGGATGCCCGGGCTGGAGATATAACCGGGTTTTCGGACTCGGTCCCCAACGAGGATCCAGGGCGACGGGGCTCGGGCGGGTACTCCGTCGCCACTGGGGGAAAGGACCAAGGCTGGCCGGGCCGAAGAAAAAAGCGAAGGGTCCGTGATAATTCGCTGGATTGGCCTGCAGAAGAGTACCATGCATCCTTTTGTGCGAGTAGGGCGGCTGCATATCGCAAGCGCAATGCGAGTGCGGGGCAGCCTCTGGTGCGATACCACGCGTGCTGCGAGTACATCATCTCGATGTGCGATCTACCTGGTTCCCGAAAGTCGAGGAGGGTATTCCATGACAAACCAGCAGCACGCACGGTGGAAGGTATCACAAACAAGCTTGATGGGCCTCATTGTCTGCAACCATGAACCACGGCGTATGCAGGTAAGCCGGCCAGGCATGCGACGAAGACCAATACGGCGCGCGGTCTGTCACGACCAGGCCGCGATTGAGGCGCCGAGAAGGGTAGAAACACGGCATCCATGCGTGACCGGCAGCTTGGGAAGCGTTCGTTTGTTCACGGGCGTGCCCCCGAACGAACAATCGTCCTCGCCACCCGTCTGCTGCCCAGCGCTGCGCACAGATGTCGTACAATTATGACAGGTCGCCCAGACCCCCCGGCCTCCGCCTCGGCGTACAGGGGCTACGTACTTTGACCTTTGACGCACTGTATAGGTAGGTAGGCACGATTAGTATACGGGGCAGAAGAGGGCGTGTTCGTAAAGCCCCAGAGAGATGGAGAGCGAGAGGCGTGTGTGTGGGGGTGTGGGTGCGGGGGGGGGGAGGGTTTGTTCATCAGAAGATCACGAGTCCGATCCCGTGCGATCAGCGATCCAATATCCCAGGATTACGGAAGTTCGAGCACGGCTGGCAGATGACACGCGGGTGCGCGCGTCGTGGTCGAGGGCGCTCTAGTCAGCGCCAGCTGCAGCAAGCACACACGATCCGCGCACACTTGCAAGAAGAGACGAGTCGCTTGCAGGCCGAGGCGTCCCGCATGCGTCGATGAGCAAACATGTACAATAATGAGTACAAGACAGCGGCGGTGTGGAGAATCCTGCCTGCGCCAGGAAGCCCGTTGGCTGGATTCCGTGGAGCTCCCAATGGTCAATGTGCTCTCTGATAGGGGACATGCGCATGCAACTGTGGATTGGCCCATCCCTCGGTTGTCATCAAGGCGAGGCCTGCAACAAACAACTGGCAATTACCAACACGCAGGCAGAGGGGCTATGATCAGTGGCTCGATGACACCGGCGGGTCAATTACTTCAAGACTGACGGTCCTTTCCGGATACAATGGTGTGTCGACTACATACGATATATCAAGCTCTATTATACGTCAAGGGGATCACAAGAGCACACGAGCAGCACGGTAGAATGTGCAAATTAAGGCTTGAAGTGCTAACCAGCGCATTTGATTCTAAATCTTCATCTATTCGTTCTGGCCTGAGCCTCTAGACTATCGTCAGGTTCGTTAGACACTCAGTGCAAGTGGAGATGCTCGCCATTCTCCACAATCGTCTTCTGGCACTTGGCCAGGATAGCTGCCTGTCTTGAAACTTCGGCAAAGTTGCTGACTACCTGCTTGTTGCCGTCCACAAACCCGTAGAGAGCGTAAGGAATGTCGACATCGTTGCAGAACTCCTGGACCAGCTTCTGCGTCCTGCGAAGATTGTGTCGAGGGATGCGGGGATAAAGGTGGTGGATGGCCTGGAACTGCAGGCCGCCGTGGAAAAAGTCGAGCCACTGTGGACAGTCAACGTCCATGGTAGTGCGGAGCATCTTCTGGGGGAACGATTCGTTGGGGCCAAGATCCGAAGTGCTCATGGCGAAATGCGATAGGGTGATCTGGATGTGCACGGGCGAGGTGACGGCGTGGCTGACAAGCAGAAAGACAAGTCGTTCCCAGTTGGTTGGGACGGATCTGTACACGACCAGATAGCCGTACCAAAACCAGAAAACGCTCATGCCGAGCAGCTCAAAGTAGCGATGCCACCAAGATGGCCCCTTCTTAGGCGCATGGCCGCCCAGGATGAAACCCCAAGACAAAAAGTATAGGTTGAAGCGGGCCACCAGCATAATGGGGTAGTAGGTCCAAGCCTGGATACGCAGCAGAACTTTGGCTGCTGCGTCGTAGGTCATAACCCGGTCGTAGTAGGTGGAACGCAAGCTCCCGAGAAACCGATGGGAGACAGCGAAGATGGGAACGTATTCAATGTCAGGGTCATGCTCAGGCGAGTTGGTGACAATGTGGTGGACATTGTGATTTCTCTTCCACCATCCCAGAGACAGCCCGCCAAGGAAATTGGCGATGAACATGCCAATGAGGCTGTCCGTGTGGTATCCGTGGGTGATGCCCATGTGGCCAGCGTCATGGGCGGTGAAGGTAAGCTGGTGCCAGAAACAACCGAGGAAAATGGCGCTCGGAATGTACCAGCCCAAGCGGAGGAACGCAAGAAACAGGGCGAAGAATAGGGAGTAACGGCAAGCCTCGATGGCGTAGGCGCCATAGTTGCACTGGTACAGCCCTTCTGCCTTGATGCGTTCGTTGAGCAGCCGGTACTTGGAGACAATGGAGTCCTGGGTCGTCGGGTCGAGGGAGGGGTATTTCTCGAGATCAAGCGTGATTTTCTCGCGGGTTACGGTGTCGAGGTGGGACATGCCATCATCGGCCTCGACAGAGGCGGCTGAGGAGACGGGGGAGGGCCCCCTCCGAATGCGCAGAGAGGAGTCATCAGTGTCGAAAACAGGCGAGGGGTCGCGCGAGTTGGAGTTGCTTGAGGGGACTGAGGCGGTGGATTGGGGCAGGAAGAACGTCGTGTCAGTGCTGTACTCGTCGGCGGCGTCGTCGGCGAGGGAGCGGAACTTGCCGCCCTGGATGGGGGGAGGAAGTTCTTCCAGCGGCCCTCAATGCGGCCAATTCGGTAGCGGTTCATCTGCTGCTTGGCCTCACGAGAGTGGAGGCTGGACGGCAAAACGTTAGCTGGGAGGAGAAAGGGTGGCTTGGTCAGGGGTCGGCATACGCTGTGACTTCGTCTGTGGCATCGCGACCGACCATGTGCTGAATGGCCTTGTCGCCGCCGGGGTGGTAGGGCATCCAAGCATCGGCCTTGATGACATGCTGGTCGAGGATGAAGACTTTGCGGCCGTCGGCGATGAGGCCCTCGATCTCGCGCCTAGAGAGCAGGGGGTAGGTCTTTGTCTTGGGCTGGGCGGCCATGGCGGCGTCCGTGCTGGGAGGGGGACGGTGGTGTTGTGGCTTTGTGGATTGGGGTTGATCAAGGAGTCGCCATCGATGGAGGGCGGGGGCGATGGCCGAGTGACCGAGGAAGTTGAAGTCGGGGCCCGCGTGCTTCTGCGGTCTGCGGTCGGGTCCGGGTGGGCGGCGGTGATCAGTGCGGGCGGTCCGGTCGGAGTGGGAGGAGGGAAGGAAGTCGAGATGTTCTGGCAGGACCCCTTATTTGCAGGACGGTTGCGGCGGAGCACGGTTGTCGCGGGCCCCTTCCCTGAGAAGGGGCGATGTGCAGTAGAGAAGAGCGGTAAGTGGAAACAAAGCCCCTCTTGGAGAGCGAAATGGCCAATCATAGAGCTCGGATTCTCGAACCACAACCTCAAACGAACGCGCCGGGCAGGGTCAAACGTACGATTGGCGCTGTAATTGGAAGGAGAACCTGGTACCTGACAAAAACTCGAATGGAACAGCCCTATATCGATGAACACAAAACCCAATCCGCTTGTCTCCAGCGCGCATCTTTTGTCATGAAGAGACTTGATGCTGGAACCGCATTTCACGTGGCCGTGCACCGGAACCCCTTGCCCCATTCCATTTGTACACCAACCTAGAGCGCCACATGCTTGTCGGCGGTGCGCACCATTTCGAGGCCGTGGCACTTCACCGGCGGCGCGGGCCGTAGCGCGCAGGGCGCTGTTGCCAGGGATGCCACTAACAGCGCCCGTCACGCTTCAGTGGAAGCGCTGTTAAGGCCGCGAGAGTTATGCTTGTTTGGGGATGCCAACGGGTTTTATGTATATGCAATTACTGTCTACCTCTGAGTCGGAGAACCTCAGACAACAAGGTGGAAGCGAGATACGGACTCGAAAGGAAAAGATGAACAGAAATGCCAACCATGTCTTCGCTCCGTGTCCCACGCATCAGGCCGATCGAAACCCCAGACCCGCCATCTCTTGTCCTTCTGGGGAAAGCCCCTTACAATCAGGGAAAGAAACAGGCTCAGGCCGCAGCCGCACACTTTCAGGCATTCACACACCCTGGAAGGGTGAATGAGAATGAGAAAAGGAGATGAAAATGACCGTAAAAAGAAAAAGAATCAAGAAAACCGCCAAACCAGCCATTACTCCGTAGCTTAGTCCTCCACATCCTTGTGTAAATGCTTCAGCCCAGATCAATTGATACCATGCCGTTTCTCCGTCTCTCTTGCACTCTCTCTTGCACCCAGGTCGCCACCCCTCCCTCAGTTGAATTTGATCGTTTTCTCAATGTTTTCGTTGATGATGTGATATTAAGTAGACTGCTCCACGCGCCCATTTTTTTCTAGTTTCTCTTCTTTTTCATTGTTGTGCGTTCTGTTGGCCGTGTCTCGTCCAGTCTACCCTTCTTCCACACGCCCATCCTTTGGTCTCGCAAGCGCAGCCCGAGAGGCAGAGTGGAAAGTGATATCAAAGAGGACTGTGAGGATATCTGCCCTTCCACGAAAAGAGGGGCTTGCTCTGGCAAATGCGAAGCATCGACCCCTACTCAACGGATTGAGGGGACACATTGTCGAGATCTTGTGTGATATAAATAGTGAGATGCATCCATCCATATATGCACGTATATGTCGTTATCGTCGTCACCAGTGTTGATTAGGAGATAAAGTGCTGAGACTGAAAGGTTTGAACCGCGCGAGACTGTCAGCAGCAGGGGAACACCCCAACAATGCCGCCCACCACTGCAGCACGCCCCTAGCGATACTTGACGACCCAAAAAGGTGGAAAGTCCTACGATAGAACCGATTCAAGACAATAGATCACTTGCGCCCGCCGTAGCAGCTGATGCTATCGCTGGGCGCGAGGCTGACCACATCGTCGTCCCACTTTGACCGGGCAGTGCCGGCGCGGCTAGGCGCACGCACGTGGCGGGCTGTACCGACACGTGTAGGCGCACGCGAGCTGGCGCGGCGGCTGCCGCCAGGAGCTGCGCTCTTGGGGGGCCTGTCGCTTCGGTGTGTGCGCGCCGAGACGTATGTCTCTGCCTCCGGGGGCCGGTGTGAGACAGGGGCAGCGTCGGCCTCGGCGTCCGCAGCCGGGGCCGGGGCGGGGGCCTTGACCGTCGCCGTGCTGCCGCTCACATAGCTGATCTTGTCATCCATGTCGGCCAGGAGACGGTGATTGGGCGCCAAATGAGCGTAAGGATTCCGTTTCTTAGGCGGCGCCTTGGACGGAGCTCGTGAAGGAGCAGCGGTCGGTGCCCTCGAAGGGGCCTTGGAAGGGGCCTTAGATGCAGCCTGCGAATGGGCCGGGGCTGGAACGACAGTGGGCGCCTTGGTCGGGGCGCGCGATGGGGCCATGGAGGGTGCTCGCGATGGGCCATCTTGGAAGGGGCCATGGAGGGCGCTCGCGATGGGGCCATCTTGGAAGGGGCCATAGAGGGCGCGCGACTGCGGTAGTCAACCTCGGTGGGCTGCCTAGGCCGGACGTGGGTATAACGGGAGCCGACGTGGCTGCGGTAGTCGGCCTCGACCAGGACCGGCTCGGGGGCTTGCGAGTGGCGAGAGCCGACGGCACTTCTGTATTCAGTTTCCATGAGCATCTTGGGCACCGTATACTTGGAGCCAGCGATACTGTTGTGCTCGGCCTCCTCGAGCAGCAATGGACGGCGGGAGCCGGCCTCGCTCTGGCCGCGGGCGCGGGAGCCGGCCTGACTCGCCGTGCCGCCATGACGGCTGGCGCGATCGTCATCGACGTCTTCGACAACGCGGCTGCGGGCCGGCCCGCCGGAATACCGCGCGACGTAGCTAGGGGGCGGGTTCTTGCTTGACATCATGTGCGCCATGTCCTCCGGGTAGCGGATGCGCTCGACGGTGCGCTCGACTTCGATGTAGCGGCGATTCGGATCGTAACCCATAGGGTAGTCATACTCCTGGCGCGGAGCGCGATCGCGGTCGTTGCGCATGTTGTAGTATGTCAGGCCTGCTCCGACGGCAGCTCCAACGGCAACGGCGCCTAATACTGAGCCGAACAGTGCGCCGGTGCTGAACCCGGGGCTGCTCTCTTCCTCCTTTTCCTTTTTCTCTTCTTTCGCCTTCTCCGGCTCGGCGGCGGGAGCGGCGGTGGGCTGGGCGGCGGGCGGTGCGTATTTTGTAAGAGTGTGTGTGATGGTGCGGCGAGTGACGGTCACTCCGTCGTCGCGGTCACAACAGGGCTGGCGGGCAACGAGGGTCCTAGCGTCGCTGTGTGCGGCGGGCCCGGCCTCGGAAGCTGCGACGTCGTAGTTCCAGTCGAGAATGCGACTACTCGCCTGGTCCTTGCTGGGCTGTGGTGGTCGGGCGCACTGGTAAGTTTGGTGGTCTGTGTGGGATCTTGGGCTTGAGGGGTTGGGCCTTTTCCCCTTCCCTGCCTGGAAGAGGGGCGGCGCTTCACTTACCGTAGCGACCTCCATGATATTATCGTCCAGATCTCTTATTAATGCCCTTGCTGCTGGTGTGCGCGGTGCGCTGTTTGCCGTGCCCGCGGATGGACCGGGGTTCCCTTCACGAGTGCGGATCAGCTCGCCAGGGTTGGCCTGGAGTCCCGCAGTGCGAAAGGCGTCGATGGCGGCGGGCGAGGGCGCTGCGAAGACGATGCGGGTGCGCTTCAGAGGCTTGCTCTCGTCAGCCTTTCTAACCTCGAAGACGGGTTTGTCGTCGGGAGACGTTCCGAAGAAGAGGGACGTCGCGCTGGCAGAGATATATCGTAGGCCAAGCGGCTGCGTGATGGAGGCGTAAAACGAGGCGGCAGGGGGCAGGCGGGTGACGTGTATGTAAGGAAGGGTATTATTGTCCCGATCCGGCATCTGGAGGAAGAGCCCGTTCCTCTTCTCTGTCGTCTCTCACTTGCTTTCAAGTCTCGGTCCCTCCCAAGAGCAGGAAGGAGAGAGACAGGGAAGATGGTGATATGTAGGCGCAAGTGGTAAGCTGTACTCGTTGACGATGCTGCGCGGGTATTGGCGGTGGAGTCGTCGGAATGGAGCAGGGCGATCAACGGGGCGCCGCCTCGGTGCAGTGCGCGAGAAAGGGGCTGCAGGTGGACGAATCCAGCAGTTCTCTGTATGAGATAGCTGTCAAGACGGCTGCGTCTTGAGGGTTCCTCCAGATATTAACAGGACAAGACCAAGACTTGCAGACAGGCGGTGACGGTTTCGGTGCGGGCCGTGGGCGTGGGCGTGGGCATGGGCGTTGGTGGTGGTGGTGGCGGCGGCGGTACTCGTATACGCAGGCAGGTGCGCTATGTACTCGCACTACTGCTTGTTTCCTTCCTTCTCACCCGTATTTCTCTCTTCTTAGGTAGGTCCAGTCCGGAAGCTCGGGGCCAGAGTGACAGTTAACCAGGTCCTATATCGACCTTAGGTACTAGCAATTTGGATGTTGAAAGGCAGGTAGGAAGGGCAGTGGAACAACCCTATTAACGAACGATAAAAAGGTCGGGTAAGTCTCTAGTCACAGGCAGAACCCGACCAGATATGACGGCGCCTCTCTTTTATGAACGCCGGTAGTCCACGAGAACGGCCCAACATTCGCATGGAAGCCCACTTGGCGGTGCTTTCGAGTACATGGCAGTCTAGACTCGTACTCGCACGCCTGCGAGCCATGTCGCCTGCTCTGCTCCATTGTGCCACGGCTGACAGTCTGGGCCAACCGATTGCTCGCACCGTCTCTCTCCCGCCTGCCCGCCCCATCGCCGACCGCTCTTGGGTACGGCTGCAGGCCACACAGTGCGCAAGTAGCGCACGACCATCGTGCGCGTCTATAATACGCCGCCCCCAGCTATTACGAGTATACCATGGGGCTCGCGGGGCCCAGGGATGGTAGGTACGAGTACTCGAGTACTGTACCTGGCACACGTGTAGGGGAACAGCATGACCGAACTGGGGAAGAGATGTGTGGTGAGTGTGCAGGTGAGTGTGTACTCGTAGGTGAAAGGAGGGTAGCATGACGGCCGCCTCGCTTTGGGCTCTGGCTGAAAATGACTACGACCTAACTCGTTACCTAAGACAGCCGTGGCTACAGTACCATGGACGCGTGCAGTCGGTCGTTGTGGTGGCAAGGGGAGTAGGTGGAATTCCGAGGACTCGTCGTACCCTGTAAGCCATCGCCGCCGCCATCACCACCATCAAACATCGTCATGTGCCAAAACGTCTGCGCCCGCCCTGGCCTCGTCCGACCACTGACTGGCTGCCGGCTGCCAGAGAAATATGTCTCACGCGCACCTCATCGCATCGCCTCCATGGCGGCCGGCGTGACAAATGCCGCTCATCTGCCCCAAACCACGACTCTCGATTGCAGCCGCAGACTCCGATCAGATCCAGCAAGTAGCTGCCCCGTACAGGACCAAACCACGACAGGTGTCTGCACGAGTGCGTTTGGTTACTACGAGGCAGGTACACCCATGTCCACGAGTACATGTACGGGATATATACGAGCAGGCGCCTGTCGAGGCGAGACAGCATGTGGCGTTCTGCTGCTGCTGCTGCTCCGTGCCGCTGCATCCATGATACTCGCACACCTCCACCCGTACTGGATGCCTCGCGGGCATGCGTCTGTCTGCCCTGGCCCAACTCTGCACTGCACCTGCATGTATCCAACGGTTGCCGGTCCTGCCACGTTGATCCTCACCCTCCCGACTCGGTCAAATTTGCACGCGCCCCTTGTCGTCCCTCCTAATTCTCTTGTCCCTCTCACCACTCTCGTCCCTCTCCATCTCTATCCCATTTTAGAAAGCAAGCCAACTTATTCGATAACCAGGCGAAAGCGGATACCCCCCCCCCCCCCCCCCCCCCCCCCCCCCCCCGCGGGTCCAACTATGGGGCGCCGCCGCCTGTGCAACGCCATCTGCAAGGCCCGCCCGCCGGCCTGCGCGGGCCTGACGACCGCAACAGCTCCGCCGTCGCCTCCAGCTCTTGGTTGGCCCTCGCGCCCACTGCGGGCTCCCTCCAAGCCGCATCCATGCCCGGCTGCAGCTCCTCGACCTGCAAGCTACCACAGCCCGCGGTTTCCGCCGCCTCTCCATACGTCCACTCTGCTCCGGCCGTCCCCACGCCCTGCCATCCCCACGGCGTCACTGCTTCACGGCCAAACACGTAGAGCCCGCAATCTTACACGAGACACGGCCGGCATCCCACCCATGGCCAGGGCGGCCAATAGACCTCCCCTCAGCTGCTCCCTTGTGGCTGATGGTTCTATTCTTCCAACTTGACTCATCTAACCTCTACTTGTAACGCGTACATAGATACACACCCTCACACCACATGACGACCCGTGTCGAACCTTGCTCTCAACAAACACTGCTCACCACAGCTTGGGCGGATTCCCCAGCTTCTCCCCTCACACGGCGGGCCTCATCGTCGGCTCTGGCGCAGCCCAACCTGCCTTCCGTTTCCATATACCCAATCATGCGATTCAGCAACCAGCAGGGCGGTGCGACGAGGCGTCTTGTTGGAAAAAAAGGCCTCAGCCACGCTTCGTCACATCTTCTGTCATATGCCAGCAAACCCCAAAAGCCTGTCTAGACCCAAGCTTTCCGAACAGGATAGAAACGCCGCACCCCTCGGTTGTCGTCAGATCACGCCTCGCATGAGTGACTTTTGTTCTCACATTCCTGCCATCCAATAGATGAGGCCGTTTTCTTCCGGGCGCGATTTGCGACACGTGAGTTCTGCGCTGGACGACGCATGCCAGGGTTTGTTGCAGCCTCCCCACGACACAATGTCCACCAGCATCGCATTTTGCGAAGCGAACGCAAGCTGCTGTGGGTTTTCTTGAAACCCTCAGTGAGGAAAAAACCAATACGAAGAAAATGTCGAGGGCCAAGATTGACGAGGCCCACGGAAGCAGGAAATACCCCGAATCTCACATGTTGAACGCCTACTGTTCTGTTCGGCTCCGAGTATCGGGGTTTGAGCACATGCCTTCGAGGTCTTGGGTTCAGGCTCGCTCGCGTTAGGCGTGAGGTCCTACGGCTGGTTGTGCAGACGAGTCCAGACAGCCGTTCGTACCTGACACATGTCGCAAGCGTCCTGCCAAGCTGCCTCGTCGGCGTGGGTGGCCGCCGAAGTGTGGGCCAGCAGCCCTTGTGGACGCACCGCTCTGGGAGTCCGCGTTGCAGACGGCACGGGCTCGCTTAGAGAATGTCCCACACATCTTCGGCAGCGTGGCAAAATTTGCTACAAGCAACGCTAGCTGACAGACTGTAGTTGCTGATGGATATCTTCTCGTCCACGTACTCGTCGGCGAAGTTGTCGTTACCCTTGGCCATGGCGCCAACGAAGACACAGATGCTTTCTTCAGGCGCCAAGGATTCAATATAAGTGCGGGTACGGACGATCTCCGAGTCGAAACTCAACGTAACCTTGCGGCAGTTGGGTGGCAGGTGGTCGGTGATGGGGTTTTGAATCACCCTCAGGAGCTTCTCCTGGGAGTTGGTGGACCGAATGGACAGCCGGTGGAGCAGCTGAACCATGAGACCAGCGAAACGCTTGAACGTTCGGGGGATTCGCACAGTAGGCGACACCTCAATCAGTACACCCTTGGAGGTCTGGATATAGATCTGCAGCTTGCCAGCCTTGTTGATAGGCGAGTCAAGCAGGGTGAGGAGACACTGGCCGGGGGGAGAAGAGTCGGTCAGCATGTTGGATGCCGAGGAGTCAGGGGACGGCGAGCGGTTGAACGCTTCGCGACCAAAATGGTTGATGTCCTACCTGGTGAGTAATGTCAGGCCGAGCGTCGCTGATGTCGCGGTTCATCTTGCGCATGACGCCGATGTGCTCATCGCTGTTGAGCAGCGAGTATTTCTCATCGCGCTGCACGCCCATGCGTCCGCCTCCAGACGAGGCCTTGTAGGTCTCGAGGCTCGCATTGGAGAGGACGACGATCAGCCTGCGGCTGTCCTTGTCGTTGGAAGCGATTGGCACGTGTTGCTCAGCGACAAGCTGGGGCAGGGTCGGCGGGGGAAGAGACTGGGTGCCTTTGGAATCCGCCATGGTTAGTGATATGCGTTTAGAGGTGACCGAAACATCTGCTATGACTGCTACTGCTGATGCTGCTGATGCTGCTGCTTCTGGGTGCTGTGGAAGAAGTCGGTACGGCGAGAAAGCGAGAAGAGAAAAAGCGGTGATGGTGTATTGCAGATGGCAGTCGGCCCGCGCTGCCCACTCAAAGCCGGGTGGCAAAGCCGGAAAAAAAACAAGCAAGGAATAACACGGCCGCTATCGGCATTTTCCCGGAACGTGGCAGAAATCCTAAGGAACTCGCCTAGGGCAAATGGGCAACGAGTCAAAGCCAACGGGGAAGGCGCAGGCGCAAGCACAACGTCACACCGCGATTCGAGGGCAACGGGCAACAGTGATGCAAGCAAAATGCCGGAAACCACCTCGTGACTGACCAAAGTACATGGATACATCCATTGGTCGCAAGAAGGGCGCCGGTACATGATAATAACAAGTACCGTTGCGAGTATGCGCGACGGGTTGCACGGGCAATGGATGATACAGGCAGTGGACGATACAGGGCGCCCGCGGGTAGCCCTCATCGACCCTATCGCGGGGTGTAGTGGGGGGCAAGCGAACAGACAAGTCATGCAGGGACAGAATAAGGCCGGGTCCGGATGGTGACTGGTCACCCAGACCTAGACCTGAAGGGAATATGGAAGCGGTACTTACGAGGTCTCTTGCCGCCGCGCTTCTGGTCCGGTGAGCTCATCCTTGCGGTGTTGTAGTGATATCGGATGACGCGATGGGTGGTGTCGTCGGCTTGGTCGGCGATAGTTCGCTGGTTCTCTGTCTCTCGCAACGTGTAGCCGGTAATATTCCAATGGGAGTTTCTGAGTTCTTGGATTCTTTGAATTCGGCCTTAACCCTGGCCCTGGTCTTACTCGAGAGCCGCAGTGGAGAGCGTTCAACACGAGCTGTTGGGAGGCAGGCAGCAGAGGATGTCGCAGCGGCGGGACGAGTCTGGATGATTCTTTGCACCGAAAACGGCGTTATCGATTGCGAGGCGCTAGTGAAAAGATGGGGAAAGCCGCGCCCACAATCAGGGACCAGGCACGTGATGCAGGCGCCGGTAAAAGTGACTGCATGCACTCGTAGCGGTAGCACACGAGTTTCAACCTGAGAGCCAAGCACTCAAGATCAATGGAAGGCACAGCGGAAGCGGAGAGGCAAGCGGCCCTTGGTCAGCTTGCAATTGGGAGGCGAAGAGGATCGGATGCGAGTGTATCCGTAGAGTGGGACGGACAGCGGCGAGAGCAAGAGCAGCAAAGAGTCGGTGAGCGGCGCAGAAAAGGGATGGACCTTGTCCGGCTTTTCTAGTGGCAGGTCCAGGCTGATCGCGACTGCCTCTGCTCCGTTTTCTGACTCGGGCAACCCTGTCACCATGCTCGGCTTGATCGTGCCTGCCTGCCCATCCGACCTGCCCCGTTCCTGGGGTTGCTGCTCCTGCCCAAGCTCCAGGAACCGCTGCTACTACGAGTACAACTGGAAATGAGCTTTGACACCTGTCGCTGCCCTTCCAAGCTCCACCGCCCATTGGCTCGGGGCCCAGCGCCGCCTGCCGCCACCCGCCGCCGCCGCCGTCGCCGAGACCCTCTTTTCGCCGATCGGCCGAAGCCTCCACTGCTCGCTCGGCCTTTTGTTGGCGGCCACTGTGCTCATCTCGGGCTCGCCTGTCGTCGCTGGTGTCGCCGCTACGACTCTCCCCGACCTGCTTCCCCGTCAGCATCGCATCGACCGACAAGCCGACCGGTGCTATTGGATTCCACCCATGGCGGCCACCCCACGCTGGCCCTGGCCCCTTGCTGGCGCCCGGCTGCGTCACAAACACGCGAGGTCATGTCCCACGAGGATCACACGTGGGCCGACCACTCGCAAGCTACGAGTACCTCAATGGTGAAATGGTCCGGTCTCTGGCCGAGCAGCTCGACTATCCCACGCCTTCTCCGGGGGTTCCCACGAACTCGACTGGCTCGGGACCCCGCTTCTCATCGGCTGTTGCGTCGACTCGCGTCGTGTCGTGTCCCCCGCCCCCTGCCTCGTGCCGTTCGCCATTCTTCACCGGGCCCAGTTCGTCAGCCTCCCCGCTCCGCTACTACTATATGACCCAAAAAAAACAAGTGCCCCCAGGCCGCCGGCGCGTCTGCGGCCTCGCAGCTGGATGCCACTTACCAACCCGGGCCTGCGGGGATCCGTCGCATTTGAGGGCGCTTTTGTTCAGGAGTCCTTGGGATACCCCCTTGCCATCCCTACAGAGCCCTTGCATCGTGCAGCCGGCAGCTCCCCTTCTGTTGCCCAATCACGCTGCTCTGGTGGCGGTGGTGGTGAGACCTCGTTATCCTCGCCACTGGCGCCAGGGGCAATCGAAGTATGCAATAATTCCATCTCATAATGCGTTTGTGCAATCCGCATTATGGATTGTGCCACCCCCGGTCACCAGCCGTCATGTACGAGCAGCCCAGCGGCTCCCGGAGCTGCGCCTCGTGGCTGACCGAACCATCCTCCCTGTACCTGAGAGAGTTCGCCATAGCGAGCATTCCCCGGCCATGTTGGGCATCTCCACCATTGGTTGGTTGGGCTTCAGGCCACCCGCCGGCGATGTGGCTTGTCGCTCAGCCCAGCCCCATCGATCGAGTAAAGGCACGTGCGTCACCTTTCTGTCCAGTGTCTCTCGCACCATCTCGGGCTTGAGGGTCTATTCTCGACCCTGTAGTCAATGCCTAGGCCGGAAGATCTGCAAGCCAAACCAGAGTTGCGACACTCCCATCGTGTGCCTTGGCATGAAATCCCATGTGTAGTTGGGCCTCTCGATCAGCAGAAGATCGTAATGCGATTCAGACAGTGCATGGTTGGATCGTTGGACTCCATGCTCTGCCTATAAGAGACCGGACCGAGTCGGCCTCGGCCGGCCGCCGGTAACGTAGAATCTGTGCCCCCTCGCATCTGACCTCTTGTTCTTCCCAACTCTCTCGACAAAAAAGCCACCTTGCCTTCTCTGCCATGTTGGGCGATGACCGGGATGTGCCCTGGAGCCGCGATGCTGCCAGACCCTTTGTGCCTCTAGCGCTGCCGAAAGAACCGCCATTCACGATGTGCCGCATGAGCCATTTTCATCCTTCCGGTCGTGCTCAACTTGGAGCTGTACGGCAAGGTCGAACATTACCGTGAATCGGGAATAGGCGTAACCAAGGCGGCATTCTAGAGGCATCCGAGGGGTAACTAGCTGGGATGAGCTTGATAGACAGCGGGCTCAACGAAATACCACAAGCGCAGCAAGCGAAAGGCTCTGCGTGGCTCAGCTACTGCTAGCCGCGCTATGCCGCGGTAGAAACCCCCATAGCTCGGTTTCACCTCCTTCTCGTGTACCGCGTCGATTTACGCTCTGGCTTGGCGTGTCGGCGTGACCAGATGATGCATGCATTGCCGACTCCGGGCAGATGGGCACTCCCCAGAGCTTGACCAAGTAAGCTCTAGAGGATCTCCGTCTGCTCGGTCCAGGGTCGAACAGGATCGCCACCCCCCATCTGATCTCTCTTCCGGAGATATGTTGTCACTTTGACTTTCGGTGACTTTCCTGCCGTGTCTGCCTCCCCTTGAGTTCAGCGCCCGTTCCGCGCTCACTAGCTCTTGGCTCTGCGTCGCGGCATTAACTCTGGCTGTTCAGCCGAGAATCTGCGAGTCTAGGCCGTTCACTGTCTCGTGTCCCTCCAAGATCAGCATGATTATCCCATCACCAACTCGCACCGTCAAGATCCGGGAATAGCGCCATGTCTACCCGTCACACTGTGCTTAGCGCTGATGCTTCAGACACAGACTCGTTGGCATTCGCCCGTGTAAGCCGCATAGCCACGTTCTGCGTTCAGGCCAGCGGCTTTTGTCCAGGTGGGCAGCGGCTTCGCGCCGAGGTTCCTCCCGACCTGGCTTAGCACTGCCCTTCGGCTCGTCTTGACCATGTAGCTGGCTCTGAGATAGCAGGCCACGCACAGCAACAAGTCCCATGGTCGCCAACAGTGGGTAGAGTCGTCAAGTGAAATCGGCGATTGGCTATGCCATGGAGGATGCCTCGCGGAGCTGACATTGACTTGCGGTGTTCCTACCGGAGGAATCGGACGCGGCTGGAGAAACTTCAGGCTGTACGATCAGTTCGGCCGCAGTTGGCCGGATCACATTTGCATAGTCGTATTCACGACGTCTTCGTAGTTCAGAGAAACTGCCGCAAAAACGTCTTGTAATCTTGATCGACGAGGCTCGCAATGCGCGATGCAGTGGTTACTTGAACTCCACCAAAGTACCGCAGTCATCGGCCGCCATGTGAGGCTCTAGCCCAGCGCAGACTCAACACTTTTCCAAACGCAATCTAAAAGACCCAGATGCACGTTTGGTTGTGGGTTATGTACACGCCTCGAAGATTGTAATTGAGGTGACCTGTTGTGCTCAGCAGCAATATATGGTGTTAGGATAGGTTTAATGATATTCACGATAGGCGATAGAGGCCCAAGAACCCAGAAGGCAACCGATTAATCCTCTAATATTAAATTGAATGGAACAAATCATCGGAAATCATTGTCCTCGAAACCGCCACGAATGGCCCATGGTCAAGCCATTCTCGCCCGCCCAGCATCAGTGGTAATTCCATACCTCCAACAGTGATACTCAACACAACATTTTCCAAGTTGGACTTGGATCCAGCAGTCCGATATTAAGGCTACCGACATTCCAGCCGTTGACGGGTGTGTATGAAACGACGGCTCTGCTCCGAGAATGTACCCATCCCGCGGTAAACCATCCGTAATCCAGGTCGAGAAACTCGACAACAGCAAGCCAATCCCGTGATACGTTGTACCAAAACACCGTCCATGACTATAACAGACCACAGACCACCAGCGCCACGGACCACCCACCTCAGGCCTCTGCGTGTGCGCCCGCCCGCGGCGCCCAGCCCAGCAGGGCCAGCCGGGCGAGCGTGGCGAGCGTGGCGCCCACCGATGCCGCCGTCAGCCAGCGGGCCAGCTCGGAGAGGTTGGTGGGAGACCATGAAAAAGGATATCCGGGCCAAAACGACGATGGTGACCACCGCCACCATCCCCGCCACGACCCCCGGCGCGAGTCGCCGCCGGCCTCTCTACCTCTGCTCCTGCTCGTCGTGACTGGCGGCGGCGGCGCGTGGTGCAGGCACAGGCCGCGCGCGACGACGACGTGCCGCGCCTCGCCGTCGACCATCTCGCGGTAGCAGCCGGCGTGGCGCGGCCCTGCGTACGCCGCGCACCGAGGCCACAGCGCGAACCCTGTCGCCACGTCGCACCCGGGCCGCGTGCACACGTAGTGCGTGTGCGTGCACATCCTCGTATGCTTTGTTCTTTCTTCTTCTCGATAGGAGTGGAAGGAGGGAGGGGGGAGTGGGGGTTGTCCCCGTTGAGAGGGCAGACGGGAAAGTTTAGGGGGCGAGAGAAAGGCGATGTCTAGCTGCTGGTCTGGACTGCTATCCAGGATAGGCTGGACCGAGGAGCTGGTGCCGCTCGACTCCCCGCTCCTGGCCCTCCTGCTCTGGGGGGCGGTCGAGGAAGCGTCACTCTCGAAGTTTGTTGATCGCGGGGTTGATTTCTTGAGACCAGACCAGGCTTGACCATCGAACAGCGAACTCGCGGGCCGAATTGATGCTCGGGACGAGTGACAGATGGTGGGCGTGGCTCGCGTAGCCAGAGTTGGGCGGGCTGGGGGCTCTCGCAGTAAGTATAGGTAGTATACGCGAGGAGGCCAATGGTTCTGTACTTCCACGACGCAAAGCACGACGAGTCTTGAGGTGTGGTGAGGATCCTCCGTCACGAGCGACGCGGACGAGTGCCTTGACCTCGTCCTGACCGCGTCTCTGCTCGCGCCAGAGACAGTGTCTCACCGCCGCGGATGGCCCGCGCGACAGTGTGATCGATCCGGGACAGGCACCCAGGCTATGAGCGGGAGCAGCTGGAGCGGAGCAAGGTGGGGAACTCGATGTGGCGGCGAAGATGTCGGCTTGCTTGTGGTGAGCGGCATTCGGGCGCAGCATGCATGCTCAATATGCGGAGAAGGTGGGTGGCAGATAGGTCGGCTGGCCACTGGAACTGGCCCCTTGGGTAAGAACATGTATATAGTCGATCATGTGTATGCGGTACCACCCCCCTCCCTCTATATCTATGACTAGATTTTGTCAATTAGCAAGGTCTGAACGCGCGCGGCTGGAGGCACCAGCGCGTGTACTCGGATGACTCCCCGCTGATCCTGGGCAAATGTCTCAGCTCGTCCAGGCCACGGTTCTCGGCCTCACGTCCTCACGACCTCACGACCTGCAGTCCCAATGTTGTCCTGACATGAGAGCCATGATATTCGACTCTCATCATGAGCCCCATGTATAGGGAGACGCAGAGGCGATATCTGACTCCCTTCGGACTGTAGCGGCCCGGGGAGTGCCTCAGCACGAGGTGGTTGCAAGGCGAAAGCCTATTCATCCGTTGGGTGCAGAATGTGCGAATGCGAGCTCGATCTGGTCCCCTTAGTCACGTGGGATATCGAGGCCAGGCATCGCTCAGGCCACACCACTGATCGCTGTGATACCCATCGGTGGTCAGAAAACGATGACTGGCTGTGAACACTCTGCAGATTTCAGGTTTCAGGATCTTTCTGCGACGGTGCGGAGACGCCATCTCTGCAAAGAGTCTGGGGCATGAGGGATGCTTCGTGGGAAGTATTGCTCACCGCGCCGTCTTCGCCTTTCTGTGTAACCTATCATGACATATATCACGCCAGCTGGTTCAATAAATTTGGCCCATCATTGGCCATGAACCACTCCATGACGTTAATGGCGTAATACGCAGAGCCCCGACAAGCCACTCGTTGAACAAGAGCGATGCCAAGGCAACTCTGCTCTGCCGGTGATTGTAGCCGCCAAGAAGGAGGGGAAAGAACGAAGGTGATCTCATCAACGGGACATATCATTCATCAACTCTTTTCTCTATCATCTACCTACATGACGAAAGTCAAACGACACCACAGACCAATCCCTTTTTGAATCTGTCCCGCAACATAAAGCATGCGAGCCCAATCAACGCCTCCTGAATATCAAAAGACTCCGCAGAGCGCGAGGCTTATTTGGCCTCTTCCTGCGCGGCCGCCGGCTTCACAATAGACGGGAAGGGGTTGTAGGACCCGCGATCGTCACGGAGCTTGCGGATCTTCTCCACCGCCTCGTCCAAAGCAATGGGCTTGCCGCGGTCTTGAGCAGAAGTATCGTCACGGTAGCGTACGTTGACCTGTCTGCCCTCAACTTCCTCGTGGCCGACGACTGAGTGAAGCGTCAGTAATCGGTCTCTAAAAGAAAGCCGCGAGATCCATGACTTACCGAAGATGAAGTTGTACTGAGCAAGCTGTCCGGTGCGAATCTTCTTCTGAAGAGTGTTTCCACTGAGGTCAGTGTCGACGTACATCTTCTCGTTCTTGAAGATGGCCTGGACCTCTTCCGCGTAGGGGTAGAAAGACACGCCGACAGGGACAATGAGGATCTGGCGCGGGCTCAGCCACAGAGGCCACTTTCCGGCGTAGTGTTCGCAAAGAATAGCGGTGAAGCGCTCGATACTACCGGCCATAGCACGGTGGATCATGACCGGTCTGGCACAGCCGGGGCTCAGAGCCTTCTTGAAGCGAGTGGCGGGGTCTTTGCTCTCGCCAGCCACCGGCGCGGCCTCGGCAGCAGCAGGCGCCTCCTCCTTGGGCTTGGCCGTGGCGTTCTCGCCCACCATGTACTCAAGACCAAAGTTCTGGGGCTGGACGAAGTCAAGCTGGATCGTGGCACACTGCCAGTCTCTGTTCAAGCAGTCGACGATGGTGATGTCGATCTTGGGACCGTAGAACGCACCATCGCCAGCATTCAGAGTCCAGGCAACGCCGCCCTCGCTGGAGGCAAACTCATCAAGAGACTCTCGCAGCTGTTCCTCAGCCCGGTCCCAAGTCTCGATGTCACCCATGAACTTTTCAGGGCGGGTGGAAAGCTTGAGCTTGAAAGTCATTCCCAGAAGACCGTACATCTCGTGGAGGAAGTCGAAGAGGTCAGCCATCTCGCCCTTGATCTGGTCCTGTTTGCAAAAGATGTGGGCATCGTCTTGAACAAAGCGACGCACACGAGTTAGTCCCGAGAGCGCGCCCGAAGCTTCATTTCTGTGCAGAACTCCGAAGTCGGCAACCCGCCACGGCAACTCGCGGTGAGAGCGCTCGCGGTGACCAAACAGCAAGCAGTGACCCGGGCAGTTCATGGGCTTCAAGCCAAACTTGAGCTCCTCCTCCAGGTCGATGACGAACATGTCGTCTTTGTAATAGTTCCAGTGACCCGAAGCCTTCCAGAGATCCGAGTTGAACATGTTGGGGGTGATGACCTCCTGGTAGTTCCGCTTCCAGTACTGGTTGCGAATGTATTCCAACAAGTTGTTGTAGATGCGGGTGCCGTGGGGCAGCCACATGGCCGAACCGGGGGACTGGTCGCTGAAGAAGAACAGCTCCTGTTCTCTGCCGATTTTGCGGTGATCACGCTGAGCGGCTTCCTCAAGGAACTTCTTGTGCGCAGCCATCTGCTTCTTGTCGGGGAAAGAGACGCCGTAGATCCGCTGGAGGGAGTCGTTCTTGGCGTCGCCGAGGAAATAGGAGGCCGAGTTCTTCATGATGGCGAAAGACTCGATACGGCCAGTGTCGGGGACGTGGGGTCCTCTGCACAAGTCGATGAGAGGACCGTTGCGGTAGACAGTGGTGGAGGTGCCGTCGGGGATCTTGTCGTTGATAATGTGCTGCTTGTACTTGTTGTAGTTGAACATCTCGAGTAGCTCATCCTTGGTCATGGTGAGACGCTGGAACTTCTGCTTTTCCTTGACGATAGAGGTGACAATGGTCTCGATAGGCTTCCAGTCGGCAGCCTGGACGGCAGCGCCGTCAGGCAGACCCATCTCATAGTAGAAGCCGTTGTCGATCGGGGGCCAATGCAAAGACTGCAGCCGAAGCGGCGCTCCGAGGCCTCGCCAAGAATGTGAGCACTCGAGTGCCAGAAGACAGTCTTGCCCTGCTCGTCGTCGAAGGTCAGGATCTCCAGGCTGCAGCTGCGCTCGAGCGGACGCTCAAGATCCCACAGCTGCTCCTTGTCGCCATCGAGACGGGCGACGACGGCGCGCTTGTACAGACTGTTGCTGATGCCGCGGGCAATCTCGCCAGGGGTGGTCTCGAAAGAGGTGCCGGCCTTGACGCTGCCATCGGGCATGGTGACATTGATGGGCTCGCGGGGCTTCTTGGCGAGCTCCTCATCCTGGCGTTGCTTGATGCGGTCGAACAGGTCGACACGGTGTTGGAGGAAGTCGGGGGCCGGTGTGACCTCGAGAGGGCCAGCAGGAGCCTCGGCACCCTTTGCGGCCTTCTTGTCCTTCTTGGGGCCGCCCTTTTGGGGCTTCTCCTTCTGGCCGCCGATGGCGACGTTCTTGACGCCCTCGGCGACAGACTCGATCGCCTGCTTCGCTTGCTCCATGGTTGCTGCGGCAGTTGTGTGACGGCGGAGGCGGCGACAGGCAACGGGAGCAGCAGTGGGGGGAAACGTAGACGAGGGGTCAATATACAAATAGACCCGGCGTGAGTCAGATGGCGGCCCAATAGGACGGGTGGTGGGCGAGAACCGGACGCGCACACTGGCACTCGGTGGATACCTGTACTTAGGTATGGAAGAGGCCAGAGGACGGGAGCAAGCAGCTCGATCCCGACCGACCTGAACGTTAGGTACACTTGACTGAGGTGCTACTGGCGTTGTGTACGAAAACACCGTAGTTGGTACCAGGTAGTCGTAGGCCGGTTGCGCTGCTGGGCAATTGAAGGCCGGGACGGGGGTCGTGATTGCCCCTCCTTCGTGGGTTGCTTCGCCTGCAGATTTGCACTACGAGCCCAGGCGGGGCGCTCCTGCCAGACGGTGCATCGAGTATGTCTGGAGGACCCTCGTAAATGAGGGGCAACTTCCGGGCCCCCAATTCAATACACGGCGGGGGCAGGTGCAAGCATAAAGACTGGACCATATGTCATAACTCGATATGCACAAATACACAGCATTAATGTTTATGCAGGTACGAAGGGCGGATCAACCTGCCACCGCATTTTTTCCGGATAAGATAAGGCAGCCCAAGAGAGCCCACTAGCTCTAACTGCAGTGGGGCTATTCCTAAGCCAACTGGGCCGGGGTGCAGCCGCTCAATTGGCATCTGGCGGATTTTTTTTTTCTGGGTATACCAGATCAGTCTCCCAAGCTTCGGACCTTGGTCGACGACACCACCTCCCCACGTCCCCAATTGCCCACGTCACCCGACGCAGGAGGATTCTTTCGACCGACCGACGACTCCGGATACATTTGCGCAGCCATGTCGAGAGGAACGCCCAGAGGGCGCGGCAGCTTCGGCGGCGGTTTCGGTGGAGGCCGAGGCGGCGGTCGCGGCGGTGGTACGTCGCATTTCCCCCCGGCACGCTATCTGGGCATTCCCCTTCCCCAGATGGCTCCAAGGCTCGAGGGTCTCGAAAAGGACAATTGGCTAACTTGCATATACTAGGCCGCGGCGGTTTCGGTCAGCGCGACTTCGGCCCCCCCGACCAGATTCTTGAGATGGGCGAGTTCATGCACGCTTGCGAGGGCGAGATGGTCTGCAACAGCATCAACCCCAAGGTCCCCCAGTTCAACGCCCAGATGTTCCTCGAGAACAAGACGGCCGTCGGAAAGATTGACGAGGTTCTCGGCCCCATCAACCAGGTCTACTTCACCATCAAGCCCTCCGAGGGCATTCAGGCGACTTCCTTCAAGCCCGGCGACAAGTTCTTCATTGGCAGCGAGAAGACCCTGCCCCTCGAGCGATTCCTGCCCAAGCCCAAGCCCCGCCGGGTGCGCCCAAGGTCAAGAAGGCCAGCCGTGGCGGCGGCGGCCGTGGCGGTCCCATAAGGGGCGGTGGCCGTGGTCGCGGTGGCGTCGGCGGCCCCCCGAGAGGCGGCCGTGGCGGCTTCGGCGGCGGCAGAGGCGGTGGAGGCTTCAGCGGTGGCCGTGGCGGCAGCGGCGGCTTCGGTGGTCGTGGCGGCGGCGGTGGTTTCAGCCGCGGCGGTGCTGGTGGCAGGGGCAGAGGAGGTTTCTCTCGCGGTGGGCGGTAACGGCGGTAATGTTCATTACCATTGGAAGGCGGCAGCAAGGAGCAGCGAAACAATATCCCGAGCCCCTCTTGTGCCTGGCCTCATGGGTTGGCTGACCTGCGAGACACTGATAGCTGCCTAAAATCCAGTCGCTACCGCGCGTCGTGGATCCTGGCAGCGCTTCTCAGCTTTTCACCGCCATGAAGTCGGCTTGTTCCATATTTCACGTGGCACGGAATCGGCGTTATAGGAAAATTCGGACTTATTATTACTTCTTTGCAAGTGACTCAACGATACACAATTGCATGACTATTAAATGCGGACTGATCTGACACGCGATGCGATGCTGGCTGTCAGTCACAAGGTGCCATCGACTGACTTCTGACCAGCATCACACGACATTCCATCTACTTCTATTGCCCCGAGCCTAACCTTTCCTCGCCACCACACGCTGCCTCTTACCTATGTCTGTACTCTCCTGGCTTGTCTGACACTGACTACCACGACATAAACTGCGGCCACTGCCACTCCACAGCAAGCAAAGCCACAGCCCAGATACTGCGCGACTGTCAGGCCCAACAAAGGGCCTCGGGGTCGAGCGCCGTTCATGCCAGCGTACGTCTCAGTGGTCGCTGCCAACCCCATCGCGATGCACATGCTATACTGCATCGTGGTGATAACGGCAGCGGAAATGGAGCCAACGCCTCTGTTTCGTGACGCAATGGCAACGGCGACGGTGGGGGCGTCGGCTCTCGCGCCCATGGATCCACCCGGAGAAGGGCGCGCAAGGAGGAGGAGCATGGAACCCATTACCGCCGGGAAGCTGATTCCCATCCCGACACCAACAAAGGCGGCGCCCAGCAGCGCCAGAACCCATTCTTTCTTTTGCGCCACTGCCGAAAGTGCAAGACCAGCAGCGACGCAAGCTGCTGACGCCAGCAGCGGCAAACACGCCAGCCTACCGCCTTCGCCAAAGCTGCCTCTGGCCGCCCCCTTCTCTTCCACCAACCGCGCGTTGCCGAGTGTGAAGGAGCACAACATTGTGGAGATGATTCCGGCCCCGACAGCAGGCATCAGAGACAGCGTGGCTACCAGCGGCGGGAGCCTGTGGGCGACCTGCAGGGCCCGCGATGCGGTGTAGATCCAGACCCCGACGGAACCCCAGGTGAGAGCACCCGTGGCCAGGCCTAGGGCAGCGATCATCCGTGTCCCCAGGAGTGGTGAGGCTCCGCGTGACGATGATATTTCCGAGTTCGATGGATTGGACTGCATCGCTCCCCTCTCATCTGCCAGCACCGGTGTGGTTGTCGTCACAACCGGTCTCTCGTCGACCACATGAGTGAATATGGCCGTGTCGGCGACGGGCGCACGCCCACCATGCCCGATTGCAGCCAGCTTTCTCATCAGAAGCTTATACCACACAAACGCTGCCCCCAACAGCCCGCCAATGATGAGAATGAAATAGACATAGGGAGTAGACCAGCCAGTCACGGGGCCCTGTGTCACGGCGAAACCCATGGACAAGAGACTCGCCACGCCGAGCAGCGTGCCAGGCCCGTCGAGACTAGTCCAGACTGACGGCGACGATGCCGATCCCTGAGACGTCTTCTCCGACTCATCAATGTTTCTGACCACCCCGTCGTCCGGTCTACCAGGCTGTTGCTGGGCTTCAGGGTCAGCAGCGCGCGAGGACTGCGGTGCGGTTGCTGAAGGCTGGCCTTCCGCGTCCGGTCCATAGGGGGACCAATAGTACGACTTGCCGCGGGACCTTGCTTGGAGGACGATGAGGCTCGGCAGGCTGAAGAGAAAGCACACCGCGGCTAGGATGTAGAAGCCCCATTGCCAAACGGCGCCGCCGTCACAGAGGGCGAACAGCACGCCGCCGCCAACAAATCCCAGGGGCGCTGCCGTTCCGAACGCGGCCAGTGGCAGGCCGCGCCTCCAGGTCCTGACGAGCCGCGCCAGTGCGCCGTCTGCCTCGCCGACGGAGCAGCAGGCGCCGCAACCATCGCTGTACGCGCGCCCCAGCATGGCCAGCGCGTTTGGCGCCAGAAACCCCGGCCCGGCACCCTGCAGAGCACGGCACACGACAAAGAAGATATAGGCTGCGTTGTGAGTCGTGTTCGTGAGGTTCGCGGCCGAGCTGCCCGGCTGGCGGCCGCCGCCGGCGTCCGCTGACGCCGGTGACGAGGGGGTCCGTGAGCTATCCACCATCCACGCGAAGCCCGCCACGAGTGACCAGGCCGCGAACCACAGCCAGCCGAGCGCGAGGGAACGGTGGCGGCCAAGCACAGCGCCCAGTCGGGCGGCTGGGAGCGCCGCGGCGCCGGCCCCAAGCGCGTAGGCTGCGGTAAACCACCACTCCGGCGGGGCGGGCGCTCCTCCAGGCGTTGCCACTGGCGGCGGCGGAGATGAGCTGGTGCTGTTCCCGCCGCCTCCGGCCCTAGGCATCTCGAAGCCGAGCGAGGCAGAGATGCCCCGGTCCATGGTCAGGCCCTGTGACAGCCCTGCGTACGCCAGCACCTGCACTGCCACGGCGCCCAGGAGGCCCAGGGCGCGAAACCAGCGATCGGCGCGCGACGTGGCCGAGCAGCGGACGCAGCCGCTATTATCGCCGGCCGGGAAGTCTCTGGTGGCCACCTCCCCTGCGGCTTCAGCTGCGCCCGAGTCGGCGCCGGACGATGGAGTCTGTGGGAGTCAAGGCCGTCAGCAGCCCGTCTCATTTGTTGCGGATGACTCGAATGGAAGAAAAGATGCATGGGGAAAATGAGAGAGGAGGGGCGAGGCCCGAACTTACGACTGGGGATGCCTTGGGCTTGCTTCTCTTGGCCATGGAAGACTTCATTCCCTGCAGCGCTCTCTGCCAGCCTGACGGCTTTGGCTTCGGCGGCTGATGGCTGCTGCTGCTGCTGGATGAATCTGCTCGGCTAGCGGCTCTTGGGACAATGACCTCCTCGTGCTGTTCCTGTTGTTCCTGCTCTTGCGGCATCTGTGTCACAATTCCGACAGCCACTGACGAGTCGGCCGCCGAAGCTGGCATCCTCTGAGAGTTGCCGCGCTCTGACATCCTCTCGTCCTCTCCTTTGTTCTGGAAAGCAATTTCAACGAGCTCGGAGATACTCATAGACTGTGGTTCTCCCATTTCCCCAGCTGCCGCCGTCGCTGAAACCTTTCCCTTGCCAGTCGAGCTTTGAGCATCTGCCGAGGCCCCGCTCCCCTTCCTTTCAGAACCCCATCGACACCGGAATCATCGTTGGGTGCGGGCGTTTGCTCTTGGACATCCTCGGAAGAGTAGCTTGGTGGCGCTGCCGGGATCGTGGGAGAGTCTGCCCCTTGAGCGGCTGCGCTTTCCCGCTCGGGGCTCGCTCGTTGAGTTGCTTCCGCTACACTGTTGTTGTCGGCGCCGTCATTGTGTTCATCGTGGGCACTAGCACTGTGGATGGATCTGGAGCCATCGGCTTCGGCCCTGGACTCGTGCTCGCTGGGTGCGGAAAAGAAGGTGTCGCGGGAATCGAGAGCGGGCGGGAATTCGAAAAGTTGACTGTCCGAGTTGCTGGCGAAGGGCGGCCGTGGTAAGCTGAGGAGCTGGTCCCAGTCGTAAGCAGAGGTCATCAAGCTTCCCCTCGCGCTATGTCTCCTCCTCTCGATATTCTGAGAAGCATGTCCGGGTCCGATTTCGGGTGCCTCGGGAATGCTGCGCAGTGAGTTGGAGCGGAATTGGGAAAAGAGGCTGCTGCGCGGCGCAGTCTGCTCCCCACCGCTCAGCCTGCTGAGTCTCCTCTGGTTAGGCATGCTTGCTATGGTTGTAAGAATGTCGATGTGGTAGGTCTGCGGAGAAAACCAGTCTTACCCAACAAGAGGGGACGACAACGTTCATATTGTCAACCTGATGTCCCGGGGAATTTCCCGGCCTCGCCGATGCGGCACTGCCAGGTTGGGATGCCGCAATCCATGGAAACCGCACAGCTGCGGCGCATGCTGCAATGCATGAGCACAGCTGGTGGTTCGTCGTATGCATCTGCACAGGGTCGAGGAGGGGGGGAGCTTGGTTGTCTTATCATCAAGTCCGCTCTAGTTCGCAGAAAGGAAACCAGTCTTTTTCTCACACCACTCTACCTGGCGCCGCCAACACCATGTGACTCTGAGAAGATGTGGAAGCGTGTGGAAGGGGCCAATGTGCGGTACATGTCTTGATGTTGTTGGTAGAAAGGAGGATTCCACCAGTCGAGCTCTCGGCCGGGCAACAACGCAATGCCCCTTAGGCAAAGTCGTGCCTTCCGACTCTCGGAAGCAGCCCGCAGAGGGTTCGAGGGTACCTACTTAATGTATCTGCACGTATCTTCTGAGCTTGAGCCTGAGCCAACCTTAATGAACAACTCCGGAGAGGAAGTCCCTGTCAGTTCATTCCACGGATGGACACTCCCGTCATGATTTAGATACCTGTCATTGCTTACGGGCCGAGCGGCGCCCGTCGATACCATAGGTAGCCGTACATGATGTGGGTTACACTGCTCGTGTGCCTGGGATGGCCATGATCCTGTTGACCTCACTAGGTTGAATGATCCAAGGAGGTACGCACAGGGGTGTACGTGCGGACGCGAGCATTGGCCGAGAGTCCGAACCGTGGCTCTGGAACTTTCGGCCTCCCTCGCTGTGGTGAGGCGAGCTACCTTACGGCGCGGGGGGGGTGTTTGAAAACGATGATGGTGACCATTTTACCCTTTAGAATCCCGGTCCCGCGAAAGAAGCTAACTGACCTCTTGCATTTCAAAACAGACTGTGCAGATTTGAAAATCCTTTTCTGGCCTGCTACCCCTGCCTGCATTTTAGGCTGCACAACCCCTAGAATCAATATAGCAGCACCACCACCATTCCCACCACTCCGCCCTTTGCTACCTAGGGGGTACTTTTCATTCTGCATCTAATAAAATTACTTCCAGATTCCTGGTGTGGAAGACTGGCCAGATAGCCCATTTTCAACCTATATTCAAGGTACCAGGTGGTTCCTTCCTTAAGTGGGTAATTTTCATGATTTTAAGCACTGAAAATGAATTCAGTTTGAACATAGGTACTGTCATGGTTTTCTGAAATGAAAGAGGTCAGTTAGCTTCTTTCACGAAATATGTATTTCCACAGGGTTTTAAAATGCCAAAATGGTCACCATCATCGTTTTCAAACACCCCCCCGCGCCGTAAGGTAACAACGCAACCCAAACAGAGGTCACATAGGTACTGGGTACAGGTAGGTAGCCATCTTGATCAGTTCCAATGCAACGGCAACACGCCTGCCCACGAGAGCCGCGCTCCAGCGCTACTGCGAACCGAGCCTTCATGGCTTCTCTTTCCGTCCCTCACGACTATTTCCAGTGCTGGCGTTTTCCACTCGCACACCTTTGCTGAGATTGTCTGATCTTGGAAAACGTAGCATCCACGTTAATTCGCTTCGTAGGTAATGCAACAGATCAGCATTCATCAGACTTTTGTAACCTTTCCCCAATTGTGGCAGAATGATGACGAGACATTAGATTTCACTGAAGGTACAACGAACGGATCGAGTAAAGGGAACTGAGCAAGCAAAGACAGTAAAAAGAACAACCTGGCTCCATAAGCCCTTGAAGAGCTTTTCAGCAGATTCCCGCGGGCAAGGGCTGAATAGCATCCAACACTGGAAGCTTGTCTAGTAGACCACCTCCATATTCTTACACCATTGTCCGCGCCGCAGAGTCTAGCCTCGTGGGTCGGAGAGGGCTGCGAGGCAGAAAGCAGCCGAGAAGCCTGGGCGAGGTACGCACTGCACGAGTTGCCGTCCCGCATTGAAATGCAAAAGGCCTTTGTGGCCCTCAGCGATGCTCCTCCCAGCACTTTTCTGGTAGCCCAGCCCTACCACCGCACCGCCTCAGGAAGCCCAAACGTCCCGCCGCAAACGCTGCTGCTGCGAGCCCCCACCGCGGACGCGAATGGCGCGTTCGTCGACCTGCTCGAGGCGGCCGAGCACCGCCGCCAGCCGCCGCCGCGCCGCGATCTCGCGCTGGCTGCTGTCGCCCCCCTGGCGATAGAACTGGCGGACGACCCCGCGCGCCGCGTGGTAGCACTCGTAGAGCAGCAGGCGCACCGGCGCGTTCTCCTGGTCCTCGACGACGGCCGCGGCCTCGTCGTCGGCCCCCGTGCCCGGGCACCGTCGGAACCCGCCCAGGAACTCGGCCGAGGGGCCGTGCCGGAACGCGGTCCCGACCAGCGGGTCCCCGAACACGCTGTCGCTCCAGTCGCGCACCCCGGACACCACCAGCTCCGTCACCGCGGCGGCGGCAGCGGCGGCCGCCGCCGCCGTGGCGCGCTGCGAGGAGCGCGAGGCGGACGGGCCCTCGCTGATGTTGGCGTGGTTGCTGTTGCTGCTGCTGCTGCCGCCATGCCTCCGGGAGCGCGACCTCGAGGAGGTCCGGGTGCTGGTGGTTGCAGCCGTGGCGGCGGCGGCGGCGGCGGCGGCAGCCTCCTCGGACGCTGTCGGGTCGCCCGCCGCGTACACCAGCACGTTGTGGTCGTCGGCGGCGTCCAGGACGACGAGCCGGGCGACTGTGACGGCGTCGAGCACATGGCCCAGGCGGTACAGGTGGCTGCGGATCGGGGCGTAGCTCATGGTGATGGCCATGTCCTCGCCGTCGCGCAGGACGGCCTCGAGCAGCGCGTGGAACGCCGTAGCCCAGCTCAGCGCGCCTGTCTGCGGGCTCCCGCCGTAGCTGCTGCCTCCGCCACTGCCGCCGCCGCCAGAGAAGGCGGGCTGTTGTTGCGGCTCCAGCACCGTTACGGCAGGGCCAAAGGTGCCATCCGGCGACGTGACCTCGGACAGCTCGCGGACCAGGCAGCCTTTCTGGAAGTCGAGGGCCTTGCGCTGGGAGCTCGTTGGCTTGGACGGCAGCTCGGCAATGGGGATGCCGAAGACGGGCTCCGACAGGCAGAAGGGCGAGCCCAGCTCGGCAGCCGAGAAGGAGTAGGCCACGATCATGGGCAGGTAGCGGATGATGCTGTCCTGGCTCAGGTCGTAGCTCTCAAACCCGGGGGCCGAGTGGCCCGCGTTGAGCTGCAGCTGCGCGACCGCCTGCGCGACGCCGCCGCCCCAGCTGGCGTTGGCCGCGGCCGTCTGCTGGGCGTAGAGGGTCTCGGTGATCCACGAGACAAGGCGCGTTTGGCTGAGGATGAGGAACTGCTCCGAGCGCATCAACCTGTCCACCGGGTGCGGAGACAGCTCCAGGACCAGGCTGCGCCCGTCCGTGACTTGGACGTTGTAGATGCGCTGGGGCCGGCCGCAGATGACCGGCTGAACCCATTCCACTGTGTTGCCTGGCAGCACAGACTCGACAATGGATGGTAAAGCGTCGAAGGAGAGGGTCATCGGGGCGCGGGATTCTGCGGGGTTGCAGGCTACGAGGGAAACGACGAGCTGCAGGCAAAAGAATGGCGATGGGGATGGTGGTTGTGGTGTTGCAAGAGGCTTCGCGCCGGGGTGGTGTCGGTTCTATGTATGCCCTGTTTGGTTCCCCCAGGGGGGGTACGGTATGTTGATGACGTTGATCGCCTCGAGCCCGGGACTGGAGCGGCTCCGTTAGTGTAGCAAGTTGATCGTGAAGTATGTGGCCCAAGAGAACGCGCCGGGGGGCTCTTTTTTCAGGTTGCGATGGAGGGTTGTTGAATGCTTGGTCTGTTCTGGGTCATTACAATATCGGTCAGCGAAGAACAGAGGACTTCAGCCTTTCTTGGAAGGGCTTGCGCCAGGTTGTGAGAAAAGAGCAGAAACGAGCCACCCTGCTCATAAGTGCAGGGGCAGACGAATGGGCTTGGCTTGCGGAGACGCCCGAGGTTCAGGCCCACGTAGACCACGAGAGCGCAACGATGGGTGAAAGCGGATAAGCGGACGGTGGCTGGTTGAGGGGAAGACGACGAGAACCCGCCTCGTTATTGGCGAGGGGCACGGAAGAGACGGGCCGCTGGGGACCTGGGTGTCTCGAGAATCAGACCATGCTTAGGCTTGCTACGGCCGCGGTGGAATCTGTGAGAGAGAAGGTAGCAGAACTGGCTGACCAGACATGTGAGAATACTTACACAGAATGGCGTGTGCGAGGGAGGCGAACCGCTCATCTCCATGCCCTGCGTGCACGCCCACCCTCTTTCTGGAAACCGGATAACAAACACCTTTTATGCGTCTATATCTCTGGAAGTTTCCCTGGTGCAAGTAGGCAGTTGAAAAGGCTGGGCGCAAAGGACGCGGACTCGCTCTCGCTTACCCCCGACTTCGAACTATCTCTACTTTACCTACGCAATGGCAAGGCGGATAACATCATCATCATACAAGCGGCAGGCAGAGACGGCTTGCACAATGAGTCTGGGGGAGCTGAAGCCGCAACTGATATGCGCCAGGTACGCGGTTGTTTCACTTCGCCTACATGTAGTCGAGGCTGGATAGGGCGGGAGCTGCCATCCCCACTCATGCCTCAACCTTGGGGCCGGGTTCCTCGCCCGCTGCGCTTGGCGGTCTTCGGCTAGGGCTGAGTTGTGGTCTCTGTCCAAGCGGCGGCGCCGTTGATGGGGACCGGTGGGCCGGTCACCGTATTCTCTCTTCAGACGCTGATGGCCGGGTGCTCTTTTTTATCTTCTCTGGTTGAAACTGGTTCCGGGACAGACAGGGGGCCCAGCTGTCCTACCTGGCGCCTTGGGGCGTTCTGACTCGATCCCCGACCGAGCGTTCCGGCCATAAAGTAGATGATCGGCCGGGTGCCAACATGTCTTCCACGGTTACGCATGCTGTCTGGCCCTGTCGGTCCCAAGCGTGTGCAAAAGCCCAAGGTGCTGCGGAAATGTGAAACCGGGTGGGAAAAGCTCTCAGCGCGCATTGCTGCGAGGAAATCCACACCCGCTTCCAAGTCGCACACGATGATGCCTTGTGAGAGTGGCAGACTGATTTGGCCTCACCTCTGAGCCAGGGGTTGAGACGCGAAAAGCAGAAGCCCGTAATGCCACACAAACATGTCAACCACCGAGTGCGATATCGGGCCGTCGATTGCGCGAAACTAGGGGTCTCGACAGTGGTGAAGCTTACTATCTGGAGAGCCCGGCGAAGGGTCGCAGGCGACGACAGGCACCCTGACGACGGATGGTTGTCTGAAGTCGCGGGTGCATGACAAGCGAGCTGTAAACACTGTGATTGGCTCAAGACAAGCGAGGCCATCGACGTTCGGGGCCCAAGGCAGCCATGCTGACCCATTAGTTAGTCCGTCTGCACATTACATTTCTACCAGAGGTACGGGACTCCGCCAATCAACCGATTCATTGGTCCAGACGTCTGGTATACGAGTAGCGTCCATATAAAGGGCGCAGCTGGACAAGAAGGATTGTCAGGGGTTGGGGGTCAGCCAGGCACGCCAGGTATGTGTAGGTAGGCACGTAGACAGGCATGGAGAGAAAAGTTGTAAGCCTACCTAAACTAGCACACGTGCAGACAGGGATGGAGAGGGTGCGGGATGGTGTTGAGTGGCCACCGATGGCATGATAATCCCCGATCAAACCATCATTAATAAACCCTAGGAGAATTAATGACTTAGCATCAGCTCAGCCTGACCGGTTTCCACGTCTGAGCCCTCAGACGCGAAGACCGACTCGCGTGCGTACGCACGTATTTCCTGAGCGAAGACGGTCGAGCATCAGCAGGATCAAGGGCTAAAGTCCTCTCCTGAAGAGACAACCAACCTCTGATGAGCAGGAACCAACACACCCAGAGTCTGATACCGGCCGTGTGACAGTAGGTAGTTATCGCCTTTTGGAATCGAACAAGCAATTTCGCCCTAAGCCCGGAGACTCCCCCATTTTCGGATTCGCCGTATGCGAGTGGGCCTCACGGGCACGTTTGCTCATTGCCACCCTGCGACCGACCTCCTTCCGAGATGATGTTCTTCGATCCCCTGCACTTATTAAGGTGCCGCACTGCAAGTGGGAGGCAGGTCCATAAGCGGACCCAGGCTGCCACCGAACTCCGGGACGGCTGCAAAGCGCCGCCACCCCCGACGAGCCAAGCGCGTGCAGGGCCTGACGAGATGTAGGGATATGACCGGCTAGCTTCCGACCCTGACTGGGTTGCTCGTCAAATTTATCGAAATACGGCCTAGCGCTACCCGCCTGCAGACAGTGGCGCCGTACTGCATCGCATCGCATCGTCATGCTTCCGCGGCAGTGAACCGCTCGCTCTTCCCAGCCGAAGCATCTGGGCCAGACAGAACACGGTGCGTGTCTGCCACCGGGATATACGCGTCCTCGTAAGGGCGTTGGCGATCTCTGTGATCCCGCCCCTCCCGAGTCCAAATTGTCAGATTAGATGCGAATACTGTAAGATAAAGAGCAGGGAGCGGGCAATGAACCCCCTTCTGTCCGGTCCGATTCGCCCCTGATCAGAGCGCAGGCAGTGGGACAAGATCAGTAAAGCCGAGGCCAAGGGGCCCCCAAAAGCGCCAGTTGGTCTGTTCTTTGCGGTGCTGAGCCGGTCAATCACGTATTTCTCCGCTGCCGTGAAACGTCACACGCGCTGCCTCGTCGGGTTGGTGGTAGCCTTGCCCATCCGTGTGCACATGGGCCATCTGGGTGTTTCTGCGCCTGCAAACTGGCGCCAGGGTGTCCCGCCGATTCGCGGAAGGAAATGCGGCTTGCTCGTCAGCTGGCCCGCTCTGGCAGTCTTATCAGTATCAGCAATTCGGCATCTCCGGAGATAGATTGCCAGCAACTGATGTGGCATCATCAGGCTCAACTTTGCACCGAGGTACACGACTCGGTCACTGCTCCCACAAGTATCGTACATAGGGCTGGGTTGGTGGACAACGGAAACACAAATGTATACAGCGCGCTGCGGTAGGTCAATTGATAAGTGCGACGGCGTACAAGCTTGTGTGTGAAGATTATATCCCAATGGTAGACAGAAATTTCGGTTGAACCTCAACAAAACTGACACAGGACATGGCCGAACCGATTATGAGTCGAATGGGGATTTGCTGTTGCGCAGTCGCGTTGTTCTCTAATCGGATGGTCTTTGGGTCCGCTCAGAGGGCAATGATCAACACTTTACCAAGCCCTCCGCGTCCTGCCGGGCGTATGCAGCCTCGCTATTCTTACACGTCGTCCAACGAGTCTGTCGTCTTCGAGTCTGACGTCTTCGAGTCTGCCTTCTTGAAAGCCTGCTCATACAGCTCGTAGAGGTTGTACCGCTTCAGGCTGTCCCAGTCCCCATCAACGACGCTCATTCCGCAAGAAGTCTGCAGTGCAAGGCGTGAAACACAAAGTCAGTCCACAGTGCTCCGTGATCTCATGAGAGGCCTGCGCGACCGAACAAAAGAGAACCATGGAACAAGAATACGAACCTGGAATATATCGATCAGGATTACCTTGTCTGGCGTTGACAGGTTGACCTTGTGACGAGGAGAAATGAGCGAAGCTACTCTCTTGATAACTTCGTCCCGTGATATGGTGCTGCACGCACGCACAGAGGGCCGGATAGCATACTGATAGGCGGTCAGTGAGTATTCGGGAGAAGGCGCCGGAAGAAGGGCATAGTGATGGGGAGGAATGCAAGTGCAGCCTCCGAATGGGCAATGATTCTCACGTAATTGGCGACACTTACCGAGAACGCCTTTTCCTTGTCTTCATCGGCTTTCGTCTCGTCATCGCCTGCTTCGGCGGCATCCTCGTTCGCAAGACGAAAGTGGTCCTTGAGCACTTTGCGAGAGAGCTCCTCTACGCCGGTGGCAGAAGCCTTTGCAGAGTCTACAATCGGAGTGAGACGGTTGACGAAACGGGCGCGGCGCTGCTTGCGATCTGGGCAGCTGGCGGCGTCCTCGCAGATGGCGCGGGTCAGTGCGAGAGGATCAGCGGGCGCGCGCATTCGTACGAAGAAGACGCAGTCAACTCCGGCGCGTAAAGCCTCGAACGCTGGGGGAGGAGGGGCGTCTTTTCCGTCGACTGCCCCGCCGTCGGTTTTTTTCTGCGGTTTCATCGCCTCCAATTCGCGCTGGATTGACGCCTCGATATCCTCATCCTCATCCGCATTCGCAGCGGCGGTGGCAGCCTCGTCCGCCGGCCGAGCAATTTCGAAAAGCTTTTCTCCGTACTGCGGCGACGAGATTAGCGCTTGGGGCTCCCCAGCCAGAATGGCAAGAGTCTGGTCCGCTTGATCGGCCAGGTAGTACGCAGCCGGACGCCAAACATGATTCGCTTCGTTCCATGCAGGGCCTCGTTACGTGAAATGGTCGAGACTCAAGCCTAGAAGACATACCGCGTGACACAGCTCCATCATCTCTTCAATGGCCTGGCGCTCCTTGTGGCGCTGGCAGGTAGCCCAGATGCCAGCATCGCCGTGCTGGGGAGGACCTGATCGAAGGCGGGCGCTGTCCAGTTTGGCCTTCTGGTGAGGTGTCTGCCACCTTCCACCACTGCCGCCCTGTGACCCGTCAGTGGTGAATCAAGTCAACAGAAGACATGTGAACATACCTTGCTCTTCTTAGGGCGCGTGCCATCTTGGCCGCCGCTCCCACTGTGCGGGCTCTTTCTCTTCCCGGCGTTTTCCATGATGAATTCGGTGAGACCAAGTGACTCTTGAAGACAGTAGTGTCGAGACGTATTGCGGATCTAAGAAACTGCTCGTGGACGCGGAGCTTGTGATGCACTGGACGTATCGTAGCGAAAAGCGAACCATGGGCGACGGACTAGAGACGTTCAACGTGTAGCCCCACTTTAACAACGCCTCCCGTTCTCGTCCTCCCAGGAAGAGAGTACTCGTACCTGATCGTGAGGCACAAAGCACATACGGCCAGTCACCAGACTTCAGATATCGCACTCTTTTCTCACAATTATGGAACCTGGTAATATTACAAATATCCATTTGGAGGAGGTAGAAAGTAGAAAACTTGCTTCCGTCAGCCTTACCTTATTCATATACTTGTAACGTGCCCACCAGTGCGGCTCCCCTTGGCCACAGATACATCTGAACCTCCGGTGCGACGGCCTTAGGTACCTGGACTCTACGTAGGTACTAGGCACCTCGCAGCTCCGAAAGGAGTTAGACTACATGTAATAAGCCGGAGCTTCCTTCAGAGGTACTCGCACCTGCCAATTGCCCTGCGACTTAGATTTGAAGATCGCCAGGGTCGTCTTTGCACATTTGTCGTCACGACCGCAATCCGACATTGCACCGCCATGACGCGCTTCCGCGCTGCAGCCTTGCGCAGCTATCTCCTCAATGGGCAGATACCGTCGAGAGGATGTGCGCGGCTTCCAAGTCTTGCCCCTTGGACCACCACTCACGCATCAACGCCCCCGGGCGTAAGCTCGCCAGCCCGCGCACTCCACCATGCTGCCTCGGAGCACGCCGCGCCCGCCGCACCCGTGGCGCGACACGTTCCTATGCGAAAGCAGATGAAGGATGAAGCCAAGAAAAGTAAGGCCGCAGGAAAGAAGAAGAAGAAAAACGCCAACAACCAGGTCGTCGACGGCTGGGAGCTCACTGTCGGCATCGAGATCCACGCTCAGCTAAACACGGCCTGCAAGCTCTTCTCTCCTGCCACCACCTCCTTCAACGATGAACCCAACTCCCACGTCGCCCTCTTCGACCTTGCCATCCCTGGAAGCCAACCTCTCTTCCAGCCCGAAACCCTCATCCCCGCCCTCCGAGCTGCGCTCGCCCTCGACTGCGACATCCAACCCGTAAGCCGTTTCGATCGCAAGCACTATTTCCACTGGGACCAGCCCTCCGGCTACCAGATCACCCAGTACTACGAGCCCTTTGCCCGTGCCGGCCATATACCACTGAGTCCTCGCGATGGGATCGCCCCCGAGGACGGCGACGGGATTGTTGTGGGCATTCGCCAGATCCAGATGGAGCAAGACACAGCCAAGACGCTCGCTCAGCCTGGCGATATGCATTGGGTCGATTTCAACCGTGTCGGCGTCCCGCTCGTCGAGATTATCACGCAACCCGACATCCACCATCCCGCGACAGCCGCGGCGCTCGTGCGTAAGGTACAGACCCTTCTCAACGCCGTGGACGCCTGCGTCTCAGGCATGGAGGCTGGCGGTCTGCGCGCCGACGTGAATGTGTCTGTCCGCAGGTCCGACGACCCACACGCGCCGTTGGGCCAGCGCACCGAGATCAAGAACCTGAGCAGCTTCAAAGCGGTCGAAGATGCCATCATTGCCGAACGAGACAGGCAAATTTCAGTCCTAGAGGCCGGAGGACTCATCCTTGGCGAGACTCGGGGCTGGTCTATAGGCTCGACCGAGACGCGTCGATTGCGGGGAAAAGAAGGCGAGGTTGACTACAGATATATGCCGGACCCTGATCTGGGGCCTGTTGTCATTGGCTCCGACTTGGTCAGACATCTACGAGAAACCATGGGTCAATTGCCAGACGCCGAAGTAGACGGGTTGATTCGGGAATTTGATCTCACGCCGAAAGATGCTCTATCGCTGAGTGCTCTGGATGGTGGCGGCCGACTCGAGTACTTCTATAACGTTGTCGACGAGCTCAAGGGGCGTCTGGGGCGGCCTCTCGATGGGATGATGGACGCCAGTTTAGCCGTGGAGCCTGAAAACGCTGGTGATGTGCAGTGTTTCCAGCTCGCCGCAAACTGGATCCTGCATGAGCTTGGCCGCCTGACTGGTGAGCGTAGCGAAGCTGCCTCCAGTGAGCTAAGCTTCACGGCCGATGGGCAGTGCGCGCGCGTCCCCTGCACTCAGCTCGCAGACATCATCCACTTCCTGCACACGCGTCGCATCACGGCTCGGATCGCTAAGGAGCTGCTCTGGCTCGTGTTCCGTGGTGGCGTCGGTGAAGGCCCCGACGCGCGCCAGCCGACCGTTCGTGCCGTCATCGACGCCGAAGACCTATGGTTCCATGAGCTCTCAGCCGACGAGTACCAGGAGCTCGCCGAGGCAGCTGCCGACGGTCAGGTGGACGTTGTTCGCTTATTCGCCGACTACCACCACCGCTCGTCATCAAAAACAGAGGGGATCAAGGCGGCCCAATTCCCCAGGGAAAGCTCATGTTCCTGGTGGGCCGCATGATCCGGCTCGGGCAAGAAGAGCGCATCGACCCCCGCAATGCTGAAAAGGCAATGCGCGATGCCTTGGAGCACCGTCTCGTTCCACGTCTTGTTGAAGAGAGCTAGTGATGAGGCTGAGGCGTTCACTCATATGGAAGGACTTTGAAAGGCCTGCGCTAGGTTTCTGCAACCATCGTATGATCAACGCAAGCAAGACCATGTACAAATAATACCTGAATGTCGGGACATCAAGACGCAACATGATGGCGCTGATGTCGCGGTTGGTAGAGTCAGCAGATAATACGAGGGCCCGGAGCTCAACATCTTTGCGTACATTCGGCAACCAAAGGCTGTAGATATTGTATTGTCTACATGAGCACATGCAGTGAGCATCTACCTTCTGAGTATGATGCATCTCCTCTGTCGATGAGAAAGCGAGTCAATGTGCTTGTGGGTTGGCATTGAATGCCACGACTGACCTCCATCATGCCAAGGTACGTAGAAACCTTGGCAATCATTTGCCTAGATACCACTGAGAGCTCGCTCTGACAATCACTGATATAAGAAGTACTCGCAGAACGCTCGCTTGTTATTCAATGTATATACAGCCACCCTTGACCTCGGGCGTGGCATCGGCGAAATACGACGAGTGTTTCTAGCGCAACGGGTGATTGGCATGCGCGATTTGCGAAAAGCCACCGGCCCAAGTGGTACGTGATTTCAGCTGACGCTGCGTTTCGCTTACGACTGCGTGCGGGATGTCGACGCGGGGGGCGAGGATGCAGAGGACGAAGATTGTGGGTGGCGATCGCTGGTGGGCGACTCAGCGAGACGCCAGCCCTCGCGTTGGCGCAGAAAAGTTTCGACACGCTCGTGTCGATCGAGCATTGCGAGGTCGCCATTGCGGCGGCGCATGTCCTGGCTGATGGCATCATGGCGCTGATCTCGCGTTTCGATCAGGTTGTTAGAATGGTTATTTGCGCGGCGTGCCTGGATGAAGCTCCCGCACAGCACCGTGGCACATAAGACCGCTACAAATAGCTCGTTCGACATGAGCAGCGGTGACTGCTGCTTGCCTTCCTCCTTGCCATTCTGTCGCTGGTACCAGGCCTCCCAGTCCTCCCAGGTAGCGTTCATGCAAGGGCTGTCGGGTCGCTGCCGCCACTCCCTGTCAGCGGCCCTGGCCTCAGCCGCGGATTGGAAGTGGTGACGCTTGCCCCATCCAGCACCGTAAAGATCATAGGCCCGGCGCTTCCCGGGATCTGAAAGAAGCTCATGAGCAGCAACGACTAAACGGTAGCGCTCCAGCCGAACCTCGGGCGAAAGGGCATTGGAAGCCTCGATATCGGCCAACTGCCTGTCTGGATGATAGATCTTTACCAATTCGTAGAATCGCGCCTTGCTGTAGGGGGCATGGGCGGGCTGTTGGAATATGTCGTAGGGTGTGGGGTTGCGGGCGACGGGCCAGCGGTGCGGTTGGAGATCATGCGAGGAAGAGTCGGAGACAGTTGCGTAAGCGCTGGAGCGTTGGTGAGCTACAGGTTGGTGATATGCGAAGTGTGAGGATTTATGCCAGTATCTCCGTGAGACGTCGGTGGCATTGGCTGAGGGAAGCCATGTTGTCGCGTGACGAATTGAGAGGGGAAGAGTCGAGGCGAGGGCGGGAGTCTTGTTCAGAGGCATATTATGGCGGGAAGTACAACAGTCGTGAAGCACCTTGCGCAGGGCTTCATGGCGGGTGTAACATTTGACTCATTTGACGAGGAGTAAAAACGTAAAGACCGAAGAGGTTGCGAGAAAGGCAGCAATATGGGATCTGGAGTGGTGATGCTGAAGGTGGTGTGGAGGCTCCGCTGGTGGTCTGGACGTCACCACTGCGACGGGCGCTAGGTACCTAGGATCGCATTGTCAGTTAGGTAGGTTACAGGTACTTCTCCCCGAAGCAGGGATACTTCTACTCTCACCAAGATGATCCGCATCATCCTGTAGTCAACCCTTCAAAGATAGTACTCACTCCAGGCAGAGGAACGGGAGGTACATGTATGTCTGGTACTGAAGTTCCTCGTTCCGCTTACCTGAATAAACGGAATTCATGTTGTAGGAGGTACACAGCACTGTCAACAACATTATTCCACGTTGATGGCTCTCAACAACTACATAGGTACGGGCATCTTTCAATCAGAAAATCGATGCAGTCTACCACATCGTCAATCTATAAGCGCTTGGGCAGATACCATGTACGATGGACAACACACATTGTGCATGCGAGCAAGAAACGACGATATGCCCAGCTGTCGCAAGGCGGCGCGAAACGGTTGAGAGATGCGCGACCACTCTGTCCGGTTGCGATTGCACGCCGATGACCGGAGGCCTGGTTTGGGGCAACCAGAACCACCTTGAAACGGCCCTTGCCAGGGGCCTGTCGTACGATTTATAGTGTGAAAGCACTACTCCGTTTGCGGGACGGACCTTTACGAGACTCCGTAACATTGCGGCACTTGGTAGGCCGCAGTCGAGGTGGTCCGTGTGTCTTGAAGGCGGAGCCTATTGGCCAGGCTGGACAGGATGGGTTGGTCCATCGTCTCAGGCGGCTGGCTGGTTCGACGACAACCTAAGGCGGGAGCTGGTGTGCGGGCAGGCAGCGGGAGGTGGTGGTGGTGTGAACGAACCCTCCGACGTCAATTTGCACCTCCCACTTTGTTAGCCAAACCTCTCCCTTCCTACACCCGCCACCACCTTCTCCCTCGCCACCACCACCACCACAACCACCACCAACAACAACCGCAATCACACCTCCTCCGTACCAAAGCACAAAGAGGCCTTTCGTCATCACAAGCACCGCAACAACGAGACCGCTCCCCGCCGTTTCTTCCACCTTCTGTCGCGCTTCCCAGCTTTGCCGACCCATCCGCAAAGATCAGAACGACTCAACCTTACTTCCACAGAACACAGGCAGCCACTTTCAAGAGCACCTGCAATCACTTCTGTCCCATCGCTATCACACCCCCGACTTGATCAAAACACATATCTGCGACCTCTCCAACTCCCCCGCCACTTCGAGAATTTCACCAGCTTCGCAAAGGTAATTCCTCACCTCTCGCCACAATCTTCACATGGCACTTAGCCCTGGGGTAGAAAAGGTGCATCCCAATGCGGGCCGCACCTCATTCAATCCCCAACCATGCCCTATCCCACTCGATTCCCCCGCCGCTCGCTCGATTCACCTCGTCGGCCAGTGCCCTCATTTTCGGTGCTACGTGACACGAAGCAGGGGGGCGTTTCCGACCACAAGCGTGAATTGCTTCTCTGCTATGTGTCACCCGAACCAAGCTACCCTGGTTTCCCAGCCAAGTCATGGCCTTCGTGGCTGCATTACCCTGAGTTGAGCCGAAACACGCCTTTCCTCCGCCAACCCATCTCCCCTATGCCACCCTTCTTCTGCTTATATAAAACGGACTGGCTCACTGACCCATCTCTCACAATCAGGACCCTTCGACCTCACACTTACCACTGTTCAAGGTCAAGTCCCCACACGACGCATATTTTCACTCCAGGCTCCCAGCTGCCTCGCGTCTAGAGCTTGCCCGCAGATGTCCCGGTGATACAATCCACCTACACTCGAAGTATTTACGAACCTGGTTCATATTTGCCCCCCCCCCCCCCCCCCCCCATACTCGGCTCCTCTGCCTGCCTTCGCAACAGGCCCCCATTTACCCTCCCCGCGAAGTCGCCAACACATCTGCGACTGTCACTCACATTTCCGGCAACCAACCATCCTCAACCTTCCCACCTCCGCAAATATGACAGACGCGTTAGCCGACAAGCTGAGGGCCTCGAACCTGAACGACGGCGAAAACTCGCAAGAGTCGTCTGAGTGGAAGAAGAACCTCAATCTGCCCGCCAAGGATGGGCGTCAACAAACAGAAGTATGCAGTAGTCGTTTGCGGTGATGCATGCCCCTTGCTAATGCTCGTCATTCAGGACGTAACAAACACCAAGGGATTTGAATGGGAAGATTTTGCTCTTAAGAGGGATCTTCTCATGGGTATCTTCGAAGCTGGTTACGAGAAGCCCTCACCCATTCAGGAAGAATCCATCCCAGTCGCGCTGACGGGTCGCGATGTTCTGGCTCGTGCCAAGAACGGCACGGGCAAGACGGCTGCTTTCGTCGTGCCCACGTTACAACGAATCAACCCCAAGATCAACAAGATCCAGGCCCTCATTCTCGTCCCCACGCGAGAGCTGGCAATGCAGACCTCGCAGGTATGCAAGACTCTCGGCAAACATCTGGGTGTCAACGTTATGGTCACCACGGGCGGCACGGGCCTTCGTGACGATATCATCCGTCTTCAGGACCCCGTCCACATAGTAGTGGGCACTCCGGGACGTATTCTCGACCTGGCAGGCAAGAACGTGGCGGATCTGAGCGAATGCCCCATGTTCATCATGGACGAAGCGGACAAGCTTCTGTCCATTGAGTTCACCCCGACCATTGAGCAACTGCTGCAGTTCCACCCCAAGGACCGGCAGGTGATGCTCTTTTCCGCGACGTTCCCGATGTCCGTGAAGGAGTTCTCGGACAAGAATATGACCAAGCCATATGAGATCAACCTGATGGATGAGCTCACGCTGCGTGGTATCACCCAGTACTACGCTTTCGTCGAAGAGAAGCAGAAGGTTCACTGCCTCAACACTCTTTTCTCCAAGTTGCAGATCAACCAGTCCATCATCTTCTGTAACTCGACGAACCGTGTGGAGCTCCTCGCCAAGAAGATTACTGAGCTTGGATACTCATGCTTCTACAGCCATGCCAAGATGGCCCAGCACGCTCGCAACCGCGTGTTCCACGACTTCCGCAACGGCGTTTGCCGAAACCTGGTCTGCTCCGACTTGCTCACCCGTGGAATCGATATCCAGGCAGTCAACGTCGTCATCAACTTTGATTTCCCGAAGAACGCCGAGACGTATCTGCACCGTATCGGTCGCTCTGGTCGTTATGGCCACCTTGGTCTGGCCATCAACCTGATTAACTGGGACGACCGGTTCAACCTGTACAATATCGAAAAGGATCTTGGCACTGAAATTCAGCCCATTCCCCAGACTATCGACAAGGCACTCTACGTGTACGACAACCCGGAGAACATCCCCCGGCCCGTCAACACGTATGGTCCTAAACCCCCCCAGTCGGGGCCCCGGCCCCAGCAGCTTGAGTCTGGACAACCCCAAGCAGTTATGCCTCAACAACAGCCCATGGGCCCTCCCCCTCAGGGAACGGGCAACTTCCGTGGCCAAGGCCGTGGCGGGGCACAGTTCAACGACTCGCAGCGTCAATTCCAGGGCAACAACCGGGGTGGTGGCCGCGGAGGCCGCGGACGCGGAAGAGGCTACAACAACTACGGCGGCCGGGGTAGGGGCCAGGGCCAGCCCCCTCAGCAAGTCTAGTTCTTGCACTTCGCCAGACTACCCAGCAGTGACTTTGCCCGTCAACTCTGCTGGAAAGGCTTTCAAGCCGCCCTCATTTCTTATTTGCATTGTACATATTGTTCTCTGGATTTGTAAACATACCCCTATCACGATGTTTCGTTGGTTCTCTTTCGCCAGCTGCTCGGGGGGCTTCCTGGGTGGTTTACTCTTGGAAGGCGAGGTCGAACCCTGCATGTTTGGACGTCAAGGCGTGCGGCAAAAGAAAACGGCGTTGGGTGTCTTCATTAATAATGGCAAGGGCGGCGCGGTATGATGCATGCTCTAACGAAGGTGATGGGGCTTTATGCGTTGACTGGCCGCCACCGGCGTTGGGGTTCACGAGCTGGACAGCTCAGTATGGGCAGGGGCGTCGAGCATTACCGGGGATGTGAGTTTGGTGTGGCATATCTTCTGCCTGAACGGCCACAGTGGGTGGGCATGCCTGCCAGGCGGTCTTGAGAGGCGACCGGCTTCACGCCAGAAACGTGGAGAAACGACGCGAGAAATCTCGACGCACTGCATCGGTTCGACTGCAGGAGCCAGGAGATTTCACATTTTTGACATGACGACTGACCTCTTGACGGCACGACAAGAACGAGTCTTTTGGACTGTTGGTACAACGGCGACGAGCCTGCCAACCAATCAACACCGTGACCCATTCGAGTCCGGGACGAGAACACAAAATCACCAAAGCAGAAAAATAACAGAAAAATGAGAAGGGGAACATGGAAGCTTGATGGCTTTTCGACAGGCCGGGCTTCCCTGCGCGAGGAAGTGAAGAGCCAGTGGGCCAGATAGTTTCCTGACAATTCAAATGATGGTATCCTGCAAGGATGCCATGTTTCCCTTCATCTCGCGTTGCTCTGCCCGTGTCGCGTTGTGTATGAGGAGCGCTGTCGTCTTGGTGCAGCGACCGTCATCGGGTGCTGGTGATGAGTGCGAATCTGGTTCCTATTTGCGTTCGTCATGAGTGCTTGTTGTATGGAACACTCAGCTTGGCCTGTCCAGTCAGCGCGTCGCGACAGCCATTCCGTTCTCCTCTTTCTCTACCGCTTCCCCAAGCACAAACACTCTCTGTCCTCGTTTGCGGCCTCATTGATGTCTTGTCCGTTGGCCGAACGAGCTACACCATTTCCACGCCAGCACCGCAGCGTACTCAGCAGATGTTCTTGTGCCACGGTATGAGATACCGGGTGCTATTAGACGTATTGCGGGGGTTTGCGCCCCATCCCAAACGTACAAGGCGCATACTCCTCGAAGTGTTTCGACGCTCGTGCTAAAGATGGGTCGGAGACTAAATACGTAGATGAACGTGGAAAGTGACCACATAGGGTCGGCTTGGCGGTCTCTATGTGGGCTTTATCATGAGAAGGCAAAAATGAGGTGATACTTGCTGGAACGAGCAGAGCTCAAAATTCCAGTGGAGTTCAGGGGCTCGCTTCCGGATCCCCTCCTTTCTCGCCAGCCTGGCAACGCCGGCCGGGTTCTCGTCAGGGGCATAATGCGCGCCGACGCCAAATCTCGACTGGCAAGCTGTCGTCAGTTTCATTTTCTCGCATCCATATTCGTCCACAGCCTGACTTCTTGGAATTTTGAGGAAATTGTGAGTTCTCTGCCCTAGAGCGAGCCTTCTCGACCGTCATCTAGTGTTTTTGCAGGTATTCCCAGGTCAAGCATCGCCCACAGCGCAACCTGTGGCCACTTCGACAGCCGGCATGGCCATTCTAGACCGATCCGATGCAGAGGGCGCCCGACGCAGGGTCCAAGTCGTTGGTACGTCATCATCTCGCTTGGCGCTGGCTCCAGCTTCGCCCGGGTCGTCCAACCATGGTCAGAGGCAATAGTACCACGAGTCCTGAACGGCGTTCACGGCCCGCGCCGAGATTCCGACCAGAAGAAGGAAAGGGAGATGACAGACACACGAAATGACATGGTGGGGGGCAATCGAGTGCTGTCTTGTACACAGCATGTTTAATTGGCCAGGTGAAGGACCTTGTGTGCCATGGCTATTGTGCGACCAACACGGACGGAGGTGGCAAGAGCGCGACAGAGAGACGGAGAGTTCGCAGTGGTATTCAGTCCCGCAGAGATCTCTTCGACTCGTCCCTATTTCTGCGGGATGGGTCGTGCATTGTGTGTGAGCAACAAATGTAAGAGGCCGTTCCTTGCTGCTGCCCCTGAATTCAGCCGCTCTCGATGTCTGTCGAGATGGATGTCCGCTGATAGAGGGTGTCAGAGGCGTAAATTAGCGAGAGCCTGCCAGGACGAGGCATCCCTGACCGCGGAAGGCCAGACCTCGCTGCCGAGCTTCGTGCCCCGTCCGACACTCCCAAAAGGCCGGGAATGTGTCTTGAGGTATGAGGGCAAGGGTTGCCGCACAGAGCTGAACCTGCCGAGGCCCAATGCAGGTACCGATGCCGATGCCGCCGGGTCACACCAGTCGCGGGTGGCGTGGCAAGGCAAGTCGACCCTGGGCGCCGCCTCGCGAGCTCTTGAATGATGGCGCTGGGGTGGGACTGGGTCTTACCGAATACTCAGGTGAGAAAGCCGACTGAAAAGCCTTTGGGGCTAACCTAAGGCCAGACCTCAAGTAAGGCAAGACCTCAAAAAGATAGGGTGAATACACTTGCCAGAGAAGACGGCGTCGCCTCCCGAGCGAGTCGAGACCAGCTGCCACTCTACTGTGCTCCCCTTATTCCCAGCCCCAGCCAGCCACTTCCTTACCCAAGATGGTATATGGTCAACCACTGTCGACCGCCATGCTTGATCCCAGCTCGGCGGGGCCGATTCAACTTACACGGCACTCGGCTTCGCCTAGGAAACGCCAGGCTTTGGTAGAGGGGCCCCGGGCCGGGTCGTGACCAGGAAGTTGGCATCCTAAGCCACGCCGACAAGCCTCCAGCGGCTGAGACTCTGCTGCTCGAAAGAGACAGGGACAGGAGCAGAGAGTCTTCTGTCGTATAGAGGCGGGCTGAGAGATAGATATAACCACCTTGAAAGATGGGTTGTATAAAAAGTCATCCTCTCCGGGCACAAGTCGACCTCTCAAACCAGAAACCCAGTGACTACCGACCTGCCTACCTCCTTACCTACCAAGTTTCCTTACTCGGGTGCGTGTGTGTGTTCTCTCTTGACAGGCGACTAACGTCAGCGCCTCTTTCCAACGTTGTCTTGTACTTGCAAAGTATTCGTCATGGCCCGTCTTGCCCCCTTTTCTCTTCTCTTTCTTTCTGCCCTGCTGCCGCTCACCCTCGCTGCTCCAGCAGAGGCAGGCAGCGTCGCCCCGACCGAGCCCCAGATCCTCGCCTCCCGAGAGGAGGGCGTCACGGCCGCCCCTCTGCCCCGCTTCCGCCTCCGGAGCACGCGGAGCCTGCGGGGCAGATTGTCGAGGCGGCGCTCATCCCGGACCGGTACATTGTCAAGTTCCGCGAGGGCGTGCGGGCCAACGCCGTCGACAGGACGCTGGCGGCGCTCGTCGCGCGCGCCGACCATGTCTACTCGGCTGCCCTGCACGGCTTCGCGGGGGTTCTCGACGCGGCCCAGCTGGAGCAGTTGAGAGCGCATCCCCACGTCAGTATATCCTGTGCCTCATATCTGGCCGTCGTGTCATGGTCCCCGCGGACCAGGCTAACTGTGGTTCAACAGGTCGAGTACATCGAGCAGGATGCCGTCGTGACTGCCAGCAAGCTGGCCCAGCAGGACAACGCACCCTGGGGTCTGGCACGCCTGTCTTCACGCACCTCCGGAGCGACAAGCTATGTGAGTGAATACCCCATCCTCGCCCCCGGGGTGGGGCACCAGAGAGAGCAATGCCGGCTTCTGGCGCAGCGATGACCTGTCGCTCCATATGTTTTTCATTGCTGACCCGCCATCCTCTTCACAGGTGTACGACGACAGCGCTGGGTCTGGAACGTGTGCCTACGTGATTGACACGGGCATCGACGCGAGCCATCCGGTGCGTTACCGTCGTCCAGGCTCCTATTGCTAGGGCTCCCCAATATGCCCCTTTTCCTTCTCTTTTTTCTCTTTTTTTTTTCTTTTTCTTTTCTTCTTAAGAAAACCACCTCTTCTCTACCTCTCGTCTCCTAACTCCCTTCGACCGCGCAGGAATTCGAGGGCCGCGCGGTCCAGGCGGTCAGCTTCATCGCCGGCCAGGCCGCGGACGGCAACGGCCACGGGACGCACGTGGCGGGCACCATCGGCGGGCGGACCTTCGGGGTGGCCAAGCGGGCGCGCCTGGTCGGCGTCAAGGTGCTGTCGGACGCCGGGCAGGGGACCTACTCGTCCATCGTGGCCGGGGTGGACTGGGTCGCCCGCGACGCCGCCTCGCCGGTCGCGCGCAAGCAGTGCCCCAAGGGCGCCGTCGCCAACATGTCGCTGGGCGGCGCCCGCTCGCAGGCCGTCAACGCGGGCGTCGCCGCCCTCGTCCGCGAGGCCGGCGTCTTCGCGGGCGTGGCGGCCGGCAACGCCGCCGCCGACGCCGCCGGCTTCTCGCCCGCCTCGGAGCCCGACGCCTGCACCGTCGCCGCCTCGGACCGGGGGGACTCGGTGGCTCCCTACTCCAACTACGGCGCCCTCGTCGACGTCTATGCCCCTGGCAGCGATATTCAGTCCGCGTGGCCCGGGAGCCGAGCTGTGAGTAGTCCCCGCCTCCATTCTTCCCAATATGTAGACGTGCCCCTTTCCGCTACCTCTTCTTACCTACCGTCTGTCTCTGCTTTGCTCTTGCCCCCCACGGAGCATACGCGCATCGACGGCATCGTGCTCTTTCTCCATGCGCCACAGCCCAGCCCTTCTTCCTCACAGTTGGCTCGGCGCCTGTACGAAGAATGCAAAGCCCACCGCTGACTCTTTCTCGAATCGAAAATATAGGCCACCCTCTCTGGCACATCTATGGCGACCCCCCATGTCGTGGGCCTGGCGGCCTATCTACGGGGTCAAGGGTTCGATGGCGGCGCCGACGCGCTTTGCGCCCGCATTCGGACGCTTGCAAGCCGTGGCATCATCCGAGGCGTCCGCTCTGGCACGGCCAATTTTCTGGCCTATAACGGCGCACGAGGGTGAGAGATTTCGCCGCAGACTGCGTCATGAAATGAGTCTGAATGAATGGAACCCTGGGAGACACTGGTGAGGCGTGGTGGGCCGAACGTGGCCATTCTGTGAGAGTTCATTTGTCGGATCATGGTTCCGTGCGGACTGACGGCCCGACTCACCCAGTTTCAACACAAACGTCGGCCTGGCGGTTGCTCACAACGTCATCATGCAGCCTGGAGAAGCTTGTTTTGGCGAGACTTCGTGCATCCAAGACTTCCAGTATGAAAACCTGCTTTAGTTCTCTTAATAGTCTGCTTTCTTTGCCTTCCATTGTAAGAAATAACACAGTGTCTTGTATCTCGCCCAGCAACGTGCGCTGCAGGGAAAACGTACGCTCGGGGTTTAATTCATTGGACAACATGCCGCTCTGTATGTTATCCATTCGTGCGATGAGCCCTGGTCGGCAGTGTGATGCTTTACCTACAAACTCCGCGTACTTGTCGAGGGTGCTGAATAGTTCGTCCCTGTGACTTCTTAGAGTCTGGCCACCTGCACTGCCCACTGACACTCTGCAAGGAATCTGCGATCGCGTGTGTCTGCTCCTCCAACCTCTTCCCTCGTGGTCTGAAGGGTAAATGGCGTTGAGTCGGAAAATCTGCAAAGGACAGCCCCTGAAGTAGCGGAAGGGGCTCATGCCGAGATGGTGAAAGAAGCCACAGCTGGTACACGGAGCGACGGTCACTGGAGACATGGTACTTTCATAGTTGTTGCCATGCCCTGCGACCACAATCAAGGTGAAGCAGAATGGGAGCAAATAGAAATCAGATTCAAGGCGCAGAATTCCAAACACCGAACGCCTTCTTTATGCCTCAAAGACCGCTCACGTCTCTCCATAAAAGGGGCGCAGACTTCAGCAGGCAGAATGCGACCGCCCGAAATCAAAATATGCTGCCGTTTCCTGTTCGTAAAATACCGGTCCACTTCCTGGAGCGGTCGGAATGATCATAGCCCTGCTGGTATAAACCTGCGGGGAGCCAACTCTAGTTGCCTTCGCTGCCGAATTCTTGAGTCCACTCCGAGTTGCGCTTGAGATCCTCATCTGCCACGGTAGGCCTCGACGACTTGATGGCTTTGACAAAATCCTTAAAGTCGACCAGGGGCTCCAGCAGCTGCTCGGCCTCTATATCATCCCAAGTCAGCTCTTTCGCGCCCGGGTCTCCAGGCGAACAGGGTGTAATTCTCGGTTGCCCGTCTACTTGGAGCTACGTAGAAAGTCTGTCAGTATTATGTGACAGAGCCGATGTCGCTGATCGTGTCCATCTGCGGTCTGGGGCCTTACCTCTTTGAAATGCGTTGCCTGCTGGATTTTGCGCACGGGTTGCATGAGTGCATCTTGAACGACAATGGTGATATCGCTTCCCGAATATCCCTCTGCCTGTTTGGCCAACTCTCTGTAATCTTCGTTCTTCAGAGTCGTCGGGGTCTCGCCAATAGCGATCTTGAACATGGTTGTGCGGGCTGCGATGTCGGGAAGGCTAATATGTACCCTTCTTTGGAAACGTCGACGGATGGCGGCGTCTAGTTGCCAGGGAATATTTGTGGCACCCAGCACCAGTACACCAGTTGAGTCTTTCCCAACACCGTCCATCTGCACTAGCATTTCCGTCTTGATTCTCCTCGAGGCTTCAGACTCGCCCTCTCCTCTTGGACCGCAGAGGGCGTCAACCTCGTCAATAAAAATGATGGAGGGCTTGTTTTCGCGGGCCATAGCAAACAACTGCTTGACCAAGCTGTTTGGGAAGAACGGTCAGCAGAGACGGGGCGAAGCACAGAGGGGACGCATACCGTTCACTTTCACCCATCCATTTGCTCACCAGGTCACTGGAGCTGACACTGAAGAAGGTGCTCTTCGCCTCAGTAGCGACGGCCTTGGCGAGGTAACTCTTACCAGTACCGGGAGGGCCGTAGAGCAAGATACCTTTCCAAGGCTTCCGCTTACCAGAGAACAGGTGAGGGAATTTGATTGGAAGCAGAACAGCTTCTTTGAGAGCCTCCTTGGCGCCATCGAGGCCAGCGACATCATCCCACTTGACATCCGGGCGCTCCTGGAGGATAGCCCCGGACAGTGCGTTGCGCAGTTTCTTGCTGTCGTCGTCAAGGCCGGCGTCTTCGCCAGCAGCGCCGTCCTTTCCTCCCTTACCAGTGCCGCCAGTGGAGCTGCCATTAGCACCCACCATGCCGGGCTTCTTGCGGGCAGCATCGGCGTCGGCGAGATGAGCTTTGAGCTTCTCGGCGCGGTCCATGTACTCGGCCACCTTTTGGCGGATCATCTTCTTGAATTCCTCGTTCTTCTCCCATTTGAGGGCTAGCATGAAGAGCTGCAGCGACTCATAATAGATCTGGTATGCCTTCTCGTACTGATTGGCATTGTCGGCTTCGATAGCCTCGCGCACCTTGTTGATGGCGCGCTGGAGGAAATTGTCGTCAGGCATTGTGGCGGGTTTATTCAGTGGCTAGCGATCGGCGAATGTGGTGCCTCGAAGACAGATAGTCTGCAATATTGGCTGCCTGGTGTGATAAGAGAGGCGGAAGAGGGGGCTTCGGGGGTCGTGGGTGGCGTGTGACGCCGCTCCGTCGGGGACTGAGCAAGATGACGAGGCGGGGATGGGTGAAGCTACGGGGCTCTGCAATGTCGAGCCGCGATGCCGTGAAGCGGAGGCGCAAGAGCTGAGCCAGTCCCGAAGTTGGCGGGCGGTGGATTGTCAGGCGAAGGTTGTTGACGGTGGAAGGCCAGGCGCTTCGCTGGAGTATGGATGCTGCATGCCCCAGCGACAGGCAGGTACGAGTACAGGTGCTGGCCACTACTACATGATGTACGGTACACGTACCTTTTCCCCAGGCTGGTGGCGGCGGACAGCTCGCGCCCCAGGTACATGGACGTCTGGTGCAGGCCAGGGCCGTCCACCTCACCTACCTTACCCTTGATGGTTGCCGGGGCAGGCTTATCGTACTGAGGGGTCCTTATCGCCCATCTCCCACGTACACAGTACATATCCCACCACGCACGCAACAGCGGTGCGGTTGACAAGTCTGCAGGTCTGGCGAGCACATGCTAACAGCACTTGGCCACGCGAGAGATCCAATAGACAGCCTGGGGTACTCGTTCAGTAGCTGGCAAGTATCCTGTATCTAGTTCTAGTTGACCGTGCCGTTCCGTTCAATTGCTGCCTGCATTCGAGACTTCCACCAGGCATCGAACCATCCAATGTGCATAAAATTATGCACCGGCACTAGGTGGTGCTTGATACATGTAACTCATTGAATACTTATGAGGTACACATTGAACACCACACACATCATGCATCAGGCATGTCCTGCACATTTTGATCGCACTTCAGCACTGAGTCAAGTGAATCTCTGTCAGACATACGCTGTACTCGATCATAGAACGGCTTCAGCCTCCAGCCCCACGCCACATAACGATATATAGCGTGCTTCAGCAAGACTGTTCCCGAGGAAAACCCCCACCTTTGCCCGTTTTCTGAAAGATACGTCCCCGTACTGTTCGCGCCCGCTGCGACGCAGTCACTCGGCGCAGAGCCCCTCCCTCGCCCATCCGGGACACAGAAAAACGCGCTGGCAAACAACCCCACCTTGCCCATACTCATCAACTATGGCTGAGGCGCAACAGAAGCTGCAGGCTCTGTCCGAGGACTACCAGAAGCTCCAACAGGAGCTGCAGACGGCCGTTCAGTCTCGGCAGAAGCTCGAGGCGCAAAAACAGGAGAACAGTGGCGTCCAGAAGGTAGGTTTCCCACGGCCCCAGCCTGCATCTGACGGACTTTCGGTGGTGGGCGATCGCAGGAAAGCAACAGAACAAGCCAGAGAAGGCATAGATGGACTAAATGCAATTCTGACTCGGTTGCAGGAATTTGACCAGTTGACTGGCGATGAAAACATCTACAAGCTTGTCGGTCCGGTGTTGCTCAAGCAGGACAAAGTCGAAGCTGAGAGCACGGTAAAGGGGCGCCTGGAATTCATCGGCAAAGAACTGTATGACAATCCAACTCCCTTGCTAATACTGCTTGCGAGGATTGCCCAGCTGACTTTCACCGCTGCAGTGATAGGACCGAGTCCCAGATCAAGGAGATACAGGGTAGAATCGAGAAGAAGAAGGGGGACATCATCCAGACCCAGGCAGCACTGCAGGCAGCAGCGCCTGGCGGAGGAGCCGCGCCCGGCCAAGTCGCAGCGCAAGGTTGATCGGTCTCTATGGCTGCAAGGGACGGGCCATGATGCATGGCCATGCGACCAGGACCATGCTGCAAGATCATTTTTGGACGGGCCAGTTGTCCATGGCCCCTAGGTGAGGGCATCGAGAACCCATCAGCATCGTCCACACACAGTGTGGTGAGAGGTGTGAGTTCTCATTGTGATGAAACCATCTGAGGGTTGGTAATGTGCCAGACTGCAAATTTTTTATTGGGATGATCTGCTGGATAGAGGTTGCAGACGATGCTTTTACAATAAAGCACCGTTCTAAGTTCAAAACCAGTTGGAACTTGACAATTGATTCGATTCGGTTGAGGAGGCGTACCAGTCACGTTGAAATACCTGGAAGTCGCGACGGTAGCCTGATGCTAGGTACATGGAGGTGACGAAATGACGTCGCTGGGCCGCCCCGCGGCATCGCCCATTGCAGCCTAAGCCGGAGGGCGAGCGACCTTCATAAACGGGGCGGGTACATGAACGTTGGCTGGTAAAGTACCTGGATGATGATGCAGGCATCTAATGTACTGTCGGGGCGCCGTGCTTCAGAACATCAATGCACGAGTCCCTGACGGCCCTGAGCTTTGGGGCATGAGGCATCCATGAGCGGTCACGAACATGGTGGCCTGGTGGTAGAGCCCCTCCTAATAACGCCACCCGGGTACCTGGCGGACAACCTCGGGCAGCAGCCCTCCCCTGGAGAGCTGAACGACAGCTCCCCCCACCCCTCCTCCAGGCGGAGACTCGGGGCGCCGGAACACCACTGCGGTCTGCCACCTCGATGTCGCATCCATGCCGCCGCTTCGGGAACGACCTCGATTTATCAACCCCTCCACCCACAACCCACAGCTTCGGCCTGATGGTGTCTTCAAGGCTCCATCACCCTTCAACCTCATCGCGTCTGTGAGCGCCCCAAAGATCATCCGGCCGCTTGAATCAGGACAGCCGACGTCCGATAAACAGCCACCCTCCACGCTCGATCCGAAACCGCAGACCAGACCCTGTCGGGCGACCCGACCTCCGCGATCTCTCGACATTCTTAAACGCCCCAGTCCTCACGTACATTCTTATACCCCGACAAGAAGTCTCCGCTGCACCCGTCGATCGGCCGCCGAAGCCAACTTTGTATTCAGACGCTTGTTGGTTCCACCGCATCGTTCTAAACTGGACTGGGCGCGGCCTCAAGTGTCTCACGACACCTTCAACTTGGAAGCCTTGGAGGCTCGTCGCTTTATACTGCGTCCCTAGCTCGCCGCTACCGGCGCCTTTGCTTCGTGGACCTACAAACATGAAGATCGTCCCAATCTGTCGACTTACTCGAATCCGCTTCTAGTGTCGCGACGCGGGGCATCGAAGTAGCAGTAACATCGGAGACCTTCGGCATCCGTCACAAGGCCACAAATAGATATCAAACCTGGAACCAACAAAGCCTCATCATGAACTCTACGGGCACCGACGCGGTCGGTAGGCCCCTGACTATCAAGGAGATCACCACGCAGGCCGAGGCTTTCGACATCAACACCCGCATCCCCCTAAAGGCCTGGATCCGCACCGCCAACACTCTTTACAATGAGGCCGACATTTACTTGCGCGAGGCCAATTTTGCCAAGGCATACCTTCTCTTGTTCCGCTATTCAATCCTCATCACGAAATGCATCGCTCCACATCCGGAATACCAGACCCAGCAGGGTCGACAGGCCGCCAGGCCCTGCTTGTCAAAAATGGGGACCGTTTTGTCCAACCTCGAAAAGATCAAGCCATTCGTCGAGGCTGAGTACAAAAGATGGCAGAAGCAGGACGCTGTGAGGAAGGCTGCCCACGCAGAGGCCCATGCCCAGTTGCAATCTCAGCCCGAAAGACAAGACTTGGACGACGGAGCCCAACGCCGCACCTCCTTCTCTTCTAGAACCCCGGGGGCGTACGCCAAATTCGCCTCCAGAGACCCGGCCCTCTCTTCCCGTGCCACTCTTCTCGAGGCTGGCGAGAATCAAGATCTGGCAGTCGACCTAGCTCAGCGGGAGATTCGCCGTCGTGATGCCGACCGGAAAGCTACACGCCAGGCTGGCATCTCTCCCGAAGAGGAGCATACGCGTCGCATCGCCGGTTTCTGGGAGAATTGGACCGCCGATCTGGCAGACAAGCAAGCCGATGACGAGGACTCGTTTCGTAGGCAGATGGAGAGCACCCGCCGCCAGCTCGAGGGCGAAGGTGGCAGCAACGGCGACGTCAACACAGCCTCGGCCGACCCCGATAGCTACCAGGATCTTTCAAGACGCAAAGACCTCGTGCCTCCAGCCCCCCTCAAAGAGAGAAATCATCACTATCGATATCCATCCATCGCGAAATCCGAGCCTATCCAATACGATTCAACCAGCCCGAGAATACCTAGAGATGCACCAGCTCGGCCGCAGCGACCGCCCAAAGAGTACCTTCCCGAGCCGCTGCGACCCTCTCTCCCTCCAAAGGTTCCAACAAAAGATCATCTGTATCCTGCAAGAACCGCAGCCACTCCAGACGTCGGCACTCATGTTGACGTTCCGCAGCCACCACCCAAGATACCTGAGAGTGCACCGCCGCCCAAGCCAGCAGAGAAACAGGAGCGGGTCACATTCAAGCCAGCAGCTTATCTCGAAAACGGTGAACCACTTCGCACCGTCTTCTTGCCCAGCCAGTTGCGACACGATTTTGTGTCCTTGGCCGCGGACAACACGAGGCGTGGAATCGAGATGTGTGGCTTACTGTGTGGCACGATGGTTAACAACGCTCTGTTTGTCAGCTGCCTCCTCATTCCGGAGCAGATATGTACTTCGGACACCTGTGAGACGGAGAACGAGGGGAGCATCTCCGAGTTCTGTATAGAACAAGATTTGATTCAGTTTGGCTGGATACACACGCATCCTACACAAACCTGCTTCATGAGTTCAAGAGATCTCCACACACATGCCTCCTACCAAGTTTCGCTGCCCGAGAGCATCGCGATAGTCTGTTCTCCGCGTTTCGAGCCCTCGTGAGTCTGTTCTGTTACCCCTACTGGTGCTGCTGGAACGCCACTGACATATTTAGATACGGCATCTTCCGTCTCACAGACCCTCCAGGCCAAAACCACATACTTGACTGCACCCAGACGAACACTTTCCACCCGCACTCGGTGAGCAATCTGTACACTGACGCGGGAAACCCCCAGGCCACGTCTTTCAGAGCAGCAAACTCGAATACTACGTCAAAGATTTGCGGCCAGGTGGACGCACTGTCCCCCGTAAAACATTCTAGAGCAGCATATGCGGTCGGGCGAAAGGATGCAGTATCGTGGCCCTGTTCAGATGCCACCTTGTGCGGAATCAAAATGGCGGTCCTCAGACACGACTTGGACGGAGAGGGAGTTCATCCTCTGCCAACACGAGCGTCAGCGATGGAAGTCGTATCAGACTCTGCATAAATCACGATCCAGGCTCGGAATCTCGACACAGATATCATTATGTTGACTCGACGACGTTAGGTAGGCGAGATCGATTTTACCTGGGAATGTCATCATGAGGTAGATCCGAGTGATGCGCGGCGAACTGGGCGGACATTGGTGGCACACCAGGCCAGGCCGGGTGGCTCGTCAGCGCCTGAGAAACACGAAGAGAAGAAAGACCCTGACTCCCGTGTCTGTGTTTTTCTCGTTTTTCCCTCGGATGAATGCCTAGCCTCTTTGCATAGCGTCGGCGCTCTATTTGAAACACCAGCCAGAAATGACAACATTCCGCGGGTTTGTTCTTCAAGCTTCAGAGACAGTGCAAGGATCTTCGGTTTTCTCACACGCGGTTTACGAGTTGACTCGGACTGCATCGATGGCGCGCTTGATGGCTGGCCTTTTTGATTCGGCCGCCCAAGACTACCCTGGTGGTCGTGGACACGAGGCCCAGATGGGGGGGCAGCGATGGGGATTTGATCCCGATCTCGAAGATGGAAGCGTCAGTCAGCTGCCAAGGGGAACCTTTATTGTTTTGCCGCTGCGATGGTTCTGCCCAGCCGCTTTGATGACCTAAATACAGAAGATTCTATCTTGGCGAGGCCGCTGGGGAGGGCGACTGGCACACGAACCTTGCAATGCACTCGCCGCCATAGCAGGTCGCCGGAGTGAGAGGATCGTCAGCGTGCCTGTCGGTTGCCACGTGTTGTATTTAAAGTCCGTCCGCCGGGCGGTATTGTCATACGCAAGGGGTACAGAAATGAAGGATTCGGCGCCCAGCCCGGGGGGCGAAAACAATAGGTAACGTCGGCAGGGCGCCAGTCAAGAGTCGGGGGCAGCTTTGGTAATGATAGCCGTTTTAAGGCTCGGTTAAGCGACGAGGGCTTGGCTGATTTGAGATGCATTAGCAAGACCTCCGGCTGTCACGCACAATCTTTAAGCGCCCTCGACATGAAGGTACGCGTCGTAGACACAACGAGATCCTCACCTCAGCCCAACTGAAGCCGAACTGTGGCCGTGGGTGGATCCGTGGATTGGGGACCGCGCCGATGATTTGAGTTACGCTTCTTACTGCCGGGGGTTCATCAGTGGCCGCTTTCCACAGCACAGCTGGCGACCCAGAACAGGCAACTTGGTGGGTTCTATGGTGCGCGCTGCGCCCACCGCGGCCCTCGCGATCCTTCTTCCTATAGGATCGCCAGCTAGAGCCCGGACGACAAATGCCAAGGCGACGACCTGCTGGACAGGGAGCACTCCACAGGTGACACCGCCGTAAGGTGACAAGTTGCCCTCCCCGGCGCCATCGCCACCCACGTTAATCACGGCGCTGCGGGCCAGCCAGGGAAGCTTGGCCTCGCGTACGGTGGTAAAGTTCGTACACATGCCGCTAAAGATACCTCAGCCAATCTGTCAGAGTGGCGAGCAGCTGCTGAAGTGAGGTCAGCAGTCTGTCCTCCTCCTCCTCATCGAGGTAACAAGCCCCGACTGGGCGCGACAGGTCGGGATCGCTACTTTGCCTCACCCCTCTTCTTCGAAGGAAAGTTCATCGTGACCCTCGTCTACCGGGAGGGACACGCTCGCCACTGCACCGTGGGATTTCGCCACGCTCATCGTCAGAGATTCAAGATGCTGTATCTCCTTGGCTTTGATGTGGTTAAAGGCATGCGGGAGCCTGCCTCGCGTTGGGCTCGCCCAGTTGCCAAATTGTCCCGTTGATGTTCTGCGCCGTGGTCTACTTGGGATCCGAACGGCTATGAAAGGTCTCTGAAACGAGGCACCACACGCTCTTTACGACAGAAGAAGAAACCACCGGCCCAAGTATTATATACACAGAAGCATTACAGCTACCTACATCTACCGACACTCAAGGTACGAGAGAACAGAGAACAAGAACATGGTCGCCATCACAGTGTTCGCGCTGGGCGCGGTCATGTTGGGCTCAACGGCCGCTGCGCCCTTATCCACCGTGGCGAGGCGGCAGACGATGCCACAGACGATGCCACAGACGATGCCGCAGACGATGCCGCAGACGATGCCGCAGACGGGCACAGGCAGAGGCACGGGTATGGGGACGGGTACGGGGACGGGTATGGGGACGGGTACGGGGACGGGTACGGGGACGGACATGGGGACGGGGATGGGAATGGGTACCGGGACCGGGACCGGTACCGGGACAGGAACGGGGACAGGAACGGGGTTGGGCAGCGCAAGCAGCTCGATCGCGGCGTCTCAGGCGTCGAATCCGGTGACGCCGTCCGGCTCAGCACCGGCATCATCGTCATCGTCAGCGGCAGCAGCGGCAGGAGGACAGCAGCAGCAAGGGGGCAGCGTCGAGGGCGACGGCGAGGCGCAGGACGCGTCCATCTTCGCGGGCTACCGGGGCCAGATCATCACCAACAACAGCCAGCTGAGCGTCTTCTGCGAGAAGCACTTTGGCTTCACGCCCCAGAACCTGTTTGACAAGTTCTCGCCGCAGAGCCTGCTGAGCGCGCGCGACTCGATCCCGGGTACGCTCCCGCCCGACGAGGACGACAGCAGCGACAACAGCCCGCAGCTGTCGCCTCGGCAGCCGGCCCAAGACCCGCACGCGTCGTCGTCTTCGTCGGCGAGCCTCCCGGACCCGCTGGCGCGGCGCAGCATCGAGCGCCTCTTCTTCGACCGGCGCGGACAGTTCGACCTGGCCGGGCTCGAGGCCCGCGCGGCCGACCTGCCCGACGAGTACAGCAGCGTCAGCGTCGACGGCATCGAGGGCGCCCACAGCACCAACCTCGAGCGCAACCCCGCCCTGCGCCACCAGATCGGCGTCCGCAACCTCAAGTCCAGTCTCAAGGAGGGCGTCGTCGACGACATCAAGGACATCTTCCACAAGCGTCACCTGCGCATGCACAACAACGGCCGCCGCGGCATCCTCAGCGAAGGCACCCAGAAGGCCATGTGCCAGCTCGTTCCCGACACCGCCGTCACCGCCATCGCCCCTTACCTCGCGCCCGCTGCCGTTCCCTTCTTCGGACTGGGGTAAGTTTTTTTCTCTTTTCTTATTTTTTCGTTGCTTGTATAGTATCTACCTGTCTACCTGCCTGCCACTGGCCACCGCCTGTTGGCCTTGCACTAGCCCCAGCTGACATCCAACCCCCTTTTCCCCTCTACAGGTGCCAAGCTCTTCTTTCAGTCCATACAAAGATCAAGGATGCGATCTTTGGTGGCGATGACGAAGACGAGGAGAAGAAGAAGAAGGACGACGACGACGACGATGATGACTCCGATTCTGATGACGACGACGATGACGAAGACGACAAGAAGAAGAAGAAGAAGAAGGATGACGATGACGACTAAGCTGACCAGCAACCAAATATTGTCAAGCTCACTACCAACTACCTACCTCGGTATCTGAAGGGATAGAATCTCCGAAGTCCCCCGAAGCAAATCGGCAAGGGCAGAGGTTACCGGCGTTGCCCGAACAAAACCCCAAATTCAACATCCGTGTTCCGGTGCGGTGCCTATCAAAGCAACTCACTACGGCATCGGACCTGTTCAGGGGAGTTGCTAACACCGCCCTTCTTGTATTACTACTACATTGCCTTCTTGACTCATTTTCCACGCACATACCTGTCGACCCTTACACGCCTGGCCGGGGCGGGCTGGTCGAAACTGGAGAGAGGACATTGAAACCATTCTGAGGGCCCGGTGCCCCCATTCCATAGCTGCAAAGGTGCTTTCTCTGGACAGGTTCTCCAGGGGAGCAACGTACATCTGGGATGCCTACGTTACCACTTACCTACTTGCCCTCGGAAAAGACACAGGGACGGACACGCACAGGTCTTGATGCCTAGCACAGACAGTACATATAGTACGATTACTTTGAAATATGTATTTTGTTCTTGTCACCGCGGAGAGAGCGAAAGAGAGAAATAAGTAGCATTCAGGTATCATTGAATCATTTTCACATCAGTCATACTTTGCCAACGCTTCTTCTGCCTTTAGCACCCTGGGAATCCAGCGCGCAAGTTGTCGTATTTGGTTTGCGGGTACTCGATGCAGTTTTCCTTGCGGTCGAGGGCGCCGGTGCCGCCGAGGGCGTCGACGACGTTGGCGATAAGGCTCTGGCCCGAGGCCTCGTCCCGGTCGCCGCTGCTCTCCCACCACATGGCGCCACCTAGCCCCCGACTCGCCAGCCACTCGGCCTTGCGGCGCGCCATGGGTGCCGTGTCGTAGCTGACCAGGGTGCGGGAGGCGCTGCCGTCGTAGCAGTACGACGCCCCGACGCGCTCGTCGACGCACTCCTCGCTGCCTGGGAGCGGCAGGCGCTTGTAGTCGTGCACGCCCGCTTCCCAGGTGCCCTCGCCAGTGCCGGAGAAGGGGCGGCCCGGGCCGTCGGTGGCCTGGAAGGCGCGGCCGTACAGCGGCATGCCGAGGACCAGCTTGTGGGCGGGGACGCCGCGCGAAGTGTAGGCGTCGACAGCGGCGACGGTGCTGAAGGGAGTCGAGGCCGGGTTGTCGGAGGAGGGGTGCAGGTTGGCCTGGTGGCCGGCGCTGGCGTCCCAGGAGCCGGCATAGTCGTAGGCCATGAGATTCCAGAAGTCGAGCAGGCGGTCCATGGCGGGCAGGTCGAGGCGCTCGTAGTTCTGGGGCCCGGCGGGGCAGGCGACCGTCAGCTCGAGGTGGGGAGGGGCCTCGGGGCAGGCGGAGCGGCTGTAGGCGTCCATGGCGTCGCGGGTGGCCTGCAGCAGGGCAACCCAGTCGGCGGCCTCGGCGGGGGACTGGGGATACTCCCAGTCGACGTCGATGCCGTCAAAGCCGAGGTTGCGGATCAGGTCGACGCACGAGCTGGCAAAGGCGGCACGGCCCTGCGGGGTGGAGGCGGGCTGGCGGAAGTTTGCGCTGTAGGTCCAGCCGCCGACGGACAGCAGGACCTTGAGATGGCGGTTGCGGCGCTTGAGCAGGTTGAGCTGCTTGAGGCAGCCGTAGAGGTTGGTGCCCGTGTCGTTCCAGCTGTCGCCCTCCCAGTGGATGTCCGTGTCGGCCCAGGTGTCGGTCAGGTAGACCTCGCCCGTCTCGGGGCGGACGTTGGCAAAGGCGTAGAGGACGTGGGTCAGCTTCTCGGCGGGCAGGTCCTGCGGCCGGTGCTTGCGGCCGTAGATGGCCCAGTTGACAAAGTAAGCCACCGTGCGGTAGCCGTTGTCGGGGCCGCCCATAGTGGCTGGTCGGCGCTGGGGCGGACGATGCGGTGAAGTCGAAGGGGATGCAGTATGGAGGAGGGTTGGCAAGGGAGGGGCAAAAGGAGAAGCGGTGGTAGAAGCAGAAGCTGAATGAGAATGAGGAGCAGGGGAACAAGAGGCGCCCGTGATGTTTGTACTTGTACGTATGACGGCGGGTATTATTATATGGCGGCAGACCACAGCGGCAAGAGCAACCAGCAGCGACACGGCAAACAGGTTCAAGAAGACCGGGACGGGCCTTGGCGACAAAGGCATTGCATGTGGGATTGGACCGATGCTTGCTTTCGAGAAGGCGGGTACTTGTACCTACCTCCTACCACCTCAGGTCCGGTATACTTGAAGCATCAGACCCGGACCTCATGCCCTCCCAAGCGTGGCTATGCATCGGGCACCGTTGCGGCTATGTCGGCAGGCATACGTACTCGTACGAGTAAAGAGAGGTAAACCCTCTCTGGTGGGGATGAACAATGCGTGCGCCCTGTCGCCAGCTACCTAAGTTAGCACGCCTGGTTTTACCCACTCTTTGCTGGTCTGTTCTGCTGCTGCGGACGGATTGTGACGACCTTTGCGCTCTCTACCTAAGGTAATAGATAATAAGCTAGGTACTCGTAGTCTAAGCAAAGCGCACAGCAGCCGCCACCGCCGCCGCTGCTGCTGCTGCTGCTGCTGCTGTTGAGGAGTGGCGTCGCTGTACGAGTATCTCGACCGTAGACGGACATGTTGACTCTTCCCTGACCGGACAATGTCGATGATGGGCTGCCCGGCTGTCACGGAGGACACAACCGCCGACATGATTATAATCCACGAACAGGTGGGCACGTGCCGGCTCAAGGGACGTCAACTCTAAGGCAGCATCTGGCGCCTGGGGAAATACAACAATATCTCATTCAGTCAGAAACGACAAAACAAGACCGGCAGTGGTTCCTGTCCGGCGCTCGCTCCTGACTACAAAAATAGACCATGACAACCCCCCTTTCACCTGCCAACCCACAAGAACGCCGTTGAGCCGCCCAACCGCTCTCCGTATCCCATGCAGAACTACTTGATATAGAAGAAATAGAAAAGACAACCAGCACCCAGGGAGCGGCACGCTCAACGTCCCTAGGCTGAGGCAGCCGCCCCGGCGTCTTGCGCTCCATCTGCTGCCGCTGCCGCTGGCGCTCCCATGCCCACCCCGACGCTGCGTAGCACCTCGTTGACACCCTTGTCGTCGCGCACCGCGCGTCTTCCGTCGCTCGCACCAATCGCTGCCGCGTCCGTTCGTGTTCGCTCCAGGCCCGGGCTGCCACCCGCATCCGCGCCACTGCCAGCACCGTGGTGGCAAATACACGCAGGTTGCGCTCCCGCCGCGCCGTCCGCGCCCGCTTGTCCTCTGCCCGCGCCCGCGCTGTTCGTAGCGCCGACGACACTGAGCCCCCTTCTCCCTCCGCTGCCGCGGCACCGGACAGGGCGAGGCGCGGGTTGTTCTTGTTGCGCCGCGCTTGAAGCAAGGCGTCGGGCGACTTGATGCCCAGCTGCTTGTGGATTTGCGCCAGTATGCGCAGATCCGCCTTGTTGCTGTTTGATTGTCAGTCTGGTCCTGCACAGCCAAGCCCGTTAAGCGGAGAAGGATGGGAAGATGCAGATAGAAGAGGGCAAAGTCACGGGGGGTGAGAACATACCAAGCATCGGCCACCTCGAGCTGCAACAGCAGGAAGCGCTTCGCAAAGGCTGCGTCGTGACGCAGCTTGGTTTCGCGCTCCCACCGAGCCTGCATCCATTGCATTTGCAGGGCGAGACCCCGCAACTCCTTGTCGTGCCGCCGCGCCGCCGCGTCCGCAGCTCGAATGACCGCCTCGTGGTCTCGCTGGTCCACCACATCCATAACAACGTCTCCGTACCGGAAGCTGGCCTTTGTCGGTGCGCCAGGCCGGCTCGAGAAGACAGTCGACGTTTGCTGCTGCTTGCTCTCGGCATTCTTCGCCTGAATCCACGCCAACGCTTCGCGAGCCCCTTCCTCCAGCCGGTCGCAGTCAGACTGCAGCTTCTCCGTGTCGGCCTTGAATGCGTCGCGCTCCGCCCTCGCTCGGTCCAACTTCGCTCGGAGCTCGCGACACCGCGGCTCGGCGCGTTCTGCGCGCGTTCTGACCTGCTCCAGCTGCCGCCGGAGGTCATCCGCCGTCTGATTGGCAAAGGCCAGCTTTTGCTCCGCCGCCTTGGTCTCCTTGCGAGACTCACGGTCGCCGGATTGCTGGCGCCGCTGCAGCTTCTCGCACTCCCGGCGCGCCTGTTGAAGCTGGCTGTTAGCCTCGACAAGTTGCTGACGAAGGGCATCGGATGCCTTGAGCGCCTCTTGCAGACGCTCGTCCTGGCCCAGCTGCTGCGCCTGGTCGTCGAGGCGGGCCTGGGCCAGCTGCTGCCGGAGATCTTCGCATCGCTGATCGGCCTCGCGAAGTTGCTGGTTGGCCTCCTCTGATTCATCATCCAGCGTGGCCTGCAAGACTTCCACCTCGTCTTCGAGCGCCTCGATCTTATCCGCCTGAGCTTGATGATTCATCTGGCTCTGGCGCAGTCGTTCTTGAGTTGATGACAGTTCGGTCCGGAGGCTTGTAAGCGTTACTTGTCGGGATTCCAAGTCCTGTCGTAGGTCGTCGATTTGGCGGTTCAAGGCGCTCTCCTCGCTTCGGTGTCGCTGCTGCTCGCTGTCTAACGCGTCCTGCAGCTGCATTTCCTTGCTGGACAGGGTGCCTTCCGTGTCGCGCAGCCGGTCAATCGTCCGTTGCAAACCGGCAGCACGCTCCTCGATACGGTCGCGTTCTGACCGCAGGCTGCGCTTCTCTGCCTCCCACCTCTCGCTCTCGTTATCATAGCGGTTGTCCTTGGTGCGAATGCTTGTCTGGAGGTCCGAGATGTCGTTGTTGAGGCGGTCGATTTCGCATCGCAGTTGGGAGCGGATGTCCTGCTCCATGTGTCCTGCTTGGCTCTTCTCGTGGCCGAGATCAGCCTCAAGCTCGTTGACGCGTCGCTGCAGTCGCGTTACTTCGCGTTGATAAGCAGCTGCTTCCTGCGACGAGGCGGTCCCCAGATGGCCAGCCTGGCTTCTTTCGTGGTCGAGGTCGGACTCAAGCTCGTCGATTCGCCTTTGTAAGCGACTGATCTCGTGCTGGGCGTCCTGTCCGCTGTGTCCAGCAAGACTTCTTTCATGGCCAATATCCGTCTCAAGCTCGTTGATGCGCCGTTGCAGACGAGCCACCTCTCGGTGAGAAGCCGCGGTTTCCTCTGCAGATGTCATCTGTCCGCTGCGTGCCGAGGCTCTCTCCCGGTCCAGCTCGTCCTCCAGTTCGTGTATGCGCGACTTCAGGTTTGACATGTCGCGTTGCAATGATGCAATCTCGTCGCTGGCGCTGTTCTTTTGGTTGCGCGCGGTTGATCGCTCTCGCTCGAGTGTGGCATCAAGATCGCTTATGCGCTTCTGTAATCGGGCCACCTCTCTCTCCAGCGAAGCCGCCTGGTCGCCAGAAGCGTCTTGGCGGAGCTGTTGCACCTCGTCCTGGAGGTCCAGGATGTCTTCGTTGAGGCGATCGATCTCGTCCTTGTGCTGGGCCTTCGTATCGCGCTCCATCTGCATGGCATGTGTCTTCTCTTGCTCGACACTGTCCTCAAGGTCACTGATCTGCTTCTTGAATTGCGAAAGTTCTCGCTGGAGAGAAGCTGATTCCTCGCCTAGGGCATCGTGACGAAGCTGCAACAGGTTTTTCTCATCGGTTCGCAAGCCCAAGTCCTTTTGTAGCGTCTCCAATTGAGTTGAGAGTGTTTTCTTCTCGCTGCTCCACGACTCCTGTTGCTCGAGAAGCTGTTCGGCCCGGGTTTTGAGTTCAGTCGTGAATCTGTCCTTGTCGACCGCTTGTTGCTCCAGGTACGTGCACTTGTCTTGATACTGTTCAAGCTCGGACTGGAGACGCACCAGCTTCTCCTCGACCTGGCGAGAGAGGCCTTTGGTAACGACAGATTTATTGGACATTTCTTCTTGCAGTTCCTCGAGGTCGCCCTCTGCTCGCTCTTTGTCGGTCTTGGCCTGGTCCAGCTGTTCGCCCAGGTCGTCGGCCTCGCCCTCAAGCCTGCGAATTGTGGCTTGGAGGTCTTCGATGGTCTCTTTGGCTTCCGCCAATTCTTCACCAGACTGAGGAACGCTCTCCAGCTCCTGTATTCTGTCCTCGGCCAACTGGCATTTCCGTTCAGTTTCGTTGATCTTGGCTTCCAGGTCGTTAAGTTCTTCATCGCGGTCATTAATATCGTTGTCTTTCTCTCTCAAGTCGGCCTCGAGATCAGAGATTTTTTCCTTCAACTCCTCGATCTTGGCCAGCTCATCGGGGAACTGCGCGCTGCCCTGGACCTGCTCCTCCAGTTCGGAAACTCTCTCTTCGGCGGCTCTGCATTTTTCCTGGGCGTCTTCTGCCTTGGTCTTCAGATCTTCGATTTCCTCCTCGCGATCATTGATTTCGCGGTCCTTCTGGCGCAGCTCGGCTTCTAGATCCGTCACGTCATCTTGAAGGCGGTCGAATTTCTCCTGGTCGACATTGCCGTCCTGGAGTTGGCGCTGAAGATCGTCGATGTCAGCCTGCTTGTCGTCGATTTCCTGGCGCAACCTTTCGAGCTCGACTCTCTGGTTTTCGTCGGCGTATTTCCTCTTGGCCTTCTCTTGCACCTCGAGGATCTGGTGCTGGTAAGCCTCGAGGTCCTTCTCGGCAGAAGCGAGGTGCTTCTTGTATTTGTGCAGCTCCCTTTGCATGGTGACTTTGTCGACTTTGAGCTCGGTGTTTTCCTTCAGGGCGGCTTCACTGAAACCGGGGCCTGCCTTTTGAAGCGCCTCTTCGAGGAAATGGATCTTGAGCTTGAGGCCGAAGTTCTCTTTCTCTATCCGATCAATGACGTTTTCCTGCTCGCGAAGAGATAACTGGTTGCCATCCTGCAAGGGGCCTTTGTCGGCGCCTCTAGCGCCAGCACCACCGCCCCGCCTGGGTAAGACCGCCAGAGGAGTGGATGTTGTATCGGTGGAATCGACTTCTGGTAAAGGGGTGGCATCTATTCGGGATGCGTTGCGGGAAGGGCCGTAGAGGGAAGACTCGACACGGGTCATATCCATGTCCTCGTCGATCTTGCCGAGCGCGGGGGTGGTAAGGCCGTTGAGGTTTTCCTTGCCGTTGCGGCGCGCCGTGTTGCGCGTGGCTGACTTGAGCATGGGGGTGAATTCGCCGCCTCCGAGGCCAGTGGGGAGGTTGTGCTTGTTGCCCAGTGGAGGGCGGCCGCCGCGTGGGGTTCTCAGGCTGCCCGCGGCCGTGCCGTTGCGCAGTTGCTGAAATATGTTTTTGTCCTTGCCGGGCGACTGGAAGGAGGGCTCCTGAGTCATGTCGAAGTCGGGCGCGCGATCCAGGTAGGTGGCATCACCGAGGTTTGTGCGCGGTGTGTCCATGGTCGCGGTGGCGTGGGTGAGGAAGGGCGCGTGTAAGTGGGCGACGACGCGCTGTGGCGTGTACCATGCGCGGTTCGGTGTGACGCGACCAGACAGAGGAGGTGGTTGATTGTATATGATTCTGCGTGGATTTGTTGAAATTCGGAGGATCTGGGGCCCAGGTAGAAGAGTGTCTATCGGACTAAAGAGAATAGGTAACGGTAGTGGTGATGGTGGTGAGGATGGAGACGCGTCTTTCGTGGTGTGTGTACAAGTAAGTGCGTGGGCAAGACTTGTGGGCACTCATCAGTGTGGGGATGTGACCGGGCGCGTACTCGTAGGCTCGCTCGGCGGGTCTCGCGTGTCGTGTAGGAGTACTCGTACTGGCACGTCGCCGCTGCGGGTGCGTGCGGATAGAATCACTCGACGCGACAATTGCGGATTCGGGTCCCACTGCTCGTTAGGTAGGTGCGATAATTCATGTACGGAGTACGCGAATATCTGTAGTGCGGATTGATGGTCCGGAAAGTGCACTTTGCTAGTATTTACTCAAGGGTGGCGCCTACCTAGCCTGATCGTGGTCAGACGCGTTTGTTTACTCAGAAGAGCTCAGGCCAATCAGCCGATGGGCCTGGGGGTGAGGTCACTCGTCCATCTACGAGCTACTCCATGGTAGGTACGAGCCTGGGTACTTGAAGGTACATAGGTACCTTGCTAGCCGTCGAAGCTCGTACTCGGTGCGGCAGGAACTGATGTTGCTGTCATGCCCCGCGCTTTCCCGCCGACCCAGGCGAGCTAGCGTCATTGTCCATCTACGCGTACGAGTAGAACAGCAGCCGCGATCTGCGACGCTTATCGATACGGCATCGGACCATGGATCCTTGCCAGACTTGACGTCGACGTATCACCGCTGTCGCATTTCCCATTACCATCGCCGCCGCTTGTTCCAGGTCGAAGCGAGTCTCGGGTCTTGCCCACGTCGACCTCTATAAATCGAAAGCGACCAGTCCGCCCAGACGGGCTGCGTTGTGCGAGCCATCCGCTCATCTCCGGCCTCTATTGCTTACTCCAGCTCATAAAGGCTGGAGCACTTGCTCTCTTCCCCTCTCCTGCCCCCCGGGCCCCCTTGCCCCAGCTCCTTACCCACCACCTACAGAGTATCGACCTCGCCGCCGCTCGAAATCCCGTCCGCGCCCCGAACAGCATGTCTCCAGCACCGCCGCCCTCGCTACTTACGCTGCCTGACGAAATCATACAATGCATCCTTCGCTACGTCGCGCCCCAGGAGGTGCTGTCTTCGGTTGGCCTCGTGTCGAGACGCCTTCACGACTGCTCACAGGAACCGCTGTTATGGCGCTTCTACTGTCGCGACACATTCCGATACTGGGCTTCTTACCATGACTTCCTCGGAAAACTGCGCGCTCCCGTACAAGAGGTTGACTGGAGGCGACTGCTCATCCTGCGTCTCGACCGCAATTCTCACATCGCCTCGCTGCTCGATACCATCCTCAAATCCCGCGTCAGCCGCCTGCAGCACACCGAGACAATCTGTCGTTATGCCTACGACGCCAAGGACTTTCTACTATCCCAGTGCCACTGCCCCGACGACGCTGTAGACGTCTTGGCGCGCCGTTTCCACGCTGGATCCTTGCTCGACAGCATCCATCGCAGCATCGCCGTCGCCGAGTGGGACAAGTATCACCACGCAGGCAAGCCCTCCACCTCGACCTCCAATGTGTCACTCCAACCCTCAGACAAATGGAACCGAGGCATGCTGCTCGAGCGCGCGCTGGGGCTTTCGACCTATTCATGCTCCACGATAATCCAGGCGACCTCGACGAGATCTCTGGCCTTCTAGACCACATCGCTGCTGACTTTCGCGATGCCCACCCTGGCGTGGACAGCCTCGCCACACGCCCCAGAGCCGTTGCTCTTGCCCGCTGGCTGCGCGCTCATGACTTGACGGGATTGAATGATCCTGATCACACCTACCGCTACTTGCGCAACTCTCTCATCGGCCGGGCTCTTCGCGACGACCGACATCCCTCCATACCGATCATTTCGTGCGCCATCTATGCCTGTCTAGGATTGCGCCTCGGCCTAGAGGCCCATTGCTGCGCCTTACCCAACCATGTCCATGTCATCGTCTTGGCACCTCAGGGTGTCTCCCTCGATGGCCAACCCATTCCCGCCGAAAGTGATTCTGGCGACGGCGCCGCCGACGACGGTGTTGGTGGGCGTGAGAAGATGTTCCTTGACCCGTACGGATCCGAAGAAGAGGTCCCGCTCAACGATATACAGGGATTTCTGTCGCGCCTCGGGTTTGGTCAGTCCGACAACCTGTTGTGCCCAACCCCCACGGACTTGATTGTGGTGCGCACTGCGCAAAGCATTCGCGCCGCCTTCACTAGCTTCCGCACAATTGACCGGCCTATCGCGCAACTTATTCCCATGGTTGAGCTCAGTCGCGGCGACTGGGCCTGTAACCTCAAGCCCGCACTCTACAGCATGTTGTGGGCCAACGCGCTCATGGTGCCTATGCAGTGGAATAATGAGACGCGATGGGACTGGATGCAGGATGTCCTTGATCTACTCAACTACTTCGAAGAACATTTCCCCCAGGATGCGTGGCTGGTCCAGCGGTTCATCTGCCCCATGCTCAATAATTTTGCCGCCGGCGGTCCCAACCACGGCGCCTCACACCGCGTTGTAAACCAAATCGAGGACATTCGCCGTCGCGATGCCCAGAACCAACCCCAAAGGTCCCGACACCGCCTCCCAGATAATGTCCAGTTGCGCTACCGTGTCGGTCAAGTCTTTCGTCACCGTCGGTATGACTACCGAGGCCTCATAGTCGGATGGCAGGTCAGCTGCCCTGAAACGAGCTTTAACGCCAGTCAGCCAGGGCAGCAGGCCCCGCTCACCTGGTACTCGACGCGTGGCGACGCGAAGCCCATGAAGTTCTACCGTTGCATGTCAGTCGATCCCTTCCTCCCAGCTTGCCATCTGCAGTGCTTTGGCGATGTCTTGCAAGAAAAGACGATGCTTAGAGACACCACGAACGATTGAAGACTTACAATTCATCCAGGGTCGGTACAGATGGCTCGGATCACCACCGCATTGCTGAAGAGAACATTGAGGCGGAAGATCTTCGCGGCGTTGCTTCGGTGGAAGACCTGCCTCGCGAAATTCGCGACCTTGTGCCTCTGGCGGGCAAGTTCTTCAATCGCTGGGATCCGATCGACGGCGTCTTCGTCAGCAACATTCGCGAAGTCTATCCTGACGATTAAGGATCAGAGCAATAATTCGAATGTGCCAATGCAAGCAGCGCCTGAAACACACCGCACTCAATTTGCGTATCACTCAACCTCCATCAGTTCTATGGATCTTGGACCAGCCACTCTGACTCTGGGGGTAGACTCGACACGCTCGAGAACCCTCGTTTGCATTTTGATGTTCTCCGGGCTTTTTTTCCGCGGGGCCTTTCTGCTTGTTTTGCATCTTCTGCATCGTGATTTCCAGCGAGCGCGTTACTGGCGAGGACGGCGAGACGGTGCTTCACGGGCTTCAAGGGCCACCGATGTAGAGCTTATATACCCACCACATTGGATAGCCCAATTGTTTTAATTACTTTAATGTTTCAATCGAAGACCCATCTTTCATTCACGCGTGCTTCTTGCTGGCCGTGTATAATGACACGATCGTGCTATCAATGAAATCGGGACCACTGTGCTAAATAGTTTAGTTAGAGAGAGCTTTCTCGCGCCTCGGTCTATGTCATCTGCTTACAATTTCAAAGCTATGGCAGGATATGTGAGGGCACCGAAGAGGTTACCATACAAACCTTGGCGCAGCAGTCCCTCTCTGCATTGTCGGCCGTCCGGCCAGCACAGCAGAGGGCAGGTAACAGGCCGTCATAATGCTTCTGTCTTGGACTTTCCCACGTCCTCGTGATGGCCTTCACGGGATCAAAGGGGGGGTGGCAACTCTTTTCGTGTCTTGGTTGTCGGCCTCGGCTTCGCCGGACTCACCACTGCACTCCCCTTCCGGCGCCAGGAGCACCAGGCGACGGCGAGCCGAGATCCTTGCGCCCCTGCGATGGAAGGTTTGCGATTTACTAAGAGAAAGCGAAACCCGCGGCCGCTTATCCAGATGTTCGACAAGCCAGGGTTCGCTCCCGAGATCGGCGCCGCCATCTGCGCAGCTCGGAATTGCGCCCGTATTGTGAGCGAGCTTGACCTCGAGCCCGGTCGCCTTGGTGGCACGGCAAGAGAATGTTCGAGTTGCGATACCCGGTCACTAAGATCCCTCCCGCTGCGAGACGATGTTGACGGGGAGGGGGGGAACGAGCACACTGCAAACCGCCCAGTTGGACGGTTCCCAGAACGACACTGGGACGCAGGCTATGACCAGCGCCGAGACAAGGTAAATTGACGCGCTGTCTTCCGTCTCCACCAGTGCAGATATCTGGTCAGATTTAGGGGCCACCCCGAGTTGTCCTGTGCTCTTCTTCTGCTTCTTCTTCTGGCAAGAGGGTGCCGCAGATGCGTTTCTTGGTTCATCTAGCACATCTCCACGAAGCGCTGAAACATCGTGTGCTGTCTGGCAGAAACTCAGGCCCGCCTGCCAATCTGTACTTGTCCTACTAGATCAACCACCTGGTCAAAGCTAAGGCTCATCTAATGCTCTCTGACGAGCGCCATCACGAAGAGAACAATCCGCTATGCCTTTCGCCTTTCTCCAGAGACGACTGGCGCTAGGGCAGGACCTGCGCAAGGACCGGATGGACCGCACCCAGGCCTTTTCGCGGAGGGGCTTCAGCGGCGACCCAAAACCCAGCCATGTGTCACATGGCCCTCGGCCGCCACGCCGTACTCCTAAGCTGACCCCATGTGCCAGGAGATGAAAAGAGGAGAGCTTCTGAGTGCTGCCTCAACTACATTGTGTTAGAGGCTGCTGCTCTTGCACTACGCCTGGTCGAATAGAACTGAGAGGTCCACGCAACCATCGAGAGATGCCAAGACCGATGCGTACTTGGAGTGGAGGATTTAGGCTCAACGATCGCAGGAAGCAGACCGTGGTCCGGTTTTCATTGTCTCCAAGCCAACCCTGTTGCCCAAAGAAGCTTGACTTCACCGACCGAGCTTCCGCAAGTCCTGCCTGTCAGGTCAGAAGGGTCAGAAGGGTCAGCATGGACCGCGCCAGTTCTTGCCACAGGACGGGCACAACTCCGATCTCTTATTAACACTCCGTTTTTAAGATGCCTCCCGAAAAGGGAGAAAGACAAATGAGGGATCGTCCCTTTCCCTCGCCGACCCATAAACGAATGCAATGCCAAGCTAAACCCCAAAGTCCGTAGTATTTCAAAAAGCCTCCCAGCTCGTTGGCAGTAATATTCAGGCCGCCGGTTCCTCTTCTCCAAACGCTCCCGTGTACAGGTGATGACAAAAAGAAAAGGCGCCTCGATCGAACTTTGGCAGGAAGCAATGGCGTCTTGCCATCTCGTCCGTAGTCCAAGCCGAGCAATTACATTACAAAAAGGAGGTCCGTATCTACCATCGCTCGGATGTCAGTTACGGTGGGAGTTGACAAAAGTCACTGGAGACCTACTCAGCGGGTGGCTGCACGAGAGCTGCGGTTTCTGCGAGTACCGTGCCTCCAACTCGTCCCGGATGCTGTTAAGGAGTTGCACATAGCTCTGTTGCGGTCGTTTCTTTAGTGCGGTGATGAAGGCCCAGGACATGGCACCTGTCGCTTGAGAGGCAATGGTGGCGTCGGCGCTGTCCGTTTTGTCAATATTGAGAGCCTTCTGCTACAGGAAGTCGGAAGATAGACATACGAAGTTTGGTCATCTTTGCTGCCAGAGAGCATGATGACATCAGCGGCCGATGTTTTAGTGGCCAGAGTGCGGTTATGAGCGTCTTCGCCACCGGTGGCCTTCTTTATGAAGCCCATGATATTGCTTGCGACACCACCTAGGTCACCCTGACTGTACGAAGTTATAACGCCAAGCAAGCCCTGGCCGGCCTCCTTCGCCAGGTTGGGCTCTTTGAGGACGCCCTGGGTCGAGTAGATGTAAGGCAGGTCCAGGGCAGTGCCCGAGTGGCAGCTATCAAAGATGGCAGTAAGTCGGACACCAGCTTGTAGGGGCTTGACCATGATTCTGTGCATTTCGTCATCGGTGATGTGACCGACTTGGCGGAAGTCCACGGGGTAGATAACTTCATCGTAGCCGTCTTCCTCGTCGCCGTCAAGATCCTTGGTTTGACCGCCATGGCCTACACGAAGCAGTGCTGGTTAGCAGGGGCAGAAGGCGATTTGTAGGCTGATCGAGCTGCTTGGAACGCCGTGTTTCGGTGGTGGGCAAGAAACGAGACGTACCAGAGTAGTGGTAGAAGAGAGAATCATTGGGCCTCGCGTCCTTAACAAGCCAGTGCATAGCACGCAAGATGTTCTGCTTAGTTGGTTGACTCATGGGGTTTTGCTGATCGTCTGTCAGGATCACCATGTCCTCCCTCTTGTAGCCAAAGTGCTCAACCAGATAAGACGACATGTTGCGAACATCGTTGATGCAGCCTCTCAACTGCCCTCGCTGGCCGAAATAGTTGATGCCGACAAGTAAGGCCTTCCGTCGACCGGTACAGGTACTGTATTTGAAGGCATAGTTCTGGGGGCGCCATGGCCAAAGTGTTGCGGCGCGGTTGGGGGTGGCGGAGGGGCGTGCATGTTACCGTGGCTGTAGGAATTCGAGTTCACGGAGGGCATGGCTGAGGGCGATTCAAAGTCAGCACGGCCTGGAATGACGTAGGGAGGTGGAAGCGCGAGCCCGAACTTGGGACCGAACACGCGCGAGTTGTTGAGGTGACGGGGTGTTGCTTACGAGGCCTGCCGTAGCCGCCTGGCTGTTGCGGATAGCCACCATATTGCTGTGGCGGGGCCTTCGGCGAGGCAAGTCGAGTTAGCAGTGGAAGGGGTGATGCGACTGAAGACAAGGAGGCCACAGGGGGCAGCGGGGAGCAGTGGGAGGGGTTTTACCTGGGCATAGCCAGCGCCGCTGGCACCGTAGGCGGGCGGAGGGGCGTGGCCATAGCCATAGGGGGCGGGATGCCCCCCTTGCTGCGAGTAGCTGTTGTAGCCCTGTGGAGGCCTGGAGCAGCCGGTGACAGAGGTTAGCTTGGCGGCGACGGTGGAAGCGGGAGACGAGGGGCCAGCGGGCGTGTGGTGAAGCTATCGTGACGGGCGGGGAAGAGAGAAGCGGCGCGGGGGGGCGTGGGAGCGGGCGCGGATGATGTGCGGTGGCGAGAGCGGGGGATATCGTACGGCTGGTAGTAGCTACCCTGGTAGTGCTGCTGGGGAGGCCCGCCGTAGCCACCGGGATAGCCGTACGACATAGCAGGTCGGTTTGCGGGCAGGGCGGATCGAGAGGCGGGCGGGCAGGGCGACAATCAGGCAAGTCGATATGACGCGGTGGGCAGGGCGAGAAGGGCTTGGCGGAGCTGAGTCTGAGAAGTCTGCGATGAGGAGGATGGTAAGACGAGGGCGGCGTCGGCGTTGGCGGCAGCGAAGGCGGCCAGCAGAGGCGGCGTCAGTGATCTTATTAGCCGAGTGAATTTGGTGGGCGACGTTGGGACAGGGCGGTATGCCTGGTGGTGGTGCAGTAGGCGCTGGAAGGGGTACAGGTGCAAGTGTAAGTGCAGTGCAGGCGTCGTCGCAGCCCAGGGAGGAGGAGGATGGCACCCAAGATCGTGAGCCGGGCCCGCTGCCAGAGACCCAAGGGAGAAACTGAATAAGGTGCAAGGCGACAAGGAGGGATGCAGGAGGTAGGTGTAGGGGTAGATAGATAGGTACCCAGCAGGCGGTGCTATGAGGTATGTAGGTTGTAGGTTCCCAAGTTGCTGCGCAGCGTCGGGTACCTGCGGCGGTGATGTGAACCGGCACTGGACTGGGCCTTTTCCTTTCCAGCGTGTAGGGCGCAAGTCGGCCGTGTGCGGCGAGGTACGTGAGGGGTACGCGCCTTTGCTGGAAACCTCGCGGGATACACAGCGGATGGGGTGTGGATCGCGAAGTCAAGATGGAACTGAGCGAGTCCTGGGCGGTAGCGTCAAGTAACCGTTGCCCGAATTCCAGTCCCGTCTGGCGCAGGTCGCACTCGGCCGGATTTGCGGTGGTAGCTGCGCCCGGTCCAGTGCCCGCTTCCAGCTGGCGTGGCTCTCTCGGAAGTAGGTACCTGCAACATGTGCTGCGAGATTGGGTGGGATGGATGGTGGAAGCGGCCAGGCCGCTCTGGACGGGCTGTGGTGTGGTGCAGTACTTCAGAAGTACCCGTACTGCTGTGGTGCGCTGACGCAAGAATACCTGGGCTAGATGCCAATCAGACCTCGGCGCGAGAGCGGAGGCGAGCTGGCGGCAGCAATTTGAGTACCTCTTGAAGAAGCTTATGACGGTGCGGAAATTCGGCAACTCGCCCAGAGTGGGCGGCGAGTGGGTGCACGAACTGCCTGGTCAGATGACGGCCCGGCTACCGGGCTACTGTCAACGGAAGTCAACTGATCTGTGCAGTCCCTGTCCAGGCACGAAAATTCGTGATGCTCCGGGCTCCAAGGGGGCTGGCTGGGTTGTGGCCGGGTCGGCCAAACGCTGCGGACCTCGTGTACGAGTAGTGCCCAGACCTCATTCGATAGACGAGACGGGCGCGGGTGTATTCCGTATGCCGTACGAGAGAAGGCACTTGCTGCCGATGCGGTTCGAAGGGCAATCAGCCGCCTGGACGAACTGTGAAAAGCAGATCCGCGACAGGGATGGCTTCCAGCCGTATGGGTACGAGTCGAGCGGCGTAGATCAAGGTCAAGATCAAGATCAAGACCTGGAGTCAACCGGGGTGCAAGGCTCTTGCGGCCCAAGCTGACTGGGATGATCAAGTCGACGGCTGAGGTTGTGTCGGGCCGGGATGGCCTGCGTTTGGCGCTCTGACCTCCGCAGCTGGGGCCGCCCGGGGGGAGAAAAGTGCTGTTCGGTCTCGCCGTGCTTTGGCCGAACAGAGTACGAGGAGCAGGTAAAGGAACCTAAGGCAGAGCAGAGCAAGGCAGAGCAGAGCTCAAGTAAGTACAGAGGACAGACAGAGGCAAAGGATCGGAACGAGGGGTCGGGCGGAGGAGGTAGTCGTGTTGCTATGTGCCGAACTGAGGCATTGCAAGTGCCGGCGTGTCAAAAATCGGCGTCCAAGAGGGGGGCAAGGGGGCTGGCTCGGCAATCACTTCGAATAGTGTCGCACTCATCTCAACAAGCCTCACCTGGGAGCCGTTTTTGCTCTACGATGACGCAGACTCCAACACCAGTCTTGCCTGCGGTGTTGGCGGATGGGAGGGCAGAGGCTGAGTCAAGTCAACGATCTCTTCGGGGCCAACGGACTCATGAAAGAAGTACACTCGGACCTGAACCGGGGGAGGGCCGTGCAAGCCGGCAACTATAGCAGTTTCCCTTGAGACTCTGGAGGAGAACTTGTCACTCCGAGATCCTGAAAATTTTGTACGAAGCTGAAGGAAAGGAAAGACATTTGCGCAGCTCTGCAAACCGTCTGCACGAGTCCCTTGCCAGAAAACGACTGCCTACCACCTAATGTACTTGCGCACATTGGCTAACTGCGGCCATGTGCAACACGGGATACCGTTCCGTTACTCAAACACGTCCTCAAGTAAAAGCATTCATGGGCAATGCAGAATAACTTTTACTACCTCTATTGGACTCGATCTGCTCCGCAGTTAAGGCTGTTGTCTCGCGCGAATGGCGGTAACCAGGTCATGTCCTCGTAACCCCCACGGCCAAAACGAGCGGCTGAGCAGGTCTCTGTTTTGGTCTCTGTTCGGTGACGGGGGGAAATACTTGCTTGTGCCAGTGAGAAACGACCAATCGATGCCCCAAGAGTCGTGCTGCGTCGTGTCACGTCGTGCCGTGACAGACCACCCCAACGCCGAGGCCGTCGATCCCACACCAGTCTGGTCTCTCTCCCTTACGGGCCCGTAAGAGTTCATGTCACTGGGTCCGTCTGACTGGTGTCTAGTTCTGAAGTCCCGATACCGGGCTCCGGTTGCAGGCGAGTCCATCAGCCTGCTGATGATGTGAAAACGCCATCCAGGGACCCCGCCACTGCACGTTCTAGGCCGCTTCTATCCCATAAAACCAGGTCGAGCGAGAACCTGCGTAAACTCGGATGTGTGTGGCAGGAGGAGAAGAGGGAGGTACGAGCAGTAAGAGTAAAGCCAAGGGATCCCAGGGCCGGCAGAATACTCGTGGAAGAAACCGCAATGTTGGAGAGGGTGAGCCGATATTAACTTCAAGACATACTTGTATACAAGAAGCAGACAGCCAACGGGTACGAGTAGAGAGTCGGTGGGGCAAATGGAATAAGCCCAGTTTTCGCAAAGATCAAACATCCATCTACGAGGGCTCCGCGAACCAAGCGATCTGCCGTACTCGGGCTTGCATCAACGGGTCTCGTCCCTATATGTGTGATGATGAAGAGTGATGAATGAGCTTCGCTTACCGCCAGACCCAGGTGCCCTGACAGACTTGAACTTTCCCCCCCCCTTGCCATCTCCTATCTGTCTCCGCCCCTCTCCTGCTACCTAATACAGGGGCCGAGGTAGCGGTGTCGCTAGGCCAGCAGTAGGCGTGATTTCAAGTGGATGGTGGGGAGGCAGGATCGTGCGGTACGCGGCACTCGCAGTCGGAACAGTGAGTGAGCCCGGTCTTGTGTTGTCGTTTCCGCGGCCATCTCGGGTCGCATACCGAGCGGGGAGAAGAGAAAGCGTACGAGTAGCAAGAGCATTGGCCATTGGCTGATGGTGATCTGATCCCTGCGGCACAGCGATTGACTGATTCGCCCGAGTCGTCGCTTGTTGCCCACTTCCAATTATACGCGTGCCTGTCTGTGCTCCGTACGAGTGCTCCGTACTCCATATCGTCAGATCCAGGGACCCGATCTACGAGTAGATCGACCATGCCTGCCCGTTGTGGTTTCCGAGAAGATCAGAACCAGTCGAGACAAGCGATCCCGCCATTGGAGGTACCGACTCGACTTGAGCACCATGGATGGGGCGTCGTGTGGTCATGCCGGTACTCGTAGGCACCCTCCTGAGCACGCTGAGGATGTAGGTAGTAGGTAGGTAGGTAGCTGGGTTGCAGCAGTCGTCCAACCCTCAAGTTCTCCCCTGGATTGAGTGGGCAAGTGCCGGGGATCTCATAGCGGCCGCAGGCCATGTCGTGCGTGGCTTGCAATGAGCCAGCACTGAGCAAGGTCATCCTGGCCTGGCGGTCAGCGGGGGTGCGGCGGTAACTCATTGCGAGTACCTCCTAATAAGATACCAGGTATCTTGGTTAGGGGTACTAGCCTACATGTAGGTACGTACCTACCTAGGTACGAGTACTAGGTATCTATGCAGGGATCAGGAACCACTTTGCTGTCCAGGCGATCCCCCTCTTCCAATAGTTGCGACTGCGACACAGAATACGAGTGCTTGGTAGCATGTCTGTCTCTGGAGCTGGTCTCGGGAGCCTGTGCTCAGGCAGAGTCTGCCTCAGCCCGTACTGAATGGTTCAGGTGTTTGCTTGTTCAAGGCCGGGCCGAGCCATGAACGGGCAACGGGCACGGGGAGGCGGCAAACCCAGTTTGCAAGGTTGCCAGCTTGAAGAAGCAAGTAGGTTAGATAGGCACCCGGCACGCGCTCTCTCGGTCTCGACGGGAGGCTTTTCATTTGGTGAGACGGGGCCTGGCGGACTAATAAGCATGTTGTACATACATCTTGGATACCTTACGGGCTACAGCTATACCTGTACTATGTAGTCCACTCCACTGCTGCATCTGCATCTCTGGACATCCATGTGGTGTTGGCGTGCCTGTCCCGACGGGGATTTTCCCCTGCTTGCGATCGTGCATCCCTTCTCTAGTCCGTTTTTTTTTTTTGATGCATCTTGAACTGCAAGCCTGGTCTCGTCGAGGTAGCTGATGTGTCGCCCTGCTCGTTCCTCTTTCACCATGTCCACGAGCTGCGTCCAACAAACACCACCTCCCCGGTGGTAGCCTCACAATCCGGCAGGCTCTAGTACCAAAGTACGGACACAGCTGCTCACTTGCACTTGCGGAGCAGCCGACATCAAATCCATGCGCTGACATGGTCCGGAGGGAGGGAAATAGGTCAGTGGGGGGTTCTGGCGTCCGTGTTCCAATCGTTCCTCCGGCTTCACGAGCCACGTCTGCCTGCATCTCGCCGCCCCGAGGCAAACGCCACAATTGCAGCTCAACGCGGCAATTATCGATGGTCATCTTCCGCCCGGCAGCTGCTGAGCTGCGCCGATGCTGCTGCTGCTGGTCGGACTTGTGGCCGCATACCCGCCCCCTACGCGTACGCGTACGACTACTCGTAGAAGCGAGACGGGGCCCTTCCTCCTCCTCAACCCACCTGCCATCTCGTCACGAGCGCCATCATCCTATTATTGACTGACTGCTCATATCATGGGTCAGGCTCGGCTCCTGCAATAGAGACCTCTTCCCTACCTACCTACCTAACGTGCTGACCTACCTTTTCTGGGGCCCCTCTTTTTCTGTTTTGCTTTTTCCGCGATGTCTCGGGTCGTGCGTCGGCCAAATCCGTGTCGCCTTGAATTTCTTCTGAGAGATGGCGTGCGTGGGCTTTCCCTCCCAATCTCCTCAAAAGACTCTCGGCGACATTCTATTCTGCCGCGTGAAGTCGACACGGCAAGCAAGGCTTCTGCCGGTTAGAAGTGTATACCCGTACGAGTATGCCTGCATCGAGTCAGCCTGAGTGTTCTCGCACATGCATATCCAACGATTCGTCAAAGAGCCATGTGCCAACCGCTTGCGACACCCGAGGTGCTTCAATGTTGGTTGGGACCACCTGCCGGTATGTCATGCCTTGCCACTGTTTGCCGGGCATGTTCTGTGCGGCCTGACACCGTATGCAGGCCGGGGACGAGTATCTCCCGTGGTGCCTACACCTCATCAGCGACTCGCACACTCGTCCACTTTGGCGAAGACGGGCGCATGTACGTATGCCCTGACAGCACAGCGTACCTAGTTTACCTGCCTCATAACATACCGGTAGGTTTTGAAGCAGCCCTTGCCATTGTCTATGGCGAGGTGCCACCCGGTCTCTCCCCAGGTCCCTCGGCCCATCAACCCATAGCTACCTGGTAGGTAGAGCCAGGAAATCGTTGCACCAGATGATCTGCATTGGCCCAGTCCCAGCGGCAGCTCCCTCAACGCATGCCACTGGCTGCGCAGCATAGGTCTCAACGCAATTCAGGGCATCTTCAATGGCCGCCCGCGCATGACCGAATGGATCGATCGGAGACGTGGGGCCTGCTTCATTGTCCAAGCACTGCAGGGGGGAGATAGACACGGCGGGACTCTTCTGGTCTGCTCATCCAGGTGGGAACAGGTCAGCAAAGAGAATACGGGAATGCCACGATGCCCATGGAAAGATAGAGGCTATCGCCAACTGCGTGAAAGCGGGATATCGCTGGTTGTCCTGGCACAGAGCATCCGCCCTTGAGCAGCCGCGCGGCATCGCCTCCCCTCCGGACCTGATGCGGGCCGGACCGTCCGGTTGGCGGCCTTGTCTTGTATCGCCACGTCTTTCGGGCTCCTCTAGGTGCCCTCTTTGGCGGAAAATCATTTCCGCGCCCGTAAGGCATCGCATGCCGACCCGCTGCTTGGCTCGAGCCTCCAGGATAGGGGAGGGGCCAAGGTTCCAGAAACCCGGGACGGGGGGAATCCGCCCAAGGACCGGCAGCGAGTCTCTATTTCCCCGCTCGACCCGAGTCTCCAGCTCCTCCTCGATTCGCCACGTACGACCCGGCAGGCTGGCGCGCGAGAGCCATGTCTCACGCTGTCCGGACGCTCGGGACGTGCCCTCTCACGCCGTCGCGGCTTCATGGACATGAGGCGTTTCGGCGCATAGCAGTGGCAATAACCAGCGAGGCCACGAGTATAGGCCCTCAGAAACCAGGAAGGACTCATATGGACAGGAATTATCGCATTCCCATAGAACCGCACCAGTCTTGAGATGAACCAAACGGCAGGCCCCTTGGGCCTGCTTCTAGCTGAAGTAAGGATTTTCCATCCTTCTATGGATAAATACACAAATATGACAAGGCCTTCGCCCAGTGTATGTTGATATGGAAGCTCAAAAGCTCTCGCGAGAGGCATCGCGCTCGTCCTCTTGGGCTCGCATCAGCCAGCCCACAACGCCCCAGACGGTGCGCATGGCCTCAAGCCGATCCTCGGGCTGGAAAAGGTCAAACCACTGGCTTCTCCAGACTTGGACGCCTGGTGACTCGCCATTATGTGCTGGACCAGCGTCTCCGGAACTCCCGTTGGTTGGCTGCGGGCGCCCTCCTTCCAACAAATCCAAGATCTGGTCAGGAATGCGGACGCGCACGATGCTGAGATGGTGGAACAGACTACTGAACATGAAAACGTCATCGTGGTTTGCGCCTCGCACGCGCCCAATGGCTTCGTAGTGCGTCTTCGGGTCCCAATTGCTAGTAGACGGCCGAATTGCGCGATAGTTATCGTATGCTGACTGATGCCTGGACCGCTTCTTGGACAGTGGATGGCTGCGTGAAGGCAGTATCCTCCGCGGCACTGGCAGGAACTCGTCAGGGCTCCTTGACCTGGCTGAAGTATTCCAAGGGGGCTGGATTTGGCGGTGATCGGGCATATCGGACGAGGCGCCAGGCTCCTTGTCGCCGGCAACCGAGTCGCCCTCCACCTCGCGGCCGATCGGACCACCTTCGCCACCTCCCCATCGGCTGACTGTGGTCCACCATCTGCCTTGGCCAAAGATCTTTTCCGTCTTACCCTGACGCCGGCGAAGTTGTGCTGTTGCGAAGGCTGACACCAACTCCCGCCCGAGGTCGATGCGCTCGTCAAGAAGGGTATTGAATGCGGTAGTATTGCGAACACAGACCGCTGCAGCGGGTCCTTCAAAGATCCCCGCGCGAGCGGCATCACGAGTCACGGGCCGCCGATAGAGGAAAGAACATCCAGCTGGGAACTGCGACGCCTTCTGCGCTCTTGACTTCGACTTGTCAGGCCGGGGTGGCTCAAGAAGGTGGACGCGTGGCTCTACCCGAGGGGGGCAGATGTTGCACCCAAAGTCATACGTGACCAGCTTGAGAAATGCAGTGACGAGGTTGCGCCTGAACTCGGCAGGCATTTGCGACCCCGTCGAGGTACGATACGTCACTTGCTCTTGAGAGGTCTGTTTCGCGCCTGGGATAGACTTCGGCGCATGGTTAGTTTTCGCCTGTGAGGCGATCATAGCATGGCCGCCTGCTCCAGGCTAGCATCTATGGGGTGCGTGCGTGCCATTGATGATTTGGCAGGCGAGGATGAAGATCGAGAGGCCTGGCTGTCCGCGCTCTGGGTCTGGGGTGAGATAAGAGAAGAATCTTCCCAGAAAGCGGCCATCAGCTCAAGCTGTTTGAAGAACTCGTAGCAATGGCCTAGACGCGGAGGCTGCCGCCCGGGCTCAGGCCTCAAGCGACGGACCGTCCGAAAGGCAGCTTGGTTGTTGGTGGCCAGCTCATGCCGGCGCTCGAGGTATGTTCGTGCATCGGGAGAGTTGCCTCCATTGGATAGCGCATACTTGAACGTGGGGTCCCTCTCTTGGGCCTCCTCGACCGTGACATGATCCCAGCCGGATGACGAAGGGAGATATCCCCTGGCGGGGACAAGATCCTCAGCAGGGGTCTCGAGATGGACATTGACACCAAGCGCGTCAAAATGGACGCCTTCCAGATCCGCCGGGCGATAAATGCTCTGCAAGAGGGGGACCAGGGAGGGTGGGCCATGGTGTTGCGGCCTCGAGGTAACCTCTTGCTGCGCTTCTCCGGACAGTCCTGGCTGTGGAGTGTAGCCAGGAAGCTTTACTGGTGTGGCTTCTGGAACATCTTTAGGTGGGGAGCCTGTTGGCGCAGAGTTGACTGGGAGACCGTAAGAAAGCGTTTCATTGACATGGGAGGCAGTTTGTGAAGCCAGCGCGAGTGCTGCTAGCCATGCCGTTGTGTTTCTCGGAACGGGGCGCTGGCAGCGGCTGGTCCATAGGGCAAGGGCAAGGGCAAAGACGTGGGCGGGATCAGGAGAGGGGGCCACTTACTGAGATGGGCCAATCCGCCGAACATGTTGAGCGAGGGGGGCTAGAGCTCCCCTGAGAGGTAGGCGGCGGCTCACGACAGCCACGCATGGAGTAGCAGACGTGGGCAGGGGGCGCACAAAGAGCTGCCGGGCGACAGGAGATCGTCAGGAAGAGGGCCGAGTCGATGCGGCGGTCTCGGGCTGCTCGACGCGGGTGGGCCGGGGGCGGGGGGGCAAGATGGCAGGAAGGAAGCCGGCACGGCGGCGGACAACGGAATCAGAGAGTTGAGACCGAGCTCCGGGTCCAGAGAAGCATGGCCCGACGTGACGGAGCGTTGGGTTGGTCGATTGGTGAGGTAAGGTACGTAGGTGAGGTACATGTACGAGTACATGGAGGTAGGTACCAGGCAGAAAACGGGTGCGAGAGGAGATGAGGTGTAGACCTTGGAAGCCTGCCCGGCCCGGTATGAGATCGATCCGACGGATGGAAGTCAAGTGCGAATGGACTGGGATTGGCGATGGAGGAGGGCAGTCGCGGACCAGCCAGTCCGGCTGCGTGTAGAGGAGCCGAGCACCTGGAGCCTGGAGCGAGTAAAAGCCGGAGCTGGGGTTAGCGGCCCAGATCAGGTCATTCTAGGATGAGCCATTTATCAGTGGCCAGCCTGCATCTCAACGTTATGTATCTGGGGAGGTCGGGTACAGGCAGTCCTTGTATCGATATCACGCGCAGCTAGGAGCTGGTCAAGGAGGGCGAGGCGGGTACTCGTACTGACAACATCCACTGGCCGAGTCACCAAGTGTAGCCTCAATGGGTGAGGCCGGCACCGAGTGGAACGATGGGCGGCAGTTATGGAGCGCAAGGATAGTAGATATCCAGCTGTACATGTGTCGTCAGTCCTGGCCACCCGGCCGGGCGGCACGACTACCCTACCTGAAGTACGGATACGCACAGTGCACCACGCACAGCGAACGTGCAGGAGCAAAGGACGCAGTCGTTTCTGTATGTACTCATCAGTCATCTTACTGAAGAGGCTGCATCCATCAAATCTAGCACAGTGCCCTCGTACATGCGTCCATGGGTATTACCTAGCACGGTATTGTAGGTCAGGCACATCAGGTAAGTGGTGGTCGAGTCGCTACATAATTCGATTTATAAGAGACGGGCTGTCGACCCAAGAGCTGTCTACATGGAGTACTTCGGACCGTCGATAGTGGTACACATGCACGATTCTTGTCGTGCCCATGCCCGATTTGCATGTTTTCACAAGTTGGCCTTACCTAACCTAACTGTAGGTGGCAGGTACCGACCTAGGTTACCTTGTGGTGGTCCTGGTACTTCCAAGGAATTACCATCACGAATAGCAACAGCCGGCAAGGCGTGAATTTGAGACCCGTTAATAAGTCGGACCCGACTGTGACTGTCTCCCTTACTCATACTATGTATCTCAGTTCCAATTTGGCAACCCTCCAGGTACTACAGCCACTACATTTATTGGGTCAGATACATGAACTGAATTACTCGGTCGTAAGGCAGCGTGGGCATAAAGGCAATTGATGAATTTGCCACTCGTATGTCCTACTAATTCCACCACAGCCAAGGCGTACCTACTTGCACGAGCCCTGCTGTCGATACGTGCCTTTGGGCTGCGAGTGATAGGATTAGGTAAGCCCAGGTCAGTACATGGACCTACGAGTATTCCCGCTGTGAGTTATGAGTAGTGGGTACCGAGGTACATGAGGTACGTAATCTAGGCCGGACCTCGTCCCCCCGCGCGGGACTCGGGTACACGGGGAAGGCGCGTGGGCGCCCACAATCCAATGTGGATGGGCACGACGCACGACTTGCGCTCCCGACGTTGTGGCGCGGTCAAGCGACAAAAGAAAACCTCAGTCAAACTCTACCTACCCTCACATCCATCTACGCGTAATAACGATCGCTGCACGAACCTTATCGTATCAACCAGCTTCGCAATTGCGACTTTCAACTCCGCTGTGTCGACAACATTTTTCTTCGCTCACAAGAAACCAACTGAATCAATGCTAATGAAGCCGCTCTTCGGACCAGCGAGCCTCAATCTGATGGCACCGAGGGCTTCAATCTCCACCTCTGCCGTCACGTACTTGCCTTGAAGCACGACAGATGATTGATCCACCACTTTTCTCGTGGGTATCTGAAATCTTCCTTCGCAGGGCTGGCTGGCCCGAGTAGCCCCTGATGCTTACCTAACACATGGGAATTGACTTGTATCCGTTGCTGCTGTCTATGTGCTTGCATGCCCACAAGCCCACAACGCCTGGAGCGCGGCCTCCGGCGAACACAACAGCCAATCAATCCCGCCGAGACAAGAATCAGGTCGCCTTGGGCGCTAGCAAGTTGCACCGCGAATGGTCCACGGCTTGATCGATCAGACAGCAGCTGGGACCTTGAAGCACGCTTCGCAGCAGATGCCTGGCTTGCTGGCCAAATCGCCGTGTCACACGGTCTGATGGTGATTCTGCGAGCCTGTGCCGGGCTGCAAGGGGTCAGCCTGGGGACCAACCACACTTTCCGTTGCGAATCTACGATCAACAAGATCCCATTGCTCAGACCACACGAGCCCACCTCAAGGGCGATATTGGGGGAAGCATGACCTCCCGACTACTCTTCTCGCTACTCCGCCGGCAGGCCCACCAACTACCATAAAACATGACATGGGGATTTGCGACCACATCGCTCTCATAGCTGGCCGCCGACCAACACCAAAGCCCCTCATAAACCACTTTCACCAGCAAGCCGAGGCGGAGCCTGGATGCACGCCCAGAGAGCTACCAGCACATATACCGAAATACTCCAGCCGAAAAGCAGGCCGGCACATGAACCTCGCAGGCTATAAATCCAATTGCTCCGGGGCGGGGCATGGTCCGGAAGATTTCATGTCCGGGGGCCTTGTCTTGGCACACCTCTTTTTACCAACTGAGCCTCGTCCGTCTTGACTGGTCGGGGCTACGCACGTGTCCGGGGGTTGCGAGTTGCTTCAGGTTTGTCGCAAGACAAGGGTCTTCTGTGGTAAAGTGGCTGCGGGCCCCTCACTATCCCAGCTGCGCCCCCTACCCCTTTGCCTTCTTGGGTCCCCAGCACGACTCTACTACCTCGGGATGTTTTCAACATGCATGGTATGCATCGCTGTCGGCGGGTGACCATCGATGTCAGTCTGCCGACGGGCCTTTGCCTGTGGCCTTGGTGCTTGCTGCTGGAGTCGCACAGAGTCATGATCGACGCCTCCTGGTTTTACCATTCAGTGCCCCAGGCTTTCATCGCATCTTCTCTCACTCTTGTGAATCAGTCATCTGGCTAAGAGGTCATGTCATGTGTTTGAGCAGCATCTCGAATGTGCCATCAGATGAGACAACAGTCACCCGCTACACGATCGCGAGCGATTCTGGATTCCACTGTCCCGATGAAGAGCGGCAAAGGCGTTCATTTCGTCGCTCATTTTTTTCAGTAGAGCTCAAACCTGCCAGTCTCGTTTTCCAGAGGACGTCTAGGCATTTGGATCAAAGCCGTCACTCTGCGTTAGGACCGTGGCGATGGCGGCCAGATTCAGCTTGCCGCCCGGCGGCTTCACCACGACCATCGATGGCAAGCGCTGCACTGCATTGCCGAGGAATGCCAACTCTTCGGAAATAATATCGTCAACGACAGCTTCCAGCCTATCAATAAGTTCAACTTCTTTGCGATCAACGACCGCGGTGGAATCGTCAACGTCTTTACCAGAATCTACGTCCTCCTCAACCAGCACCCCACCGTCCCCGTCAGCCGTGCTTCCCATCGAAAGTGAGGTCACATCCTCGCTGGCTGGAGACGCGACAACGACCATTCCAGATCAAACCCCGAGCAGTCAAAGTATGCTTCCAAGCGCGATCACGGTATCTACAGATGCTCAGGCGCAGATAGGATCTGCCTCTTTAGCCCCGGCCTTTGGTGGCTCGTTGAGTGGCCCGGATGCCCCTCTTGAGACTTCGCAGCCTGTCCCTATCTTCTCACCAGTCTCAGACAAGCCACCACTGGATGTTCTCGCACCCTCGCTATCAGAGCCCCCAGCTGAAACCCAAGGCCAGACCCAAGCTTCACAAACTGACAGCAATACAGCCATGGCGTCTACCGCAGAAATCGAACCAGCCCCAATCACTGCAACAAGTTCAAATATTTCCAGCAGTAGTGGGCAGCAGGCCAGCACAGACAACGCCATAGTTCTCCCAACGTCTTCTGCCGCGACACCTCCACTACGTACTGGGAATCACAATTCGAGGCTGCCCAGCAGTAGTGGTGATGGCCCGAGTTCAGGCACAGCAACACCAATGCCGGCTGCCATCGCAGGGGGTGTTGTTGGGGGGCTAGTACTTGTGGGTGTGGCGGCTTTCCTCGTCTGGTTCTGGCGTAAACGCAGGAGGGACAAGAGGAGGAGCACGCTTCTGACACCATTATCGATCAGTCCCACTTCTGAGATGAGGGATGGCCAGCGAGGATTCGGGAATGGCTCCCGGAACATCTATGGGTCGTCCGCGGCAATTGCACGGACGCAGTCAGCCTTCAATGGACGCTACCATCGCCTCAGGGGGCGCTTCAACAACGTGGCGACGCACAGCCCTGGCCCCAGCGTGGACCTTGACCGAGGAACCTCGCAATTTGGCCCCTTGTCGCCGTCCGCGAGCTATATCAATCGCATTGGTCCCAGAGAAGCACCAACTGATATACCAGCTCCCAAAGCCGATGAGCGGGCCGGCTGGCTTGGAAGGCTTGGTGCAAAGGTCGGGTCGAAGAGAAGGGTTGGTGGTACTTCAAATGACCGCCTGCTTCCTACGAGACGCAGTGTCAGCTTTGGTGCCTCCAGCATACAGGCTAGCGGGAATCATGCCCCTCAAGGAGCTGGACTGATAGGCTCAATATTCATAGGAGCGGCAGGGGCACGAGGACAGCTCGAGGACAACCAGTATACGGCACGGCGAAGATCCAGATCAGACGGCAGCGAGTTGTTCCTCAGCGGATTAGGGTTCGATGAAAACGACGACTCACTCGGGCCTTTCGCAGATCCAAACACGATGGCTCACGAATCAGCGCGCCCACCACCACTGGCGACCACACGTTCAGTCGGCCCCACCCATACCACCAGAGACTACGATCATAACGCCCTCGATGACGATCCATTCTCTGATGCCAATGCGCACCAGGAGCATCAGGCACGCCCCGGCCGCAACCACAGGCCAAGCCAGCAGTCCGAGCGCACGCCCGTCGTAGCTCGACCACGGTGCCTGCCACATACCTGAGGAGCATCGGGCGCAGCCGGAGCCGCAGCCGAGATGAAAGCCATGGTGGTAGCCGGCCGCCAAGCTCAGTTGTAGCCCATGGCCAGCAGGGCAGCGGGAGGCAGAGGTATGTGTCGGGAGCGTCCGGCACGTCGAGCGTCGAGTCTTTCTACACGCGGCGGAACAAGGTGCGGTCTGATCCGTTCGACTTGGACCGACCAGAACTTCTGAGGGGCAGCGGGGAGACGCGCGGCGAGAGCGAACCAAGTATGCCGGACCACGCTCTGCTCCACCAACCCCAGCATCGCCGCGCAGACAGCTACACGTCCAAGTTCTCGAGCGGCGTCAGCACCAGCATGATGGACGGATGGAGCGATCCAGGGCCGGACGTGGGTCAGGCGGCGCGACGTGGGCCGGGCCGTGGCCTGGAGAAGTGGAGCGTCGGGCAAGCGCTATGAAAGCTCGGAGGCGCCGTGAGCGACCCTGCAGGGTATTGTTCACTGCAGGCGGGTTGCGCAGGGGGAGATTGCAGTACTGTAGGACCCCATTGTTCGCCTCCAGAGGGCGACGAGTAGGCGAACAGCATCTCATGTCGACGTTTGGCCTCGAGTTTCCATAGTTAGGACATGGGTTTATCCGGCTTGGGGCCTGTGATCTTCATTTTTGGCAACGCGTCTCAGTAAGGAGGACAAAACACTCTTTTTTGCCAGCCCATCGACGTCACTGCTGACGAGGGCAGATGCCAGTGCGTGCCCGGCACACGGCTCGTAGCTGCTAATGCAACGATCTGTACTCGTAGCCACGGAAGTTTCCAGGCAGGGAGGCAGACAAAGAGCGTGTCCTCTGTGCAGGCTCATGTCTACTATAGCATGGTCTATATTTCTAGGCTCTTAGTAGGAAACTAAGCGGCTCTCCTGCATGCTGCAACCGACGAAAAGGTTTCGACGTAATACCGTGGGTTGCTTAGGGTTCTCGTTCACACCTCGTGAGGCTAAGGGTTATCCTCTGTACCCAGTTGCCTTTACTGCCTTGATTTCTTCTTTTCTCCGAAGCGCATCCATCTCACTGGGATCAATAAGCTGGCCATGAACAAAGTAAGTTCATGATATGAAATGAGTAGGTTGAGGGGGTTTGTCTCAACACTCAGGTGGCAGAGGAGATGATAACAAATTCGCATAGTAGGCCGCCATTGTGACAAGCTTCTGTGGCTACGAGCCCACGCCCACCCCAGCCGGGCGCGCGGCGATGACCAGCCGAAGGTCAGGTGTACAGTGCATTTCATCATGTATGCAAGGAGCCCAAGCCAGGAGATACGACTGTCAGTCATAACAGGGAGTACCAACGAGCGCAGTTAGGTTAGGAATGGAACCTAACATGCCATCTTTGGCCGTACTATCTCCAGGTATGTGGGTGTGTAGCAGAGTCCGGTGTACGAGTACGTGCGTAACCACCACTCGCAGAAATCAATTGAATACTAAGTACTCTTACTTACCCCTCCCAGCCAGCCCGGAAGGAACACTCAATCTGTTCGTCACCACTTTGGAACCGACAGAGCAGGATGGCAAGGAGGGCGGTGACGTGGCAATGGAGGCTGGAGGTGGGTGGGTGGTTGGTTGGTGGGCGCCCGATGACTGGTACTTGGTTTGGGTGACAGTGGTGGCGGGCTAAACAGGTGACAAGGGGGTTAGCAGGCAGTCGCACGACCCGATCGCTCGCATGGACGCGGATGGAGCTGGAGAGAGTGCTCCTGCGCATACGAGTACTCGTGCCGCTTCTAACTATGTAGAGCGCAACTTCATAGGAGGGACATCAAGCACGCGGGAGTACCCACATGTACCCGACACATGCAGCAACACTCGCACGCACAAGTTGGCCCTGGCTTACACTGTTGATTCGGCACGCTGAGGCCGTTCCTGGTATTGGAGAAACATATTGGCAATGTGAGGTCATTCGCACCAATCAGCATGAGTTGATGTACACATTTTCCGAGGTTCACCAAAGTGATGGGATGGTGGATGGCATTGTGAGATCGACTGGATTGGGATTCTGTTCTGTCAGAGAGAAGCGGATACAGCCTAGCGGCCTCCGTCTGGAGAGGCCATTTACGCGAAAAGTCGCGTCCATCCCTGCCTTCCCCTCTATTCGCGGGCCCGTGGCGCGTGCGCGACGCCTCGAACGCGCGCCGATCGCGTAGAGAGGCTCGCGACCCACCCAACTTGCCTCAATTAAAGAGAAAAAAAAGTCGCCTGAAAGCGAGCCCAAGCCTGCTCCTAAACCCCGTCCCACCAACCAATCTTCGTACACCGGCTGCCTCGCTTAGCCCCCCAAGTCCATTGCGCGGATTCTTTGCTCCCATTCAGTCAAAACAAAGAAAACACTCGTCCTTAATGATCGCTGACACGCGAGAACAATAAAACGGGGAGAAATGCGCAAGTGCAACAGCACGTACAGAAAAAAATTCAGCACACAACAAAACGTACGTACAAGGCCAATGGATGGACAATAAAACAAGAAAAAACAATGACGAGGCTCGTAGCGGAACGCCATGCCGTGTGCGATGTGCACTACTGTGAAGGATTGCAACGACTGCAGTGTATCCAATGCATCACAAGGTGGCAGGGCTTGCAAGTGAAGCCTAGGGGCGGGTGCGGTGATATTGGGAGGGGTGGTGACTGCGTGTGCATGATCTTTGCCCTGTTGAGGTAATGATCGGTTTAGGTGACACCTATCTGCGGGCCGTCGAGGTTGGGGTATGGTCGTGGACACATGAAAACCGGTCAATGTCGTAGAGATTAAAGGTGGTAGGTGATGAGAGCAGCAGAGCCGAAGAAATTGGTTCCATACTCTGTGGATGGCATGTCGCGGGCTACAACCCCGTCTCATAAACCGTGCAAGGGCTCGTCAAAGGTCAGCCTCCGTCTCGCGACGCTGCGCGGTGTCTTGGCAGTGGCCAGCGACACTGGAGTCTTCCATGGCTTCTGTGCCGGGCTTGGCGTGATGTTGACAAAATCGGCGAAGTCGAAGGGTTGGCCGGGCGTGGCAGGGAACAGGTTTCCTCCTCCAGGCGTCGTCATCATCGACGATGGTAGAGCGTCCTTCTTCTGCGGAGGCGTCGATGGCGGCTCCATGGTCCGGAACCTGCTCGACTTGACGGCGGGTGACGGCGACGCCGCCAGGTACAGCAACAGATCCGCCCCTTCCTCGCCAGACTTGGTGGCATTGGGGCCGGCCTCGGCTTCAGGGCGACGCCCGTCGAGGCCGCGACTGCGCATCGGCGGCGTCCTGGGGGCGACGACCGCATGTGGCTCTGGTCGACCTGGAAGGAATGTGCAGGCAAGAGGTCATCTTCATCATCCGAGTTGGAAGCAAAGTTGGGTGAGGCCAGATCATCCGCAGGCCGGCGGAACCCTTCGAAGAATGAGACATCAGGTCCGGTTGAGGTGGTGAAGTGTTGTTGCCTTCGAGGCTTGATCGGCGACGATTGGATGAGCTGTCTCTGGGCTCGCCAGGAAGCGTTGCTGGTGTTGAAGGATTTGTGCGCGGTGGGAGACGACCGCAGGCGCTTGGTAGGGCTGGACATGGCCATGTCGAACGAGGCCGTGTTGTAGGTCCGCTTACGGTGGCCTGAGCTCCCGCTGCTGGATGTGACGGCGTCGGAAAAGATGGGTGGCGCTTTCATTGGCGAGCTCATGAGGGCTCTAGAGGGGTAAATGACCTCGGAAGTGCTCGAGGACGAGTCGGACAGGACGTCCCCTTCATATTGGCGCTTCCTCCGGAGCTCCTCCTCAAACTTGGGCTCGATCGTGTCCAGCGCCAGATCTTCCCAGCCGTGCTTCGTCTTGAGATGAGCCAGAGCTAGGCGGCCTTGAATCTTCTTTGCAAGCTAGAGAGCAAGATTTCCAGTCAGCAATGGACGCAGTCAGGGCATGCGGAAGTGTCGGATATGGGAATATAGGGGCGCCGGGTCGGATGTGGCACGGGGGGAAGATGCTCACCTTGCTGACCTCTGCCCGATGGAGGACCTTGTCAGCAACAGCCTCTGGCTGCTTCTTCAAGGGCGACGGCATGCTCTTGTCTCTCGACATGTACTGTTAGAGACTTTGGTGGTTTTGGGCGGTGAGGAAATCTGTGCAGTGGACCTCAGCTCCAGTGTGGGCGCTTAGATGTATGCGAAGCAGAAGAGTATAACGAGTCCTGTAGGGCCGAGAGGTGCTGTAAAGCGTGGCTTTGGAGTGTTGTCGAGGGTGCCAGGCTGATGAACAGGGCAATCGCGATGTTATTCGAGGTTCCTGGGATGTTGGTGATATCTGTCTGTCTTTTCCTGGAATTTTCTGCGTGCTTGGTGACCAGGTTGCGGAGGGATGGGGTGGAAGATGGGTCGGTCGGCCGGCGGTTGCTTGCGCGAGGGGACGACCTTACCTGGGCTGGCTCGGCGATGGGTCTGGCCTACGGGACTGGGGTGAACGTGGGCTGGGGCTACCGGGCAACCTCCATCCATGGCAGCGTGCTAGCAGCAGAGGTAATTGCGAGTTAAAGTGGTTTCCACGGGTGCGTGCCTACTCCGTACGAGGTGCCAGGCATGAGTTTTACTCCCCCTGTCAGGTCGCGCATTAGCGTCTACTAGCGCGAACTAGCTAGAAAAGGTAGATTCGCGGTCTGAATAGTGCTTGAATTGTATGGCTAAATTCCCTCGATCATGCTACCTTAACCACTGGAAACCAATGTTATCGGCATCTGAATTCGCTCCATATATTCGTCCTGGAAAGGCTAGACTGTGTAACGGTACGCGCCAAGAGGTTAAAACTCACCCATGCAACCTCGTACTCGTATCCGACGCTTGTGCCATGACTGCCGCAAACGCTGGTTACCTTACATCCATATCCAATGTGCCTACTTAGGTAGGTACCTACCTAAGGCATGAATGGCGGTGTCCCGCGCTCGTACCTGCTGAGGTGAGGTACTCGTACCCATTGGATCTGCTCCCTTCTTGTTGGCTGCTGGGGTCTGCAGACACAGGGGGCTACTTCAGTATCTCCCCGTGTAGTCTAGGTCGTGCGAATGGCACCTGTACCTCCAACGTGGCCGAGACGCTGTACCTATCGCGTGCGGATACCTAACACACGTAGGCTGTCTAAGACTGGGCTGGCAGGTGAGGGTGTCGGAAGGGGGTTGTCGGGTCGCGCAAGCAGACGGTACCTTAGCAAGGAGGGCGGCTCGGGTTGCCGGTGATTGGCAGGCACATAGAGGTACTTAGATTGAGTGCGTTGCTTGCCGCCCAGGGTTGGAGGTACATCTCAATCTGTCCTCCAGGGGCTGCGGCCGAGCCTCCAGTCACTGCAGGTGGTGGCAGCGCGAACCTGAAAGTCCCCTGTGCCTGGCGTGCCTGGCCCCAGCTCCAGCTGACGAAATTGATGAGCGGGACCGGCGCCGGGCTCCAGCTCCCCCTTAGGGCTTCACCACCTGCAGCCTCCACGGCCAGCCCGTCGTCTCGTCTCTGTTAAGTGCTTGCATCTTTGTCACACGCTACTCCGTGCTTGCATCCGGTGCGGGCGCGCTACCACGGTTACGGGGCGGATGCTGGCCAGTGGTACCTGGCCTAGTGCTAGCACAGCACCTTTGGACGGCCTTTCATCTTGATCTGCCAGGCAGGCACAGCACCGAGCTGGTTTTAATACGAGTACATAGACCGCACAACGTGCATCTCGCCCGATTGCCCGCCTAACCAGACAGCTGCGCTTCAATCCACTGTGACCCCGTCGCTGATAGCACCTAACGCCACTCCGGCCCTGCAACCGCGCAGGTGGTACGAGTTCTCATGTTACCCAAGTACGAATACCTACGTCCCATGCTCCAGGGTCATAAGGGCAGGGAAGCAGGGAGGGGGTTAACAAGGTGGCTTCCAGGGAGGCCCGAAACAGGACTCGAGCCAGTGATGGGCCCAGCCGCCGCGGATCGCACCATGTCGCCCGTTTCTTCCTCTCTTCTTCTCGACGGCAACCAATAAGTATGACTACCGACTTACTCAACCTCAGTCGCTGCGCCTAGCAGACTGCATCTGCGCCGGGCCCTCAAGCAAGTGCGTAAACTACTTGCTGCCAATATTGGATGTCATGCCGGGCCGCTGGAAAAAAGCCTCCTTGACAAAAAGACAGGGAGCCGGTCCCCCCTTACATCCCCGGCCATACGGGGCAGACCAGTGACAACATTCACGCTCCCACTGTCGATAGGGAGAGCCACCATCTCACCATCTGCCAGAATTGGGAGGCTTACACGATCTTCCATGCCTTCTTAAGTCTCGGTACCTCCCCCGTGATCTCGTTCGCGAGCCACAAGCGCGAGTGAACAAGGCGGCGCCCACACGATCGGCAAAGGGGATGTCGGCAGACATCTGGCGTCGCACTGCCGAGGCTGCACCTGTGCGAATGGTTGCGAGTCCAAACCCGTGTGTCCTGCCGCCAAGCAACCGCATCGGATAGGTCTGTTGGCTGTCGACACTGGCGGTACTCGTACTTGTACAGACTGTTGCCCTGTGAAGGGGTCCAGTCCACCATGCAAGTAGTTTTAGGACCCGCAAAGACTGCTAAATTGTTGCAGGCATGTGTTTACTCGTGTATGGAGTAGACAAGGGCAGAGCTGGCGTGACAGGCGAGCCTTCTCCCCGAAGAGAAAGAAGATCTTCGATCGTAATGACACCCAGGAGTGCTAAGCTACGAGTACTCGTACCTACATGTAGGTTAGGTAGTCTCGGTCAGGGCTAATAAAAGGTGTCCATCTCTCTGGGCACCGGAATCCCCGCGATAAGATTGCGCTGAGTTCAGGGAGCGGGCCTGGACTCAACAGCCAGGGCTGCGGTGTCGGTATCTAGTTCTTCGTTCACTCGCCCGTGCACGCAGGGCCGGGAGGCTGACCACCTTGCATCAACAACCACCAACGACTGCGCACAGTCGATCTCGACCCATATCAAGCTATGGACCGCCAGCGCACCGTGCAAGAGGGACCGAACGTGGTCATTCGCACGAGGCCCCCATTCCAGGCGGCGCCCCTGCGCGAGACAAAGGGGCTGGCAGTGTGAAATCCGGCAAGGGAGCACTGAGCCAGTATTCCTTAGCCGACTGGGCATCGTACTCCGCAACGCGAAGTTGATGCTTTTGCTCGCTCTACAAAGACTCAAAAAACGCTATCAAGCTCGCATATCCGCGCAATCACGTACCGATGGCTCACCGTTAATGAAGGGCCATCGGCCATCAGCCAGGCTTTATCGCCCTCGCTCGTGGCTCCAGGGGCTCTCGGACTGGAGACACTTGGGCAAGAGCCGAATCACTCGCTCAACGAATCGATCACCGAGACACAACTGAAGCCATGTCGTTAGTCTTTGGCTTGGGTGCCCCATACGAGGCTTCGTACAGGTACCGGCCGAATCTTGGAGGGCGTTTTGGTATTAACAACTGAGTCCTGCGCCGGTGATGGGCCGACGGCAAAGTGAGCGTGGCCGGGGTTTGCTTTTTATACATGCAAGCGTTATTGAACCCCAGTTATTGAAACTCGATCATGAACCTCGTGGCGGCCACCCCAGCTTCTGGCCCCCCAGCTTTTGGCCCGGAGACGGACCATGTACGATATTGGCGGTGGAGGAGAGACTGGTTACGCGTACTTGTCAATGCCCGGTTCGTTTGGTGGTGAGTCGTGTCTTGTTCATTCATCAGCCTCTCGTCTATCAGCTTGCTGGGAAGGCACTGCGGCTCTCAAATTGTCTATCTGCCCCCAGCCGCCTTAAACCCCCAAGCCAGGAACTTGTCTTCTGAAGCACAATATCTTTTCCATGAGACCCGCAATCTCACCAGCTAGGCCGGCGCTGCTTCATTTGCCGCGGTACGATTGATGTAGTACTCGTATTCGGGGCAGATCCTACATGCAGACGCACTAGGTAAAAGACGCGGGACGAAGTGCTTGCATTAGGGGCCTGACAATAGGATACGTTAACACGTTAAACGCAGAATTTGCTAAGAACGATCGCCGCAAAACTTACCGCTTATAACCGTTAAGCAGCTAATTTTAACGCCGTTAAGCAGTCTTACGCTTATTTTAATAAGATTTACGCTTATGTGTCACAGGGAGAAGTCCTAGCCTGGCTTAGTGCATTCCTGTACGAGACCAGCACGAACTCCTTATAAATACCCCTCGGATCTCCTATTAGACGTGGAGGTCTAAGGTTCAGTTCTTATCTGATATATACCTTATACTACCTCTTTAACACTGCTTTACCTAATCGTGTCTCTTACTTATAATATTATATAAGTCGTTGTGGATTTATATAAAGTTTCGCGATGTAACGAGTTAATAAGGGTCTTATATAAGGTATAATCTTATATTTTTTATTTATAAAGTGGAGTTTTTTTAAAGTTTTAACCGTTATTACGTATAATAATGTTTAAATCGATTTCTTAACGATAAAATAAAGTCTTTTATTTCTTATACGATTTATATAAAGTTTAAAAGTGTATTTATTATATTAAAAGCTATTAAAAAACAATATAACACCCTTTAACACGGAGACCGATAATGACGACGAGAGCGATAATAAGGTGCTTTTATAATAATATTAAAGGCGTAAACTACGTGCTTAACGCCGTACGCCGTTTATTAAATATAATAACGCTTTACGAGCCATTTATATTATTATTAAATTATTAAAAAAAAAAAAAAGGATTATTCTTATTATTAAAATATTATAAGCCGTGTTTTAACGGTTATTAAATTACTTAAAGTTAAAAGCGGGCTTTAAAGGTATTTAAAGGCTTTTAACACCGGTGTATTTAATAATTTTTTTATATATCTTTAAATATAATAATATATAAAGGGATATTAACAACCGCTTTAACTTTATATATTAAAGCGTTTATAACGTGTTTTAAAAAGTGTTAAAGTATATACCGGCCGTATATAACGACTTTATAAAGATTTTAAAAGATAATTAGCTTTATTATAAGTTAAAAATAAACTTATAAAAAGGGGAGTTTAAAGGTTATATCGGTGTTATTAACGGTATATATATCCTTATATATATACTTAAAGTATATTAATTATAATAACGATTTTATAAAAGAAGCGTTTTATAAAACGTTTTCGCCGCCGTACGATTAAATTACACGTTTTTATACGTGTTAATAAGCGTTAAAAGGTTTATATATAACTTTTATATATTAAGGTATATTAAAGTGGTAAAGTTTAAGATACCGTAAGATCGCTTTATCCTTATTAATAACGGATTTAACCTTTATCTTAATATAATTATATTTATTTTAAAACTTTATTATTATTATTAAAAGTAATATAATAAGTTAAAGATATTAAAATTAAGCGATAAGGTATTTAATTATTAATATTCGCGGTATTAAAAGGTTATTAAAAGGACGTTCGATTAATTAAAAAGGAGGTTTAAGATCGTGTAATACTTAAATTAAAAGTTCTTATTATAAACGTAAATTAATATTATATACGCTGTTTACGCCTTTTATAATTTTATTAAAATAAATAAAGTATTATTAAAGGAGTTTTATTAATTAATAAGCGGGTTAATAAAGGAAACGATAAATATAAGAAAAAAGGAGATATAAAAGTAATATAAAGGGTTATTAATAAAGTAATTACGTATAAAGATTATAAACGTACTTTAAACGAAGTTTAAAACATTTAATCGCTTAAACTTTAAATCGAAACGATATTAATTATTTATTAACCAGTAATTATTATTTTTAAAAGCCTTTTAATAATTAATAAATTAATATATATATTTTCCCGTCGATAATAAAAAAGTGCGGTTTTAAGCGAGTTAAGTAATGTTAATAATATTAATAAAAATTACGAAAAAACGCGCTTTTAATATGTTATTATTATTAATTAAACTTAAGTTAAACTTATTTAATTATTATTTTTAATTAAGTTTAACCCGCTTTTTTAATCGAAATAAGTAATTTAAGTGCGATTAATAACTTTAATTATTATTATTTAATATTACTTTACTTTAATATATACGTGCCCACTTATATATATATATACGCTTTATTTTTATTATTTTATTTATTTAAAAGCACCCTTAAAACCTTTAATTTCGCCTCGTTTATAAGCTGCTTAAGTATCGTGATAACGTTAAGCCCTTATTTTAACACGATATTAGCCTTTATTAACTTTAAGTAAGTAAGTTACTTTTTAAAATACTCTTATATATAATTAATAACCTTAATATACGTTTTTTAACCCTTTTTTATAATTAAACTCTTTAATATATTATTATCCTTTTTTTTCCTCTTTTTTAATACCGGTAACGGTAACGATATATTGTTATCGTTCCTTATAAATTAAGTAAGCGTTAATAAGCTTATTATACTTTTAAATAAGCGGATAAAAAGATTAATTACTTAATCCTTATTAAAAATAATGTTATAAACTGGCCATTAACGGTGCCCGCGTAAGTGCGTCGATATAGTAATATTCTTTTTAAAGGAGGAAAAAAAAGGGAAGACGTTAAGGCTTATAAGCTATTATAATTATATATTATAAAATTAAGTTAAAAGATTAAGTTTATAATATATGGCCTCGCTCCGGTAAAAATTCGCTTTATAATAAGCGTAACGGGCTATACCCTTATACCGTCTTTAAAACTTATATTAACATTATCGGCCTTATAATAAATATAAAGCGGTTATATTTTTATACCGTGTATAAGCCTTATATTAACGTTATCGGCCTTATAATAAATATAAAGCGGTTATACCTTTATATTATATATAAGCCTTATATTAACGCCGTCGGCCTCGTAACGGGTATAAAGCGATAAAACCTTAAGACCCGATTAATACGCGTTACGGCGTAAAAGCTTTTTTATTAAGTAATAAGTAAGGCCTTTATTTACCCGCCCTTTTATAACGTGTTCGTTACCTTACCTTTATTTATCCTTATTTTAAGTTTTATAAGCCTTCCTTTTTTCACTTTTCTTTTTATATCGCGTATTTATAACGCGTACTTATAGCTTTTTAATTATATTTTTACCTTTCTTATATCGACTCCTCCTTTTACCGATACGGCCTTATTTTTCCCTTATATTAATATAACCGTTATTATCGACCTTACCTTAAAAGGCACCGCTTTAAGCGTTAATAACGGCCTTTTATTTAATAATAATAATAATAATAATAAGTAACCGCCTTATGATCGCGCCTTTAATAATTACTTTTTCGATAACGACTTAGATAATAAAGAAAGTTAACTTTTTATTAATATAAAGGTTACTTACGTTAATTATATTAATAAGTTCCTTTATATTAAGGTTATATAATACACGCTTAATAACGTTATAAAAGGCTATTTAAAGTATAAATAAGGTAAGAAAACGTGTAATTAAAAGTCGTATATTTACGTTAATAACGCGAAGCTCCGCCGCGCTTTATATAATATAATTAAGGTTATTAATTAAAGTAAAGCCGTTACGATCTTAAGTTAAGGTCGCATTATAACTTAACTTACCTTTAAGTTTAACCGTATAATAAAAGTTTTTCGCGACTTTCACGCTTTTACTCGGTAAAACCTTAATATTAATTAATTTATATATAATAACGCTTTAACCGACCTTAACCTTTTAACCGTACTTATTTTAATCTTAACTTATAACCGTAATAATTAATAATAATAGTTTATTATCCTTAATACGGCTTCCTTTAATAACGATAACGTTACCGCTTTACGTTAAGCTTTCTTTTATATAATTTATAATTCGGATTAATAATTAGCCTTATAAAAGGCTGTAAACACCGCTTAAGCCGTTAAAACGAAAGCCACCGTTACGCGTTACGAAGCCATTTTATAAGCGTTTTTTCACTTTATATAAATCGTTATTAACGTTATAAACTTGCTTAACACCTTTTTTAATCCCGCCTTAAACACGCCCGGTTAAGCTTACACTTTACTTAATATCACGTTTAACATTAATATAAGTAATAATAAAAAGTATAACCGGCTTTTTAACCTTAATAAGACGCCCTTAAAACGCTTTTATTTCGTTAACGTGTTAAACACGGACCTTAATTATAAGTAGCGCTGTTATATAACGTAGCGCTTTATTACTTTTTCCCCCCCTTTTTAAGGTTAATATTACCTTAACTTTAATTCGCCTTAATTTAACTCTTATTAATTCGGTTAAGTTAACCACTTTTAAGTCCCGTTATAAAAGGATAAGTAAAAGGACGACTTTAAAGATAACCTTAATACTTAACTTTATTAAAAGAATAACGGCCTTAAATAATAAGTTAACCGCGATATAATAAGATCTTAATAATATAAGGTTAAAAGAATTAAAAAAGAATAAAGTAACCGGTATAACGCTTAATCGAAAGCGTTTAATACCCGTTTTATAAAGAATTATATTACGTTATAGCGTTTAATTAATTTAAATAACGGTCGTTATAACGCCGATTTCCTTAAATTAAGGATTATTATCCCCTTTATTTTTATAAGTTATAAGCCTTATAACGTGTTTATATCCGCCCCCCGCGGTGCCGCTTCGCTTTTATATAAAAGCGATCGTATATAAACGCGTATAATAAACACGGAGTTATATATTATATAAAGTGGCCTTATTATTATCTTATCGGTTATACTTTTATACCTTAAATATAAGGGCGTGTTAACGTTACGGCCTTATAATAAGTATAAAGCGGATATACTTACGTATTATATATAAGTTAACTTATTAACGTTTTAACCTTATAATAAATATAAAGGTAAAATACTTATATACCTTATATATATTAACTTATTAACGTTACGGCTTTATTATAAATATAAAGGTAAAGTACTTATATACCGCACACGTGTTAACGCGTTAACGCTTTAACTCCGTGCCGTATAAAAAGGCGATATACCTTTATATTATAATTAATTTAACACGGTAAGCTGCTTACTTTTATTACTTTCTTTTTATAAGCAAGAAGTAAAACCGTTTATTAAATTTATAACCACCGTTTAAACCGTTAACGCTTTACCCCGGTTAAAATATTAAGGGTCGACCGGTTACGGCTTATTATTATACTTTATATTATTTTATATCGCTTTAAATATATTTAAAGTTACCGTGTTTACTACCGCGGAAAGCGGCTTTTAATTAAAGTTATCGTATTTTACTTACTTTATTAACACTTACCGGTGCCCGCCGCGGCCTTTTATATTCTTTACGTTAAAGATAACTTTTACATAGAATTCCTCTTTTATAAACTTATCCTTTTAAGCCACTTAAATCGTTAATAACCGTGAATCGGATACTTATTAACTTAAAAAAGGGTCGTTTTAAGCCTGTTTTATTAAGTTTATATAAAAGATTAAGTAAATCTCTTTAAGGATATCGAGCTTAACCGTAAAAAAGGATAAGACCGTTATTATTATATACTTTCCTTATACTTAATTTAACTTCTTATTAAGTTAAGCCGTTTTAATATTACGTAAGCTTAATTATACCTTATCTCCTTTATAAAACTGCTTTATAAAGTGACGAGACCGATTTATTAACTTTTATTAACGTTATTAAATATATATAATTATAAATTAAGCTTATTAATTACCTTTTTTTAAATAAGTTAAGAACATGTCCGCGCGGTTTATTAAGTTACGTGGCCCGACCTTATTATAATATAATACTTAAGATTACACCGTTAATAAGTCGAAACTTAAAAGGAAGCGGTTAAGATTAACCTTTATAATTATAAAGACCTGGTTATTTAAAGTTAATTAATAAGCTAATAAGTAATTAACTTAATTTAATTATAAAAAGGCTATTATTAAGCGGAGTATCGATTAAACCTTTTAATTTACTTTTTCCGTTTTATTATTAAATTATAAGTAATAAGCCGTTAAAAAGTATTATTAAATACCCGTTACGGTGTATAACCGAGTTTAAAAGCGTTTTATTTAATTTAATCCTTAATTAAAAATAAGTTAATTAAAAAAGCCTTAAAAACGCTATTAATAATCTTAAAAGCGTTTTACGCACGCTTTTACTATTATAAATGATATCGCTTTAAGTTACATGTACTTTAATAAACGGTTTATAAGAATTATTAACCATTATAATACGTCCGGATTTACTTATAAAAAGGGACTTATAAAGTTTATTAAAATCTGCTTTTAAAAGCGGTTTATTAACGGTAAAGGTTAAAGTAAACCTTAAGGATATTACTTAAATTAATACGCCTTATAATAATAATAATTCCGTATAAACCTTTTTACGTTTTACGATATATAATCTTAATAAAAGTCTTGATATAATATAAAAAATGTGCCTTATTAACTTAAATGGCTTATTAAAGGAGAGTTATAAACCCTTTAAATAAGCGCCGTGGTAAGCGGCTCGTACTTTAAAACTTAAAGTCGTCCTTAAAAACGTAACGTATTAACCGCTTTAAATTAATAATCTTTAATTTAAACGGCTGCCTTTATAATTTAAAAGAACTTACGTTCCTTTATTTACACCTTTTATAAACGTGTATAATATAAGTCGTCCGTTAACACTCCTTCGTTTTATAATCTTTATAACGACGCCTCTTTAAATAATTTTGCCTTTATTAAAAGTAAGGTTAATTTTAATATTACTTAGACCTCCTTTTATATTAACGTTATATTAATTATATAATATATAAAGATTAACCGTATAAGCGGGCCTTTTTAATTATTATTATCCTTAATATCTTATTATTAATAAGATAAAGTATTTAAGTAGGCCCTTAACGTACCGGGCTTATAATAAAAGTGATAAAAGAATAAAGATAATATCTCCGCTTAACACGCTTACCTTTTATTTAATAGCTTTAACTTTATAAAGTATTTTAAGTTTTTATAATTAATAAAGACCATGAATAAATCGGTTATTAATCGTAATTCCGCTTATTACACTTTTAAGTATATAATAATTATAAGGAGCTCCTTATCGTGAATTTTATAATTACGTTATATTAACGTTAAGTTAATTAAGTAATAAGCTATTAAGTAAAGGATAAACCTATAATATTACGAAAGGCACTTACTTAAGGCCTGTTTTAAGCAATCCGCCTTTATTATTATAGGCTTATCGGGGTCTTATTAATAAAGGACCGGATATATAATAAAAACGGACTTTAACGTTTAAAACGCCTCCTTTTACGTTTAACCTTATTTAAACGGCGCCCTTTTCTTTATTAATTAATATAAAGGCTTTAATAAAAAAGAATAATCTTACACGAAATCCCGGTAAAAATTAATAAATCTTAAAAAATTATAAAGCCCGCGTAAGTTTATAAAGGGTTCTTATTCTTATATTACTTAAACCTTTTTAAGGTTAAAGCGGATCTCCTCTTTTACCTTAATAATAAAGCTTAAGTACTTTACTTCTTTTACCGTAAATTCACACTTTTTTTTATTTAAAAAGAGGCCCGCCCTTTATAATAATTATAACACTTAACGTACCTTAATTATATAATCCTTTTTAAAGTTTAAGTTATAAATAAGGATATCGTTAAGGAACATTATAATGAAAACGCTTAAAGTGTTACTTAATATTATATTAATATAACGTTAAAACGAAACGGGAGCGCTTATTAATTTAAAAGGGTATATTAATTACTTAAAGAGGTTAAAGCGGGTTTTAAACGTAATTAAGTGTTTTTAACCTTTTTTTATATATAAGCGGTGGAAAGCAGCCTTTATATTAAACTTTAACACTTACTTCGCCCTTAAAAAGGACCGTAACGTCTTTAAAATAAGTGGTAATAAGTAATTATCTTTTTTAATAACTTTATTTAAGGCTTAATAATCGATATAAAACCTTTATTTACCACTCGGCTTTTTAATAAGCAGTATTAATACCGCGGTTAAAAAAAAGTTAACTTAAATTTATTTTTTATCTTTTAATTTTATTAATTAACGCCGTAGCTTTAAAAGTTACTCCCGTAATATATTATAAAAAGGGCCGTATAAAAGCTTAAAGTCGTTCTTTTTAACGTCCTTCCGTAACCGGATTTAATAATTTAAGCGCCCTTAATGCGGCGGTAGCTTATCCTTAACGGACTCGTTAAATAGCCTTTAAAAGTCTTTAACCTTTAAAAGGAAAAAAGGGGGTAAAGCCGGGTCAGTAATATAAAAGCGGAGGACATTTATAATTTCTTATAAGTTAATAATTATTAACGGCTTTATAACTCTTTTATTATATATTTCTTTAATTAAGCGTGCCTTTATTATAAGGATTAAGCCGTCCCTTAATCGTTACGTTTAAAAATCCTTAATTAATAAACCTTTTACCGCTTAAATCTTAAGTTCTTTTCGTCCCGCGTTTATTATTATACCGCGATGCTTTATAAAAGGTAGCTTTAATATAATATTTTAAGTTAACTTTAAGATTATATAAAAGTATATTAATAATAATCATTTATTAATATCGATTATTATACGTATTAAACGTTATATATTATAAGACTTCGCTTTACCCGCGGTTAATTATAAGTTTTAAAGCTTAAATAAATCGATTTATTATAAGCTTAAGGATTAAGCGTGTTATTTACTTATTATTTTATAATAATTACACCTTATATTAACTTATATATTTAAAGTAATAAAAAAGTTAAAAAGGACCAGTATAAAAAAGGGTTCCGTGTTTATATATATTTAAATATCTTTAAACTTCTACGCTTTAAACGCTTTAAAAAGGTCGATTAAGTTTAAGTGTAAATTAAGCAGCCTTTAAATAAGACTTAACTTAAAGGCGAGCCGTTTTCCGAGTTAATATCGTTTTATAATAAGTCGTTTTTTATACCGGGCACCGCCGTGAAGCGAATTATTATTAAAGGCCGTTACGCCGGAAAAAAAGAATATCCGTTCGCTTTATATCCGTCTTTTTTATAATAAAAATAAAAGCCCTTTTCTTTACACGCGTTAAGTTTAACTTAAAAGATTTAAAGCACTTATTACCGGCCTTTTACCTTTACTTTACCTCGTTACGGTTACTTAAACCTTTTTTTAAAGGCCGTTAAGGCCCTTATTTTATACACCTTTATTATTTAAGTGTCCTTATCGCCGTCCCTTTTAATATCGCTTTAAGGCGGTTATAACGCCGCCGCGGCCCGGAACTTCTTTTTTAAGTCGTAAGATTTTAAGTTTAATATAATAACTTAATATATTATCACCGCTTTATTATAATTTATATAAAAGACTTAACGATTATACGTGATCCTTTTTATCCGATTTAAAAGGGCTTATTAAAAGCGGTTAAGCTTAATTAAACCATTTTAATTTTAGCCTTTTACCGTGGATAACTTTTACTTAAAGCGAAAAAGGAATATAACGAACCTTTCTTTAACCTTTTACCGTATATAATTAAGCTTAATCTTAATTATCGATTATTAATAAGGATCTTTAAATAATAAAGTAAGGTATTATAAAAAATAATTAAGGTTATAATACTTTAAGTCCGTACGCTTTTTAAAGCCGTTTACTTTATAAAAAAGGGCTATTTAAGCTTAAATTAAAAGGGAAAGGTTTATTTAAATAAAGACTTATTAATTTTAATTATCGTTAATAAACTTTTAATCGGCCTTTAACTTATATATTAACGTTAAACGTTAAGTAATAAATATAACCTTATTACCGTTAAAAAGGCCTTTTTAAGGTAACGGCTTACGCCGCGGCGGCCTTACCTTAAATTATTACCTGTTTAAGTCCGGCGCGACCGTACGTAACGTTTAAAGGCCCCCCCTTTTAAATTAAACGTGTTTATATTTATATTAATAATAAGATAAAGGCGTTAAGCTTTTAAGGTTTAAGTTAAGTTATTAAAAGTTAAGGTCGTATCGGTGATAACTTAAAGAGGTGAAAAGGGTGATTACTCCCTTTTACGCTTTTTTAAGGCCGTTAACACGGCTATAAGCCAGGTTAATTCTTATTATTAACGTGCTATTTACTTAAATAACACGCTTTATTAAGAGTTTTACGATTCGTGTAAGTCTTAAAGTTATTATTAAAGATTTAAGCCTTTTATTATTATTGTTTCGGCTTAAAAAGGAGGTGAATTAATATTTAATATCTTATATATTTAAAAGATAACGGTTTATATTATTGTTTTATTAATAATATCACGACTCGTGTTATTATCTTATTAATAATGTTACGGCTCGTGTTATCGTTTTATTAATATTTATTAAAGGAGAATATATATTATAAATTAATTATTAACGGTGCCCGCGTGAGTGCGTTAATATAATAATATTCTCCTTAAAAGAGGAAGAAAAAAGGAAGACGTTAAGGCCTACGAGTTACCGTAACTATATATTATAAGATTAAGTTAAAAGATTAAGTTTATAATAAATAACTTTATATAACGCTTTATTACGGATTAACTTATTCTTTATATTATACGCGTTTTAAGAATGCCTTTATTTTATTAAAAACTCTTTTTACTTTTTATTACTTATAAAAAGGGTGTTAAACTCGTTCTTATTATTATTATTAATACCTTTTAATATAAGGGTATAATATAAACGTTAATGGCGGAATTACTTTATTTACTTATCCTTTATATTTTATATAAATTATAGCTTTAATAAATCGTATAATAATATATTATTTTTAATTAAAAAAAACACCTTTAAGCGGGCCTTTATAATAATAATACGGAATATATTAATACCGTTATAATAAGCTACTTATTATATAAAGTGGTAAACGTTTTTATCGGTTTATTATATACGACTTAACTTTAAGGGTTAAAAAAGGGAGGGATATATAATAATAACTTTATTTTAAAAGCTTATATTAATAACGTTATTTTTTTATAAAACGATACTCTTATAAACGGTAATATTAATATTTAAGTTATTAAATACGTTAAGTTTAATATTAATATTTAAAAGGGTATTAAAGGCGTCTTTATTTAACGAGTCGTTTACGATCCATTACGTTAAAAAGGTAAAATTTATCGTATACGTATATATACATAGAAACACGTAATTAACCGACTTTAAAAGGGCGCGCGCGCGTGTGTGTGTGTGTATATATGTGTATGTATATATATATGTGTATACGTGTGTGTGTGTATAAAAGGTTAAACACCTTAAAAAACGATAAGTTCATTAAAAACACGTATCGTAAAGGGGTAAAGGCGGTTAATAAATACGGTTAATATATATAACGGAGATAAGTAAGTAATATTAAGGAACACGCATTAATTTAATAAGGCGAAGATGTACCGTGCTGCTAGGCGTTTAACGTGTTAACGTATCTTATTATCAGGCCTTAGATCTTAGCACGTACGTGTAGGCTGATGCCAGGTCTCCCGACATTTAATGATCTCTGTCCATGCCCATGCAAGTACGAGTACCTATGTGCAACATTGAACTCAATACGCCCTATAGGGACAACCTACGCTGTCATCCCTCTATAGAACATCGGCGGGGCGTCCGTTCGCGAACATGCCAGGAGGGGGCGTGAACGGACCGATACGGGCCACCTATTCACAGGTGTGTTGTACGTGTCCGGCCTGGCCGGGATGCGCGGGGATTCGAGGTCGAAGTATCATGCCCTCCTGACGATAGCAATGCTGGCCTGGACACCAGATTGGCGCTGCATCGGACGCGCATTCGCATTTGAGCGACTGGGAGGTTTGCGCTGGCTGGCCTGCTGCCCATGTCTCTGCTTGCGACTGGGACACGGCCGATCTTGACCGTGCCCGTAGGCGTCTGGCCTCCTCCTATCGACCGAGGCCGGCTGTGGTTGATCACGCGGTCATTACCTTGATGATACTGCAGGACAAGCGGTAGTTTGCTTGTCGTGGCTTCGCTCGCGTTGTCATGGGGCCATCTGTAGCTAACGATCCAACGAACGATTCGGATCGTCTGAGATCTGATGAGCTGGACTGGCGGGACTCGTCCGCTGCAGGGTGCGCAGAACAGGAGGTGCGAGTACGCGTAGAGGGCAAAGGGCCGGCCGAGGTGGACACGAGAGGGGGCTGCAAAGAGGTACTCGTAGGTTAGGTACGGTACATGTAGCTACTGAGGCAAGGTCACCGTGCGTGCCCGTCTGGACATGGGGTTGTGCGGTCGCCATTCGACTTTCCCATGTCGTGCAGCTTCCCCACCCGCGGCGGTCCACCACTTGCCCGAAGGACCAGGCAGCACGGAGCTCGGAGGGGTGGGCTCGATTGGCTTGTCGTCGAGCCAACTCGGCACGGGGCAATACGATGTGGCTGCCAGGACGCGCACGCAGATGTTCACCCCCGCCCCTTCGCGCACCAGAGTGCCGGTGGTGAATTCGGCTCTGCGAGTGTTGCTGCCACCCGTTGCCCCAACCCGGCGTCACTCCATCGTCACTTTCGACGACCATAAGCCGCGGACGGAATGCGCGGCCGCCACACCAATATTCATCTGTTGGTCGCTGGATAGGCATAGACCTAGGGACCTAGCAGCTGAAAGAAGCCAAAGAGAGCTGGGCCGGGCAGCCATGTCACATCCCGGCAACCGCCTGTGTCGACGAACGCGGCCGTTCCACCATGCGAGACTGGGCCGAGCGGATACGGGACGACGGATGGATACGAGGACCTTGGATGGTCGCAGGCTGCTTTCGTATTCCGCAGCGGGTTCAGGCTCGGGCTCACCGACTGTGAGGTTTTCCCACTTGTATCATTGACCGTCGGGCTATGTACGCCTTTTGAAGCACACCGTGTTGCAAACACCATCGCAAGATGCTTACCTACATACCTCATACCTGACCTGTACGACAGCACAGCCGGGATACTCATGTACTGACATGGCATTGGAACGCCAGCACGAGTTCTCGTAACTATCAGGTACGTGTACTCGTAAGGTGTCTGCGAGTACCTAACTCGCACAGATGAGGTGTCCATGAGTCTATCCCGTTCAAGGCTAAGCCGGGACTCGGCGCACAATGGAAACGTTACCCAGGTGAAACCAGTAACGTCATCGTTGTCCGGGAACGTCCAGTAGGTACTCGTACTCCGTAGATACGAGTCGGTCTGCGGCTCCCAACCCGTGCTATCGTAATTTGCAGATCATCCATGATAACAAGCTACCGCAATCCACGGACACGCGCACGCATGGGTGCCACAGAGCGTGCGTAAGGGGACCACGGCCTCGGGGGTCCGAAAGAATAATGTAGTAGAACCTGCACGAGTACGAGTAACAAGAACAGAGACAATGGAGGGGTCTTCTCGGCTTTGCAGCCAGCTCAGCATATCGGACTGGAAAACGGGCCGCCCAGGTTTCGTCCAGTCCGTCATACATGCAGTCAGTTTCGTTCGTTGTAGGCGAGCGACACGACAGGGGCGGATCTGCCTGCTTGAACTGGCCGCTCGAGGATCAACGAGTTCCGGATTCCGATCCACGGCCTGACGTGACAAGAGCTCGTTCTTCTGCTGGATACCTCCATATCAAAACCGTACCGTGCCTATCTTGTAAGCTTGGAAGCTTGGAAGGGTTCGCATTGCGCTTACTGTTGGATTCCCTTTCTTCTCGCTCTCGCTGCCTCTGGCGCACGCATTCCGTGTTGATCTCCAGGCATCTGAACTTAGCCCTTGTTCAATTTCGACCTTTCTGCCATTCGCCCAAACGTCGGCTCTGTTCCAAGAACTGCCGGGCCTCCGTCGTCTTACGTCCGTGTCTTCGTCATTTTCGCGCCTGCCCGGCGCCGATCAGGCTAAACTGGGTACGAGCAGATCAACCTCGCAAGCCTCGGCGCGAGGGGTCCGTTGGGAGGTATGTAAGTGATTTATCAAGGCCGGGCAAAATTGATATCTACGATACCTACCTTATACGGGAGTGGCACTAGTGAGTAGGAGCTACCCGGCAATCTGCAGAAGCAGCAGGCCTATCCACCAAAAGACGTTGATACTACGTCTCTTCCGCAAGCGACCGGGTCCGAAATTGCCTCCTTACCTGATAACCTGGCTGATCTCTGGCAAGCAGATAGCAAACAGCCATCCATCTTGGCCCACGACGACTTTTAGGGACCACCACCGCCCACCGCCGCCCGTCCCCCTCGCTTTCATTTGGTCAATTCCCTTCCGGGGTCCGTCCGCCTCCCTGCTCGCGCCCGCCCCTGTCGACAAAGAACAAGATCCCGCCGGCCCACCGCTGCCGGGACTAAGCAGGTTTCGCTCGTTTCGTAGCCAACCTGGCCGTTTCTCGCAGGTGGAGGGTGCTCGTAATTCGAGTGAACAATCCGCCGCCGGTCTCTGGTGGCGCCCAACACGCCACGCCCGCCCATCCTGACGAACACATCCATCGCCGCATCGGTCCGCCCGCCTCCAAGACCCGGGCACCCAGAACCAGACGCTCAGGAGCTGGCACGCGAGGAGGCCCAGCCAGCCGAGATCAGCTACCAGTACTCCGTACAAGCACGTACCTTCTGTAACCGGCCGCCCCAGCCGGATCCCGCCGCCCACCGTGACGACACAGCGCTCAACGCCGCCCAGTCCACTCCCGGCTCCTTCCAAGCTTATCGCGCCTGCTGTCGATTCTCATCTTCCCACTGGCCTGGCCTTCCGTCTTCGTCTTCTTCGGCCTTCTGCCTCAACCACATCGCCGCACCTGTCCGCGCGCTCACTCTCCCTTCACTCTATCTTTCCTCCTCATCCGTGCTCGACCGGCGCCCCTCCCCGGCCCTGACGCAGCAAGCTGTTGTCTCCAAACTGCCCCCGCCGAGCTTTGCCGCCTCAAGGTTCTGCGACGTTGGCGTCCTGATATCCTCGCTGCCTTGAAACCTACCTTACCTACCCACCTTGCGGCTCGGCACCCACGACACCACCTCTGATCCAAACGATCACGACGACGACGACGATCACACTCACCTTCCCTGTTGGCCTCGGCGTTTTCCACATGCAAACTCGCGCCCGCCCTTCGACGAGCTCACTGTGCTCGTCGCTCTGCCTGATCGCGCCCTAATCTCGGCTCGCTGCCGCCGCGACGCCCGGGCCAATTTCCCGCCCGCTTGCCTGTGAAAACACCACTTGCATACGAGCAATAGCCTTGGAGCCGAAAGCCGATTCGTCATGGCGCCAGCTTTCCTGAACTTCAAGGAGCTAAGGAGGAAGTCGCGCGCCAGCTTCCGCACCACGCGCTCGACCGACACGTCCAGCAACAGCGACCTTCACAGCCATGACACGACTCCCACCAACGGCTCTGTGACGCCGCCATCTCTGACTGCCCAATCGGACCCAGCCCTCCATCTGCAAGCCATGCAGCAGCCCAAGGACGCCTCCTATGTGCCCCCTGTGCCTCCGCGGCCTCCCATGCACTCCGCCTCGTCCAGCCGGTATAGTGTCTCCGGCATGACAGGTCTAGGCTCTCCCCCTGCCAGCGGCAAGCCTTCGCTGCCTGTCTCGCAGTATGCTCCCCGACTCGCCAATCTGAACGAAAACACATGGGTATGTCAAAGCGCACGCCCTCTACCTATGATGCTGGCCTCGCCATTCATTGCAATTGTCACTTGGCGGGCTCCACGACCACAGTCTGCACTTGCATATGCACGAAACGAAGCGGGTGTGGTTCCTGAACCACAGGGTCTCAGACTTGACGGGCTTGACAGATTCCCATGCTAATGTGCCCACTCACAGGTGTCTCAAAAAGTATTGCTAGTCAACGGCACAATTGGCGACTCATCGCAACCATCTCTTGAAGGCCTGCTCACGGTGGCAAGGCTGGACGATGGGTTCCCGCAGACGTCATGGCCGGTCTGCGAGTCGCACTTCAAAGCCCTGGTGTACCTGACCCCCGGCGCAAACCGTCTGCGATTCGACTTCTCGAGCCCGCAGCTTGCCAACAGCGGCACCTCAAATCCGATCCACTCGTCCTACATTACACTTCACATGGTTCCGCCCACCAATGCGCCGCCGTTGCAGCTGGCCATCCTGCTCGCCAAGGACTCCCCCGGCACCTTCGACGCTGTGCCGGCAAGGGTGGAGAGAGAAGGAAATGGGCTAGACATTGCGATCAGGAAGTTCCGGATGGCGACCTATCTCTGGCAGGCATTCACTGCCGAACAGATGTGGAGAAACAAGCTCGGTCGGCGCGTGTTTCGATTCGAAGAGGAATGGACGACAGGTACCTGCAATCAGCGCGACAGACAGACCGGGACTCTGCGTTCGGAGGCCCGCGTTCATGTCATCCGCTCCGACAAGACTCTCGCTGAAATTCGCGACATCAACCGTGCTCAGCAGAATCCCAAGGCCACCAAGGGCGGCGAGCTGTACCAGATTGCTGCAGATGCCGTGAAGAGCTATTTCAAACCGTTGCCGGGGCAAAAGCTTTACGTCTCACTCATGTTGATGGACTCGCACTGGGACCTGGCTACCAAAACGGTTGTCGGTCATGCAGCGCTCGGAGGGAACGCTGGTGACCTGCAATTGGCGATTTTCGGGTCTCACGCGCTGCAAAGCTACCCTTCAACGTTCGAAGAAGTTGTGCCCGCATTCAGCGACTGCACTCCAACCGATACCAGATTTGTCGCAAACGACTGCAACGAGTCTGGGAGTTCGTGGGAAGCTGCCAATATCGGCATTGGCGCCCACATGCACGAGACGGGTCATCTCTTCGGATGCCCGCACCAAGAGAATGGCGTGATGCTGCGTGACTACGTGCGATTGAACCGCACATTCCTGGCGCGCGAAGCCTACTGCTCGAGAACCAAGTCTCAGGGCGGTCTTGTGACGCAGGCGGAAGAATGTACCTGGCACCGCCTGGACTGCCTTCGTTTCCGGAGCCATCCTTGCTTTCGATTGCCCAACGACCCTCTTCTGCCCCCAGACGAGAGCGTGCAAGCCTGGCCGGTGGAAAATGGACAGGTTCAGGTGACTGCGCCGAGCGGCTTGTCTTTCATCGAGCTCTTCCCCGAGGGTGAAGATATTTGCCGAGCATGGATCGAGTATCCCGTTGAGAACGGACAACTCCAACGTAACGTTTGTCTCAAGGAGTCCGAGCTGAGGAGTCGCCTGCCGGAGAACAAGCGGAAATCGAGACTGAGGATTTCCATCAAGACAAACGGAGGTGGGAGCATGGATATCCATGACTTCCATAGTCTTTGCTCCAAGGACTCAGCCCTTAGGCTGTCCTTTGGCAAGAGCGCGTTCCGAAGCAACAAGGTGGGGAACTCCCAGATGGATGGCAGCAAGCCTTGTGAGTTTGTCTTCACAAGCGCAATGCAGCAGAACAGGGTTCTGTCGCGGGTTGTGACATATCATGGTCTCGGGGTCGATGGCTTGGAGTTCGTCTACGATAATGGCGACAGCCAACTCTTTGGAAAGCGTGGCGGCAAGCCAGGTGGCGACGCTTTCGAGATCGGTGAGTATCCCGCGATGAGTGACCGCGACGGGGACCGAAGCTGACTGGCCACAGATGTGCGCCGAGGGGAATACATCACAGGATTCTTTGTAAGGTCGGGAGCTTGGCTCGATGCCATTCAAGTGTTGACCAGCCTGGGACGCAAGTCTCCTCTTTACGGCAATGCACAGGGCGGCTCACCGTAAGCAGTTCTTCCCCAAAACGTTGTCATGGCGCATGCTGACAGAACTTCAGTTCCACTCTTCTGCCACCCCGAGGCTATACTGTTTGTGGTGTCTCCGGATCCTGTGGGGCTTGGGTCGACGGGTTCTCTGTCCTCATCACTCGGTAGAGATGTGCGTAAGGCGGCAACCCACACCAATCCTGGCCCGCTTCTGCCTTTCTGTCTGGCAGTCGTATAGTCTGGTACAGCCTCTGGTAAAAACCACGGGCTATGGGCCGCATCTCCTTGCCTTCCCAAATTGTGGGCAACAAACCAGAGCTACATTGAGTTGAGAACGAAGCGAAGACACGAATGCGTTCGAGCCATCAACAGGCTTCAACTTGAAAAAGGGAAGGTTGCACAGTGTTGATCTCATTCACACACCGCGGCCACGAGACTCACCAAGCGCGTGTTGAGTGGCACGTTCACTCAAGGACTCAACGGGACATGCTTTCACCCACCAGAAAGTTGGTGTAAGGTGTCAGGAGTTTTGCTATGGGTGCAGACTTCAGGATAATCAATTAGGAGACGAGCTGGTGGAGCATAGCTTACGCGGCCAACGGCCCGGGTGTCTAGGATATACACACACGCTCGCCTAGAAGACAGGCGAACAGGTCTGTGGCTGTAGTGAGCCATGAATGAGCAACCCCGAGGTGGAAGCAAGTGTCAGCAGTTGGGGATAGGACATGGAGCAAGCCAAAGGGATATTCTATGGTGCGAGCAGACACCGGCTGAGGCATGGACTCGTCACGTCGCGTTTCTCGGTCCGGAGCCCACCGATCACAGCCATGTCGAACATACTGTATATACAGACTATTCACGATATCACATTGTATCGACAACAAGCTACTTACCCACTTGTGTGGTGATGACCCTGGGGAGGGAGATGGGCGGCGCTGCTAGTTTGCGAATGGGCCGGCAGCCGGGGACGGGAGTTTCTGCCGACACGTGACAGCTCCTGGAAATCTGTACTGTATGATCACGCCCCCATTCAACCAGGGATCTTTCGTCTTCTGTACTCTCAGTGGCTCTGTATCATGTATGCATTCATGGACATGTGCGTACGGAGCGAGGCGGCTGTGGGGCAGAAGCTGGGGCAGAACCAAGCAAAGCACCGCAAAGCACTCGCCAAGTCCATACGAGTACGTGTGGGCTTGTACCCCAGAGATGACGGCATCAGTGTCACGTCCAGCTCAGTTTGAACCCGAACAGGATGGAGGCCGCCCCAACTTGGAAGTTAGCGCCCCAGCCCTCGCAACTTCCCAGCTTTCCAGTACGAGCATGTACCCCAAGTGCTTTCTGGTGCGGCGGACCCGGCTCTCGGTACTTGCACCTTCCAAGGTCCAATCGGTTAACTCAGTACGGGTAGACTGACGACAATCGATACCAACCACCACCATCATCACCACCGCCACCTGGGCACCCAACATCCACGAGCTGGCTTCCCTCCCCTTCTCACTTCCATTTCTTGCCGACTCACACACACCGATTCCACCTCTGATATACACCCGCGCTTGAACGCCACCTCTTGCGCTGCCGCCGCTTCACACGTCTACCGCTCGAACGCATCACGCCCCAGACTCACGTCGCTGTCGCAGCCGCACCAGCCTGGAGCCCGACTTCGCTTGTTGACCGCTTTCAACCCACTACACGACACCATGTCCAAGAGAACCGCCGCCGGAAATGCGGCCAAGGATGCGCCAACCCAAGCAGTCGCGGCCGCTGCTCAAGAGAAGCAGAAAGACCTGCTCGCAGCCCCCGCTGTCGGCCACTTTTCCATGCTCAAGGCTCTACACCTCGCCGATTACATTACCGAGATGAACGGTGAGTTTGCCAATCTCACACCCGACCTCCGAAGCGTCCATACATGGCACTATTTGCTGACTAGATCTGGTTCTCCCTAGGCTTCTGCGGCGTCATGTCCGTCTTTTCCTCTCTGCGCTACTGTCTCGGCGACCCCGCCGACAAGTCCAACCTCTATCTTGCCCTCGCCTTCCTACCTTTCGGCCTATTCTTCGACTTCATGGACGGTCGCGTCGCCAGGTGGCGCAAGAAGAGCAGCATGATGGGCCAGGAGCTGGACTCGCTTGCTGATCTCGTACGTTGGCACTACTTTGCCCATAGTTTCGTCCCGAACTGCTGATGCTTACCTGCTTGTTTGTCTCTAGATTTCCTTCGGCCTCGCCCCTGCTGCCGTTGCTTTCACCATGGGCTTGCGTACCCCGCTTGACACCGTCCTCCTCACCATATTCGTCCTTTGCGGTCTGACTCGACTTGCGCGCTTCAACGTAACGGCCAGCGCCGCCAACAGCGGTATCCCCAAGGACGCAAGCGGCAAGGCAGCCTATTTCGAGGGGACGCCGATCCCCACCAGTCTCGGCCTCGACGCCATCATGGCTTGGCTGGCACACGAGGGTCGTATGCTCGACAACTTGCCTGGGGGCTCGCTGCAGCTTTTCGGCCACCCCATGCTCGAGTTCCACCCCATCGCCATTGTCTTTGTCATCCACGGCTGTCTCATGTGCAGCAAGACCATGAAGGTCCCGAAGCCGTAGAGCTCAGCTCCGTCGAAGGTCGACAACCTCGCGTTATGATTACGCGTGCGGTCTCGAGGCAGGGCTTCAACATGCCCGTACAAGATCACTTGATTGAAGATGGCGTTCTAGAAAACCAAGACCTAGAAACAGCGGAATTCCAGAGACGCGGCAAATCGGAGAGGCGGGGGAGACGGCTTATCAGAACGACATAGCGAGAGAACAAAGAGACGAGGGACACGGGTTCGCGACAAGCAAGAACACACGAAACCTCATTATCCCGGATCAGGGTGCATAGAAATGTTTACCACCTGATAAATGCTTAGGACAAATGAGGCCCCGCTACAACGACTCATGGCTGTTTCGTTTCCTGGAACCGTCTTGAAGGCTCTGGAGGTTGAGGTCCGAGATTATGGTGCGGTAGGAGACAAACAACAGAACGGAAGATGGGCCGTTTATGGCAGACGTTATATGTAGCTGTTACTTCGCCCTTCCGGCTGATCCACGAAAACACGTTACCAAGCTTTGCACGAATGGGTCGTAATGCCAGCACACACGGCGAGCAATAAATCCCCCCTCCGGACAATGTCATTACCGAGTCCGCTCGTTTTGGTGTTTTCACGGATGGAAAAGCTAGCGCAGGTTGTCGCCATTGATCCTCAGAGGTAGAAGTCACCAGTGGCCACACCAGGCGGGCGACTCTCAAGAGCATGACTAGACGATTGAATGCGGCCAGGGGTCTTTATTTCTCTCTCCTAGCTTTCTTCTATCCCTCCAAGCCTGTGGCACTCTGCTTGAGCGGTCTAAGCATAGCCAGATCAGGCTCGGTCACTGCCAGCAATCATGTCACGCAGGACGCCTTTGGCCGCCAAGATGCTGACCCACGCATGAATCGCCGGGGTGAAATCACGACTGCGGGCGTGCAGCGCCTCCAGCGCCTCATGCCGCTGAACGACCTCCTGCTCATACTTAAACTCAGACTCCTCCCGCGTCCCTTCCGCTACCCCGAGCTCGTGCCACAGCTCCAAGCCCTGATCGACCCCGAAATCCGGCGCCGAGATCCTCGCGATGAAAGCCGAAGGAGGAGAAGCCGAAAGAGGGGCTGTCGCTGTCACAGGGGATGTGAGAGACCACGCTGGATCGGTGTGGAATTTCTGATGAAGCGCTTCTCTGCAAGCTAGGTCGGCGGCGGTGGTCGGGGGCGGGAGGACTGCAAGTGGCGACTGCGATACGGCCACGAGGTTGTACGAAAGGCCTATGCCTCCTCGCTCCATGCGTTCCGTGATAGCCTCGCTGGCCGTGCTGAGCCAGTCGCTTTTGTCGTCGCAAATGCCTGTTGTGGAATTGAGAATATTAGCTAGCAAGATACGAAGGCCGCAAAGATGAGTAGTGCAAGAGCTCCGGCAGCTTACCAAGATACCTCGGTTGCGTCTGGAGACCGTCGAGCTCCCAGACCTTGCCGTTGACTGCGACGTAGGCCGTGTAGTGGTAGGCTGTGTCGTTGTCTATTTTTGTTCTCTTATTCTTCGGGGACCTCTTCGAGCCTCTTTTACGGGACAATGCTTCCTTGAGCTCTTCGAAAGATTCGAATTGATTGTCCAGAAGTAGATCCTGATCAACGAGGTCGATACGTCTTCAAACTGTCAGTGTCGGTGGAGGACAATGTAATAGGATGAGGGGCACGAACCGAGCCACGGTATTATGGACTCCGCGAATGAAGCTATTGCGGTCCAGTAAATGGCCCCGGTGGGGTGGTAGTAGAGTCTTTGTGGCGTCCTTGAACTTCAGAAGGTCTGGGCCAAGAACCGTGTCTTTCGCGTTCATGATTATGTTCATCACCGCGACCGTGGCACAAGCGTTGTCAACAGTCTTCTTCGTTGTCAGGTCGGGTTCTCTTTGAGATTCAGGTGGAAGACACACACCTGATTACCAAACCAAAGTTCGTCTGGGCACGGGCGACGTCCATCATTGTTACCGCCGGTGTCTTGATACTCAGACAAGAAGATGAGCCCGTGGACAGGTTGGCTTTTGTCTTTAGTGACAGTTCGTTCTTCATGGCGAGTGGCTGTTGACTTACGGTATCATCTCCAACATAGAGCTGTCCAGGCTAAATACCTCCTGAACCTTGAACCCGCTTGTTCCCATCTCTTGTAGCATGGCGTCAAAGATAGCCTGAGACCGCATAAGTAATTGATGTCTGCGACGAGAGGCCGGGACCAGGGCGAAGATGATAGCTTACCGGGTCGGACTCGAGTTCAACCCATCCATCGTACTCCTTACGTTCGTCTGGCGACAGGGTTTTCAGTATCTCTGCTACGCACAAGCTGGCATCATCATCAGCGATCATCGAGTCTTCGGCATTTGCGGCGGCTTTGCGCTTAGGGCGCCCGCTGTTTCCAGAGGCAGCTGTGGAATTAACAGTCGTCTTGCGGATAGAGGCGCTTGGAGGCTCTTTGGAACCTTCAGTCTCGAGCTTCTGAATGGGCCGTCTGGCTCTGGCGGAGCGACGGGGCGCTGGGAAGTCGTCCATTGGTGGCGTGGGCGGTGGCCTCGTGTCAAGTTGAGAGCCGGCCTCGGTCATCTTGGTCGTGGGAGAATAGGAACAAGGAGAAGAGACCAGATAGGGCAGGACGCTCAGGCGAAGGTACGCTGAACGAGCCCTGACGAGATGGATGCCCTTGTCGAAGCTTGTGAATGCGGTAGGCAAGTCCAGCTCCAGAGTGCCAAACAGCAAGAGAACCTGACACTGGCGGGATCTCGGTATCCTGCCTTGCAAATGAAGGCTCTCTGTTTCCAGTCAATTTATCCAGAGATGATGCGATATTCTCACGAGATGAGCTGTTCAAGCTGAAGTGGGTGACGAAGGACGGATGGCGAGAAGGCGGCTGCGTGGCATTTACGGCGCGTTAGCCCCGATTCCTTCCAGCGCGGTCCCAACTGGGCTGACAGGGTAGAATAGAAGAAAAGGTAATGTCACCAGGGATTGTCGTGAGTTCGGTTGGGGAGAGTGGAATGGATGCAATTTGTGGTGTCTGCCTCTGCATCCCATCTTTGTGAAGCCGTTTATGCCGATCGACCAGGTGTAAGCTGGTCTGTGGCCCCTTCAAAGGATGACCACAGGCATACGAAGGGCTTTGTCCCCGACTGCGGTCGAGATTATTTCCTGACGGATATGATCATGATCATAGTATCGACGCGGTAGACCTGACATCTAAAAGCACTTGGAGATATGACGCGTGCGCGGAAGGCTTGGGCGCAGATGAAGGAGGAAGAAGTTATTCAGGTAAACCGACACAGATAGGCTCAAGGTATACGTGCAGTGGTGAGAGGCATACGAGATACATTGCATCGCTTGCAGTGAGGCGGCACCCAATCAACGGATCAAGATGTGGATACCTTCTTGCAGGTACGTACCTCGTGCCTACCTACATACGGAAACAGCTCTAGGTACGAGCCCACACCTTCACTACGACAGGTATCCGGAGCAAGAAGGTACCAAAGCGTCACTGCGAGTAAGTAGATATACTTGGCAGCAGGCCAAGAAACGGCCACGGCGGGAGACGTAAGCATGTACTGAACTACCTACCCGCCCGCGTCGGCAACCCAATTTACCCTACGACGCGCCTTCCGCATCCGAAAGCGTGTTTGCATCGGAGGAGTGGAAGCCACTACGGTCCACTTGTACCTTGCCTTGCTTCATGCAGGGCAGGCGCTCTGCCAGCTAAAATTTCGTGGAGCCTCCTCCACGCCGACTGTTTACTTCCTGTCGGACCAACATCGCCAACCAGAACACGGCGACCTTCCGGCAAACCACCACCCGCCCTTCATCACCGTGCGTCACGCAACCAGGCCCGGAGGAGTCCGTCCATATCTCCTACTTGCATCCGGTCGCTTGAAGATATCTCGCTCGGCCACTTCGACTTTCAACGCCACCCGCGGCAGCTGCTTCACGAGAATCGCGGCTCACGGCTGACGCCTCACGCATCGACACAGCCAAAGACGCGCCACCGCCGCCTCGAACGCTCACCCCGACTGCAACGCGACGCCCATGCTGAACACCTGCTTCCGTCGAATGTTATAATGGACGGCACCCCGCGTGTGCGGTCTGGCGGCTTCCCCCAGACCCCGGGCACCGCCGCCCCCTCGCTGCGCAACAGAGGCAAACTCCCATCCCCCTCACCATCGCCTTCGCCCAGCCTCAACAGGAGCGCTGCCTCCTCCATTGGGGGCCGCGACTCGACCGCCTCTAAATCCCGCTCCAGATCTTCTCTGCCCCAAGCCCCCGAGAACATCAACGCTCGCGCTCAGCCCGCCCAGCCCCTCATCCCGACCACCCTCATCGACGCGCCTCAGCAGCGTTTCTATGCCTTCGCCGTCTGGTTTTTCCTCTGGGCCTGGCGGCTCTTTGACTATGTTCAGATCATTGAGGGTAGCGCCAGCTCCTTCTGGTATTTCACCAAATGGATTTGCATAGACTTCGTCTTTTTCTTCTCCCTCCCCTCGCTGCGCATCCCCTGGTTGGAGCTATCCTCTCCGACAGTGGTCACCCTCTTTTTCCTACACTTCATGGTCAACTGGCTGCTCATGTTCAACATACCCATGCCCTGGAGCTCCGCGGCTGTGGCCCTGTTCAAGCTGGTGTACGACCGCGGCGAGCTGGCTATTTCGGAGCACAACGTTAAGGCTTCGACTTTGCTGCATAATCGCTCTCTCATCTCCGGCAAGCAGATCATCAACATTCTGCCCGAAGGCTCCGCTTTGCTCAACCCCGACAGGCAGCCCTACTGCCTAGGTGACTCTCGAAGCGTCGTCAACATCCCCATCTACTTCAACTCCACTGTTCCTGTCGAGGTCGAGCTCGTCCGTCTCGATCTTGAGACCAACGTCCCCGAACACATCCGCCTAAGCCGCTCCCAGATCCGCGACATCACCAAGAAGGCTAAGACCTGCTGCGACGATGGTGAAGAAGGCGCTTACAAGTACGAGGTCCCCGTGAAGAAGCCTGGCGTGTATCAGCTGTATCGTGTGCTTGACGAATACAAGCTTGAGGTCCACCGCCTGACCTACCCTACTTTTGTTGTTCCTTGCCCACGGGCTCACGTACGCACTGCCGAGTCGTCCTCAAGGTGTGTCGGCGAGCTGTCAGACCTGTCCCTGCAGGTCTACGGAACCCCGCCCCTCAAGATCATCTACAGCCGCACCATCAACGGCCAAGACCACAGCTTCCACTATCAGAGTCTGCAGCCTGAAGGTTTCTCTTCACCGCTTGCTGGCGCATCTCGCGGCTCGGCGGCCATTCATCCTGACGATGAGAATTTTTCCTGGGCAAGCGCTCAAAAGGTTGACGTGAGCTTGAACGAGTCCATGACTACTTCAGGCGAATGGCAGTACTCTATCGGCGAGGTCCATGACGTGTTTGGCAACATAGTCAACTACACTCTGGCTGACGAGATGGAGAAGCCAAAGACGAAACAACTATTTCAAAATTTCGAGGTTCGAGAACGCCCGCGAGCCAATCTCCGGGGCTGTGACCTCCAAAGCCCTCTCAAGGTTGCTCGAGGCAAGTCCGCTTTACTGCCCGTCAAGATTGGGCGCTCAGCTCGCGCCTCCAACAGCCTGCCTTACCAGGTTACCTGGCAATTCTCTCCTATCGAGACTCTTAACAAGAACGGCGATCATGGAGATGTTGTCCAACAGGGCTTTTTCAACGCCAAACACGCAGACGAACAGCCATCCATCTCCGCTCCCGGTCTGTACACCCTGCGAACCATATCCAGCGAGTCGTGCGAAGGCGAAATAGAGGAGCCGTCTTCCTGTCTCCTGCTCAACCCGCTCGAACCTCGGGTGACCATTTCATCCGAAGAGATCCCCGACAAATGTGCTGGCAGCTCCATCGGATTGCGTGTCAACTTGGACGTGGTCGGTACGCCTCCCTTCAGAGTTCACTACTCGGTTGAGCCCCCGGACAACCGTCCTCGCATGGAATACGTTGATATGCCTGGGCACCGCCAGCAGATCGAGCTCCTGCCTCGCAGCGCTGGTCTTCACGAGTACAAGTTCAGAAGAGTAGAGGATGCCATCTACAGGAACGTTCCCTTGCCTTTGACCAGCGATTTCCTTTTGGAGCAGAACGTCAAACCACCGGCGAGCGCGCAATTCCAGCATCTTCAACGCATCGAGGCTTGTCTCTACGAGCCTGTCAAGGTCGACGTCAAGCTATCAGGAGAAGGTCCTTTCACCTTGGAATGGGAATTGGTACACAACGGCAAGAAGAAGTCGGAGAAGGCTTCGGGTATATCAGGGGATACTTTCGCCATCGAAACTGCTCCCCTATCGCATGGCGGCGAGTACACTTTGGCCCTGAAGAATGTCCAGGACCAGACAGGCTGCCGCATCTTCCTCAAAGAGGAGATCAAGATCTCCGTCAGAATGCAACAGCCACGTGCGGCCTTTGGTCTGATTGATGGCAAGAGCTCGACCACTGTTACCGAGGATGCCACAGTCAACCTTCCCCTGCGTCTCTCGGGCGATGCTCCTTACCGGGTCTCTTACCGCAAAGCCGGAAGCAGTGGCGATTCGCTCACCCGTGTCGCCAGGTCCAGCAATGATTTCATCGAGGTGAAAGAACGGGGCACGTATGAGATTGTGGATGTTCAAGACGCCCGTTGCCCGGGCGTCGTTGATCCCAAAGCTGCGTCGTTTGCGGTTGACTGGTTCCAGCGGCCCGAAATTTCACTTGTGCCATCGGACACTATCAAGCCCCTTGATAAAGAATCCGTCTTTGTCAAGGATGATGTCTGCGAAGGCGACATTGACGGCTTTGAAGTCGCTCTCAAGGGTAAGTTGACGCCCCCCCTCCCACTCGCTCATCGACCACGTCTGACCAGTTCTAGGTTCCTCTCCGTTCCACGTCGAGTACGATGTCAAACACAAGCCCTACTCGGGCTCCGGCTCGGTGGCCCGCAGAGAGTTCGACGATGTCTCCAGGAAGGCCTCCATCAACATGGAGACCACCAAGGCTGGCAAATACACCTACACTTTTTCAGCGTTGTCAGATAATCTCTACAACAATGACAAGAAGCCTGCCAGGCCACTCACGGTCGAGCAGAATGTCAACCGGAAGCCTTCTGCAGTTTTCACCAAACCGGGGCAAACTTTCAAGCTCTGCAAGTCCGACGAGGATTACGAAGAGCGCATTCCCATCAAACTTGATGGTGTGGCTCCGTTCTATGTCGAGATTGAACTGAAGCACCACTCAGGCAACGCTCCAGACATATACCGAATCCCCAGCATAGGCTCGGACACGTACGGAATCCAGATTCCGAGGACGATCTTGAAGCTGGGGTCCCAATCCGTCCGGATTCGCAGGGTGCGCGATGCTCGAGGATGCCAAACCACGAGTGAGACTGGCCCAGCTGTGCACATCCACTTGTATGAGCCACCGGCTATCTACCCATTGGAACAACGCAGCGACTTCTGCGTCGGTCAGCGCCTGGGCTACACCCTCTCTGGGACACCGCCATTCGAGATCGAGTACACTTTCGGTGGCAAGACCATGAAGGCCAAGTCGGCGACTACGGATTTCCGCCGTCTGGCCGAAAGCCCCGGCGAATTTTCCATCCGAAGCATCCGCGACAAGGCCAGTGAGTGCCGGGCTGCAGTGGACCTGAGCAAGACGATCCACCAACTGCCAAGCGTTCGTATGAGCAAGGGCAAAGTGTACCAGGTGGACATCCACGAAGGTAGCGAGGTCGAGATTCATTTCGAATTTTGGGGCACGCCGCCATTTGAGTTCACTTATACCAGATCCACAAACGCCCGCAAGGGCCAGAAGGCTCAGATCCTCGAAACACGTCACGAGACGAGTTACGAAAACACAAAGGTCGTCCTTGCTTCGCTTGAAGGCACATACGAGGTTGTCAGCATCAAAGATGCTCACTGTTCGTTCTCTACAGCTGAGGCGCAAGACGGCCCGCAGAAGCTTCTGCAGCTTTGATTCTTTTTTTCTTCTCATGACAGATTGTACTTGGACGGGCATATAGAAAGAGGGGGAAAGATACTGGTTGAGGGCAGACACCAACCCTCTTGAGCGATAAGGACCGAGCCAAGACGTCGGTCAACGTCGGGAACAGCTGCGGTGGATGGATTGCATGGCACGGCGTTTTCATGGAGTCTTTGGTTAATCTTGCTAATTTTCGCAACATAGCTGTATCCATAATTGTGTTGCCCCTCAATGCTTCTTGAACTCTTGCTTACATTCGCGTTTCAGTGTAAAGGCGACGAACGTACAGAGGAAGTTCTTATGATCAGTAGTACCACCACGGTAGGCAGATGGCCGCCCAACAGCTTTGACCAAAGGGTAGTTCGGCACCGGCTATAGAGGACATTCTCCTGGCAGGACATGGTGTCATACGACACTACGAGGATTTCAGTAAGGCCAGCGCCTTCCTATTACTCCAAAGGCATCGGGCACAGGGCGAAAGCGGATACTCGGGGACCAAGAGTATTGAGTGATTAATAAACATTGCCACTTTGTTGGAGACGGAGACGCCCAATTGTCAAAATCTTCTGTGGGGTGACTATGGCTGTCCCAGCGCATATGTGTTGAGTACGTCGCCAGCCGACTACAGCTTGGGTCTGCCTCGTCCCGGTGGTTCAAAGTCCGAGGCGCCGAGCTCGACGGGGCCTCGGGGAGGATGAAGCTCCGATTTGGGCATGTTCCGTCATGATCCTGGATAGCATAACAAAGTTTGGTGGCGGGTCTGAAACATGTGCATACAGGTAGACACTGCTAGGCAGCAGTGTCCGAACGAGAAATGTGGTATTGTTGAGTATGACTTTGAAGGTGAGGTGGCGAAGAGTCGAAAATAAACCTCTCCAGCCGCATGGAAATGAGGACCACGTTTAGATCCTCGCCAGTCGCAGTCCATCGAATCCACGCAGCATGCTACGCAATTTGAACGCATTGGTTGACGAGCTCCTTGAGATACTTCGTGACACCTACTTTCAAGGCACTTCCGTTCCCTGTATGCCATGACATGTTGCATGTCTCCCTGCGAAACCACCAGAATGGAAACTTCACTGACCCAGCATGTTGAATCTCCCCATGTACTTCTACCCCCCACCCCCAGAAAGAGACTGGAACCAGATATGACCCTCTCGGAATGTAGAAACCCCTCCTTGCCCGTGTTGCTAAAGGGGAAAGCCAGCAGATGCGATTGCTACGAGGGTCAAATTCGCCGAAGCAGTGACAGGTAGATCTTAAGACGGGGGTAGGTATAGCCAATCGAGGGTCCGCCGGCCATTGAACAGGGACCTGGGCTCTCACTCACAGCGGGGGTCTGTGGATTCGCCACGACTCATTCGTCTTCCCTCCCAGCATCTCGCTGCCGAACAGCCGCCAGACGGAACCTCGAGAGGCTCTCTGGATCTGTGTGGACCGTGGCGACGCGCCATGAGGAATCATGGTGCGCTTTCCGTGGATGACGCGGCGTCCCGTCCATGGCGGCGAAGCTTTTCGCGACTGTTCCCGCCTCCCCGGGCGCATGGGGGCGCTCGAGATCCACCGTGAAACTGGCTGGCTCATAGTCTGCGGCTTTTGACCATCTGCCCTATAAAAATCCCCCGACGATGGCTATAGTCGCATTCGGACTCCAGCCCGTCGTGGGGATGGAAGCCGGACCTAGTAGACATCTGACATAAAGCCGGGCTTCATAGTAATCCTTCGGACTATATGAGTATCCGCAGGACAAGACGGCCAGTGTGAGCCGGGCCTAGATCAATCATCGAAGGCAATTAGCCGGCTCGTTCGAGAACAGCGGCGACCGAGTTCCAGGATCCACCCCGCGAATTCCGTGTCTAGCTTTCACGGAGCAGATACTAAGCTTCACGATTCAGCGCCAAACAGACATCCACAGCACATGCTGCAGAATGGAGCGAAGGCGACACCCCAGTTTGGGACGTGGCATTAGACAATCTCGCTGTTAGCATGATGAAAATCGGCGCCTTCCAAGGCCGCGTGATGCCCGCCCATTGCCACCCAACAGTGCATCTTCTTCACTGATCCAGCTCCTACGTTATCGCCATGACCGGGCCGTAGAGGTCCGCCTCTGTTGAGGACCAAGCGAATAAGGGATCCTGAATCATCTCGTATCATCAGTCTGCGTCTTTCGGAGCATCCTCTTCGCCCAGAATGCATTGGCCCATTCTCCAGCGATTAGGCCAACAGAACAAAGTTAGCCCAATTCGTCATTGACGCCAAGGAGACGCTGGCCTCAGATGCTGGCAGGGTTCGCGACAGATTCCCAATCGGGGCAGACAGCGGCGTCTCGTCTTGGGGTAATACTCGTATGAGTATGGCAACTGTCTCCCCTTGAAAAGATACAGAGAGAGAGATCGAGCGTGCATACGAGTAGTACCCCGTACAGGGTGGGAGGACCTTTACGAGTAATCAGATAGATTGCACCTGAGGAGTCTCGTGGGCCAGAGATTCCGGGTGAAAAGATAGGGCTCTGACTGGGGTACTCGTACCGGGGTGCCGGGGGCCTGGGGGCGGGAGGAGGGATGTGAACATTAACCCGGTCTTGTCTCCACGATTGACGGGAGGGTCCAGCATCAAGCCCTGCCCCTGTACTCGAGCGCCCACGGCGCCTTACTCCGTACGAGTAGATGGTGGAGATGCCAACGGCGGCTTTGGCCGCGGCTGCTGGACAGCGGAATCCCCGGCAGATCCTTGTCGGACAGGAGGGAAACTGACTACTCGTAGGAACCGGTTGTTTCTGAAGTCTGGGCCATGAGGTCGTCGAGGTCTCGAGCCCCCATCCATACAAAGTGGTGGCAGCCAGTGACGTGCTTGGAATGCTTTGCAGTCATAGGGGTCCTCGTACGATCTTGAACCCAATTCATCACTTCGCCTGCCGTAACGATCCTCACTGCTCACAGTCTCCGCTTGAAGGCGAAGACGCACAGACAGTGTGGTTACGAGAGATTGGGGGCCCTGTCTTCTCCAATTGACATGTCATGTTTTATCCACACAACACTACAGGCCCATGACCGGTCAGTCAACATCCAAGAACCAGTCGGGCCTCTCAGGCGTGTTGACGTACTCGTACGGATACTTGTATCTCATTAGTAGTCGCGGAAGGGCATCGGGGGCACAGTTAGCTGGCGATAGCTGTCCACGACGGATAGGCCCGGCTCGTCCTGTTACGAGTCCTCAAAGTTGCGACCGGGGTTAGAGAACTGAAGTGACAGAATCCCGAGGAGGTGAATTGTGTGCCTCACAGTCTCTGACTGACGCTCCAGCAGAGTTAACGACGTGGGTTGGGTAGGTTGGCGAATGGAGGCGACCAATGGCTCCTCATACATCGTGCTCACGATCAAAGCCGCCGCCGTAGCCGCCGCCGTAGCCGCCGCCTCTTGAATGTGAGGATGAAGAAAGGGCTCTCTTTTGCCTGTGTGTTTGTCAGTGAGCCAGTCCTAGATATTCACCACCGGCGCCGCCGGCCGCCACGTGTCTCTGGATTGGTGATTTGGTACCGCACAGACTCGGGCTGCATCCGGACCAAACCGCCGTTGAGACGCTAGAGCACATGGTCCCCACCGTTCGGATTACAGGTATCATAGGCCGAACCAGGAAAATGCCGCAAATGCGACAGCTTCCAGTCCAGAGTACGTTCGAGTATTGGTGAGATGGGAATCCTGCCTTGGTGGGCACACTGCAAGACGCTGCCTGGGGAGGATTCTGTCACTTGAAGAGAGTTGAGCGGCGGGTCGGGTGGGGAAAACGGTTCGTTCGCACGGCTCACCGCCCACCGGCTTCCCCGCCGTGCAGGTGGCAGACGCACGTTCGAGTACTCGTACTCGTAGGACTCGCGTGGGCATGATCACTCTGCCTCGGGACGAGAGATACTCGTAGCCCTGGCGTTCGGAATTGCGCGCACGCGTATGAGTATGGACAGTGGTGTGTGGGGGGTCGCTGCCGTCTGTCTGTCTGAACCCGTACACGCCGTCTCAAGCGAGACGGCGGGATTGCAAGTCGAGATCGGCATGCAGGTACGAGTACCAGGCAAGGCCTGCCAATGCACAGTTGGTATCGATTGAAGGATGGCGTGGCTCGTGCTAGCCGTGTTCACGAGTTCGTCGTAGCCTGCGGCTGCAGGCAACTTGCAGGTGGTGTTCCAACGACAATGGAAACGCCCGAGGCCCGGCATCGACCAGGCTGCTATTGATCCAGTCCGAGTCGGCCAGCGTTGCGTAGCCTCATCCTCGTAGCCGTCGCCACGCACGGGTATCTGCATCCTAGTGCCAGGCACCTAGGCACGCTAGTGTTGAACGAATACCACCTCCTCGTGCGCCCCCGGGCATCCGTACTCGTTCCCAAGACCGACGCGTTGGCCGCCGGGGGACTCGTACGTTCATCGACCCGCCTGGTGGCGCGTGCGCTACTGCGCCTAACCTCGACAAAGCCGGCGGGAAGTAGTGCTCGAGAACCAAGCTGGTTGGCGGCGAGAATAACAGGTGGCCGGCGGCTACCAGACACAGTGAAGGTGTGGTCCAGATGGGAGAGGTCAGAAGAGGCGCTGCCGTTGCTGTTGCGATGGAACACGCCACTGCGCCTGTCGTCCATTGGGCCGTCGTGGCCAAGTGTCGACGGGTCGGGTGTTTCACATGTCAGGCGATTCGATGAAAGGTGCCGTTTGCCAGATGGTAAGTAACATTGCAGGCAGCCAGGGGCGCGGGCGGTGGGTGATCAAAGCTCCTCGAGGAAGCCGGCAAGCAGGAGGAAGAAAGAGGAGATGGGGTGGGTGGTGGTTGCGGGTGGTGAGGGTTAGGAGGAATCGAACGGTCCCCAGGCAGCCACTTTAACAGAGTTCGGGGGTGCTAGGGCTGCCGCGGGGCAATGCCTCAGCGGCTGCCCGCTGGAAATTAGGCGGCCGGCTGGTTCTCGGGATGTTCACACGCCCATTCTTCGCCGCTGGCTGCGGGCCCACCCAATGGAACTTGACCTAGAAAAGCCCGCCGGCCGGGCGCATCAGCCCTAAACAGCCCATCCCTTGGGCCTAAACAGCCCATCCCCTGGGAGCCTCTTCAGCCGTGCCGCCGCCCCTGGAAGCTTGCTTCCCTCTCCATGAACATCGGGACGGACTGACTCAACTCGACTATATGGACCCCTCCCACGTGAGTCTGTCTGGTCTGGTCACCTAAGTTAGCTGCTCCACGCCGATATCTCGTGTGCCTGAGGTATGTACCTCCCTACCTTACCTACGCCTGGCGTACCTTACCTACTACTACCGCAGGTGCTATTATTATGTGATTATGGCTTACTTAACTTACCTTAACCCATTTATCGACGCGTCCCTCCCGAACAGACTTGTGGCGCCGGCTCCCTTCCCGCGGCTTTTGATCCCTCCAGCACCGACCCGCTGATGCTGCCCCTCCGCTGACGATCTTTGGCGGATGCTTGGGGCGCCTTACTCGTAATGGAGCGCTCTCAACCAAGCTTGGCAGACCAGACGGCACGGGCATTGGTTTGGCAGTGGCACCAGAGAGACGGGGGGCCCGTACAAGAAGACTGCATATCCGCAACCTCGTCATGGGGTATCGGAACTCTGACGCACGATCGCACGCGCGCACGCACGCAGGCACACAACACACACACACACACACGCGCGCGCGCATGCCCTCGACATTTGACACCCTTCCGTCTTACTAGTTCATTCCGCACTCTCGACGCCCCAGTGGCCCCCAAGACACGAGGCAACAAAGACCAGGGCCAGGCTGGTCCCCTCCCCGTCGCGTTCAAGGGTGGCCTGTAGCTGTGGCTCCTAGCAGGGAACCCCCTTGTCCTTGGATAATATCCCGGCCGGCCATCGCCCGTCGCAGATCGTCAGCCATTCCGCTTGGCCCACGCTCGCGCCAGGACGACTGACGAAAGCCCGCCTACCTACTCGTACCTATCAACGGAGATCGACTTGCGGACACGCGCGAGCTTTGACCTCGAACAGCAACACAGGCCACAACGCCAGCACCACCATTAGCAACCCTCGTCGCTCGCCCTCGCCCTGCTACGAGTACGGTACTCGTAGATAGATAGCCGCATCGTCGCAATCGGCTACTCCTGCCCTCCTCAGCCAACCTGTCTTCCGCTCTGCCCTCCATCTACACGAGAGGGACAAACATCTGCGGCTCTCACAGCACGTCGCTCGGCACCGTGGAAGCCCGACCCGCCGTGCCACACGTGCTCGTACAACGCTGACAACTGCGCGTCTGCGGCCGGCTGTATCCTGGTTGGTCTACAGAACGCGGTTCCTGCGCCGGTCCTCGCGGGGAGCCTGCCGCCTCCAGCTACTGCGAGTATATTACCTGTAGGTACATACCTTGTCAAGCAGTCCGTCCGCGCGGCTTCAGTGGGACGCCGCTTCGGGTCCTTCCTCCCCCCCCCCCTCCCCCCTGGCACATTTCTCTTTGCGACATTCCAAACCCTGGTCCTCCTCGTGTACCGTCAACCCTCTGCCGAGAAGAATGGCTCTTTGCGAACCCCCCCTCACCCCGGCTGCCCTGGATCCTGGAGCTGCCCTTGTTGATTTCGCCACTCCTGCCGAGCCGTTCTCTGCATGTCCTATCTACGCGCAGTGGGCATTGGCTCCCCACCCAAAACCTGGGCTCTTATTATAAGCTCCCGCCCCGATACTGACTGAGACGCCTCTTCAGAACTTCCCGTTGGCTCCCGGCAGTTACCTGGAGGAGCCAATTACTGTTGGGTCCAACATCCCACACGCCACCAACCCGGCGTCTTTTCACCATGGTGTATTGCGGCAAGCCCTCAAGGGGCTGCCAGATGTGCAGGACGAGGAGAATCAAGGTATGCCTCGCCACCGCAGTCTCTCCACATCGGGTTGCTGACAGGTTCATCCTCGGCCCTTTAGTGCGATGAGACGAAACCAACCTGCAAGCAATGTGCCAAGTCTCGGAGGCAATGTCCTGGATACAAAGACGAGTTCGATCTCGTCTTCCGCAATGAGACTCAGGCGACGGAACGGAGGGCGCGCAAGGCCACCACCAAAGCATCTATCGCGAGGACAGATCGACGCAATTCGGACCAGGATGAAGCATCCCCCAGCGCCTCCCAAGCGCCCGGAGCCGTCTCTGCAGTCGTCACAAAGCGACAGGTCATGCCCGCTTTGAACGTGCCCGTCGAAGAACGGGCTTACTGCCACTTCATCACCAACTTCGTCATGATGCCCAAATGCGGAACGGATCGCGGCTTCATGGACTGGCTCATCCCCATGATGAACCAAGAGGGGAAAGAAAGCCATCTGCAAAGTGCGTTCCGGGCCTGTTCATTGGCCCTACTTGACAATCGCGCACCGCCGGGGCTAGGATCAAGGAGAAGACCCTCATGGAGTACACCAAGGCTCTCGTTGGCACAAACGCGGCGCTCAGAGATCATAAGCAGCAGAGGGCCGACTCGACTCTGGCGTCTGTTCTGCTACTCGGAATATTCGAGGTATGTCCATTCTAGCCTGACTGCCTTTCGCAGCCTCAGCTCACGTAACCTAGAATATTTCGGCGAAGAAAGTTGGCATGTACGCCTGGGGCTCTCATACTGAGGGCGCCATACAGCTGGTTAAAGCTAGAGGGGAAAAGCAATTGCGCACGCCGCTTGGCACGCTGCTCTTTACCTCAGTCCGCACGCAAATGGTAATTTACTCAGCACCCCTTGGCTAAGTTCGACTCGGCTGACCGTTTCCAGTGCATCCACGCCCTTGTTTCCGACAAGCCGCCAGTGATGGACGCAGACTGGTGGACCGAAGATGCCTGTCGGAACTCCGACGTCTCACGGGCTCAGGCATTCGCTATCAGGACAGCTGAAGTCCGGGCCGAAGTCGCGCGACTGATGGCAACCCTCCCGCGCTCGCAAGACGGAATTGAAATCATGCTCGACATTACTCGACGGGCCCAAATGATCGACCAGGAGATAGTGACCTGGACGAACAGCCTGCCTGACCATTGGAGAGCAAGGACAATAGCGTGGGTTGATCGTGTTCCTGACGGCAACTACGCCACCGCCGAGGCTTATCCTGGCCGCGTCGACATCTATGCGGACTTCTACATCACGAGCGTGTGGAACATGGCCCGAACGACGCGCCTGATCCTGGCCTCCCTCATCGTGCGCTGTACCGCCTGGGTGTGCTCGCCGGTCGACTTCCGCACAACCCCCGAGTATGCGACAGCGTCGCGCACCTGCGTGGAAACGATATCGGACATCATTGCCTCAATCCCCTGCCAACTGGGCTGGCACCATGAGAAGAAGAATTTTGTGCAAGGGAAGAGCCGCGTTGACCCATCTCAACTCGGCAGCGGCGAAGAAAAAACGACAAGGATTCTGGCGGGATATTTTGCGACTTGGCCGTTGATGTGCGTCAACGCGCAGGACTACACGACCGATACCCAGCGTGCGTGGCTCAACGGCCGATTGAAGTTTATTGGTGACGAGCTTGGCATCAAATACGCTCATATTCTCAACCAGGTACGTACCAGACTTCGCTCATCTGCATTTGCGCCAGACTGTCGCCCCGTGCTGGCCTTCACTGCGGACTTTTACCTCGAGTCATTTCGATTGGTCGTACTGACACATGTTCCTCTGCAGGTACATATCCGCATCCCGTCCATGCTTATTCGGCGTGACGGGCAGATGGCCTTGCCAGTTGGGAAGACGCACAACTTCGTGGCCATTCTGTCGAACAAGAACCAGAAACTTCCGTCGCCTCTGTACGGCCTCAACGGCCTGCAGCACAACGAGTATCTCTACAAGGACCATATTCAACGTGAGCGCGCTGCCTTGCAGGACGATCCGGAGCGACGGCAACCGGATCCCGAGACTCAGGATGCTGGGGGTGACTATACAGAAGGGACTGTGCATCAATTCGCGTACCCGAACGCCCACGAGACGATACCGACAGTCAGTCCGAGCTGGGTGGTAACATGAGCTTCTCAACGCGAGTCATGGACTTGCATGGCGCGCTGTCTCGATCATCTGAGACATGTGGGATCCGAGTACCTGTTCCAGTCAGGGATCGATGTCTGTCATTAATGTTTGGGTTTTGAAATTCCTGTTATGAGAAACGACACACTCCGGGGATCTGGAAACGAGGATCCAAATTCGACGTCCAGCCTGTTAGGGCTCGACGTGGCAGCAAGTGGAGGGCATTGGATTGTTGGGCTCCGATGCTGCAGGCTGCAGTGGGCGACACATAGAGTCTTGAAGTAGTCAACACTTGCATGTGTCTTCGACACGCCGCCATGATGAAGGAATTCTTCTTGTCGTCAGGCCACACAGACGGGGGCAGTGCGCTTTGCTGTACCCGAAATGTTTCAAATTCGGGGACGTAGGGTGTCCCCATGGTGTTGAGCTGCTGGGATAGCCAGTCACCCCGTTCGGAACCTCAGCGGACGAAAGCGACCTCGCGTTCGACAAAATATAATGGGGGAGCGCCAGTACTGTGTCCCAGCGCTAGACTACTGTCCCATGTTGCCCCTTACTTCCTCCGTCAGATCCGACAAAGAAATCCAATTATCATGCTGTGCGTTGTCCCCGTCGGGGAGGACGAAAGATGCAGATCTCCCTTATTTGTGAATGCGATCAGGTGTCGGCGGACGCGAGATCGATTCCTGCAGCAGCCTGGCTGCAAAGAGAAGCAGGGACAGCGGTGGCGGCGGCCAGCAAAAGAGAGTCCCCCAATCAACTGACACCAAAAAAGCCTGTACGACAGCCCAATTGCAACGTTTGCTTCTTCAGAGCTTCCAGAAGCCTCCTTCGCTGGCGACCACAAGAGCCGCCACGGCGCGGACCCCCCTCAGCAGTCTATCGCGCTGTACGACGCAAAAAAAGGGGCGGAGAGACAGGCAGCGGAAGACTGGCATCGTGCCATCTGCAACTGCAACTGCATCTGCACCTACACTTTACACGCCACTGCTTCCGCCACCGCCGCCCGCAGCAAGTAGACATGGCGCCTTCAACTGTTGAGGCGTGGGCATGCGCACGGAAACCCGGATGCTGCACAGCAACCGGCAACGCGATGCGACACGCGTGTGCGCTCTTCAGCCCCTGATTTCTGGCCTCGTGAATCATCACACACTTTCCCCTAAAGTCGATTGGATGCGAGGGCCCTTGCTCAAAGCTCCCTGACCTGACACTCTGCTTTTGTACTTTGATGACGAGGTCTGTCCGGGCAGAACCTGGTTTACCGTAAAAGGGGTCGTTTGAGCAAACTCGCACCCGCATGGTTTTGAACAAGCAACGGACAGTGGAAAGTCCCTTGTCATTCCTGGCATTTCTTGGGAGATCGAGATGATGTAATACACGGGTTTGATGTGTGCAGGTCTTGTAACCTCACTCAGAATCGGGCTCCATGCCAATCTGTACATTCGCCCTCGACAAACCTCTGCACTCCAAAAACCGGCACCAACGTCATACAGCGCAGAGCCGCAGTGATGCCACCGTACCCCTAGTGGCGCCAGGTTTCATGAGGCCTCGCGACTCTGAGCCTGTTCTCACGCCCCGATCGAAACCAAGCCTTAAATTGCAGCCTCTGTCCTCTCAGTCAATCAAGCATCTGATGCGATTTGAACATCGCGGGCTCCAATGTCGTACGTTGTGGGTTCTGCAATTTTTCGTTGTGGATACTGCACTCTCATTCAAGAGCTGGCCCCGTGAAATTGACTCCAGGATGTGCTGCCCGAAATGCGAGTTGCGTGCGGACATCATCCAGCTTCTTCAACGACTGCGTGCGTAGGATACGGGCGTTATGATCATCAATGTCCCCGCGCCGTGTCATTCCTTGGCCTCTTTCGTTCGATTCTCGATTCGTCGCGATCGGAGCGGCCGTGGCCGCGGCCGCGGTCATGTTGGGTGTGGCAGTTGTCACCATTCTTCTTGTGCATTGGCATCGTTCTATTTTCTCTTGACGGCCTGCTTGGCTTTCTCGGCACCCGTCCCAGCCATATTCCAGGCCTTCACGACCCAGTCTTGGGTGGCATCGACATAGCTTTCTTCACCGCGGTCGCGGACGCCGACGCGTAGGCCGCCGCCTTTGCGATTGAAGTTGACGTTGTGACGAGCCATGCGCTCCTCAGCGCCACGCTGGATCTTGATGACCGACAGATATATCTGCCAGCCAATCCAGGCGAAAACGGACAGCAGGACCAGCGCAATCAGCAGGGGAGCGAGCTTGCTGTCAACAGAAAAAACCGTCAGTCATGCGCGCCAGCGCAGAGGCGGTGTTGCGGGGGTAGCGAAAGACACGAGGCGGGCAGAGGCCGAGACGAAGCGTGTCCGCATGCTTCGCGCGTGCTCAGTTAGGCAGGGCGTACCTCAAGGTGGAATGTTTTGCAGCGGTGGCGGCCTTCTCGGTATTACTTCCCCAGGCCATTACGGCGGTCCTAGGCGCGCAAGGGTCTTGGCTGTCGATCTGGTCTTTGTTGCCGATAGCCAGTGGCTTGTCGCGGGGCGCGCGCAATGACGGTAGTTCTAGGTAGAAGGCCGTGGGCTGGCAAGATGGAGAGAGTCGTGGGGTCGGGAGGTTGGAGGGAGTTGGGAAAGGTGGGAGGGTGAGCGGGCGACGAGGCGCGATTTGGCGTTTATCTCTTGGATCGGTTCAGGCGAAGACGTAAAGATCTGTAGGATCCAGCAGCGTGCCAGCCGGACGCGGCGAGAAACCCACCAGGGACGTTCGGGGGTAACCGGTTGAGAGGGAGGTGGACAAGGCGGGGGTTAGTGGGAGGTTATTAATGGGCAGGGAAGTCGGCTATTAGGGCCTTTAGGTAAGTGGGCACGAGTCTTCTTGAGTTGCTGGCGCCCTCTGCCATGGACTGCGCGTAACGATGCGGCAATGACAGGAGAGGAAGAAGGGGGTCTACTCGTACCTATGTAGATTAGGTACGTGAAAAAGTGGAGGGGCGGCGAGAGTCGCGCAGCACAAAGCCGCCGCGAGCATGGCCACCACTCAGATGGGGTTTCGTCGATTCCATGGATGCCTCAAAGCCGGGGCGTGGTGGTGACCTGAATACCACCTGCCTGTAGGTTGCTGCGACTTGGGTACGAGCAATGACTGGGGTGTAGGCTTCCCGCACCTATGGTTTGACGGCAATAGATGCCGAACCTGCCTGGGCACTTCGGACCAAACTGGACCTCGGGAAGGAGGGGGACCTCCAGGGCTGCCTTGCCCCTACCTCGAGTATGGATGCTTTGAACTGGGAGGGAGCCGACCCTGTCATGGGCATGTGCTCCGGTACGGTGTTTTCGGACGGCCGCACCCCACACAAGGCAAGGGCAAGGAGTCGGATCTGGATGTGGTTAGTTCAGCTGCGCCGACAAGGCGGTGCGCGTCCTGGGAGCCGGCTTTCCGTCTACATGTGCCTACTGGTAGGTACCTACCTTACCTAACCTGCCTGTACCTACCTACAAAGAGATGTACATGTATGTAGGTAAAGTGCCTAGTCGTTCTCGAGCCAGACCTGGAGCCACTGGATAGCAGAATGTCGTCAGATTCGGGGCCTCGCGGGTCTGGCCGCCCCAGAACGGAGGCCAGATCACAGGCCCGGACCGGGGCACGCCGTTGCTTGCACCCCATTTGCTCCGCGGGGGGCTGGAGCTCATGCACTCCGCCTCGCTTCAGGCTGGTGGCTCGCTGGCTACATGCATGTAAGGTACCTATGTACCTAGTTAGGCTAGAGGTACGACACGGGGCCATTGGATGGATGAGAATGAACTCGTACTCGTAGGTCCCTGGGTACCTACCACCTAATCTATAGGTACAGATACAGCCTGTCCGCAGCCCTCCCATCGCAGCCTTGCCACCCATCAGCTACAAGCCTCGCACCAGGCCGCAGAGACAGGCATGGCGTTCGAGACTGTAAGAAGGCGAAGACAAGCGCGTCTCAAAAACTCTATTGCCCTTTTATTTCCGGCAAGTCCCTCTCAAAGACGAGGACCACTGCCGCAGACACACCTCATCGCCCGAGGCCGAAGTTGACGGGCTGGCTGGTGGCGCGGGCGGCCTTGTCGCCGCCGGAGGAACCCTCCCTGGAGCCAGAGCTACTCGTAGATGCGCCGGAGCCGTGGATATCCTATTGGGCTGGTGCAGATGTGTATCTGCATTCGTGGCTTCTGGACTGCTGAGAGGGTGACCAACCGCCAGGTGGGCACCACTCCCATCCAATCCATGTACACGTCCTCTGGGGCTCACGAGTACGTGTAGGTGAGGCACTCAAGACTTTGGCGCGCAGTTTCTTTTCTTGATTTTCGATTGGCCCAGAAGCCTCATCAATAGATAATCTCTGCAATTTTATCATCTCATACTCACCGTAATGTTTGCTGATGTTCGAAGGTTATGGGCACCATCCAGTGGTAGCCAAGGTACCTGGTCTATGTAGATACAAGACTGGAAGAACAACATCCCCGGATCTCTGGACGCACAGCTGCGCTCGAGCTATCCGAGAACCGGGGTAGCTCAGTACACTAGCTCACGTAAGAAGTACCTGTCTCACGGCTGTGAAGAGCACTACCCCCAGGTATCCCTGCTGGTCCGCCAAAGTCTCGCCCAAGTCAGCTCGAGGTACCCATCCCGCCATTGTGGCAGTCATACGCCAAGCTGTCCCCAAGCAGGAGCAGGCAGGCACGACCAAGCTGTGGCCACATTTTCCTCCCTCCCTTTGGTTGGCCAACTTCAGGCTCAAGGCCAGGCTAGCATATCCAGACTTCAACCTCCACCATCACCACCCCCTCCATCCCGCAGCCTGACGACGATCGCCAATTGCGCCCATCATGGCCGCTCCCAACGAGGGCTACGGCCAGTTCCCGCCGCAGCAGCAATACGGCCACGAGTCTCCCTACCCCGACCAGCAACAGCAACACCAGCCTCCTGCCCCCGGCTTCGACTCCCAAGAGCAGTCGCCCGTCGCGCCCCCCGCTGCTGGCCAGCCTGCCGACGGCGGCAAGAAGAAGAAGCGCGGCTATGCCACCCAGGCCTTCGACTTTGGAAGCGGCGCCAACTCGGCCGGCATGCCCCCTCCTCCTGGCGGGCCCGCTGCCGGCGCCCAGCAGCCCGGCCCGGCCCAGGGTTACGGCGGTTATCCCGGCCAACAGCCCTATCAAGCTGGCTATGGCGCTCCTCAGCCTGGCTACGGCTCGCCCGCCCCCGCCGAGTACGGCGCCCCTGCCGCCGGCCAGATGCCTCCCCAGCAGCAGCCTGGCGTCGGCGGCTACCAAGCGCCCGCCGGCTACTACGGAGCCGGTGCTCAGCCCGACCCCACCGCCGGTATCACCGCCGGCATGCAGAACATGAACGTGGGCGCCTCTGGGCAGACCCAGATGCCGCCCGCTGCCAACAGTCAGGCGCGCGTTGCTCTGAATCAACTCTACCCGACCGACCTCATGAACCAGCCCTTCAACGTCGCCGAGCTGGATCTACCCCCGCCACCGTGCATCCTCCCCCCTAACGTATGCCTCCTCGCGTCCAGGTTCCCGTCCGCCAAACTCATATGCTAACCCATCCTCAGGCCAGCGTCACTGGCTCACCCACTGCCAACTGCCCGCCCAAATACATCAGATCCACTCTCAATGCGGCGCCCCAAACACATTCTCTCCTCAAGAAATCAAAGCTGCCTTTCGCCCTGGTCATCCAGCCTTATGCCGCGCTGCACGACATTGACGACCCCGTGCCTGTTGTCCAGGATCAAGTTATTGCTCGTTGCCGCAGATGTAGGACCTACATCAACCCGTATGTCATTTTCCTCGACCAGGGACATCGGTGGCGCTGCAACATGTGTAACCTCACCAACGACGTGCCTCAGGCCTTCGATTGGGATGCTGCCGCCCAGAGAAGTGTCAACAGGTGGGACAGGGCCGAGTTGAACCACTCTGTCGTCGAATTTGTCGCGCCTCAGGAATACATGGTTCGCCCGCCCCAGCCACTGGTATATCTGTTCCTTTTCGACGTCAGCTACGCCTCCGTGTCCACGGGTCTACTGGCTACGAGCGCCCGCACGATTCTCGATAGTCTGAACAGGATACCCAATGCCGACCGACGCACCAGAATCGGTTTCATGGCCGTCGACTCCAGCTTGCACTACTTCTCTGTTCCCAAGGACAGCGACGAGAACGCCGAGACCACCATGTTGGTTGTGAGCGACCTTGATGAGCCTTTCCTTCCCGTTCCCACCGATCTGCTGGTACCCCTGACAGAATCTCGCCAGAGCATCGAGAACTTCCTCACCAAGCTTCCCGAGATGTTCCAGAACAACCAGAACAACGGTTCTTGCATGGGCTCCGCTCTGCGCTCTGGCCACCAGCTGATCTCGCCTCTAGGCGGTAAGCTGGTCGTTCTGAGTGCTTCTCTGCCCAACATGGGCGTCGGCAAGCTGGAGATGCGCGAGGACAAGAAACTACTGGGTACTTCTAAAGAGAGCGGACTTCTCCAGACAGCCAACAGTTTCTACAAGTCATTCGCCGTTGAGTGCTCGAAGAACCAGGTTTCTATCGACATGTTCCTCTTTTCCTCCCAGTACCAGGATGTCGCATCGCTCAGCAACTTGCCCCGCTACACCGGAGGACAAACCTGGTTCTACCCTGGATGGAATGCTGGCCGTGCCGAGGATGCCATCAAGTTTGCCTCGGAATTCAGCGACTATCTGTCCTCAGAAATTGGTCTGGAGGCTGTTCTGCGAGTTCGCGCGTCGACGGGCCTCCGCATGAGTACCTTCTACGGCAACTTTTTCAACCGCTCCTCGGACCTTTGTGCGTTTCCCGCCTTCCCTCGCGACCAGTGCTACGTTGTCGAGGTGGCTATCGACGAAGCTCTGCAAAAGAACTTTGTCTGCCTGCAGGCTGGCGTCCTCTACACGACTTGCAATGGCGAACGCCGCATCCGTGTCATGACCCTAGCTCTCCCCACAACCACCAATATGGCCGACCTGTATGCTTCCGCCGACCAGTGCGCCATCACCACCTACTTCAGCCACAAGGCCGTTGAAAGGGCTCTCGGCAGCGGCCTCGACGCTGCTCGCGATGCACTTCAGAGCAAGCTCATGGAGCTCCTGCAAACCTTCAAGAAGGAGCTGGCTGGAGGCAGCATGGGAGGCGGCGGCCTGCAATTCCCCGCCAACCTTCGCGGTCTTGCTGTCCTCTTCCTAGGGCTGATCAAAAATGTTGGGTTGAGAAAGTCGGCTCAGATCCCATCTGACTTGAGGTCTGCTGCGCTGTGCCAACTTTCGACGCTGCCTCTGCCCTTGCTGATTCAGTACATCTACCCGCGACTGTACTCTCTGCACGACATGCCCGACAACGCGGGCGTCCCCGACCCCGAGACGAGCCAGATCGTGCTGCCTCCTCCTGTGAACCTCTCCTCGGAGCGCTTTGTGTCCTACGGCCTGTATCTCATTGACGACGGCCAGACGCAGTTCCTGTGGGTGGGGCGAGATGCTGTGCCCCAACTCCTCACGGACGTTTTTGGCGTCAGCGACCGGACCCAGCTGCGCGTTGGCAAGGGCTCCATCCCCGAATTGGACAACGACTTCAACGAGCGGGTACGGGCTGTGATTGGCAAGAGCCGCGATCACCTGGCCAAGGGCGTGGGCAGCATCACCGTCCCGCACCTGTATATTGTCAGAGAAGATGGCGAGCCCAGCTTGAAGCTTTGGGCGCAGACTCTACTGGTGGAGGATCGCGCGGACCAGAGCGTGAGCTTTGGCCAGTGGATGGGCATGATGAGAGAAAAGGTACAGTAACATGCCCTCCTGGCCAACATTGCAAAAGGCGGTAGCACGGGCTGACATGCTATTCAGGTCATACAGTGATGAGGTACGATGTCGTTGCAGAGCCAGGAGCAAGGTGCCGGTGGGGTGTTAGAAAAGGTTTGACGTTGTTGCCTGCGGCCACGGGTCAATGGGGTTTGCCCTGCAGGCATGAGTCCAAAGCGTCTTAGCTTGCCACTAGAATTCGATCCGCCGACAATGAATGAAGCATATGAATCCGTACTGTTTGCCCTGGCTCGTGAGCGGCTTCTGTAAGAGATGTGCAAGTTGTGTGTCCATCCATGCACATGAGGCCGCGTCCGCAGGGCCTCAGTCCGTGGTGATCAAACAACTCACCTTCCCAATCATACATAAGGCAAGGTTGGCGCATGCTGGACAGAGATCTGATTCGAAACTCCAAATTGCCGGTCAGGACGCGTACCGGCGCTTTGCTTGCGATGATGGAGCGCGCTTCGAGACTATCGCTGGTTCGTCGATCCAAGACCGATCGGGACCAACCAGAACAGACCCGGCCGGTCTGCAAAGACATGGCCATGCTCTATGGATTTCCAAGGCCCCCATCACCCCATCCTCCCATGCCAACCTGGGCGGCTACGCGTCGCTGGGCTGGCCAGTCACAGGCGCGGGTTGGGGACGTGACGGGCGGGGACCCAGCATGCGGGCGGCTGCGTCCGCGGGGCTGATTGGCCTGCCCTCGGGCGGAAGAGGGTGCGCGGGCGCCAGGGCCGGCAAGGTAGAAAGGCTTGGCTACAGCGTTGTTCGAGTTGTTTGTCTGCGTGCTTGCTTGCTTTGTCCGCGTGCTTGTCTGCTCTGGCGCACGTTCCCCTTGTCGCCTCTTCACAGAACTCGGGTATGGGAGGGGGTGGGGCTCACACCTCGGGGTTGGGCGAAGGGTAGATCATAGAAGCACGATGCTTGCAGCCGCGGGTAGGGCTTGTTGGTCAGCTGCGTGCAGGACGATCAACTTGTGGCCAGCGACAAACGCCGCGGGCTGGCGGAGTTGATGATATACTCGTACCATAGTTGATAGGCGTTCTTGGCACGGCGATATTAAGGTACGGTTTCTCCCAGGGGCCATCCGCATACCCAAATACTGTCTAGTAGATGCTGTAAGTTAGGTATTCAATGATGACCGCACAGAGCCGGATGTGAAGAATGACGTGTATTCGCATCCGACCTGCCATGGTCCGCTAGCGCAGACTACGCGTACCTACCCCTTACCCGTGCCTACGAGTACAAGTAGTGCTCACCTTTTCATAAGTCAGTAATAAGGTGCTCGTACATGTCGGCACGGTATGGATGACCTCAGAACCCACAAGGGCTCTCTTGGCCGCCCACTCGTACAGGCTCGCCTGGTTCCGAAAGCTTGCCTCCCCTTCCTGCCGGCAGTGGACGACTCCATGTGTGCGAGATATGTACCTAACGCAGGAGTGATGAAACAGCCTCGCGGAGGCGAGACGAGATGAGACAAGGCGGCAAGAGACCCGATCGGGCATGGTGGCGACGGCAACGCTGACGACCCCGGGCGCGTCGATCCGGCAAGGGCAATTGCGGCCAGTCAAGGTTCACTCGTATCTGGCCACAGGCTGGTTAGGTACCTAAGTACTGCCGTGTGGGAGGGCGTAGAGGGGAACGAGGTGGGTGGTGGGCAGACGGCGTGGTCGGGCTGAAGACACGACGCATGTGTGCGCGTCCCATCGCGGGCAATCCTTCGAGGCAGGTACCTAGACACTTATGCTTGCCTATTTGCGGAGGGGATTGACAACGGTACGAAATGGCAGACCCCTCCTACTGCCCCGCTCGAGACCCCCGATCCCCCGCCGCAACGGGGCAACGGTGCTTTGTTGCTCGCCTCCAGCTGGTACGAGTGGAGGGGAGACGGACGTGCGTGTCCTGTAAGATCCAGGAACCCGAAACTCACAACTCGGGACGCGGAGTGTCCTGGATCAGACGACCCTACTCGTTACCTATGCACCGTACCTTGGGTGCACCGGTTTTTGTAAGCGTCCAGTCCAGAGCAGATCTTGCATGCGCATGCGAAGATCCAGCCAAGGTGTGTGTGCGAGTGTGCATGACTGCATACTCGTACGAGTACACCCCCACTAAGCCAACTGGATGGTGGAAGGGTTCCATCACAACCTGCAGAGGGCAGCATGCGGATACTCTCCAGGATTCATGGGCCACGCACCTACATACGAGCAGATGCCAATGAGTAACATGTGGAAGTCTTCGTGCAGCTGAAAGTCGCCTTCATGTCGCCATCCGGTCTGATGAATGTGGCTCTGCACTCATGTCGCAGACGCTAGTTCTCTGATAGTCGCTGTCGGCCTCCGCTGACTCGATCTGCTCTGTCCAGTCACGTCGGCAGCCGAGAGCAGGGTCCCCGGCGGCCAGTACGAGGATGTACTCGCAGCCGGCCAGCGGCACTGGGCGGCGGGCGAGTAGATAGATGTAGCTCGGGTACTCGTAACGCACTATTGGGAGCAGAAGGAGGAGCCCGCACCCGTCAGACCTACCGAGCGACGGAACGAACCATTGCGGGCAGCCAGGCCAGAGCACCCTTCCGCTGCTCCTCCTGTGTTTCTGCCCAAGCCAACCGAAGCCAAGCAGTGCCGCGCCGCGCCGCACCTCCAGTGCTACTACGGCACCAGCACCACCAGCACCAGCGCCAGCGCCAGCACCAACCAACGCACGCCAGCACCAGCCAAACGCCCGCCCGACGGGAGCTGCTCGGACACCGACCGGGACCTGGACAGACGGCAGACAGACACACAGACAGACGTGGACGACAGCCAACTCACATCCATCCCGCCGCCGCATCCACCTGCCCGCGCATCCTCTCCCACTGCCACTGCCACCACCACTACCACCACAACCGCTGCCGCCGCCGCCGCTGCCGCTGTCGCTCGTGGTTCTGCTCACCACCTCTTGCCTCACTCACACCTCCATTCTCTCTGCCCACACAACGCCGTCGCCAGCTCGGCATTTCCCGCCTGCATTCTCACAGCCCAGCCCCTCAAAGCTGAGGCAAGACGAGCCCGACCGAGCTAACCCAAGCCAGGCTGCCGTGACCAACTGGTAAGTGAGCTGCTTTACTCGACCGCGGCATGATGCCGCGAGCTGCTGTCAGAGCAACACATCCCAGTTCCGTCCCCCGCTGCCACTTTGCCTGTCTCCCGTTTCCCCTTGTTGCTGCCGCTATCCGCCTGCCTCGACGACCACCGTTACTAGCTGTTGCTGGTTGTTCCCTTCGCTTTACCCCTCACCTCAAGGGAGCTGGGTCCAAAAGTGAGGGCGCAATAGCCAGAGGTCACAACATCGTGCTGTCTGTTTCGCAGACGGGTCGGGTCTATTTTCAAGACTATTGCTGCGAAGTCGTACAACAAGCCTTTATTCTCCTGTGACGGCTCTTTGCTCGCCTCTCTGGCTTTCCACATCTTCACCCCTAGGTCAGGTGTGGTTGTATCATATCCCCTCTCCCGGCCGCTCAACTCCTCTCACCTTCTGTTACCTCCAACCCCCCCTTTCAGCCCCTCCCACGACAGGCCCTGGCCGTGCAGGTGAGCTACCATCCGCGCCTTCGAGAGCGACAGCTCCATGAACCCATGCCGCCGGCTACGGCTACGCGCAACTGTTCATCAATCTAGAAAAAGGCTTGTGAGCAAAACGAGGCCCATCGCGCCAAGTGTCAGGGCCGCGGCGGCATGGACCCCTCGGCCAGTTTGCTCGAATCAATCACCCCTCAGTACCGTGTGGGTCGGAGCGACCATCATCGCATCGTCGTGTTGCTACGAGGGCGAAGCTCAGCAATTCGATTTGCCCCCATTTCCTACAATGCCCCGTTATTCAAGAGCCAACACAATAATCCCTACCGGCAACCGTGGCCCTCTTCGTTTATATCTACACCCACGCGCCTGATGCCCACCCACCTCAGATGACTTTCACTCTTCTCTGTCCCACCTACCACAGCAGTCTCACCAGACTGGCACACCAGCCCCATTCGTCTCTTTGTCTTCTAGTCACCTAGCGCTTATACCATATTGCCCTACTGGCGTAGCCGTACTAATCGAGAGACAGACGGACACCCGTTAGCAAAACCCTTACAAAGAAACCACCTAATCAAGCTCGGCGCGCATCTATAAAGGACCCATTTCGTCGCAGCCGCACGAGACTTCGTCACCCCTGTCTCGATACCGACTCAATCCATCTCGTTCTACCGCAGCGCGAACCGCTATTCGCTGTTCAGGCAGGCCTCGAACAGCTCATATTTCTCGTCCAGCCGTCAACGATCGAGGCCACCGCTCAACGAAGCAGCAGCCCGCCACCATGTCCCGCCAGCAGAACGCCCCCAACCCGTCGGGTTCGCGCAAAATCTCATTCAACGTCAGCGAGCAGTACGACATCCAGGATGTCGTCGGCGAAGGAGCATACGGTGTTGTCTGGTGAGCATGACCTTTTCGCTACATCTGGTAGCCGTGCCGTCAAACCAATTCTCAATAAGCGTCGATTTTCGCAACTTCATGACTGACGCGCATCCTATGTTAGCTCTGCGATACACAAACCTTCAGGGCAAAAAGTGGCGATCAAGAAAATCACCCCATTCGACCACTCCATGTTCTGTCTGAGAACCCTGCGCGAAATGAAGCTGCTCCGCTACTTTAACCACGAGAACATCATCTCCATTCTCGACATTCAGAAGCCTCGAAACTATGAAACTTTCCAAGAGGTCTACCTGATCCAGGTCAGTACACAGCGATCATGGCGACAGAGTCTTAGATTCTAACCGACTGTATAGGAGTTGATGGAAACCGACATGCACCGAGTGATCAGAACCCAGGATCTGTCGGATGACCACTGCCAGTACTTCATTTACCAGACACTCCGAGCTCTGAAAGCCATGCACTCGGCCAACGTTCTTCACCGCGACCTGAAGCCTAGCAATTTGCTGCTGAATGCCAACTGTGATCTCAAAGTCTGTGATTTCGGTCTGGCCCGTTCTGCTGCCTCTCAGGAGGACAACTCGGGCTTCATGACCGAGTACGTGGCGACCCGTTGGTACCGCGCCCCGGAGATCATGTTGACATTCAAGGAATACACCAAGGCCATTGATGTCTGGTCTGTTGGGTGCATTCTGGCCGAGATGCTGAGTGGCAAGCCTCTTTTCCCCGGCAAGGACTGTGAGTGATACTTGCGCAGCTCACGTCGTTTGGAAGACGCTGACAATTTCCCAGACCACCACCAGCTTACCCTGATCCTCGATGTCCTCGGCACTCCCACCATGGAGGACTACTACGGAATCAAGTCCCGCCGCGCCAGGGAGTACATTCGCTCTCTGCCCTTTAAGAAGAAGGTGCCCTTCCGTACCTTGTTCCCCAAGACTTCTGACTTGGCCCTCGACCTCCTCGAGAAGCTTTTGGCTTTTAACCCCGTCAAACGCATCACTGTGGAGGAAGCCCTCAAGCACCCTTACCTTGAGCCCTACCACGACCCTGAGGATGAGCCGACTGCTCCCGCTGTGCCCGAAGAATTCTTCGACTTTGACAAGCACAAGGACAACCTCAGCAAGGAGCAGCTTAGACAGCTGATCTACCAAGAGATCATGCGGTAAATGTGAGATCTCGCTTGGTGGACAATACGCCGCTGTGGCACGGGTCGCTCGAGAGTCTGGTTGTTAACTCTTGGACTATGCCACACGAACGGAAGACAACCTCAGTATAGTCACTGCGTCGGGTGGCGTCGATGATGTTCAGAACGGACACAGAGCCATTCGGCTGAATGACGATGGTGGCAAGGATATCTGTACAGCGCTGAGCTGTATTTACAGCAGGCGAAGTGGATGAAGTGGATGATGAGGATTTCATAACGGAGTATCAGGCAGGGCCAAGCTGTTTTAGATAGTACACGGGATCTCTGGTGGGTGGGGCCCACTATGACATCTTCGTGTGTCACGAGATAACACCGCTGACGAGGGTATCTCGATCAATGGCAAATTTGTAACCCCAACCTCGCGTCGTCGCTGGACTGTAGAGATGCCGCTTTGCCAGCACGAGTCGCTTCACCCGACTATATTGCCCTGCCAGGAACCATCCGTGGATGTCAATAGAGATTGTTATGCCAAGATGCGTAATCTCATAATCGCTGGCAAGATATTTCAGACAGGCAGGAAGGCTAGTTCGACATGGAGCTTATAAGGGGCGTTCTATTGCTTGACACGTCTTTTTCCATCAATGGGTACGGCGATAATCACATGATCTATCCCAATCAACGCCAAAAGCCAAGACTGCGCTGCGCTTGCTCTTCAGTCTGCCTTCAAGAGTGTAGCTTCTGTCCGCTCATCATTCTTCGAAAGCCTCGTAGAACCTCAATTTTGAGCTGTCCGCGCTGCCGCGCCCCCACGTGGCACGGTGGTATTTCGCACGATGCCCTCTGGTGATATCCTACCATGCTATTGAACGCGAAATGGGCCCTGACCAATGTCAGACCCATGCCCACCTTCATGTCCACTCGAGTTCCAAGAGAGCGTGATTTGGGCAAGGCGCGACAAAGCCATGTGCTTTGAACGCAGGAGAGACCAAGCTCCGGACTGGATTCACCTCCGCCGCGCGCAGACCGGGCAGGTACTGCCGATGTTAGCCAAGTGGGCTCTAAGCCGTACATAGCGTACATCTACAGGCCACAGCTGCATGGCACTGCATGCTTTTTCTGCTGTAGCTCAGATGGGGCGTGGTAAACGTAGTAGCAGCAGCAGTAGCCAATTGTCGTGCCGCCTGTTCAGATCGCCATAACCCCAGATCGTGTCTGAGGTGGCGGTCCTCAGTTGGAAACAGATGGACAGTTGTTGGGGCTTTTCCGAGTCAAGACTCAAGAGCCCCTCCGCCTGCGTGTTGATACCGTCGAACAAGCGATACACTGCAGGTCGCGGCTCGTGGCCCCTAGGCACCAGCTGCAAGGTCCCCGTGCGGGAAAACAGGATACGCCCCGAGAGCTCGAGTGCGCATCTCATTCGCCAATAGGGCTCAGCCCGTGGTGGCGCCGACGACCCACAGCTCGACACCCAGTACATCGAACTTGTCTCCCTGTTCACTGAGACCCTGATTACCAAAGGTGTCGCAAGGACTGCTGTGGCCCATGCTCAATGAGTCGTTAAGCCACAGGCCGAAGCGACCGCCGCCGCCGCCAACAGAAAGAAAGCCCGTCTCGCAGAACATGCAGTAGTCGTCGGCGCCCGTATAGGCGAAATTCTGAAATCGAATGCTGTGAGCTGCCGCCGGGGGCTTGGGGACAGCCTTGCCGGTGTTGGGATCAGTAGGGGTGGGGGTCAAGGAGGCGCCGGGGATATTGCTGTCAAAGGCAGTCTTGCAATTCGGAGAGGGGAGGTCGGTGTCGGCGATGGTGGTGGTGCGGAAGTTGAGGTCCGCCGTGTCGGCTGAGGGGGGAGGCGGGAGTGGAGCATGTAGACTGGCGCGCCAGAGGAAGGACTCGCCGGTGCCGAAATAGTGAGAGTTTGGGTGCGGCGGCTCGGTCAGATAAGCACCAAAGGTCTGTCGTCGAGTCGAGGTTAGCCAGGCTGAGCGGGTGGGGGAGAGCTGGGGCCGTTGCGAAGAGAGCTGCCACGTACGCCTTCCTTGGCGTCGCGGACGACAAGAATGAAGCCGGCGCGCGAGCCACGGTAGTCATCACACAGCTTGTACAGGGTGGAGAGGCTACTGCCGTGTTGGTAGAGGCTGTACACCAGGCTCCAGCAGTCGGCGATCTTGAGGCGCTCGGGAATGAAGGTGCGAATTTCCTCGGCGATACCACGGGATAACAGGCGCTCGTCCGGGTCGGTATCCGGAGCGTACCCTGTCAGAGTGATGGGCTCAAGGCTGGGCAGGACGCGGGGCGAGACGGCGCGGCGCGGGGGAGTGTAGGCGCCATGAATGCCGTCGCCATCAGACCCAAAGGTGGACATGGTGGAAGACAGCTGGGATTGGGCCGAGGCCAGCGAGCTCTGTAGGCCGGAGCTGTCGACCGCCGACAGGCGCTTCCAGAGGCCCGACAGCGCAGACCCCAGGCCGTAGGTGCTGTTACTACCGCTGCCGCCGTTGCTGCCGTTGCCGCCGCCGCCGCCGCTTCCACCTCCGTTGCTGCTGCTGTGGGTGCTCTGATTACTATAGGTGCTGTGAGCACTGTGGAAAGAAGCGGTGAGGTCGGACCGAGAGTTGGGCGCAGGGCGGGAGGACCTGGATGTTGGGGGGTTGGCGTTGCGACCGAGGGGGAGCAGGCGCCCGAGGGCGGGGGCGAAAGGTCGATGAGATTGTCGCTGTGGCTCATAGTGGGCGATTGTGTATACAGGGGAAAGGGCCGGCAAGTAGAAGACGCTGGGTAGGCGACGGCGTTCGTGACGACCAGGGCGAGGAGGGGTTGTTGAGGGATGCGTCTCGATGCGGCAGGTCGGAGGCGGGGGAGGAAGGCCAGGCAGAGGCGGCGAAGATGGCGGGTCGGATGTTGTGTCTCGAGCAATGGCTGTAGAGGGAAACAGAGCAAGGCAAGGCTGGCTGGGACGGAAATGCTGGGGTGGAAATGCGGCAGGAAGCGCGTGAGGGCTGACGAAGCCGTTATAGTGGATGGAAGGTCGGTCGGCGGCGGGCGTCGTTGGAACCAGTCGTTGCTTTGGGTAGGAGTTCGCTTGTTGGTAGTGTCGGCAGGCAGACTGTAGGTGTATTTGCAGCACTCGGGCCGGGGTGCGCCACGCAAGACTTGCAATGACGGGTACTCGTAAGCCTTGCATGTTATACGTGAGAAGGTGCAGGGATGCAGGATGAACCGATGCTGTACATAAGGTACAACGCAAGAGATCAATGAGAGCGCCTTATATGGAAGGCAGGCTCCTGAATCACCCCTAATTCCAGCAGTCGTGTGACATTTGAGACCATGTAGATCGATCTTGACTAGTGAACGAGGTAGGCGTTGCTCATCCCCAATCCATCTCTTGTATCACGCAGTTTGTAAGTCGTTCGGAAGACAAGTACGCGTACTTGGCTGAAGCTGCCTCGAGCAACTTGCATCGGCCGGCGCTAATTCTTAAAATGGTGGCTCTCTAACCTACGAGTAACTCGCTTGAACCTAGGTATAAGCCGGGGTTATAAAGGGTCAATGCGAGTCATGCAGGTCTCGACATCTTGGCTTTCAAGTGACGAACTCGCTCAGCCCAAAATGGACTCCGCATGACGCAACCCTTGCCGATTGATGTTGTAGCAGCTGTTGCCCGTGTTCGTGAGAAGCGCGCCGCGAGCAGCACAGACCGGCCATCTGAGAATCAACGTCGGCTACAGTCGCGTTGGTTGGGCTACAGATGCCAATATATCACAAGAGATAGAGAGTTGGCAACCGTTTCGAAGCAAAGACGGCGTATCCAGCCACCCGGCACCTCTTGACTGCCGCAGGGCGTAGCGTGGATATTGGCGGGAGCTGCCTCATCTTGGCGCGCAGCTGACGCGGTGGCGAGCAAAGCCGCAGATGCATGAATTTTCATTGGGGTTCTCGTGCATTGGTCCCGGATCTATGCAGACGACGCTTTGGACGCACGGAACGCGGCAATGCCCTCCCACACGCCCTCGGGGCTGGGCTTCTCGGCGCAGACGTCGGGCGCGAAGCCGAAAGTTTTCGTCAGGTGGTCTCTCGTCGTGGGGCCGATGGTGGCAATATGCGTGGTCGTTCTCAAAGACTCCCGGCCGCCGCCGCCGCCGCCGCCGCCATCCCCTGTTGCTCCCGCTGCTGCCCCTCCGCCCGGGATAGCGCCGACCTGCTCCAGCATGCTGTCGCACCCCGTCGGCGAGAAGACGACCACCCACCGCTCGGCGCGGCTCGCCGTGCGCGCCAGCTCCGCGGCAAAGTCGCGCGCAAACGACTCCATCACGCCGGTCCCGTACACCACCATCTCGGTGACCCCGATGCGCAGCCGCTGACCCTCGGCCCCCTGCACCGCCAGCAGCGGGTCCTGCAGCTTCCGCGGGATCACGTCGCGCCGCTGCTCGCCCACGAGGAAGAGGAGCGGCGGCAGCCGCAGCTGCTCTTCCCCTCCTCCTTGCCCCCCACTGCTTCCTTCTCCTGCGCCTCCTGCCCTCCTCTTCTCCGCGTACCATGCCGCGTAGTGGTCCTGGATGAAGGGTGCCAGCGCCTCGCCGTTGCCGGTGTGGTCGCCAAAAACCTGCAGGGGCGGCGACACCGGGATTGCCCGCAGCGCCCGCGTCGTCGCAGGCCCGACGCTGTACAGGGGTATGTCGCCCAGGTTCTGCGGCCAGCCGGCGTCTGGGGAGGGGTTCCAAGGCAGTGGTTAGTACAGAGCAGCGTGTCCCGGCGGGCGAGGAGAAAGGCATGGTGATGTTGATAGTAGAGAGCAGCAGAGCTAGAGCGACCGGGACGAAGGAGGATCTCTCTAGATTATCGCAAGGACTCGATCGATGAGAAAAGAACTGGAAGCGAAAGGCGGAAAGAGGTCCTGCTCACCTTGACCCTCACGCACGAGCTGCGCAAAGGCTTCGACGGCTCTCTGGGACGTGAAGATGAGACCGCCGTAATCGCCCACGGCGTCGGAGGGGTGGTCCTGGCCGCGGCGGCGAGGGTACTCGGCGTTGACGCGGCCCTCGCGCAGCAGGCCGCGCACTCGGGCCAGGCCGGGCTGGTCGAACCGGTGCTGCAAGACGGGGACGAAGGAGGGCTCGAAGCGCGGGGCGCCCTCGGGAGAGGCGGGTTCGGCGGAGAACAGCTCGGCGTAGGCGTCGGTCGGCCCGGACCTGGTCTTGAGCAGCAGCACCGGCACCGGCACCGGCGCGTCCGTTCCCGCCTTCGTCGTCGGCTGGGAGGGCATCCCTTTGGCAGTGTTGATGGAACAGGCTGTCTAACTGTCTGGGTTGAAAGAAGCACCTGATCTGGCTTGGTCACGCTCCGTTGCAGGGACGGGACTGAGAGGTTTCCAGGCAGACGGAGATTGACCACGTCAGGCAAGGTACGAGATTCCGGTCGTGGGCCATGGTTGCTCGCAGTGGAGGGTGCAAGTACCTTACTGACTCCGCAAACTTGAGGTACAGACAGATACGGCACAGCGCTGATGAGGTTCAGCCCAGACCTCCACTACCGGTTACGAGTACATGTACTCGTATGCTAGGTACGAGTACCTAAGGTAGGTATGGCCTCTGCACGCGAAAACGCGGATCGGATCCTGACAAATCAAGTCTCCGAACAGAACCACTCGTCGCTCGAACCGTCAACAGCCAAACCAAGTGGATTTACTCACATCCCGTGGTCGAGGCGGCCTTCACTACGAGTAGGCGCGCCGTGTCTCTGCTTTCAAACTCAATAAACTACCTTACCGTACCTTTGCCCCGAGGCTCGCATCCCTTATCCGGTCCGGTCCAAGGAAAGAGCATCGTCACCAACGATCTGTCAAAGCTCGCCAGCCCAGCGCAGCTCGGGGAAAAGTCACAACCCCCCCCCCCCCCCCCCAAAGTACTACACCCAACACAACATCCATGGCCGCCGACACGAGCGGGACCCAGCCGGACGCCGGCCCGGGACAGCAGCAGCCCCCGCAGAAGCTGCCCCCGGGCGTGGTGCTGGGCAAAGACGGCAAGCCGTGAGTGATGCATGGACGCGCTGGCGATAGCACAGCATGCGTGGCACCGACGACCCACGAGGCCCCCTCCGCTGACCCCATCTCCCAGGTGCCGTTCCTGCACGGCGGGCGCCGACTTTGCCGCCTGGGCGTCCCAGGCCAAGACCAAGACGAACCTCCAGGCCGGCGCCGGCGGCGCCGCTGTCGCTCTCGGGCCGGCGCTGCTGCTGCTGCTGCGGCCTCCCCGTCGGCCTCCTCCTCCGCGCCGCGCCGCGACTGCCCGGCCGACGTCGAGCAGCTGGGCCGCAGCACGTGGACGCTGCTGCACACCATCGCCGCGACGTACCCGGAGCGGCCGTCCCCCGCCGAGCAGGCCGACCTGCACGGCTTCCTGGGCGCCTTCTCGCGCCTGTACCCGTGCTGGGTGTGCGCCGACGACTTCCGCGCCCACATGGCCCGCGACAAGCCCCGCGCCGGCAGCCGCGACGAGTTTGGCCGCTGGCTGTGCGCCGCCCACAACGCCGTCAACGACAAGCTCGGCAAGCCCGCCTTCGACTGTAATCTGTGGGAGCAGCGCTGGCGCACCGGCTGGAAGGACGGCTCTTGCGACTAATGATTTACCAGCAGGCAGGCAGGCAGGCAACCAGGCAGGTAGGCATGCAGGTAAGCAGGCAGGGAAATCCGCCCCTGTGCGCTGCGCTGCGATGTGCTCGCCTCTCCCTCCGCCTTGGGAAGGCGACCGTTGTGTCGGCCCTGGGAGTGCATTGGATGCAAGCCGAGGGCCCTGTATACCAGCCATAGCATTTATCGGCGTTGAGGTCTTGGATCCGTTGGGATTTTGCATCACCACTCAGACAGCGGAAGCGCGCACACACACAGAACGCGCGTTGTACTTTGATTACATCTAGACAGACAAAACTCCCACCATCATCAGGTCCAACCCACGACGTCCCATCGCAGCCGTTGTTCACCCGAGAAGTTCACCCGAGAAAACATGGCATGAAGCCAAAAAGAGGGCCCCTCCGGGTCTAGAACCAGGACGGCCGACTATTATCTCCGAGGCGCCCGCAACCAGCTTGCGCCAACCACTCACCCACTCCGAGCCGCACGAGCTAGACAGACTAGCTGCAACCATTGCATCATACATCAAGTACTCACACAGCCCGGCATCTGCCAACGTGGGCGAGACTGGGCGCAGCGATCATGCAGATGCAGATTCATGCCGGCGGCGGCGCTTTCCAACACCGGCATCTCATGGGTTCGACTTGGTGTGGCCCTCTAGCTCCGGCGCGGCTTACGAGTAGGCTCCACGAGCAACTCCATCTCCGTCGTGGCCGTGTCGTCCTTACTCAGCGCCGTTTGCTCGTCTAACCTCGTCGACCCCGCCACTACCTAGGTATCGTCTGCTTGGCCTCCTCGAATGTCTCTCGTCACATCCATCTTTCTTTCCCCTGTGACCACCGAGATCGTGATCCAAACAGAACCGCCCCTCACCTGGGCCCGCCGCCCATAGATTCCAATCTGCACACGTACTTCGTATAGTATCCTTTTGCTCCAGCCCAAACAAACAAAGCACGAAACACCCGCTTGCAGAATCGATTGCAAATCATCCCCTCGAAGGCCACTGAGCAGCCCGCAGCCATGGCAACGACAGACATCCGCGTGCGAAACCTCAAAAAGCCAGTCGACGTGGCAGAGTACCTGTTCACGCGTCTGCGTCAGCTTGGCATCCGCTCCGTCCACGGCGTGCCCGGTGACTACAATCTCGTGGCGCTCGATTACATACCCAAGGCCGGCTTGCAGTGGGTGGGAAACTGCAATGAGCTGAACGCCGGTGCGTTTCCCCTTTGTCGACCCTGATCCAAATGGAACTCGTGCGTTGTGCCGGATTCTGGTCACAACTCTTCAGCCACATGTTGCGAGCTCATTCCTCACCCTCCAGGCGCGCTCTTGTCCCCTTTTGTGTTCACTGGAAGCTGACCCTCACTCACCCCCAGCGTATGCGGCTGATGGCTATGCCCGCGTGTCCGGCATGGGTGCCGTCCTGACGACCTTCGGAGTGGGCGAGCTGTCCGCCATCAACGGGCTGGCCGGCTGCTACAGCGAGATGGTCCCCGTGGTGCACATTGTCGGCACCCCCTCGACGCGGTCGCAGCGTGGCGAGGAGCTGCTGCACCACACGCTGGGCAACGGGGACTTTGGCGTCTTCTCGCGCATGAGCGCCGACGTCTCGTGCGCCGTGGCCCGCCTGACGGACCCCGCCGACGCCGCCGCACAGATCGATCACGCCCTGCGCGAGTGCTACCTGCGCAGCCGCCCCGTCTACGTGGCGCTGCCGACGGACGTGGTGGAGCGCCCCGTCGAGGGCGTCCTGCTCGACGAGCCCCTCGACCTCGCCGAGCCCCCCAACGACACCGAGCGTGAGGACCACGTCGTCAGCGCCATCCTGGCCGCCCTGCACGGCGCCCGCCGCCCCGTCCTGCTCGTCGACGCTTGCGCTTCGCGCCACCGCGCCGTTCCCGAGGTCCGCGCCCTGATTGACCGCGTCCGCCTGCCCGCCTTTGTCACCCCGATGGGCAAGGGCGCCATCGACGAGGACCACCCGTGCTTCGGCGGCGTCTACGCGGGCGACGCCTCGCGCCGCCCTGTCCGCGAGGCTGTCGAGGGTGCCGACCTCGTCCTCGCCGTCGGCACGCTGCTGAGTGACTTCAACACGGCCGGCTTCAGCTTCCGCCTTTCTCGCCTCAACACGGTCGACCTCCACAGCGACCGCTGCGTGGTCGGCTACGCGGAGTATCCGGGCATCCGCATGCGCGGCGTCCTGCGCAAGCTGGCCGACCGCATCGACCTCCGCCTGCTCAAGGCCGTGCCCCCGCCGCCGCGGGACGTGTCCGCGGCGGTCCCTCCTCCTGCTGACCAGCAGACAGCCGATGAGAATCAAGCGGGACTGGTCAGCCAGGCCCACCTCTGGGAAAAGATGAACGGCTTCTTCCGCGAGGGCGACGTCGTCGTCACCGAGACAGGCACCGCCAACTTTGGCATCTGGGACACCAAGTTCCCAGCAGGCGTGACTGCGCTGAACCAGACTTTGGTGAGTTCTACAAGATTCGCGACCCTGCACACTACTTCCTGTCCCTTCACTGCCAACCCCTCTTCGAAAAGGTGACTTGCTGACATTCGACAGTGGGGAAGCATTGGCTGGGCCGTGGGCGCCTGCCAGGGCGCTGCGCTGGCAGTCAAGGACGGGGGCAAGCCACGGCGAACGGTTCTCTTTGAGGGAGACGGCAGCCTGCAGCTGACGGCGCAGGAGATCAGCACAATGGTCCGGCATCAGCTAGACGTGGTCATGTAAGTCTCTGGCCCAGTGCGAGCCCCGCCACCCATTCATTCCCTTTCTTGCTCTTTCGATTGAGGTTGCTGACATGTGGCGTCCGCTTCTTGCTCCTCAGTTTCGTGCTCTGCAATGACGGCTATACAATCGAGCGGTTCATCCACGGCATGGAGGCGCCGTACAACGATATCGCGGCATGGCGCCACGGCGACTTGGTCAAGGCAATGGCCGGTGGTGACGGCGGGGGGGTTCAAACGTACATGGCTCGGTCGACGCAGGAGCTCGATTCGCTCATCGAGGGCGACCAACCCCTGGCACGTGGGCCTGGCCTGCGCGTGGTCGAGGTATTCATGCCTAAACGTGATGCGCCTCTCAGCCTGCGCCTGACGGCCGAGGCCAGCGCAAAGAACAACGCACGGGAGTAGTTGAACGAGGCGGCTTTACAAGACATTCCAGCGCTGCCCTCACTGTAGCATCAAACTATGGCTGTGAGAGCAAAGATTGACTAGCAAACATGCCAGATTTCATGATGTCCTGCCTGGCTTCAAGAGTCTTTATGACCAGATCGAAATCAGGACAAGGCTATGCCTGTGTCAGCATTCTGATAAATCCTGTGCCACTGTCGTGATACAAGTTGACAAGCCTGACTTCTTCATCATTGCCTGAATAATCGCCTGCCACCCATATTGCTGCCCGGAGACCTACCAACCTGTATATGTATGAGAAGGAACCAAAGTAAGCACCTGGTGCCAAACCCTTGGATGATCTAGAAAGACTCTGCACAAGAACAAAAATTGCCCCCAGGCGTTAGAGGCCGCATAACTCTGGGGAAGCGCTGTACACTCCGTCAGGCTACGGAGCCGGCGGCATGCCTGGTAAGCCGTGTGGCCGTGCACAGCACCACAGGGCGATTGGCCACGCAGGCGCCCACAGCCACATTCACGTATAAGATCTGCAGGTACAGCCCTGTGCCCCTGATCGCTCCCCAAGACAGATTTGGACTCGGTATATTCGGAAGGCAGAAGAAGTATCAGTTTAAGCTCCGTCTCCAAGACACCAATGACCAACCCAAACACAAATGAGAGCTTATACCCCGCGAAAAGACCTGGGAAAGGCTGGGAAGCAGAAGCAGGAATGACGAGCTCCAAGCAGCACGTACGAAGATGCTCGTAAGACTTAAACTCAAAGACATGTAGAATGAATGCAGATGATATACTAAGGGGAAAAAGGTGAAGGAACGCCCAATCGGTATCGTGAGTTTCCAAGATCCAACAACTCCGCTGGCCGAGTACGTCAAAAAGAATTCGATGTTTCATGTGCGTATATGTTCGTTCGATGTACTGGCAGTCTGCTGCATCTCGCTTGTATCCCTGCTCGCCAGCCGGCTTGCAGGGAGGGCACATCAAGACAGTATACTTGCGAGAAACAGCTTTACCTGGTAACTAGTAAGCCCCAGGCGTACCACCGACACTGCTGCGCGGGAATTCTCCTGGAACGTGCGGCGTGCTGTTGGTCCTCGGGTTGGCTGGCCGGACCTGCCCATCTCTTGTCACATAGACCGGGCCGTCGGGAATGCCGCCGACCGGGGGTGCAACCTTGGCAAACCCGTTCCCGGGTCCTACACCTTTGAGCTGACCGTTGACGGGACCGGAGTCCGGTGCATACATCTGTTGGCCATCCATGGCGTACTTGCCGTCGTATGTGCTGGGGTTGCTGGAGCTGAGGCCAACGGAATCTTGGCTTGGCTGGCGTCCTCGGGTTGGTAGAATCGTGTCCTGACCAGCGACGTAGGATAGGCGGTTGGATCCATTGCGCGGGAGGTTCGTGAGCTCGCCCGTATAGGGGTTCACGCCATCTTGCTGTGCCTGATGATTGTGCATAGCGCCGTGGCTGGGGGCCTCACCCATGCGGATGCTGGGAGTGTTGCCGTACGACTGACCAACGGAGAGGGAGTTGCGGTTGCTGTGGTAGGCGTTGTCGCCAACACCGCTCCCAGGCTGGTTGACGACGGCGGCGATGACGTCGTGATCAGGGTATCCGTTCATACTGTGGTCCTGGTTCAGTTGAGCAGAGCTGTTACTGCTCGGCGACAGGGGGACCTGTAAGCCTCTCTGTGCTGTGACCTCAAGGTCGGATGGAAAGCGCCCACCTGGCTCCGGCCGGTTCTGATGCTGGGTTTCGCGGGGACCCGACGTGACCATGGCAGCGTTAGGCGCAAAAGGTTGCTCATCGTCCTCATCGTCAACAGCACCATCGCTACTTGTGGACCTCACCGAGTTCCGTGACAAGGACCGGACATGGCCCCTGACAAAGTCGCTGACCTCTTCAGGCGACTTGTCGGTCAAAGCCTGGATATCCTCATACCATGCCATCATGGTGTCGTGGCTCTCGGCACGGAAAACCCAAGTGTGACCTCGGTGCATGGCTCCCGTTTGCCTGCCCTTGAGGATGAACTTGTTGGAGGAGCCGCCCTCAACCGAATGCGATCCCAGCTTCTGCTCAGGTAGATACAGAGACATGACGGGCGCCTGGGTCTTGTCTGCAGACTTGAATTCGTGGAGGTGTGTTGGTGATAGCACGTACCTGCGCATGGGTGCGCCTGAGGTTAGCAGAAGTCAAGTGGTTGGATTCCAAGGTTGCTCACCAGCCAGCCGTGTAGCTCTTCAAGTATTTGCTCTTGCGCTCTAGAAGGCCGGCCCTAATCTCTTGGCAGGCAAAATGATCGCGCCCAGGGTAGTGGATGTGCTCAGCGGACCGGATGGGCATGTCCGGGTCGACAAACTGCGAATCTTTCGAGATAAAGTTGCCCCATTCGTGGTCCTTGGGCATGGCAATGGGGCCGACGCGCAACTCGTCAATGGTGTTGTACGCCGCGTCGGCCTCTCGCTTAAGGATGCCGGCGTAAGCGTTGTACGCCTTTTGAATTTCGCCCACGACAATGGACTCGAGTTCACGACCCGACGTCTCCAGATTGAGGTACGCCTGGGGGCCAAGGAAGCTGGCGTTAGCTCAACACTGGTGACGGTGTACGGTATGATGAAGGAAACGTACCTGATGCAGATAGTTCTCTTCGTCAAGTTGCCGCTCGACCTGGCGGTCGACGGTCAGGCGGAGCAGGTAAGGGTCTTGCTTGCCCGTGGTCAGCGACGTGTCGAGCTCATTTTGGCCGAGGACGTCCTGCAAAGAATTGACTGCGCGCCTGGTTCCATCCATTTCCTTCTCGACAGAGTTCTTGAAGTCGCCTGTCAAACTCTTGATCTCCTTCATCTTCTGGTTGAGGTCGCTGCGCAGGCCAGTGAGAGCTAGAATGACATCCTCCTCGATTTCGCGGGCCTTGTTGGCCTCGAGGATGGCCGACTTGTGGTGATTGCGCAGGATGTGGAGGGCATCATCGAGGCCACCGGATGCCAGGAAGCCCGGAGGCGTCGAGGTGTTGTTGGCCACATTTGCGAGCTTGAGAAGAGACTTTGCGCGCTGTTCGTAATGCGACTGGATCTCTCTGAAGTAGGCAATGAGGTCTTTGAGTACCTTCCTCCAGGCTGCGATTTTGCTGCTCAGTATCAAAGCTCACAAGCGCACAAGCAGACAGTCTGGGGCATGGGTGTTGCCTCTTCAGGTTCGCAACTTACACTGGAAGCGGGCCGACAGGATCTCGGTGGGGTTGCCTGACGTAGGAACAGGGCAGTAGAAGACGCTGTGCAGTTCGTTGGCGTCGGGCTGCGCCTGGAGAGCGAGGCTGCGGACGCTGCCAGCCTTCATGCTACGACGGCTGCTGCTGCGCTTGAGAGAGCCGCTGCGGCGCAGGGAATTCTTCTTCTTGAGGGTGTTACCCCGGGACAGGGAGATGGCGCGACCGCTGGCGGCATCGCTGGTGACGGCATCGGAACGATGAGAGGCGACGGAGTTGGAGCGCAACATTTCGGCGGCTTCGTGGTCGTGTCGTTTCTTCAGGCGGTGAGGGCGCGACAGACGTTGGGTCTCTGGGAGTGGTGGCGAGGCAGACGAAGAGGAAGGGGGTGCAACGGGACCGCTGACGATGGAGCTCCCCCTCACACTCGCATCCCACTCTTCCACGAACCTTGGCCGGCGGGAGTGAGATGGAGCCACAGGAGAATTGGGCTGAGGGCTTCTTTGTTGTTGTATAGGGTCGAATGGATCGGCGGCGGCCAGGCCTGTGTGGAGGTGGAGGCGGTGGCGAGGATATTGAAACTGCTGCAAGCTGTTAGAGTCTCCAAAATATGACTGTGTGTCCAGAAACAGTGGCTATTGCGCCCATGATTGATTTGTTGTTCTTGTAGCTATTGTGTGTGATGGCTCTGGCGCGGGGAGGAGATTGTCGCAGGCCTGATCGATCAGAGCCGGCGAACGCACGGGTACCTGCGAGGCAAGGGGACAGGCGCATATCGCCCCCTGTATCTGGGGAGGGGGGGCTGGGACTGCTTGCGACTTACAGTTTGCTCAGAACCGGCGTCGTCGACAGTCGGCGACGTCGAGGTCGAGGTCTGATTGGGCTGAGTAGGCTGGTGGGCAGTGAGAGCGGCGTCGGCGTCGGTGGCGGCGGCGGTAGAAGTTGGGAGGGTAGAGGGGGAAGCGACAGCAGGGCTGGCGACGACGGGCGAGGCAGGAGCACCGGCAACAGCGCCAACACCAGCATGAGAGGCGGAAGGAGTGGCGGACGAGGTGACTGCCATCATCAGTTCCATACCCGTACCTACCTGATTACATCAACGCTTAACCGTACCTGACACAGCATCTGCTCGTAGCTCGATTTGCCGCACTCGTACCGAAACGGGGGAGAGCACGTTCGATTGCATGCAACGGTCCGGCGCCAACGAGAGAGAGGTACGAGCACTCATGGCGCAATGGATCTCCAGCCAGACCCCAAATCCCCCCCGGGGCCCAGCTCTCCTCCCGCTGTTCTGCTTGCTACTGCTGCGGCAAGCCGACTTGCCGGGCGGCCGGAGCCTGGTCGAACTGACGCAAGGCCTCCCACTAACTCAACCACCTCTATAGGCTAACCGTATGAAGCTAGCTTGGCCATAATCGCTCTTCGAAGTTCCTTAGACGCTGGTGGTAGTCGCCCGGCGCCCCCACTTCGGTAATGACCTTGGACTGGATGGGCCACTATGCCTCAAGCAGCCTCCAGGATGTTGCTTGAGGCCGATGTACCGAGTACTCGTACCCGCCGAGTTCGTCGGCTCTGCGAACACGTTCAACGGCCATGTCGGGTCTCGTCAGGTATCGACGGGCGTGGGGAATGCAAAGAAAGGTCAATATCAAGTGTCCTGATGCCGTGTTGGGTGGTCTGAGACCTACCCTCCGAGAGGTTCGCGAGCAAGCCACGTCGGCGTAAGGCTCCGTCTCTTGGAAAATGCAAGTTGCAAGCACCCTCCAAGACTGTCGGCGAAACACCTACAGAGAGCTTCCCGACGCGATGGTGAAGGAGAGAGCAGTGACCCGTTGGACACAGAATCACCAGATTCGCTTCTTCGCCAGGACATCCCCGATGCTGCGATTATCACGCCTAGCCAAGGTAGTTGAGAAAAGATGCAACCGGCTTATTCCAATAGTACACGATGCTTCTGCCGCCACTACACTGTAGGCCGTCACCGTAGCGTCAGCACTTACCTTGGTACGGGTAGGAAACCTAGCCAACAGCTCATGCGTCATTTGCACGGCGTGAGTGCGGTGAGCTATTCGCACAGGCTCAACTATCACAGCATACAACGCCCGCGCTCCCGGCCAATCCTGTACTCGGCAGTTGGCACATGCCACGTCAAGCGTGGCCTCGAGCTGGTGGGCTCGCCCCTGTGTGTTCTGGCTCGGCCAGCTGGTCTGGACTGGAAGAGAAAAGCATGGGCGGGATTGAATGGTCTCGGCTCACAGCTGGCGACTCAGGCCAGGTTATCCATGGGTGTGTGTTGGCGTAGCCTTCTCCAGCAGCTGAGTCGAGTCACACAGATGGCGCACATGGACTCGCATGGAGGCGAGTCGGGCGCCGACACAGAGCTGGGAGGGCTCTCAAGGTGCACGGCTCCCTGGATCCAGGTGGTTGATGGTAGTGATGATGATGATGGCTCCTGTGGTGATTACTCGAACTCCCCGTGGTCGGGCTGTCCTCGGTACAGAGTACTCGGCGCGCAAGCGGCCAGCGAGGGCGGCGGCCAACGGAATCGACTTAGGGCGAGGGCTGCGGTTAGACAATTACGTATGTGGATCTCGCCAAGGCGACGCCGGTGGCGCTGGCCCCCAGCAGAAGGCTCACTGCTGTCGCCAGGGTCAGATGCAATCCTGGTGCCCGCGCAGCCCTGAAGAGCGCGTGTGCAAGTACTCTTGCGTGCACAGGAACCTGTCGGCGCACCTTACAGAGAGCTCCAGAATTCGATAGCTCCTCGCGGTCTCTGGCTGCAAGCGGACAAAAGTGACTGGCCCTCAAACTCAGAGTTAGGCGAGCGAGACAGCCCTCGACGCGGACTTTGGGCAGTTCAGAACACCTGCCCACGCTGCCTCAACTCTCCACGTATGGGTACCTCTCTTTTTGCGCAAGTCAGTCCCTGAGGTCCCGTCCCAAGAGACCACGGGCAGGGACCTGGAATGGCGTGGATGGCTCTGCAGCGCCGGCCTCCAGCTGGCGTTCGGGAAGGGACAGAGGTGGCGGTTAGTAGGAGTACCTCTCATACAAGCTGAGCCAGTGCGGGCGGGATGCGGGGTTCGGGTCTTACTGCCGCCATGACGTAATCCCGGCCTGTGTTCAATCCCTCCAGCTGGAGGTGGACTCATCTCGTCACCTTCCGGCTTCTAAACCTCACCGAGCTGCTGAAGAGCTCGGAAGCCCACACCACGGGCGCTATCAAATCCGTCCATGGATTGGATGGTGCGCATTGGACGGATGGCGCTGCGCCATTGGCTGGAACTTCTATGCCCACATGCTGTCAATAGCAATGCCTCACGAACCACATCGCGCCAGCATCCATCCTTTCAGACTCCGTCCCAGCCAAGTTTTCGGTGCCGGCGCACGCACTTTGCTCGCAGGGCGATCACATGGGAGGCCTGCATGAGGTCTCATCAACTCCAATCCCGCCCACAACCCCGAGTGTGCGTGCCAGGATCTTGCCTGCCCCGGCAACTGCGGCCCAGCTGACACGAGATAACACACGGCCACTCTGCACAACCGCTCACTTTCCCATGTTGAAGTATAACAATCCCAATTCATAGCTCGGAAAGGAGGCACACCGAGGTCCAAGCAAATACGAACGAGCATGTCGGTAGGCACAGTATCAAAGCGCACGTTGGCAGATACAGCTCGCACTGACGAGTAGCGTGACTAGAGGGGCACACACCTAGCCACACCTGATGCTCTGCGGCACCCGAGGTGGCAGATCGGATAAGCAACTTGAAGTATGCACCGTATAAGCAAGTAGGCCGGGACGGTCATGGTTCCCATCTCGTCAATCTCCCAATTCGGCGTCACCCTCCACGCCCGCACTCAAATGTGAGCCACAACCCTGCTCGTTAGATAAGCATCAAGGCGATCAGTGTGATTCGGCAGCGTTCCATCTCGGCAGCCACACGCGCCCATCTTGAGTCTATCTATCTATATTTTTGCTGGTCATCCCGAGGGAGGGGGGGGGCGCACCCACCCTTCCCGTCACACCACCACCAGCGTAAGAGGAGGGTTCTCCGCGCACCAGGCCTCAAGGTTCCGATCCGCTGGTGCGCTGACGCCCCATGGCGACTACCTAGCATTCATCTTGTATACCAGGGTCGCATCTATTGACCATTATCACTTTGCTTTCTTGTTCCCCAAGACGCTTGTAATCTTCTTCAAAGTGTCGGTCTCATTGAAGACTTTCATTGACAACGTTCCGGCTTGATGCGTCTCTCTGCCCATACCACCCGGAAATAACCCAGTGTCTTCAGCCCGCGGCACTGCCTTCAGGGCTTGCCCGTCTCTGCCCTTTCGTCATATCCCGTGCCGAACCCACCCCAGGCGACTGTTCTTCTCTACTTCTACTCCTATGCATACTGGTACCATACAGCGCGTGGGATCGCTGCTTCAGGTCACCACAACTCTGACACGAAACCACTGATACGGATTTCGCCGAGTCCAAATTCCTCAGTCTGGATCCACGTCGTGATCGCATCAAGGCGGTGGCCCTTCCCTCGTGGTCGTCGTGATCGTCGTGCTCGCTGTGGCCGCTGCCGTCGGAGATGTGGCCAAAACTATTTCATCAGCTTGCGTGACCGTCTTGAGCCTCCCCTTCCTCCTCGGAGGCGGTGCCTGGGGTGGTAGTTTCTTTCCCAGTGGCTCCGGCCCGGTGCTCCCCGAAGCCGACGGCGCCACAACTGCCTTACCGTGGCGGTGTTTCGGTACGGCGGGGGCTGGCTTCTTTGCTCGATCCGGTGTCGGCGGCGTTCCGTCTCCGCGCAAGTTGTCTTTGTGTTCCCCAGCAACCCTCACGTCCTGCACCCCGTCACCATTACGACTCGGGGTCATGACCCCAGGCTTCTCCATGACTGCGGCCACGTCCGATACGCTAGTGTTGCTTGCACTGTCCGAGTTGGAGAGGCTCATGCCGATGAATTTGCGAGCTACCTCGCCGGAGCCCGAGCCATCGTCTTGCAGCCACTTGACCTTGCCCACACGATCTACCAGGCGCACTGTCGTGTCATCAGCCGGGGCGAAATGAAAGCTCCCTGAACCCGCTAGCAGACCCAGGACCTTCAGGATCTCTTCCTTTTTGTAATGAGGGGGCTGGCTAAGTTGGGTGTGGGCAAGCAGGGGATAGAGGACCCGAAGATACGTATGGCGCAGTGAGGTGAGTTCGTTGGGTAAGTCGAGCAGATTGCGAATTATAACGTCAAGCAGGACGCGTAGGTCATTTGTGTAAAAGTACTCGTATGTGGCTCTGGTAGTAAAGAGCAGGTATAGCAACTTGAGGATGAGAAGTTGCAACGACGTTTCGGTCTCGCGGTTGAGAAGGAGGATGAGATTTTCGCCAAAGGTGCGGTATTCCGGGCCGTTCAGACTGAGGCACTTGACGACACGATTGGTCAAAGGGGCAGCGTTTGGACCTGAGTCGATTGTGGCTGTGGTCGACGCGACCATGTACTGCTCGTTCAGTACCAGCTGGTGCGAGCGTCAGTCGCGTCTCTGATTGAGAAAGAGTGGCTGGGGGCCGGGCTGGGCCGAACAGGGCACTTACTAGCACACGTATTATTGGATAATGGTATGGATCGTCTACATCGTCGGAGAGCTCCTCGATGAGCTGGAAAAGATAGCCGATAAAGGCATCGTCGACGTGCAAGAGGTCGCGGAGGCGAAGTTGATCGATCCGGGATATCTCATACATTAGTTCGAGCAGCAGGCGATGGAGACTGGGGTCCAGGTGCCTCCGTTGGTTGAGCAAATCAAGCAGCCGAGAGAAGCACGACTCGTCGGCCATACGACGGAAAAGGTCGCCGTAAGAGCGGCCGTCATGGAGAAGCAGGCTGGCGATGAGGAAAAGGGTGGGGACGTCATCCTCCTGTAGGAGACTGTAGATGATCTGGGTGCGGACGTAATCGGGGTTTGTTTGAAAGAGGCGACCGGCAAGCAGACCCTGGGCGCAGACAGCGCTGACACGGTCATCCTTCCCTCCGTGGCCGTTGGGGTCTTCGTCATCGGTCTGGGCGGCAAAGCGCCTTCGACAGCGCGCGGCTAGAATCAGCCATTCGCGCAGGGCGTCGTCAATGGTCTCGTGGTCGTCGGCAGGGCACGAGGTGTGAACTACCTGGTTGAGGCCTGGGAGGGGATTCAGGGTCAGCGACAATTGTTGGCTTGTACAGTGAGGACTGTCGGATGGAAATGAGAAGGGAGGTAGATGGAGCGCACTGTGCCATAGCTGTTCGTCATCTTGGAGCGAGCCGGCTGAGTCGTCGGGATCCGTGTCGGAGTCTGATGTGGCCATGACGGCGAGGATGGCCGACGGGAGAAAGGGGGGGCGGCGGGCGTCAAGGGGAACGAAGTCGCATCGCCGGGGCTGCTTAACATCCCGTCAGGCGATGCGTCGGCGCGCCACCAAGGCTGGCGGTGGTTCAGTGGTCTGGCGGGGTTGGCGGGGTGTGCGGGGCTGGCGGGCGCCTATCCTGGTGGCACCGGCGGGCGGGCGGCGGCGGAGTCAAGGGTTGTTGGACGAGAAGGCTGAAGCAGATGAAGGCAAAGCGAATTCGGCGAAGGGTGAGGCGCGGAAACGGAGGCTACCCGAGCCTGGAATGTGCTGATGAGAGGCGAAGTGGTCGAGGCGGAGGAAAGCCGAGACGCGTTGAAGCGGCTGGGAATAAGACAGAGGGCGGCGCGGGTGACGTAGAGGCGGATGTGCGGCAGTCGCGGTGGCTGGCGGGAGCTGGGAGAGGACCTGATGGATTCGGACAAGATTTACCGGGTGGACAGCTTTATAAGGTGCGGGTGGGGGGGGGTTCGTATGTTGGTTGATCAAAGAATCCCATGCTAGAATTACCGACTTATGAGACCTTGCATGGGTCAATCAGTGCCAGCTGCACACTTCATTATGTAATACTCCCGTCGTGCGCTGCAATTGATGTGTTCTCGACTGGCAGGTTATTCCGTCACTGCTTGCTGGTACGTCCGGTACGACGGGAGGACAGGCAGTCAGATCGGGCCTGAAGCACCCGCGTGCGCATGCACATGGGGCAGTATACACAGGGATAATCTAAGTACCCACTACATTTGAGGTACGAGTATGTTTCAATCCCAGCTATATCAATGCGATGGGAGACATTGGATCGGATGACTTGGGTATCTACATGTATTGCCTGTGCTGTCAGTAAGTAGCCCTTGCAGAGTTGCCACCGATGCCAACCACAGAACTGGCCAAGCGACTCGCTCTCAGGCTTGGCTGTGCCGTGGCGTGTTTGGGCAACCTTGCACGGCCTCGGGTCCAGTTGGGCGCATGCTCTGGCGCTGATATTACAAACCCCATAATGCCTTCCCTTTGCTCTCTGGGGCTGCCACTTGTGAATCAAGTTTATCACGTGTATACGATAGGAATACGGAACCTTAAGAGAGCCAGGTTCAAGGTATTGACCCAAGCTCGGCCTGCTGATATGAACTGCGCCCCGGCTAACACACGACAGGCCGCTGCATTCCTGCAGGACGAGGCATCGAATGACAATTGTTCGGCTGCCGCTGCTTCCGTGGTCAATCTTCTGATTGCTTCACGTCGTGCAGCCGCAATATGCCGCTGCACGGCCTGCGGGCCACGCAAGGTCAACTACGTGGCCTCCCGCTACCTATCATATCTTGATCTGCGGGGCAAGACGGCAGCTCTTCATCCCAGATATCCAACAGAGCTGGCGATCTTCATGCTAATGATGAAGACTTCACCCACCATGGCCATTCAAGTCAAGTCAAGTCAAGTCAAGTCGTTCAACGTGGTTTGATGGTCTGCGCCATTCCTCGAGTATTATGGATTGGTAATGGTCTTACATCGTCTAGCCTGTCTGCTAAGAAGGCTCTGGCGGGCATGGCGGCGTGGAATGATTCGCTGTCGATATACCGGGCGCCACGTGTCTACTGTCCCTGTCTTCCGCGGCGCATGCTATGCGAGGCTGGCGACCGCCTATTATACAAACCCCCTCCCCCTTTGGGCTGCCTCAGGCTCGATGGGATTGTCCTTGTTGCAACGAGCCAAACACGACCGGAACTCATCGCTGCTGCTGGGTATGAATCCGCCACTGCGCTCAGCGGCTTCCACTAGATCATCCCAAGAAACTGGCTTCCAGCTGGCCATCTCACGTCTCGAAAAGGTTCGCCACGCCCTCAAGATTCTCCTCTGCCTTGAGTATGCCGTTCTCATGATCATTTCCGCCGGAACCGTTGGTCCTGTCTGGCGGTGCCATCATGAACTGCTGCGCCAATTTGCTGCGTGTCGGCCGCTTCGACGTGGAGCTGCTCTTGAGCGACGAGAGACCCACACTCTTGCTCAGTTTGCCCATTTCTGAGACGCTGACCCCTTTTACGTCGCGGAGCAAGTCCAACACTGCGGCCCGTTGTTGCCGGCTACTTGTCTCCTGCTCGACAATGAAGAGCACGGTCTTGTCGACCTCGTCCGCCCGCATGTTTGGCAGCGACAGTAGCACGTCGCGCGGGGTCGTGGTCAGAGGCGAGTAGTAGGAGATGATGGTGGCTATCAAAGTCGCCAGGTCCTTCTGTAGCTCCACGAAATAGCCCTCGTGGATGGACGTGATGCACGCTTTGATCACATCCGTCGAGATATACTCCCGGATGATCTGTGCTGTCGCGGCTGGAATCCGGTGCTCTTTCTTCGTGCCGGCGTCCGCTTGCCCCATCGAATCCGTATCACGTACCGCGAACTCCGGTACCATGGAGCGGAATACTCGCAACATGATGCCGCAGCATCGGGTGTCTCGAATCCGTATTACGTGAGTACAGAACATCAAAAGAGGCTCTACCACGGATGAATCCATTAGACAGAATTTTCTCAGCGACGGGTAATCGTCGAGCTTGTCGCTTGATATCGTCTTGGATGCGTGGTAGTTGCGGTCTAAACGCACATTGTCAGCAACATCCCCAATAAGATACCTCGCAGTCATCACTTACTCAGTCGGGCCGGGTCCAAGAAATCCGCTATCATCATGACCGCCGTGTACGTGAGCTGTCTCAGTACGCTCTCCGCCTTCATCTCTTCTGTAAGGGCATCGCCACCAGCCGCTTGGCTTTGCTGTTGGTCTATCCTCTGCCACTCAGCCGTGATCTTGGTGTCCATCTGCTGGCAGCAAGTTGCCAAAAGTGGCGGCAGGAAGTGGTCCCGTAGTGTCACGGGGCAGTTATACACCAGATAACGGATCAGGTTCAGCAGATTGATCATCTGGTGTGGCGAGAGGCTGAAAGAATCGGCAAGAAGAGCGTGAGCAAGGGGCCCGGGGAGCTCGTTGAAACCGTAGAACTCGTCATGCATCTGCATCATGCAGTAAATAATGGCATAACAAGCTTCGCGGACAAAACGGACAGACCCTCGCACAGTGGAAGCCAGACCTTCCATGGTGTTCTTCTTGTCGAGCACGCGAGCGTAAAACTCATCTTTGCTCCCTTCCGAGATGCCAGCTTGCCAGAATCTGTCGGTCAGAACACGCTCAACTATACTGCGCATATCTGCCGGGATTCCTGTCCAGTTTTCGATGGTGTGGGAGTTGTGCGCGTAGCTGGGCTCGGTTAGCGTGACGTCGACTGGGATGTTCAGTTAACCAGAATGGAAACCAGAGAAAACCCACCTGAGGAATTTGAGAAGTTCCGGAAGAATTATCGGAAGCCCATCCTGCCATAAAGCGCATGAGACCTGGTAAGGCGAGGACTCTTTGTCGACATTTTCCAAAGAGCAGTTCAAGAAGGACTTGGTGGATCGGAGTGGCAGCAGCTTGTTTTCAAGTCAGTCGATGCGTGACATATGGGAAAGGTGTCAGAACCAACCGTTTGCCTTTCCTCCATCTCAGCCTGTAATGCCTTGCCCTCGTCGTCCAGCTCGACAGAGCCCCAGTCTTTGATCTCATGGAGACGCTTTCGTGCCATGTAGTTCTGTGCCTTGTCGAGAGCCATCAACTCGCAAAATCCCGAGTACGAGGTCAACGATTGCTTCAGGCTCTCGTCCTGCCATTGATTGGCCACAGGGGTGATGAACTCATGTAGCTTCTCAATCTTGCCTTGCTGGTCAAGTCTCCGAGAACGATGACTGCTTCGGTTAGTCTAATGACAGCCAGTGACAGTTATGGAGCTTACATGATCGTGAACAGAAACATCTGGTAGGACACTGAACGCTTTTGGTCAAGCGTTCCAGAATCCAGCATCTCCTTGACCTTGGCTGCAATCTGGTCATAGACATCCTGATAGTGTGTTAAAATCCTGAATGGGCGCGGAGAAGATATGCTACTTACCAAGAGGTGATCGGGCATCTTTACAGCCAACCTCTGAAGCTCGTAGAGGCTCTCGCTCTGCAGCTCTTTGATGGCCTCGTTATACACCCGGTGGTCAGACTGGGTAGAAGGCCAAGTGACGAGAATGTGTTCCAGCACATTCAGCATAAAGTTTGGGCTCTTGTCCAATGCTGTCGTCGAGAAGGCAACCAGAAGCTGCAATACACGTTTCTTGATGAGAGGATCCTATTTCCCCTGTCAACATGGGCGCTTGTGGGTAGAGTGTGGTGGAGATAATGCCTACCTCGAAGGTCATCGCCAACAAACGAGTGCACCACGTCTCCATGCTCTCCTCGAGTGCTTTGGCTTCCTCGCCCTGCGAAAAGCAAGTCAGAAACAACACAACAATCATATCGTTTGGGTACTCACGTGTCGGTGGTTGTTGCCTTCCGATCGTACTCTCCATTTCCCGAAACCTTTGAGAGCAGCCTCTATCACAGTCGCTTGGGCATCTACCCTCAGCACCGGAGGCGAAGACTTGCTATAGTTGCTCACTGGACATTGTCAATAAACCACACATTCGAGGCGAGATCGCAGCTTACTCTCAAAGGCCGGACCATTCTCATAAAGCGTTTGGAGAACCTGCTCGGTCTGGCTGAGGATGTGTTGCATAGCGTCCGTGATTTTCAGGCGAACAATCGATTCCACGACTTGGGAGCAGTATCGCCTGTAATTCCCGAGAAACGCGTGACGCTCGGGCACCGTATCCGTATCTTCCAGCAGGAACAGAAATGTCGGATCCTGCGTGTCTTCGGGCAAGGCCTCGTAGCGCACCAGCCTTGAGCTGCAGAGCTCAAGAAGGGGGCCGATGAGAGTCATGAGGCTGGCGATATTCGGCCCCAACGAGCGATTGTTCAGGAGCCGTGTCCATGTCAATAGCACGGGGATGGAAACTACCAAACTTGGACTCTGTGCAATGGAAAGAAGCAGTTGGAGAAACCCTTGGAAGTCGACGCGTTCTTGATCGATGGGTAGGACAGCAAAGCGCCGATCCATGTAATTCCCGAGAAACGAGGTAAGCTGTTGACAAGCTCGTTAGTCACCCTCCAGCGGATCCGAACATTCGATGAGCTTACCTCAGACAATTTCTTGGAGAACTGGTATTTGTCGTCGTCAATGTCTTCGGGGTCAACGATGGACCACTGGTATAGCTGACGGAATAGCTCGGTATATTGCGGACTGTAGAGAGGAACCACCAGGTCCAGGAATTCCTGATCGACGAAGCTAGTGCGGCTATATAGCGAATGCATAGCTTCAAGAGAGGCCTGTTTCGGTCAGCAAGAAGTCGCCGAATCTAGCGACTGATGTTCGATGCGCACCTTCTGGACGGAAACGTGGGAGGCCCGCAGGGCGTCGCACATGGCCTGGACACAGCCAGTAGCAGTGACGGCATTTGGTATGACCCAGGGCATGAGGGAGTACATGACGGCCAGGGAGCGGAGAGCACAGCTGCGAACGTCCTCGTTGCCCAAATCGCCAGCCAAGCATTGGTTGAGCAGATCCGTGATTCTCTGCAGCCAGCCTTCATTGCCGCAGCGGACGTCGGGACCGGCCTGCCGGTTGGGGAAGCCCTCAGCCAAGACGGTGGAAGGTGTGAAGATCTCAACAGAAGCCTTACTCAGGATCCCCTCGCGGACGGCCACAACTGTATCATCGCCGTTGAAAATCTCATCAGAAAGCATCTCGAGAATAGTGAGAACCAGCTCCTTGTGGACTGGCGATTCAGGGACCTGCCACAGCCGGACGAGCAGGTCGTCCATGTCCATCCAGTCGAGAGCCCAACTGCGCTTGGCGACCTCGACCCAGAGCAGAGCGATCTTGTTGCGTAGGTAAGCGGGGTCATCCCGGGCGATGTTCTGGGCGAGACCGAGAGCACAGTCGCGCAGAGAGGCGGCGTCAGCCTCGGAGTATTCGGCCCAGCGATGCTTGATAGCGTGCTCGAGGAGGGACAGGGCATAGTGGCGAACAATGGGGGACTGAGAGCGGTCGGAGGCGAGGTCGTAGCCGTGCTTGGGGGCGGCATCGTGGGCCTTGATTTGCTCGAGGGTCTGCTGGGCTTCTTGACGGGAGTCGTTGGTGGAGGATGAGCTGTAGACGACCTCGAGGGCGTGGTGGATCTGGGCGACGACGGACATGGCGTCGCCGGCGCCGTTTTGACCGCCCATTACCGGCGACTTGTCCGCGTGTGGCGGTGGTGGGCTCGGGGTTGGAGGGACCAGACAGCAGCGGAGCGAAGGGCGGGCAGGCTGGGCAACGTGGCGAGGCGCGGAGCGGCGGCGGGCTGCTGCGTTGGGCAGGCGCGGGCGGACGATAAGTGGGCGCGAGACAGGCCGAACAGACAGGAACGATGGTGAGTTGGAAAGTCGAGCGCGGCGAAGAGAGGTGTGTGGTGAGCAGGGTGAGAGCAGGGTGAGGATGCGGGACGGGAGGTTGCGCCGCGACACGAAGTACGAGTATGGGTGGGAGTGCTGTTGGTGGTGGTGCCAGTCACCCGGTGGTGGAGGACGGATGTGAAGCGGCACTAAAGTTAGGTGGTAGGTCAAGAAGGTAGCGACTTGGGGCGGCGAAGGCTTGGCGCGAGTAGGTGGATGCCGCTCCTGGCTCGGGAGAGCCCTGGTGCAAGTTCGGTAGGTACATGCAGTGTCGGAGGCAGGTATATGGATGACACGAAGGCGGAAGACAAGGTGACAAGGCTTGCGCGGTTGGGGTTAGTCGGCAACTTGCAGGAAGAAGGCAGGAGCCATAAAGTCGAACTGTTACTTTACGTAAGGCGGTCCTGGGAGTTGGGAAAGAACATTGAAGTGAGGTCAATTATTCGTTCAATGAGGCCCACGTGCTATATGTGACTACCTCGCCACCCGCCTACCTACGAGGGCGAAGGTGGTGACTTGAATAAGAAGGTGTCGGGTTGAGGAGATTCATTGGCTCATGATGGCCAAATTGACCACAATTTTCTTTGGTGAGTATCCAACGCGTCCATTCCCGTCCGTGACGTTCCGTTTACTTACAGCTACCGTAGGTGGAGGGAAGGGGAGCAGCTCAGACGACGATGATACAAGAGGTCCGGCCCGCCGCAGACCCAGCCCAGGGAACGATTGCGTTGGGTGCCGTGGCGGCGGGACCAGGTCGGAGTCATCCGTGGGTCTGCCCAGATTCGGCCACCCGCAGCACCGGACGTCCATGCGCGACTTGAACGAGCACAATCTGGCGGAGCAGTTCAGCAAGAACGCTCTTAGCATGCGGACCGAAGAGGCGGTTTGTTCAACGGGGCTGGGAAACGGCACATTGGAAGTCTCTTGCGAAGAAACGACGAGATCATGACGATGCTGAGCAGCGCTTCCATTGGTCTTACGAGTCCCTCTGCGAAAAACAACCTTACTACTACCAGGTAGGTAGGTATACGACCTACATGTAGGCTGCGCGGACTGCATGGGCACGTGCGAGTCGCGTACTGGACGTACCCGAGACACTGGCAGACGTGGCCCCGCGCAACACGAGGTGGGTAACAGCTTACAGGTACATGTAGATCTACCACGACTCCCGGTACAAGCCATAACAGTCGTCACTGTTTCCGACTGGTCGGCTACCCGACCTGTCTGACCAGACAAACAATTGAAGGTACCGGGTTTCGCTTGACTTGTAGATGTCACCGGCATGATTTGATAAGAGTCATCGGCGATGCTTCGAAACCACCGATAGAGCGACACGCGTGATACAGGCACAAGATTCGTGTCTACGCGTATCTCACGAGTTTCAACTGGTCATTTTGCGCAAGCCTGGGAAACCTTGCGGCCGGCTACGGTAGCCTGCTCCAGGGCTGGCATATCTCTTCCTAAGGGTTGATACCTACTCGTAGGTATGGATCCGACTCGTCGTTGGTGGTTGCCTGGGCCAGGCCGCCGGCTTCGACCTTGGCGGCGCGGCTTTCGTTTGTTCTGTTCCGTTGTCTCTTATCTGCGAACCGAACCTGATGAGGCGACATGTTTAAAAGCCACCAGCTTGATCAGCCAACACACCACGCACGAAGTACGAGCTGCCTACACTGCATTAAAAGCCATGAGTACCTATAGGTGGGTACGCCGACTTCGTCCGGAGATGCTAATGAACAAGGGTTCGTTTTGCATTGCAGGGTGGGCAAAGGCCCAGAAGTGTTCTCGCATGGCGACAAGGAATCGATTCGTACCTCCAATCGTGGGCTTAGGGAGCCAAGCATCACCCGAACCCGTCGGTAGGGTCGAATCCGCGCGCGCGTTCGAAGATCGGAATAAATAGAGGAAAGAAGGAAACGGATCCGGAATCGCCAAATCAACCTGGCGCCGCTTCACAAGTCCAGGGTTCCTGGGCCCAAGATCCCAGCATCCTCCTAGCAACACACCGATAGCATATCCTGGGCTTCTTTCCCGCCCACCTGATGCTCCTCGTCGGCCTGCGAGAACCATTAGGCTCCTTTCAGCTTGACGCGATGTGCTCGTTCCTCGTTCCGTACTGGCCACCACCGCCATCCGCTCCCTTTCTGTCACCTCGGCCCGCTCCAGTTGATTTCGCGCGTCTGGCCGGTGCGTCCGGGTGACAGGGATTCTGCAAGTCTATTTGCGGCTCCCCAGAAAAGCCTGGCCCGCAGAACCGTGTGCTATTTCCAGTGCAAGTTAAAATTTAATGAGTCTAGGCGGAAGACCTGTCTTGGGCACATGACTGCTCAGCCTCTGCTCAGCCCTGGCCTTGCTCTGCAGTGCTCAGAGGCTTCCCACGACCCACGGCCTGGCTGAAAGCTACGACCCACCCACTGACACATCCACCTCGCCCATGCCGGAGCCTCTTGACGCATATCTGAGTCAACTCAGATCTTCCGCTTTGGCTGTTTCATTCGACGCCAAAGATTGTCGCTTGCTTGGGGTGGAAGCTGCACCCTATGCTTCCATGTCATGTGTCCAATAGCATAGGAGTCTGTCGTAAAAACTCGTTGAGACACATCGAAGCGGGCCGCCGCCTTCCAAGCACCCTGGCTGGAAGTCACTCCCGTAGTTCATACTCTTATGTTCCTCAAACCGGCCGAGTACCTTGATCACACAGCTGCTGTCGTCACCATCGTGACCGCTGATCTTCACCACGCGGGATCCCGCGTGCATGCAAGACGCCAGGATGTCGACAGTCCAGTCTCCCGCCTCGCTCCTGGCGGCTTTGATCAACTTGAGTCTCCAGACGCCTCCGTCCAGGTTTTCTTCGGCCAGCATCCTAGCCCGCATGCCGGACTCAGGTACCGCGAAGACCCTGATGTGGTCGTCGTAGCTACCGCTGACCACTACGGATGAGCCGTCTTCCAGAGAGATATCCAGGGGAAGGATAGCCGTGACTCCTGCCTCGTGCCCCTTGATGTTCTTCGCCGGCGACAGTGTCTGCACAAGGTCTTCATCGCCGCCCTTCAGCGAACGAGCACGGGTGCAGCTCCTGTACAAGAGCTTCGAATCGTCGCCGCCGGAGTAAACGACGATTTCCCTTGCGGGCTCGTCAACCTTCTCCTCGCCCATGGGCGCACCGACTTTGACTTGCGGGGAGAATGCGACGGTCCACGCCTCAAGCGTATGCGTTATAGCTGGAGCCGACATGACCTCGTTGACGGTCCAGTCCTGTCCGACTTGGAGAATGTGAACCTCAAAGTCAGAGGTCGTGACAGCAATCAGATCGTGCTGCGATGCATGCCAAGCGCAAGAAAGGAAGAGGGTTCCTGCATCTTTATCGAGTGGCCGCTGGGTGGAGACTTCGAATAAGCTGAGATGCGAATCTCCAGTTGTGTCCGAAAGCGTGAAGAAAGACATGGACCCTGTGCTTGATACTACCGCCAGCGTGTCTTGCTTGCTTTCTTGCGGATGAAAGTGCAAATCTAATATCGCCGATGGGTAAGGGACGGTCTGTACGTGGGATCTGGTGTCAGAAAGGCACACAGTCAGTGGACGGCCGAGCGCTGAGGTATGAGATAGAGAGAGGCTTACACTTCATGACCCTGCAAGCGGAAAACCACTAGACTGCCATCGCGACTCTGGGCCTTCTTGGTCTGAGAGAGATCCTCAGGATCGACCTCCCCCGGCACTTCAGCATTCTCAGGCACGTTGTCCTTCTGCAGATTGTAGGTGCCGACCACGAAGTACTGCGGTCGCGAAGGACAGAACTCGATGCAGCTTGGCGGGAGGTCTAGAAGTAGACTTGTTGTCGAAGTAATACCGGAGCCTTGGTTTCGGGCCATGTTTGCACGAGAGGGAGCCCCCACCATCCAAATGGGTGTAAGTGACTGTATGCGAGAGCTCGCCGCAGCTTTGGAGCTACCGACAGCACCTATTGAGACTATGCTGCACCGAAGAAAGAAGCAACCGGACCTGGTGCTGTTTCAGATCAATCAGCACGTCAGGATCGACTCTTTCTATTCCAAGGCGCAGAGCTTTAGAGAAGGGTCAGTCAGGATGAGGCTCGTGGGATGGCTCGGTTGGAGGGGTTTTTCGACGACCCGCAGATTTCAGCGTGTCTGGCTCCACCCGGCTCCTTCCCCGCTAAAGCCGGTTGATAGTAGCGTGCCTTCCCTGCCCTGTCCGTGGTTCCAGGTATCGTACATACCTACTCGTAGTGCCCGAGACCGGATGGGTTCATTGGATGTACCTCAGGTGCTGCAGACCAGGTGCCCATCGGTCACCCGGGCCCCCAGCTGCCGTTGGACTTTCCGTATTCCGGTAGGTACCTAAATCAGGCACAGCTGGAGGTTCAAGGCACATGGACAGCGGCGTGAGCGGCCACTACCTCGTGGATACGGAGTGGAATCCACTGAAGTCCAGGCGCCTGGCACCTAGATCCGATTTCGACTGATAATAGGTACCTTAGGTACTTTAGGTATCTACTTCGACGAACCCTCCAGTCGCACGGCCGTATGTTAGCTTGGCCGTGACAGAGACTGTAGTCAATGTGACAAGGCATGGTACTGGGAAAGAAGCCAACCTATCGTCTTCGAGTCCTATCAAGCTATGATTTCTTTTTCTCTTTGCTGGCTCGTCGAACGATGGGGTGCTCTCGGCCATCGACTTCTTCAGCTGCGTCCCTTTCATTCTAGTCTCGTTTCTCTCAACTGTGCCGACCCAGCAACGTATTCTCACCAGTCGTCTCGGAGCGCGTCGGACACAACCGCCGCCCTGCCTGACCAGATATCTTTCGACACTTCGTGAATGCAACCTTCGTCGCCGTGATCGTCGAATCTTAAGACACCGAGTTGGATCTCATCGAAAATCATTTCCTCTGCCGGAGACTACCCAGATGTGTGCGCCTCTCGGCGTTTGCAGTAATCGGCAAGTTCCCTGGTCCACGTCACCAAAAAGCAGCCCCGAGCTCTTCTGCGCCTCTTTGTCAGCATGATGGATGACTCCGACTCTGACTCCGAGTCTGACTTTTACGGTACTCCCCTTCGATCCCCACGCAGCCCTTGACGCAGACGCAAACGCAAACGCACGAGCCGCCCTCGTACTTTTGACTGACACCGGAACTGTAGGGCCTGAAGACATTACTAGTAGCCTCGAGGCTCGCATCTTGGACTTAGACGAGCGAGCCTGGTGGTCGGGATACCAGCAACGTCCTGGCACTCCCTTGAACCCGCAGCTTCTCCAACAGAAGGCGTTTGTGACACGCTCGGCCATGTCATCAGTATCATCACCCTCTGCGCACCTGCACAACCCGTACGCGGGCGTGCCTTACGCCTGGCAGCTGACCGAATCGGTGGGCAACTTCCTCGCCCGCCTTCCGCCGTCGACGACCGCCCAGACTGAGGATCGCCCGTGGATCTTTATTTGCAACCCATACATCGCCCGAGGTCGGCCCAAGGCGCAGGCACAGAATCAGAACGTCCGCGGTGGCGAGGACGAGGCACCCGAGGAGGAGGGCATGCGGCTGCCCTTGTTCGTTCAGGGAGGGAGTAAGTGAGGCAGACCGTCTCCTTTCTCTGCCTGCTTGCCCCAGTCGTCTCCCTACTCACCGTCACCCCGCAGCGTTGGACTCCTCAGATCTGCGCCAAGTGCCCGGAAATACACTTCTCTTCCGACCCCTCACGGACCATAACTTTGGAGAGCTAACGAGGGCCCGGAACAGTGGAGCGACTGCACATGGCATCCATGTTCATTGATGAGTGCCGCCAGTCAGGAAAAAGCCAGGCATTCGTGACGCGCGAATGCAAGAAGGCCGGCGCCGACGCGGCCGACGAGATTCTCGACCTCGCCCACGCTGCACGCGTGCGGTGCGGAAAGGTGAGTGTTCCAATAGACGCCAACGATGGGGCAGGAGAAACAAAGGCTTGCTAGCGAAGAGAAATGGAATACAGAAGCTCAGCAGAAAAAAGAGAGCTGATCCGTGCAATCGAAAGTGGATGTTGTTTCGCGACGCCAACTCGGTCGACGAGACCTGGGCCGAAGTGGCCCGGGCCACTGCCAACAACGAACTGGGCATCGCGGCCAAAGTAGCGCCGCGGCCGCCTGCTACTGGGAATGGTGGCAGTGGCGGTGGTGATCGGCTTATCTGCGTCTACACGGCCGACTTTCGAGACGCCAAAGATCTACGTCGGGTTGCCGAGCAGTTGCGGCGCCTCGGGCTGATTGGGAACGGTCGACCACTATACTACAAGCCAGGTCCGTGCCGTTGCGCCCCTATTCGTAGTTGCACCGCGCTTTCACCCATTCTCATCCGCTCTTCGAATGACCCAAGCGAGGTGAATTTATTGGATTCGACTGACTTTGATTTGCATATTAGACGCTTACACCTATCTTGGCATCTCGTCTGGCAACCCATGGCAAATACGCGCCTCTATCTACGATTCGGCAACGATCCTGGGCAAGTAGACAAATAGGGGCTGCGCTAATATCCGTTCGACCAGCGAAGGGCCTGATGAACGATTGGGGGCGGCGAAACAAATTGGGGAATTGTACAAGCACAGTTTTGAGCGAGAGGGACCGTGTTGGGCAAGTAATGCTGGCTGCTTGGAACCCAGAGAGGTATCGCAAGAGGCGACTTGTGACATTTGCGCACTCTGAAATTTGTACCACATTTACGTCACGAGAGTAATGTGGGACAACACGGAGCAACACGGAGCAGCTTGACCTCAGGCGAGAAAATTATGTTATGAATGACGCCCAACGCTCAACTCTTTGATTTTCTATTTCTACTTGAAAAGAACACAATTGCGCTTTGCTGGCTGGTAAGATCCAGTCAAGAGTAAGTCGATTCTCAATATGCAAACCAGAATAATATAGCGTTTCGTGATGTGTGAATGGCATCTTTCGCCCAGCAGGTATCCAGACCATCCCACATGATACGAGGTCATGAGTTTCGCCGCATCCAGTTTCTTCTCTCCAATCTCTCCTGGACCTGCCTTCGCGATGCGCTCTTTGAATTTCCAGGGTTCACGCCAGCAAGATCTCACCACGCTTTGAGGCTGGACGCTCCTCATGGGCAATTGTTGGAAACTCCCAGATCGGATGCATGGGTTATGCAGAGGCTGGTATGAGTGGATTTCGCTGTCTCTCTTGGCGTTTCCACTTGCCATCCATGGGCCACGAAAAACCCATTGGAAACCTGCTTATTATTCCTGGGATCTGTCGCCGTCGCGAGGCTGATTGAATCGAAGCAAGCCAGGAGATAGCGGGACCCCTCGAATGCGTGGGAGGAGTATCTCCTGACTTGACTCTTCAGAAAAAAAAAAAAAAAAAAAACGGACAGTCCCTGTGCCCTTGCTGACGGACTGGGGCTATTGAGCGAAGGAGCGAAGAGACAAAGGTCTGGAAGTCGGAGGTCAAAAGGCGGCGTCAACTTTCAGGACATAGACCCTATCCAATGGCCTGTGACATCGAGCCGCCAGTTTGTCGGTCACGCCTACCAAGACTACGGTCGTCTTGATCTGCGTCGTCGTCAAAGTCGAAAGCGCCTGGAACAGTTGGAAGGCGGTTCCGGTCCCGTTCACGGCGTTCATAATGAGCTGCGGGGTCGACGAGGTCGTCCAGTGAAGAGAGCGAAGAGAGCGACGGCGATAGAGATTCGTCTGCGTTTGCTGGACGCAACAGCAGGACAAGGCGATAGGCGCTGTTGCCGTTCAGGTAATAGCGGTGGAGCTTCTTGGAACGCAGGAAGCCAAGGCGCTCGTAGAGGCGCATGGCAGAATGGTTGTCATCCTCAGTCTCAAGGACAATCTCGTCAGCACGGCGGCGTGCCATGGTGTCTATGGCTATGCGGACCAGGGCGGTCGCGATCCCACGACCGCGCTGGGCCGAGGAAACCGCCAGCATGGCAATGTAGCCACGGTACGTTGGGGGGGAGTGAGAAGCATGGTGCTCGAGCTTGCAGATGATGACGCCTGTCAGGGACTCGTCTACGGGATCGAGGGCCTGGCACGGCGCGCGTAGATGGCGATTAGCATGAGGGCTGGGAAAGCTGTCGGCTGTGGCCGCGGGGCAGTGGCTGCAAAGGCAGACTACCCTGGGTGCATACTGACCATGAAGCAGAGGTGAGCCCATTGGTAGAGAAAGTAACGGTAGACATAGATGCTGTAGGGCTCGCTGAGGTCCTTGGATATGAGAGCCCGGATGGCGGGCAGATACTTCTCCTCCAGACTATGGTTGTACTGGATGTAACGCAGCTCACCGGGCAGGCGATGGCGCTGGATGGGGGCGGCCATTCGGGAGGCGACGTGGTTGGAGCGCGGGGAAGCTCGGATGTGAAGGGTGGCGGTAAGAATGGCTGGGGGGATGGGAGGAGCTTGGGGGCGGCAACAGCCGGAGCTGTGGACCAGAGTTGAGAGACCGAGAGCGATTGAAGCTGCAAGACCGTTCACTGGCTGAGGCGGTGGTATTAGACGTCGGGATTTGAGGCGGACAGGCCCGTCTGCGGATGAAGCTGGAGACGGAGGGCTGCAGTCGCGATAACCTTAAGGTGCGGCAGGGGCGCCCGCGCCAAGTCTCGGGACCTGAACCACGGAGCTGGATGGGTCGACCAGCTGCCGCCTCTGTCACATGCGACCTGGAACCTGCGTTAGAGACCGGGAGGGGTGGTAGACTACGTATCTCCTTAGCTCATCGTGCGTGGAAATCTACTCGTACGAGATGCTTTGAGATGGCCATGTGCGCTGTGCCTAGTCGTGCCTTGGTCGAGGGGCTCGGAAGCCGAACCTCGCCGCCGGTAGTAGCGCGGGGCCATCCGCCACCTTTCTACTCCAGGTACCTCCCTCCAGCTTCGGCTTGGAAGACCTATAACCAGGTACAACATGACATCAGCACCAGCGGTACCAGCCTCACACCCCTGGAGAACTGGAACGCGCCTCAGGTACATATAGGTACGGCTACCTTTAGGTAACCATCGGATCTGTGCGAATTGAAGGTGCCTTACAAACCCCATGAATCCGCCTGATGCAGATATTTGTCGCCCGAGATCTTGCTGTGGATGTTCCGATTCTCCCCAACCCCAGACTCGGCAGAGAATTAAGAGTGACCGAACTGAGATTGACGTCAACGTCGAATCCTGGTCACCCTCGTGCGTGTATTCTGGACGATGTATCGGCCACACTAAAAGGGCCTGTCACGCTGCGAGGTTTCAGGGATGGCGACAGCCAGCATGACCCCGTAGCGCAGGAATCTTTGGAGAGACTGGAAGCTGTGGCCATTGGCGTAGGTACTGGCACTCGCACGTGTACGGAGTAGTCCACTCGTAGATGTCCTGGAGAATAGAGAGGGCAGTACCTCTGAGTACTCGTATCTCACATTGGATAGGTACCTGGCCCACAACGGGAGGCCCTCCACTAAAGCCCCGAATGACCCAAGGTGCCCAACTCGATGCGATAACGACTGGAAGGCGAGTGGGCGCCTCCCTGGCTTGCACATGTCGATGCCTCTCATCATTCCGGCATTTCCCCTACCTGTACCGTGATTCTCGAGACAGGCGACCAATACCCCCTCCTACTATCGCTCTGTTCCATCCCCTCCCGAGGGCACATGGATCATTGATATCTAATCGCGTTCGTTGACTTGCAGCCCTCGCTTCGCGATAACACCCTAGGGAAAGCTGGTAGACTCGATAGAAAAAGCGCAAGCCATCCTTCTCACGACCGTTGAAACGAGTTGCCACGCGCCACTCTCTATCTTCTCTTCCATATTCCTGCTTTTACCGATAGACAGCTTGCCAGCTTGCTTGTCCGCTAATTATCGCTCGAGTTCAGCATCGCGAGCGCACCTTGCAAGGCCAGTCGCATACGCAAGCGCATACCAAAGGAACATCCACAAGGACGCAAAAAGGCAGGCCGCGAGGTACCCACTCCGGTTCGTCCCGCGGCAACGACAAGCCACAACAACAACGCCAAACCCGCATTCGCCTCGCCCATTCTCTACAGTCCTGCTTCGTGTCTTGCTCTGCTCCGACACGCGCGCCCGAGATTGCGCGAGCCAGCCACTCATCAGTCCGGCTACGACCCTGCTTTCCAGTGGACCATTGCTCTTCAGCGTCGCACATGCACCATTCAGCTGTACGCCAGTTTGCCATGTAGATCTCAGACCACCGATATCGTGCGCTCAACAGAAACCCACGCAATGGCCTCCACCCTGCGGCGCCGCGCTCACGGCCTTCCCGAAGCGACCGACTCCGATTCTTCCTCGACCGACCCCTCGCCATCCCTGGCAACGCTGGCCGCCCCGCGAGACCAGAGCCCGCGAAACCCGGCGACAAGGTCAAGATCATTCATCAGCAGGATCCCGCTCTCAAGACCCGAAAACGCCGCAACACCCTCATATTTCTTCTCGGCAGTCTCTTCGGTCTCATTGCTGCCGGCTTTCTCGCCAAGGAAAATGATCTCATCGACCTACAGTTCGGCGAGTTCAGCGGCCTCAGCGTCGACAGCTTGCTCGACGTCCTGCCCGCTGGCTTCGCCTCCGATATGAAAGATTTTATTGCCGGCGAGCGCGAACTGGCCGACAGTTATGAGTCCTTCTCCGTGGGCCTCAAGGCTCGTGCCGAGGGCCTCGACGTCAACCACCCCGTGATCATGATACCGGGAGTCATCTCTACCGGACTCGAGTCCTGGGGCACCTCGAACCACTCCCGTCCGTACTTCCGCAAACGCCTCTGGGGCTCTTGGTCCATGATGCGCGCCCTGGTCATGGACAAAGACAATTGGAAGAACCACATCATGCTCGACCGCCAGACGGGCCTCGACCCTCCAGGGATCAAGCTGCGTGCCGCTCAGGGCTTTGACGCCACCGACTTCTTCATCACCGGCTACTGGATTTGGAACAAGATATTTGAGAATCTCGCCTCTCTCGGTTACGACCCCACCAACTCCTTCACTGCCGCCTACGACTGGCGACTCTCGTACGCCAACCTCGAAATTCGCGATCAGTACTTCACCCGCCTCAAGGCCAATGTTGAGATGGCCTACCATCTCTCTGGCAAGAAGGTAGTTTTGGCCTCTCACTCCATGGGCAGCCAGGTTCTCTTCTACTTCTTTCATTGGGTGGCGTCCCCAAACGGCGGCAAAGGCGGTGATCTTTGGGTCGAGACCTATGTGGACACTTGGATCAACATAAGCGGCTGCATGCTAGGCGCTGTCAAGGACGTCTCTGCGGTGTTGTCCGGGGAGATGCGCGACACGGCTCAGCTCAATGCGTTTGCCGTCTATGGACTAGAAAAGTTCCTCAACCGCGAGGAGCGCGCCGAAATCTTCCGCGCCATGCCGGGCATCTCTTCGATGCTGCCCCTTGGCGGCGATCTGGTTTGGGGTAACCGCACTTGGGCTCCCGACGACCAGCCTGGTCAAAAGTATTCCTACGGATCTCTTCTCAACTTCCGTACCGATCTCAACTGGACCGCACCCAAGAACAATTTCACCGTTTCCGACTCGCTTTCCTACTTGATGAATGTCACCGAAGACTGGTACAAGAACCAGATTCAGAGTAGCTACTCGCATGGAGTCGCGCACAGCCGAGCCGAGGTCGAAGAGAACGAAAAGGACCAGCGCAAGTGGGTGAACCCTCTGGAGACCCGATTGCCGTTGGCGCCCAGCCTCAAGATCTACTGCTTCTACGGTGTGGGCAAGCCAACCGAGCGAGCCTACTACTACCGCAACCCCGACTACCCGGGCGCGACACTCAACGTTACCATCGACACTGCCATAACTCTGGATGACATCGATCGTGGCATCATCATGGGAGAGGGCGATGGCACTGTGAACCTGCTGAGCACAGGGTATATGTGCTCCAAGGGCTGGCATATGAAGCGATATAACCCGGCGGGCAGCAAGGTCACCACCGTCGAGATGCCCCACGTGCCGGACCGCTTTCACCCGCGCGGTGGGCCCAACACCGCCGACCACGTCGACATTCTGGGCCGTCAGAACCTCAACGAACTCATCATCAAGGTTGCCGCCGGCAAGGGCCACGAGATTGAGAACCACATAGTCAGCAACATCCGCGAGTACGCCGCCAAGATCCAGATTACCGATGATGCGGGTCCAGCAGATAAAGAAGCCGCGGAAAACAACTAGGAATTGCTGTCTTCATGCAGCCGATGGGAGCGAGGCGCAATGATGCGCGATGAGTAATGAAGTAATGTCACCTGAACATCTTAGCGGAGAGGGGGGCACGGCATTAGATCTTGGTTATTTTGGTTGTTCGAATTCCGTTTATAATACCCCTGAATGTACGCGAACTGGATGCTGGTGGATCGAGGTGTGTGGGTATGTGAATATTACAGTGTTGGATTACCCTCTCCCGTCTTTATTTTGTTTTCCCTCCACGGCGCTTCCCCAGTCAGCAACGAGCACCTGCTGCGAGTTCGCGACCCAGCCACCGACCGGGCTCAGACATGCCTGTTCAACCGAAGCTGCGTCACTTACGCCCAGCCACAGAAGGCCCAAGGCGCGGGTCGGGACTCGGACCCATGGGCACCAGAGAAGCGTCGTAATGCTGGCAATCGGGTGGAACATTTGGGCTGGCTTTCCGTGGTCAGATGACGCCGGCACAGACCAATCCCACGGGGCAGACGCCGCCTGTCTAGCAATGCTGGCATTAGCTGCAAGCTGGCTGTATCGCAGGTCCAACGCGAAGCGGCGGTTGCGCTGCATCTGACGTCGTGACGCAGCGAGGATCCGGCGCGAGGCTAGGGCGAGGGCATCTGGGCAGAACCCACAAGTGGAAACGCTGTGAAACACAGAGAGGCGGCATCGCTGCCTTTGCCTTGCCCCGGGGCCTCTCGCGGCTGGGATGTGGGCATCGCGGGCCATTATCAACCGGGGTGTGGGGTGATATTCGCCATAATTGCGCCCCAGCGCCGCAGACGTGGTTGACGGGGCTTCGCCAACAAGGGCTCGCCCCATTCATGCACGGCGGCGCGCTGCTCATTCGCGAGGCGGCGGCGTCCGTCCCTCGCTCGTCGAGCCGGGCGCCGCCGCCCAATGACGCCCGTCAGCATGGGGAACCTGTCGCTTGCCGCCGAGGCGGCTGCAGGCTCTGGCCCCGAGATGTGCCATGAAAGCCCAACGCGACCCTCCATCGGGCGCGGCCTCAGCTGCTGCTGTCGCCCCTCAGGCCAGCCCTCCCCGCCCCGACATCTCCAGGGCCAGGCTTGCCGGGAGCAATCCCATGTCAACTCTCGTGGCAAGGGAACACACGCTCTGGCAGTCTGGCTGCCGCCGCGTTGACGTGTCAGCCATACCAGCGCTCTATGTCTGCGTCTTGCTTCTTATTACTATCCAGCCTGGCCGCCCTCAGAGGCCCTGCTGGCTACCTGGATTCCCCTTGACTCTTCCGAAGCAGCAACCAAGCCAATATCCGCCAAGATGCATTGCAACACACATCGGTAAAAGGTGTCGTTCCCCTGCTTGATCCTCCATATCTTCGAACGGCACCCTGCCGCGCCAAGGGGGAGTTGTCATTTTCCCGAAGACGACACATTGACAGAGGTGCTGAGAGTCCGGATTGAGCCACGACAACCTATCCCCCGGGGTTGCACGGACGATAAAGGGGCTCTGCTGGAAACTACTTGTGCTACCCTCACCATCTCGCAAACCACAACAGCTGAAGGGCAAGGACAGGCCTGTTGCCCCTCACAGGGTAATTGCTTATTAGGAGGCCTCGCCACCCCTTTCTCTCCGCCACCAAAGCACCCACTCCCCCACGTGTATCCGAACTGGTCCGCCTGAGCCGGGCGACTATGGTGACCATGGAAACCGTGCCGCCAGAGCTTTCCGACCGGGTCCCAGACCCAAACGGTCTTCCCGGTGGTTTCTCATATAGCCAAGCAACCGGCGCTGATGGTGTTAAAGCCGTGGACAGCTATCACACCGCGTCTGAGAGCTATGCGGCGGGGGGAAGCGAGACCCTCGGCTTGGACCCTGCGGATCCCGCCCCGGGCCAGACGCACAGTGAGACGAGGAGTCCGCCGCGCTTTGAAGCTCTAGAGCTACCACAGTCTGGGATCGGTGCCGTCTGCCAGCCCACCATTGTCGACCCGATATCCATGCAGATGCCCGACATCACTCAGAACAACACGGACATTGCCAGCCCTGCCGTATCTGCTGCGATTAATCTTGCCGAGCCCGTCTACGCACCGCACACTCCTGCCACAGGCATCAGCATTGCGCCGGAGCCTGCAGACATGAGGCGACACAGCACAGGCAAGACATCACGCCAGATCCAGGAGCCTCTCGCGACAAAGCCACACGCTTTGAGCTTCCTGGAACGCGACTCCTCCAGCGCTGCGCCATCTCAACCAGCCTTGGAGACAGGAAGACCGACAACGGTACCTTTCTTCCTTCCCCACTACTCCGATCACCATGCGTTCGGCAGCTCTCCTTACGTTCTGGGAAGCAACGCGATCCCGAGCCACTGGGGTCCGGGGCCCATGACGCCCAAAGCGTCGCCCCCGGGTTTCGCCAGCCACCCACCGCAGTGGACCGAGTTCCCCATGTCCGGCTATGAACTGCTCGCTGCTGTCCAGTCCGGCCACTCGGGCGGTCAGAGGCCCAGCACACTCCGACCAGTATATCGCAGGTTCGAGACCCTCAACCACAGGATGCTGCTGCACCTGCAGGACGAGCTGAGCGAGCTCGAGGGCCAGCTGCGGCAAATCGACGTGGCAGCGGCAGCCCAACGAAAGACGCCGAACGGTATTTTCCCCGAGGCCCGGAGGATAGACAACATCACGAACGGGGATGTGACACGGCGCAAGATGGAAATCTTGGGCGGAGTCGGCTTCAAGCTTGAGCAGTACAGTGAGTTCCTATCCATCACGCAACTCTGCGCCGGTTCGCTGCAGCCCTTATGGGCCGCCTTTTCTTTGCCCCCTTCCATTTCTCTGACGTTCTCGTGAACCAGACCGTGTTCTCTCGTCGTTCCAGAGCCTCAAAGCCTTCCCGACCGCGGCCAAAGTGGACGTCGACCACTACCGGGCCTACGTCGACATGCACGCGCCCATCGCCCGCTCCGAGGCCCTCTTCCTCGACCACGCCGACGACCTTCTCAGCTTCGCCGAGCGCCCCGATTACGAGGACGAGGACGATGACAACGACACAGTCGAGCTGCCCCCGACCGAGGCACCCATGGAGCAGCAGCCCTTGACCCACCACCGGCACCAGCATCAGCATCAGCATCAGCACCAACACCAGCCACACAACTTGCACGCAGCAAACCAGTCTCAGCCCCGGGCCCAGGCTCATTCCGGGAACACCGCACACTTGGAAGACCGACAAGACTCGACGCCAGTCGTTGCGTCGTCCCCGGACCCGCCCGCCCCGGCCTCCACGCGACCCCCGCCCCCGCCGCCACCGTCGGCCCCGCAACGCGCGGCACGGGTCACGGCAGCAGCCGGAGGAGGAGGAGGAGGAGGAGGGGGGGCAGGGGCCGTTGGTGCGCCTCTGCCGATGGCGACGGCGGCCCTGGCCATCGTCCTGCCCGTGCTGGTCTTCGTCGCCGTGCCGGACCTGCTCGGCCGTCTGGCCGTCGTCCTGCTGGCGGGGACGGGGATGCTGGCGACGATGCTGCAGCAACAGCAACAGTATCAGGGACAAGGAGGCGGGGAGGCGGGTGCGGGCGTCGGGGCGGCGCTGGCCCGCGTGGGTGTATACGGCGGCGTCATGGCTGTGCTCGCAGGGCTGGTCAGGTGAAAATTTTCGAAGGAAACAAAAGGGGCCCATGGAAGTGGTGGGATTGTTGCGTATGCACGTGGGGTATGTCCGCCTGTTCTTAAGGGCTGGCCACTCCCATTCTGATCTCCTTGCTTACGCCTTGTCACGACTTTGATGACTCGCGCAGCGAGATTTAACGAAGGAGTTGACTTTTTTTTTCTTCTTCTCTTTGGGTCATACTGGATTGTGAGCATGGGGCAGCATTTACGGGGACATGTAGCTGGCGAATCAAATGGTCCACATCAAAACAACGTTGAGACGGCAACGACGAGTTGAGATCTTCCCTGAAGAATATGAGTTTCCGGTCCCGAGGAGAGGCGGGCAGATTGGAAATGACGGACACCCCCTTCGGGCACGGTTGGCTTCCTTGCATCGGACGTCTTTGGTCAACGACATGGATGCTTCTTCGAGATCCTAGTCATTCGAAGCTTGTGCTATTGGACATAAAGGCTGGAGCAAATGGTACATGAGTGAAGCAAAAAGCAGAGCATTAACATCTGCATGACAAGCCAGCCATTATGCCAGCGACGGATAGATTTCCAGGAGGATAGAGAGCCGGTCGTTTCATGGTCTGACGACAATGATGCTGGTGGCCCATGAAATGGAGCAGAAGGTCGCGGAATCGACCCAAGGTGTGAAGCAGACGAGAGTGATCGAAGAAGGGCCATTGTATTCAATTCAGGGGACGCCCAGAAGAGTCTGCGATCTGAGAGTCCTCTTAGTTCTCCCGGAGGCATTCTTCACTGCCTCTACTCACCCCCAGAATGACATCCTCAGGGCCCCGGACCGCCCGGAAAGCGTAATGAACTGGGTGGCCACACGGCAATCTCACCGACGCAGCATTGCTCGCCATGATCGTCAACAAAAACTGGCGCACATGAGCTCCCTTGAAGACATCAACAAGCGTGTGGATGGCGTGACTGAGAATTGCAGAGCTAAGAGGGCATCTCCTATGCCGCCTTTGGCTGACTGAGTCTTTGACCCGAGTCTCAATTAGAAACAATTATAGCTGCGATGAGAACCGTGGTTTTTTTTCTCTGCGAAACAAAGTTGAATTGCAGATCGTCCTATCATGATACCGTCCAAGTCAGGGGGCGGCGCGAATAGCCGCTGATGCCTCGGCTCCCATCTCCAGAATGCGCGGGGATCCCTGTACAACAACACCCAGCATTGCCGACCAGCCTCCACACACGTCGGCGGCACTTCTTCCAAGTCGAGTCGGCGACAGTCATCCCCACAAGATCCCGAGGGTCTGGTGCAATAAATAAATCAATACGTACGAGAAGAGAAGAAGAGAGACGGGGCCCCGGGAGCTGCCACGCGGGACGCGATCCCCAACCCTCCCATTCCTCTGCTCACCAAGACATACTCGTATACATCCTTGCACCATAATCATCATTCCCATTCCCATTCCCATTCGAAATCCCACCGCAGCGACCATGTCGGCCGAGGACGCGACGGCGACGCAGACCACCGACGCGGTGCCGGACTGGATCCGGACGCCGTACCCGCGCCTGGCCAGCAGCCTGGTGTCGTTCCCGCGCCCGCACGTGATGCTGGTGACGCTGAACCGCCCGGCGGCCATGAACTGCCTGACGATGGGCGCCAGCGTCGAGCTGGGCGCCCTGTGGCGGTGGTACGACGCCGAGCCCGAGCTGCGGTGCGCCGTCGTCACCGGCGCCGGCGACCGCGCCTTCTGCGCCGGCATGGACCTCAAGGAGCGCCTCGCCGTCTCCCGCTCCGGCCGCGTGCCCCACGAGTTCCCGTCCGGCGGCTTCGCGGGCATGAGCAACCGCACCGGCAAGAAGCCCATCATTGCGGCCGTCAACGGGCTTGCGCATGGTGCGTTTTGTTTTGTTTTGTTGTGTTTTGTCTGTCTCTCCCTCTTTCTCCATCAATCTTCTGCTTCTTGGGGGACTCCCCCCCGGTCCGAGCTTCATAGACGAACAAAAGTCTTCTGCGAATCTACATGAACGCTGATGCTGACCGACCGACGTGGCGGCTCCAGGCGGCGGGATGGAGACGGTCATGAACGCCGACGTCGTCTTCGCGTGCCCCGAGGCCGAGTTCCGGCTGCCCGAGATCCTGCGGGGCGTCGTGGCCCTGGCCGGGGCGCTGCCGCGGGCCATGGTGCTGTTCGGGCGGCACCGGACCATGGACCTGGCGCTCACGGGCCGCGTGCTGGAGCCCGAAGAGGCCGTCCGGTGGGGGCTGGTCAAGGAGGTCGTGGCCGGCGGCCGCCGGGAGCTCCTGGCCTGCGCGCTGGACTACGCCGCCCTCATCGCCGCCCAGAGCCCGGACGGCGTCATCGTGACGAGGCGCGCCGCCCTCGAGGCCTGGGAGACGGGCGTCAGCCGCGCCACCGCCCGCGGCCACGAGATTCACGCCGAGGCCTTGATGAAGAGCCGCAACGCCGCCGAGGGCCTGGCCGCCTTCCGCGAGAAGAGGGACCCCAAGTGGCTGCCTTCCCTTTTGTGAGGATCGGACGCCTCGGGAGGAAGATCAATACAGCGTGCCCTGGCCTGCTTCCCGCGTGTCTTGCTGGCTGTCAGAGTGATGCCCGGCCAGGCCCAGAACTTAGCCGCGTGCCAGCCAATCGAGAAGCCAGCCCACGAAATACAGCTCGCCCATGAGGAGCGCGGGCTATTTGCAATATTTTGAAGATCCATACCGTGAACAAGCTTCCGAGCCTATCAAGCCTTCCTGTGAGGCCCGATCGGCAGCTGTCGCGTGCTATCCAGTCTTCACACACTCGCAGTAGGGGAATGGGCAAGACCCGGTGCTGTCTGTTAACATCGTCGACGAGCCGCAATATAATTTCATTCCTTTATGACGCCTTCGCTATGCAAATGTTGTATCAAGCGGACAACCGCGAGGCTTCTGTGGCCGTCGTTCTTGTCGTCTTAAGCCGCGCCATGTTTTTTATTTTACTTTCAAACAGCCCGCCCACCGCTCCCCGCCTTGAACCCTTCGAGCACGCCTGCCCAGCTTCCTTGCTCACTGACAGACCCGACGTTGCCATTAGCCATGCGGCGAATCAATAACGTGTCTTTGGCACCAGACAGGTGCTTGGCGTCAGGACCTTGAAGGAAGTCGGCGAACCAGCGCTCTTCCTCTGCGTCAAAGGGCAAGCTGGTCAGCTCCAAGGCACGTCGAGACATGTCTTTGGGCTTGTCAGAGTCTTTGTGGTCCAGAACAGAAAGGACCAGAAGTCGGAAGAGCTGTTCACGGACAGGGCCTGGTCGAACCCGGGAAAAGCGCAGAGCCTCGCCCACGTCGGAGCGACAGAGGACGCCGAACAACAGTTCGAGCGCGACCGATGTACGGAGGATAGGGTTCACCGTGTAGTAGTAGCTAAGTGCGAGTTCGGGATTGCGGTCGCTGCGCGCTAGAACGGTCACGATGTCGTCGGCAAACTCGGCGACCTGCAGACACGGGTGGGTAAGATGGACTAGGGCTTGCTTAAAGTCAAGGCTATCCATGTGCCAGAGGCCCTTCATGAAGATATGATAGGTTCGGGGCACAGAGGCTCTCTCAGCGAAGCCATCGGCGAGGCTCGGAGTGGCCGCGCGTCGGGAGGTCTCGGTCTTGGAGGTCTTGGAGGACCGGGTGGTGTTCGAGGCGAGGGCGATGGCTAGCTGGTGTTCGTCGATGGCGACAAGCAGATAGTAAAGAATGGACAGCTTGTGGTGAACGGTGACATTGGGAGCGTCGCAGACCTGCCTGTGCAATTGGCGCAGGGCTTGCTCGTTCTTCGGGGGGTAGTTGGCAGAGGCTGGGGGCTGGTCAGTCTCGAAAAGAAAGGCGCACGCTGCGAAGACCCGAACGCACCTTGCGACAAGTTCAGTGCCGCCAGGACGCGGTCGAAGAAAAGACGGCCGTCCAGTGATTTGCGACTAGCCTCGACCTGCTGGGCCCAGGGCCGGTCGAAGGGGAAGGGCGTCAGGTTGCCGAAGACGTCTTCGAAGTTCTCGAAATCGAGCATGGTTGCGGTGCCGCGACGATGCTGGGGAACGCAGAGAATGTTGAGAGGAAGTGCGGTGCGGTGCGATGCGCGTGAAAGAAACAGTGATGCGATCGTCGGCAGGTAGGTAAGGTAGCGAATGGAAGCAGCTGTAATGGGTCGCGCTTTCGGAGGCACCTACTCGCACCCTAGGTGTAGGTACCCCCAACCGCCGCATTCGTACGAGTACCCGCTTACACACAATGAAGTACGTACCTACCTGACACGCGCTAACTTCACCCATGTGAGCGGGCACTGCGGGCAAAACCTTGGATAGACGGGCGCGCCTACTTTAGTGCAAGTGGGATGATTTGTTTATGTTTACTTTGGGCCCCAACTGCCCTGGGCAATCGCCCGCTCTAGGAATTCCAAGTATTCCACAGCGAGAATTACGTGTCGGGTACATGTTCTCAGACCACCCTGCTCTCCATTTCCAGTCGACGCGCGCGGGGACCCCAGCTTAAGGCTATCGACATCCTCTTCAGTCACGAACAGCACCACGCTTCCCCCCTCACTCTTCACGTCGCGATTTGAGGTGCTAATCCGCAGGGCTCATCTTGAAGCCACACGCCTTCGATCAGGAGTCGGCTGAAAAGACCAATTTCCTCGCAGTGCGCACGTCTCCCACCTAGCAACCCCGCTCGCCCGACGGCTGCACCAAATACCCGCCAACATGTCGGGCAGAACCACGCGGCGCGCCGCTGCTGCTCGACGCGCCATCATTGAATCCGAGGACGAGGACGGATCGCCCGACACGACAGCGATCAAGGCCGAGAGCGAAGACGAGTTCGCACCTGCGCCCGAGCCCGCGCCTAAGAGAACCTCTCGCCGCACCACCCAAGCAAGACGCGAGTCCGCCGCTCCCACTGCCGCTCCCACTGCTGCGCCCCCTGCTGCTGCCCCCCGCCGAGGTCGTCCCAAGAAGAGTGTCGCGCCCGCTTCGCGAAGAGAGTCCACGGCCTCTGTCGCGTCCGACCACACGACCAGCACTTATGCAACCCCATCCGAGGCGCAAGAGCCTGATGAGCTCGATGACGGCGGCGCCGAAGCCGACCAATCCGTTGCCACTGTCGTTTCTACGGCCTCGTCTGAAAAGAAGCCCCGAACCACTCGCAGGAGCGGTGCCTCAAGAACGTCCACGGGCAACGACATGGACACCTCTGCCGACCTTTCAGTCGCCGGCTCTGCGAACACTACCCCCCAGAAAGCTAATACGTCGGCTGCCACCCCCAAGAAGCTAGATGCTTCGCCGACCACTCCCAAGAAATCCGATCGCTCATCCCGATTTGGAGTTCCCGCCACCCCCATGACCGACGCGACCAACCGATCCATCAAGGCGCCTGAGACCCCCGCCACCGTCAAACCGATCAAAGCCATGGATACGGTCCTCGAAAAGCCCATGGACATTGTAGTCAAGTCCCGCGCCATGGCCATGCCTCCAGTTGTCGAGGAGACTGGTCCCAAAAACCGCCTCGTCATGACCTACCTCATCCTCTGCAATTTCAAGAGTTACGCCGGGCGCCAAGAGGTTGGGCCTTTTCACTCTTCTTTCTCCTCAGTTGTCGGGCCTAATGGATCTGGCAAATCCAACGTCATTGACGCCTTGCTTTTCGTCTTCGGCTTCCGCGCGAGCAAGATGCGCCAGGGCAAAATTTCGGCCCTCATTCACAATTCCGCCGCCCATCCCGACCTGGACCACTGTGAAGTCGCCGTTCACTTCCAGGAAGTTACTGATCTGGTGCGTTCCCCTCCAAACATTGTCAGTCAAGAAGAAGATGCTAATCGGACCACAGCCTGGAGGCACTGGCTCGGAGGTGGTTCCCAATTCACAGATTGTTGTTTCCAGAAAGGCTTTCAAGAACAATTCCAGCAAATACTACCTTGACGGAAAAGAGTCCAACTTCACCACTGTCACAACACTGCTTCGCGACCGCGGCATAGACCTCGACCACAAGCGTTTCCTCATCTTGCAGGGTGAAGTCGAATCCATTGCCCAGATGAAGCCCAAGGCCGCACATGAACACGATGATGGTCTTCTCGAGTATCTCGAGGACATTATCGGCACCTCCAAATACAAGACTCCTATCGAGGAGTCCGTTGCCGAGGTTGAGACTCTCAACGAGGTCTGCACGGAGAAGAGCGGTCGCGTGCAGCACGTCGAGAAGGAGAAGAACAGTCTCGAGGATAAGAAGGATGTGGCACTGGACTTTGTCCGCGACGAAAACGACCTGGCTTGCAAGCAGTCGGCCCTGTACCAGCTCTACATCAGCGAGTGCAGCGACAATCTGGCCGTTACCCAGGAAGCCATCAGTCAAATGCAGGCCCAGTTGGACGACGAGCTGGAGAAGCACAACGGCAGCGAAAACATCATCAAGCAGCTTCAGAAGACGTACTCGAAAGGCAGCAAGGAGTACGAGGCTCAGGACAAGCACATGCAGGGCTTAGCCAAAGAGGTCGCCAAGTTTGAACAAGAGCGCGTCAAGTTCGACGAGAAGAGGAAGTTCTTGACGGACAAGCGCAAGAAGCTCGACAAGACCATTGCCAATGCGGAGAAATCATCAGATGATGCTGATGAGACGATCAAGCACTGCACCGAGGAGATCGCCACACGTTCCGAAGAGATTGCAGCACTGGAGGAGAGCGTCGAAGGCGAGGAGGCCGAGCTTGCCAAGATCCGCGAAAACCTCAAAGGGAAAACGCAAGTTTTCTCGGACCAGATTGCTGCCAAGCAAAAGTCGCTTGAGCCGTGGAATGAAAAGGTCAACCAGAAGCAGTCAGCCATTGCGGTCGCCGAGTCCGAGATGGCCATTCTGCGCGAGAAGGCCAACGCTGGTGCAGTCGCTGTCGAGGAAATGCAAGGCAAGATGGCTGCGATCGAGGAGGGCCGCACTACCAAGCTGGCTGAACTGAAACAATGCAGCAAGGAGAAGAAGCATTTGGACAAGGAAGCCAAGGAGTTGGAGGAGGAGTACGACTCTTTGGCTCAGATGGAGCCTCGAATCCGACAGAAGATCTCTAACGCGAGGCAAAAAGCGGATGAGGCAAGATCCAGCCTTTCACAGACCCAGAACCGTGGCAACGTGCTCACGGCCTTGATGCGCATGAAGGAGTCTGGTCGCATAGATGGATTCCATGGCCGCCTGGGCAACTTGGGAGCCATCGATCAAAAGTACGACGTGGCCATCTCCACAGCGTGCGGCGCTCTCGACAACTTTGTTACCGACTCTGTCGAAGGCGGACAGCAGTGCATCGAATACCTGCGCAAGACCAACCTGGGCCGCGGCAACTTCATGTGTCTTGACAAATTGCGAGTGCGCAGTCTGGACGCCATCGAAACCCCCGAAAACGCCCCGCGTCTGTTTGATTTGGTCAAGGCCAAAGAAGACAAATTCCGCCCAGCCTTCTACCACGCTTTGCAAGACACTCTGGTGGCCAATGACCTCGCCCAGGCCAACCGCATTGCGTACGGGGCGAAGAGATGGCGCGTTGTCACGCTGGACGGTGAGCTCATTGACAAGAGCGGTACTATGTCTGGTGGCGGCACCACTGTCAAGAAGGGACTGATGTCAAGCAAGCTTGTTGCCGACACTACCAAGGAACACGTCACCAAGTTGGAGGAGGACAGGGACTCTCTGGAGCAGAAGTTCCAAGAATTCCAGGAGCGGCAGCGAGAGCTCGAAACCCGCTTGAAGGAGATCCGCGAGCAAATTCCCCAGATAGACACCAAGATGCAGAAGATCGGACTCGAGGTGCAAAGTGCTGAGAAGAACCTTGCCGACGCCGAGCGTCGCATCAAAGAGCTGAGCAAGGAACACCAGCCTTCTGAGACTGACGACAACAGGATGGCTGCGCTCGAGCAGGAGGTTGCCAAGCTGAACAAGGAAGTTGCCAAGCTGCGTGCTGAGACCGAAGGCGTCGAGGCTGAGATCAAGGAGCTTCAAGACAAAATCATGGAAGTCGGCGGAGAAAAGCTGCGCGCCCAACGAGCCAAGGTGGACGGTATCAAAGAAGACATTTCAACCAACAATGAAGAGATGTCCAACGCCGAGGTCAGGAAGGCCAAGGCCGAGAAATCCAAGACCAAGCTGGAGAAGGATCACGCAAAGGCCTCGCGAGAAATCGAGTCCGCAGAACGTGAGCTGGAAGCTTTGGCAGAGGAGGTTGCCAACCAAGACACCAAGGCCGAATCACTCCAGGCTAGCGCCGACGAGGCCGAAGCAGCCCTTGCCGAGAAAAAGGAGGAACTCGCCACAGTCAAAGCCGAGTTGGATGAGAAGACTGGTGAGCTCAATGAGACCCGAGCCCTGGAAATCGAAATGCGCAATCGCCTCGAGGAGAACCAGAAGGTATTGGTCGAGAACCAGAGGCAGCTCCGCTACTGGAACGACAAGCTTTCCAAGCTGGTCATTCAGGATGTCAACGACCTGATAGGTGCGCCCGCGCCGAAGCAGCAAGCCGCAAAGCAAGACGAAGATGGCGACACTCCAATGGGAGACGAGGAAGATAGCGCGGGCGGGTCTGATGCCGAGGCGGAGCCGGCTAAAGACGAGGATGCCGACGAAGACGCCGAAGCCGATTCCGCCGCAGAAGACCAAGAAGAAGAGGAAGAACAGCCCAAAGAGCGCAAAGAGCAACCGAGGGAGCTTCCACGCTTCACTGCCGACGAACTCAAGGACATGAGTAAGATGACATTGAAAGCCGAGATCGCTGCGCTCGAGGAGAAGATCCAGAACGTCAATGTCGACCTTGGAGTACTGTCGGAGTACCGCAGGCGAGTGGAGGAGCACGCGGCAAGGTCGAATGATCTGGCAGAGGCTGTAGCTCAACGCGATACCGCAAAGAGACGTTGCGACGACCTCAGGCGACTGCGCCTCGAAGGCTTCATGGAGGGCTTCAGTACCATCTCAATGCGCCTTAAAGAGATGTATCAGATGATCACCATGGGCGGCAACGCCGAGTTGGAGCTGGTCGACAGTCTGGATCCCTTCAGCGAAGGCATTCTCTTCTCTGTCATGCCGCCCAAGAAGAGTTGGAAGAACATCAGCAACCTGTCCGGAGGAGAGAAGACATTGTCTTCTCTGGCCTTGGTCTTCGCACTGCACCACTACAAGCCGACCCCGCTGTATGTCATGGACGAGATCGACGCAGCCCTGGATTTCCGTAACGTAAGTGCCTCACCCTTGTGCTTTCTTTCACCCTTGTCTGCCCATCTCCTCCGCCGCAGTCTCCGCCCATCACTGACAACATGCAACAGGTATCCATCGTGGCCAACTACATCAAGGAGCGAACCAAGAATGCGCAATTTGTCGTCATCTCGCTCCGCAACAACATGTTCGAGCTGGCTGCACGCCTCGTCGGAGTCTACAAGGTCTCCCACATGACGAAGAGCGTCACCATTGAGAACCGTGACTTCATGAACCGCCCCTCCGTATGTCTGCCCATGCGACCTGCGCCAGGTGCTGGTGGAGGAGGGCCCACCATGACGCTAAACATGTGAGGACAGAATCGATTGGCGCCCAGAGACGCCAGCGAGAGGGAATGACGAGCAACGACAAACGACGAGGTTGAGTCATGGATTTCCGCTTCCGCTTAGATGTACATATCAGGATTGAATATTTGGCGAGGCGGGGCGTCAGGGGTGGACAAGGCTGCAGTTACTGGCGTGTCGGACGCGATTTGTTACGAAGATCATGAGAGGCATATGAGATATTTCCAGGAAACCCATTTTCAGCTTACGAGCGAGAGACCGATTGAATTACAGCTCCATGCCAAAAGAAGTGATATGACCAAGGGTTTTGTCTGATGTCTCTAGGAATGTTCAGTGTCGTGGTGTTTCCCATTTTAACGGGTAAACTATCCGCCTTTAGGGCACCTGCTGTTTGATAATATTATGTGTACAGTAGCATTGGCGGGCCCAAGCGGTGTTCTTCACATGGACAGTGAACTCGCCTACCATCGGTGAATCTATTATAACTCGTATAAAGCGGTCGCTGAACGGTAAGATAAATGAAGCTGAATATATTGTGCCGCCACAGATGTATTACGACGACGAAGATAGAACGTGCAGATCAGTCGTCACTGGCAAGGAGAGCTGATGAATCAAGAGCGAGTTGCGCGATAAAATCATGGACCGGCAATCGAAGGCTGATGCCGATGTATGAAATGCCGCCACGGTGATGAATCTGAGCTCACAAACATAATTTTCACTGGCAGGGGATAAGATAAGTTTGGGACAGCATGAGTGTCATGTCAAATATGACTCTGGATTCATTCAAGTCATTATCTGAAGAGATGTTGCCGTGCGGAAACCCGTGGCCATGAAAGCTGGACCTTTTCCGTTGACAACTGAAGACATCCCAGACCCATAATGCTACCCCGAAGACACCGAAAGACGTCGATTTTTTTACGCACCAACACCAGCACCGGCCTTGGCAGCCTGGGTGGGGACGACCTTCTTGCCGTCCTTGTTGTACCGGATGCGCGGCGGGGGGGCACGGTTGCGACGGCCGACACGCGAGCGGACACTGTGAGGGGTTGTCAGTACGGAGGGGTTTCATAGTTTGTGGGGGCACGACCGCAGGGCGGTTCGAGGTTCGACCAAGGCTCTTCTCAACCGCATACGACGCAACAGATAGAGCGCGTAGTCGTTCCCTCGTGAGAGGATCAACGTACCGGACAATCTTGCCGTGGATGGCGCAAGAGACACAGTACTGCAGCTTGAGGTACATCTTGGGAACCGTGTACTCGGCGAACACGGAGGCGTCCGAGATATCACCTGTACGAATGAACACATGTTAGCCATTTCGTCCCTTTTCGAGAGGTACACTCCTCTGGAGCCAAAGATTCGATGGTGCTCAAATGGCGTCGAGGGTTTGCGGGTGCGAATTGAGGATCGAATCTGGCGGCTGTTGCGGGGGTCGGGTGCGACGTACGGATGGCTGCAGACTCGACCATGTTGCGGATGGTGAATCTCTTGATCGCCTTGTCCTTGGGAGTGCATCGCGAGCAGTTGCTGCAGCGGATGGGCTTGGTGTGGCCGCGGCCCTTCTTGTTGCGGCCGCTGTAGGGGGGTTAGCGACGGGAGCTCGAGATAATGCCGGGGTGGCGGCGCGGCAGCACTGACTTGTTCTTTCTCTTCTTGACCATGTTGGCGGTGTTCTTCTGTTGATTGACTCGAGAAGAAGTGCTGGGGTTAGTAGGACGATCGGATTGATGAAGAAGACGGCGTTTGGACGTCGCGAGAAAAAGACCCAAGACCGCAGCCAGGCAGTGGCAGACTGATTTTCTGGGTTTGGTGCGTCGCAAATTCCAGGTGGGCCTTGCAGACTCGGTAGGGACGCTTCTTGATTGGTGCGAGAGGATGCGGCCCTGAGTGGCTGGCATTTGGGTTCCGGCGGATGGTGGGGACTACGATAAGACACTCGATAAGGGCTGCTGTGTGGGGGTAGGAATTTTCACAGGTGCGCCTGGCCATTTACCCGATATGTGGCTTGTGCGCGGTGCGAGGTCATGTAGGCGGCGACGGCCACAAGGTTGGAAAGCCCAAATGGTACTGTAGGAGCGGTCTTGCCTTGGGACATCAGCATTCGGTGGCGCAATCCCCACCAGAGTACCTGGAGAACAGGCAGCCCTGGAACCCTGCAGTGGCCTACCTTGCTTGTACCACGGCGCTTGAGGGCTGCTCCTGGCCCCGCTGTAGCCCAACGCACTGCCGCCAGCCTACCAGCCTGCGCACCACCGCAAATTCGCGGGCCTCTAAATCCGGCCCATTATTTTCTGCCTCTGTCTTTTTTTCCCTTTTCAACCCCATCAACTTCTATCTACAGGATTGCTTAGGACGGCAATAGTCATATTGTCTAGGTACGTCGATGCCCCTCCCACCCTCGTCGACGGCCTCTCTTGGCCGTGTGGCCACCCTCAGTGCACCATCACGAGCGCCCTCCTGCTAACACGTCGCTATTCGTCTTTCCAGGCAGTCATGCAGATCTTCGTGAAGACCCTCACGGGCAAGACTATCACCCTTGAGGTGGAGTCGTCCGACACCATCGACAATGTCAAGTCGAAGATCCAGGACAAGGAGGGCATTCCCCCGGACCAGCAGCGCCTGATCTTCGCTGGCAAGCAGCTGGAGGACGGCCGTACCCTCTCCGACTACAACATCCAGAAGGAGTCGACTCTGCACCTGGTGCTGCGCCTCCGTGGTGGTGGCAAGAAGCGCAAGAAGAAGGTCTACACCACCCCCAAGAAGATCAAGCACAAGCGCAAGAAGACCAAGTTGGCCGTCCTCAAGTACTACAAGGTCGACGGTGACGGCAAGATCGAGCGTCTCCGCCGCGAGTGCCCCGCTGACACCGTAAGTTTCTGCTATCGGAACCCCGGGCTCGGCCTTCCCTAGCTTGGATCTGATCAATAACTAACGCGCCCCCTCTAGTGTGGTGCCGGTATCTTCATGGCCGCCATGCAGGACCGTCAGTACTGCGGTCGCTGCCACCTGACCTACGTCTTCGACAAGCCGTAAGGAAAAGTCGCAGCTATTGCAATTGGGGTGTTATCGGATTTCAAAAAAATGGATGCAAGGAGGCGGTCTTCGAGGATGGTCCAAGGGACAGAAAGTGCGGGATGAAACGAACTATTATGATCATGTGACCTAGACGAGCTCTTTCTTCTCTTCCCGCGAGGGTAGAGTCCAACCAATGAAAATCTGAATGACGACTCAAAATCCGTTGCTATTGATGAAGGTGATTCCAATGCAGTCTCCATTGACACCAATCCTTTCATCACCCTGGCCTGCCCAAGGCCCTCAGAGCAACACCTCATGGGCGACGCTGATCATTTTCTGCCGGCTAAACGTCTGATTGGCAGTATACATTTTTTGAAACCAAGTAGATGACCTATCCTCCATTCTCAAGGTTGTCCATGTACTTCGGTCCGTCATGCGCAAGATCAACCCCCACGCCATTTTTTCGGCTGTACTCGTGTGTACGAGATGTTGCCCATTGGAACAACATAGATATCTGCAGCCACTTCAAGATTAAAGCTGCTTCTCGGGCCAAAAATCGGGTCTCACGGGCCGACGAGACAACACAGGACTGGTAGAAAGTTTTCAAGCATCCATGACAATCGAAGATACGTCGGAACATGATCAACCTGATGATATCATCTGCCTCCCGTCGTTTTCTTAGGGACGAGAGAAACTGTAGACACGAGCAATTCAAAGAAGAAGAAAAAGATCAAATCAAATAGGTAACAAGATAAACGCCTGGCCCATGCGCGTGAACTCCCGTCATCACACATCCGCATTCGCAAGTCAAGTCAGTACAAGTCCACAAGCCCCTCATATCCCTCTTAGCTCACTGGCTCTTCGCGCCGGACAGCGAATCGAAAAACAGGTGTGTGGTCTCTCGAAGGGGGAGGCCGTGGAAAGGGTATCCCCACAAGACCGGAGAAGATATCCCTGGAAAGTCTACGCCTCGGAGTGGCGCTTCTTCTTCTTCTTCTTCTCCTTCTCGCCACTTGCTTCGACAGCCTCGTGAACATCGCTGGCCTTGCGCTTCTTGTCCTTCTTCTCCTTCTTGTCTTTCTTCTCCTTCTTCTCCTTTTTGGATGCGCCCTCAGTGTTTACCGACAAAGGTGCGTCGATCATCTCGGCATCCACAGCCAGCGTGTCGTCACCGCCGTCGGCCATGATGTCCGCAATAGCCTGGGTCTGTCAAACTGAGTCAGCATGCGTCATATTAATTGGGAGAGGGGGCGTGGAGAGCCTCACCATGGCGTCTTGGTTTTTCGTGGGTTTCTTGCCAGTGGCGTAGAACTCCAGGCGGTCTTCGACCTGGGCCTTGAGGGCGTTGCCGAAGACCTTGGAAGGCTGCTCGGAGAAGTTGTCGATACGGCTGGCAATACTGCACTTATTGGCGAGGTAACGCGAGATGCGGCCCTTGTCCTTGGTGCTGGCACGGCCGATGTAGGTGCTGTGGTAGATGAGGCCGAACTTGGGAGTGTTGCCCTTGGTCTTGAGGGCGCGGAAAAGCGCCTTCTCAGCACCGAGAATCTGAAGTGTGGAGGCGGGGTACTTGGCCAGGTTGGTGAGCGAACCAGCCTTCTGGATGAGACGCGCGGCAACGACCTCCCCGATGAGGGCGGCCAAGTTGGGGGCAACAGTATTCATCTTGTCGACCAGGTAAGAGTACAGCGTCCTCCGGTACTCGGCGAGCTTGACGACACGGGCAGCGAAGGTTGAGATGTTGTCCATGTCGACCTTGGAAATGTCACGACCCATGGAGATCTTGGCCTTGGTGATGATTTCCTGGGCCTTCTCCTCGTCCTCGCTGACCAGGGCGGCCAGGTCGTGCAGCTTGTCGTTGGACAAGGTGGATTTGTCGCCGATGAAGAGAGCCAGCTGAGCGTAGGCCATGTTGTCGGAAACAATGCTGTAAAGCTCAGGGAAGTGCCAGCCGTACCACTCGCGAACCTTCTGCGAGAAGAGGTTGATGCCCTTGTCGAGGTTGTCAAGGGTAGCAATGGCTCGGATGATGTGGTTGTCGTTCTTGTGAACGTTGAACTTGACCTTGCCGCGCGAGTAGGCGTGGCCGAGACCGAGCTGAGCGCGCTCTACGTCGCCCTCCTCAAGACCCTTGAGCAACTTGGACGCGTGCAGGCGGACGCCTCGCAGCAGGTCGGCAACGACCTCGGACGTGTCGCCTGTCTCGCACTCGACGCCAGAGAACTCGGCCTTGATGGAGCCGGCAAGGGCCTTGTCGGCAACGCCCAGTACTATCTTGCTCTTCTTGGAAGTGGGCAGGTTCAGTTCGAGGTCGGACTTGAGGTAGTCGGGCAGGATTCCCTCGGAAATCATGTTGATGTTCTCGAGAGCGTCGGCGGCATTTCTACCGAGTCAAAGTCAGCTTTGAAAATCCGAAACGACATATCTCTGCGCCAATGCAAAGCTCCTGGCCTGCAATTGGGTCTTGGCTTACCTCCACGGCGCGAAGTTGACCAGCTGAACCATCTTGCCGAACTTGGCCAGGTCCTGACCGGCCTGTTGAACCTCCTTGAGGTGGAGGCCAACGGCATCCTGTTGGTGCACCACCTTGAACAAGGCGTAGCCGACGGCCGACTCGTGCAGCAGGAAGTCCACCTTTGTCATGGTTGCGGTTGGTTGGGGTGTATCAGACGGAGGGTATGCAAGTTGGTGTGCGGCGGTCCGTGAATGCTGAGATGAGAACGGCAGCAATGACGCGCTCAATCGTCTTCTTCGGGGCTGTCGTCTTCGTCCTCGGCAGCGTTGTCCTGACCCTTACCGTCGTCGTGGTTGCGGTGGTATGGTAGTGGGATGGCCCGGGCTATCTTTTTTTCCCCTGCCAGCCCAAATTTTTTCGGCTTGATCGTTAGCAAGCTCTGCACCTGAACGGCAGCAGTGCCCCACTTTGTCACCGATTGACCACTGATAAGCGGAAACTTCTTTGTCGCATTGTATGCGATAGAATGATAAGTCCCGCATTCACCAATGAGTGCCGTGACGCCCAGGTAAGAAATTTCATTAGTTGCATCAAGCCGCGCTGACGCGCGACACCCAGCAGCTTACGTCGGAATTTCGACTTCAACGCTCTGAAAGTCGCATACTTTGATCTAGTCTGGGCAGGTCTCTGAGCACCCTAGGGCAAGAGTGCGCTTTCATGCCTCATGGCTCTGAGTGTGCTTCGAGCCTGTGACTGGAGGAGGAGGCGTCACGGCTACTGGGGAGCGTCTGCTCAAAGTACTCCGTATATCGATGGAAATGTGACTTTTTGCCTTCTCGACTACTCTCCCGCAATTTCATTGCTGTATGCATTGGAGCCCATCCTCGATGCCATGCTCGCGATCCAACTCATATAAAACCAGTGGCTGATCCAGATTCCAATCCGGGCTGATATCGGCGGCCATGACTCTGCTTGTGCTTGTTCCCTCGATGCCAAGTGCAAATACGATCTTGTCTGCGCCTCCAGACCCTTCCGGCGGTGCTTCGAAGCCCCCTCTGTAGGCCCGATGCTGGACGGGTATCTGTGAGGCGTGGGTGATGGGCGGGCCGTCGGGCCCTCGTGCGCACCTTTCCTCCACTGTCGCACACAGCATGAGCCCCTTGGCGTTGAGCTGGGCATCCCAGACAGACTCACGTCTCTTGGACCGTTCCAGCACACCAGCTCCTCGTCGTCGAGTGATGGGATCGCGACATCGATATCCCACTTGCATGAGAATCGGTACAATGCCAAACTCATCATGCGTGAATACGGGGAGAATGGGACGGTCTGCGCTGTTCTCACGTCTGCCTCTGTCGTCTTCGGGCGACAGCGATCTCTCTCCGGTGGCAAAGGACTCGGCCAATTCCGCCAAATCCACAATCTCCCGGTACATGCCGAGGTGGTTGTCCCACTTAAGCTCATTCCCACCCTCCCCCACTGCTAGGTTGATATACACCAGCTTCTGGTTCATGTGCATGTAGCAACTATCGCGTGCTGTTTCGGCCTTGGCGTGGCCCTGCGGTGGGTTCAGAACCGATGCAAATGTGAAGGGCCATCGTTGCAGGGCGTCGAGATAGGCCGACCTCTCCGTTTCCAACTGTTCGAGGGCCTTTCTGTGGGCTTCTCGCGCTGTCTTGCTCGGGCCCGGTTGCTCAAACACTATCCGCATCTCCCGCTGTTTGAAGACGGCGGTTTCTGCCATCAGATGATGGAGAGCATTCTTAGCATCTCCCATGGTTAGAGGGAGGGGGTTCTCAGGGCTGCTTGTTGGCGTATCTCTCCACCAAAGATCCCGCGTGTAGTGTGGGAGCATCGGCATCTTTTTCGAGTAGAAGTTGAGACCGTGTATGTCCAGCCTTCTAAACTGCGAGGCAACTTGCTCGAGGACCTCTCTCCGGTCTGAATGATTCGAGTTGCCTCTGCGGTCGTGGATTTTGAGTCTCGCCTCCTCCAGAAGACGAACCCCATTTCTGTAGTGAAAGATCATGCGGTCGTAGTTGACGGATAGGCACTCGAAGCTGGTGAGCAGAATGCAGGTGACGAGCGCGGTAGCGGTAGCCAAATCGTAGTCGAAATCCGTGCCCCCGCCGGCCTCCTCCAGCAGGCAGTGGATAGCCTGGTTATAGTGGCGCAGCGCATACTCGTGAGGTACGAAACTTGGCGCGTTTCGCGGGATTTTGCGGCCCGCCTCTTCCTGGCCGAGGCTGAAGGGGCGATGCAGCGATGCCAGAGCGATGGCGGCATGCTGCACGCTCCTCTTGGTCCCGATGAACTGTGCCAGTACTCGCGACCATGTGGTTTGTTCCTTCGAGTCCCCGAGCGCCAGAACAGTCACCGTTTGTATCTTGAAGAAGTCGAGTGCATTGCCCTCCTCCAAAGATGTTATGGGCAGGAATAGCAGCGAGCCGGGAGACGAGTGGACCCAGGGAGCAGCACCTCGACGCTGGCTGAGTTTCCAGGCTTCGTAGGCGGTCAGGGGCTGCCCCTGCTCCTGACAGCCAGAATAGGCCGGAACGACGCGGGACCGGTGGTGTCCGACCTGGTCGCGGCCGTGGTCGCCATTGTCAGGCCCGGCAGCGGTCGCGGCGGTCGCGGCAGCGGCCCCGATCAGCAAGGGATCGGGCGGGCTGTAGCCGTCGCAAGTTCGGCCAGTGGAAGTGCAGTTGCGGCATTTGGGTTTGCCCTCATCGCACTTGATGCGACGGACTCTTTGGAGGCGAATAGAGTGGTCAGACAGGGTCTTGAAGGGCGTGGCAGTCGGAGGGTCCTGCGGCAGTCGAGACGCAGGCCCCCGGCTCCCCGCTGTTTTTGGAGGGCGGCGCGGCAATGACTGCTGGCACCGGAGCAGGGCGGCTGGAACTCACTTGCACGTCTTGCAGCCCGTCTTGCGCTTGGGCGCGAACTTGCGAGGGCGCTTTCTCCATGCCTGCTTGTCCGCGGATTGGCTATCGGCCATGAGGAAGACCTGAGCCAGGCGGTGTCATCAGGGCGGCTGTGGATGGATGTCGGGGAGATGAGGGGCGGTGGGTGGTCCGGTCGCACGGCAGCCTGCGCTGCAGCCAGGCTGGGGAACGGGGGTGGTCGACGGGGACGACGCGTGACGGCAGGTTGTGATCGCGATGGCGCTCGGCGATTGATGTGCATGTGAATGGACGGTCGCGTCATGGGGGGTGAACCGGGCAGAGGCAGTCCTTGGCCTGGAGGGGCGGCGGTCGACAGCGGACGCCAGCGAGAGCGCCTGCGCCTGTGCCTGTGCCTTTGCCGACATGTATGCCTGTGCGCGTCGTGGCCGGCGTCCAGCGTGGTGCTGGTGGGAGTGCTGGTGTACTCCTGTGGTTAGGATACATCCGCGGGTTTTGGCCAGCGCCGACTGCAGACGGATCCATGGATGGATTCGCGGGACCAGGCCTAGTACCTGCGCTGCGATGTGTACATCAATCTCCATGGGAGTGGGTGGTACGGATGGGTGCTGAGGTCGGCTTCATGTATCGATTACGACCGGGAAGGCTCGGCCAGTCCTCGAAGCCCTCATAAGTCGGGACTGCCTGCCTGCCGCGATCTCCTGATATGGATGCACAGCGACACAGCAATGTGGTGATGTCCTCCCGCCCCCACCAAGCCCGGCTGGCCTGGAGAAGCTGGCGGACGGCAGTCATCATCCCCAGGCCCCGTTGGCTCCAAGACACCTCGCACTACCACTCGGTGGGCGCGTTTCTCTCTCTCGCCGGCTTGACCATCAAATCTTGGCACACCTTATTATTGGCCCTCGCAGCTCCAAGGACCTACTCGCAGGCTACCGGCTGTCATCCTCTTCGTCTCCCACAGCGTGCCCAAAACCCGCGGGAGTGGTTCCCGGCGGGTCCACGAATCCAGTCCAGCCCCTGGCCTGCGTGCCTGGCACACCTGGGTGCTCGACGACTAAGTTACCCGCTTCGTCCATCACCGGTCGCGATCCGTGAACGTTGGCGTGGTGCGGCTGCGGAAATAACACACCTTCGTGTCATCCCAGTCTGATTGGATCCGATCAACAAGGTCAGCAGACCCGGATTCACGGTACGGTACGCCCACGTTCGCTGCGAGTAATGCGACCGTGACCGACTGTGCAAAAGGCCTACCTCGGCGTCGATCTACCCGGCTCTCCACATCTGACCAATGCGCGTTGCAGCCGCCTGACCACATGGCTCCGTTTGCCGCCGCGTCGGGGAGAGAATGGCTTCAAGCTCGAGCAAGAGGACATCTAGGTTGGGGGCGCGCGTTTGACTCGCCGTCCCCCCGCTTGATACGGGTGTTCCTGCTCCTCCATCCCGGACGAGAACTACGAGTATGAGCGGATCAGCCCTGCTGCCAGGGTATACGTACGCGTTCGCTAGGCCGGCTTCGAGTTGCCCCAGGTCACATTGCTAAAAGCGAAGACATACGCGTCCACCGCACCTGTCCGCCGGGATGAAACACCAAACATCGCAAAGCGCCCCGACTCGGCCCTGTAGCGTTGACTGTGCGGGGGTGCAGGAATTCGGATCGTGCCGATACCTTTTTGCCCAGTTCCGAAATGATCCCGGTCATGACATCTACTCATACAGGACAGCATATGCGTGCGAGCAGCGAAGAGTCGCCGACTCCAGCGTTTATTCCCGTCCGAGTGGTATCAAAGCCAAACCCCCGGTGCCAACCCCCGGTCGCGGACTTGCATTCGTCTTTTCGGTGCAGTCGGTCCCGGCAGATCTCTCGGGTGAATGTCCGCGCGAGGCACCTGCCGTGCCTTGTATATCTGCCGGGGCTTCTTTTACATCTCCAAGATCAAGATAAAGAAAAAGCCCCTCAAATCAAAAATCGACAGGGTGCTCCCGGCCGCATCCCGTCTCGTTGCGTGTACACGCCAGCTCGCCACAGCAGTGACGAATCCCGATCCACAGTCTAGCCCGCCGACCCACTGGCGACCAGATGTCAACCAACAGATCATGCTGCGAGATCATGCTTGCGTGAGAGGTGGGTGACAGGGTAATGCTTTCTATAAATCTTATTCATAGAACGACGATGGGTCTCTCGGCTCTTCCAGGGCCAGGAACCTACTTTTTCAAGTTGCCATAATGAGAAGCACTCAGGCCCTTGTGGCGATCTCCGCCATCGCCGTAGGGCTTTGCGTCCAAACGAACTCGTCAGATAATGGCTCTGCTGCTCTTCTTTCGAGCGGACATGGTACGTCGAGCTAGGTCTTGTATTGTGGATTTCACTCTGCCACCGCTAACCAAGAATCTTATTCTACATAGTTGACTTGGGCATTTCTACCGATGCTTACACAAAAGCCGAGGCGTTTGTCGCGAGACTAACCAACGCCCAGAAAGTGGCAATCATTACGGGGGAGTCTCTGACCGGTGAGAATGGGACTTGGAAAGCCCTCGAGAACAAAGACGGGGTTGCCAGCGTCAATATGCAGTTTTCCGTGTCTGGTTTCACAATGCCCAACGCCTTGGGGATGACTTGGGATCCCGCCTTGATCCGCCGCCAATTTCGCGCTGTGGGAGATGAGTTCTATGGCATGGGATACAATCTGGTGAATGGTCCGGAGCCTGGCCCACTCGGTCGAACTCCGTATGGCGGACGAAGCCCCGAGACGTTCGGGCCCGACCCCTATCTCACCGGTATCTCCATGGGCGAGGCGATCACCGGCATGAACTCAGCAGGTGTTGTCACAGTCGGGCGCCATTTCCTGCTGAACGAGCAAGAGACAAACCGCATGAGTGGCGGCGGCATGGGAGGTGGCGGGGGCAGTGGCGCTTCCAGTGACTCATACAGCTCCAACGCGGCCGACAAGACTGCGCAAGAGCTCTATATATGGCCTTTCGCAGACGGAGTCAGGGCCGGTATGATGGCTGTCATGTGCGGCATGAACCGCGTGAACGCCACGTATTCATGCGAGAACAGCAAGCTTCTCAACAAATACCTCAAGTCTGATTTGGGTACGTCTTCGTCGAATTCAAGACCCCACGCAAACGATGGACGATGGACGATGGACGATGGCTAATGTCTGGCATTAGGGTTTCCTGGGCTGGTCATGCCTGATGTTAGCTCCCAGAAGACTTCGTTTGGCTCTGCCAATGGAGGACTGGATTTTGGGAGCAGCTCATACTGGACGACCGAGATTTTGGAGGCCGGCATCTCCAATGGAAGCTTCACCCAAGCCCGTTTGGACGACATGACCGTTCGCAACGTGATAGGCTATTACCACGCTGGTCTTGATGACGGCAGGCAGCCTGAGGTGGCTGGCACAACGGAGTTCCGCAACGTGCGCCGGGACCACGCCAAACTCATTCGCAAGGCTTCTGCGGAATCCATCGCCCTTCTGAGAAATAAGCAGACAGGGGACGGGCGGGGGCTGCCGCTCAAGAAGCCCCGGACCATTGCTCTGTTCGGTGCTCATGCCGGGCCTTGCCTGGCGGGCCCCAACCAGGCGTTCTCGGTCATGGGGTCTCCTTCGGAAGTCTATCAGGGTCACCTCGTCGGGTCTGTCGGGTCAGGCTCTTTGAGCTTGCCGTACTTGATCACGCCATTCAACTCCCTGACCACGCGGGCAGTGGAGGACGGCAGCATGATCTGGTGGGTCATGAACAACACCTATTCCGACACATCGTCAAGCCCTATGGGCAGCATGCCAGATATGGGGAGCAATGGGACTTCGACTGGCTCTTCGAATAGCTCTGCACCAGCAACACCCGGAGGAGGTGGTATGGGAGGTGGCATGGGAGGTGGCGGCGGCGGCGGCGGTGGAATGGGGGGCCTTGGACAAGGCACTTCGGTGACACCATCCATCGACAACTACGCATTGAATGCCGAGGTCTGCATTGCCTTCCTGAACTCGTTTTCAGGCGAGGGGGCCGATCGCAGCAAACTATCAGACGATGAGCAAGATGCCATGGTCAACACCGTGGCCAACAGCTGCAACAACACGGTGGTCGTGGTCAACACCTCTGGCCCACGGATTTTGGACACTTGGGTGGAACACGAGAACGTGACGGCTGTGCTCTACACTGGTCTGCTGGGCCAGGAGTCTGGCAACGCCATCGCAGACGTGCTCTACGGCGATGTCAATCCCGCCGCGAAGCTTACCCACACCATCGCCAAGAGTGCAGACGACTACCCGGCCAAAGTTTGTAACACGACCATCTGCGAGTTCAGCGAAGGAGTCAACATAGACTACAGATGGTTCGATGCCAAGAACCGCTCAGTACGATACCCTTTCGGTCACGGGTTGAGCTACACCTCATTCGAGTACGGAAGAAGTGTCGATGTCCGCGTGACGGATAAGGCGGCACTGAGGTCCAGACATGCTGTCGGACAGCTCACTCTGGGAGGTCAAAAGGACATGTGGGAGGAAGTTGTTTCCGTCCAGTCTAGTGTCTCGAACAGTGGCGCTGCAGCTGGCGCGGAAGTCGCCCAGCTTTATGTGACGTTCCCAACGGAGGCCGAACAGCCCATCCGCGTCTTGCGCGGTTTTAGCAAAGTCATGCTGAGCCCGGGCCAAGAATCGCCGGTGCACTTCAGCTTGCGGCGGCGTGACCTGAGCTACTGGGACACGGTTGCTCAGAAATGGGCCATCGCGGAGGGCGAGTACACTTTTGCCGTCGGCGCCTCCTCGAGAGACATCCGAGCGACGGGGAAGCTCACGATATGAGAAGTGGCAGCGCCAACGACCGAGGAAGGCTGGTCCCTTGCCGCAGATGGTCCCCCGCAGATTAGACAGTCTCGCCTGAACATTTATATTCTGCAGCTGAAAGTTGAACGGGGAGCATAATCTCTATCAAGCTAACATGAACCCTGAAATTCATTCTCCAACCCCAGTCGGGTCCTGCACCCCAGTCACCGCCTTTCCAAGTCCCGCTCAGCGTGTCTCACAAGAGGCGCCTGATAGCGGAACTACTGAATAATAAATGGGCGATGAGCCATGCAAGATGGCAACAACCAAGGATACTCCAAAAAAATCACATAAACCTACCTTCAGAGTTCAAGTCCTCCAGGTCCCGAGCTCTGAGCAAAGAAAAAATAGGACCTGATCGGCCTCTGATGGGGGTCATTGGGTATTGGCTCCTGGCCCAAGACCCCGCCAGGTTCCAAAAGCCTGGAAGCCTCCAACAGTCTGCAGACGCTGTCGTGCCGCAGTCTAGTATCGTTCAGATGGGCGCACTGCGAGGCTGTGCAACGCCAGCGAAGGCTCATGAAGCTGCAAGCAGATGCGTCTAGGGTCAGGCCGCAAGCACCTCACCGAGCCCCCCATATTCCTCCGTCTCGGCGACCACGTGGGTCAACATTCTTGAACGGATAGAGACGAATGCAAGGATGGCTGCGCGATTGCGTCTTGGGAGGATCCTCACATGTGTCAGGGCGAGGGTTCTTTGGCAGGGGTCGATAGCAGTCTCATCATGGCAGCAACTACTTGGATCGTACTACGTTTCCCCAACGAGTACTGTCTCTTTGCAAGTTGACTTCTTGGGTCGGTTCTCACCACCAACGAAAGAGACCCCATGGGAAGGAGAGCAAATCCTTTCTGTGATGGGACAAGCTGAACGCCCTGTCTCATGGCCCGGAGCTGCAAGCGACGAGGCGAGCCTGCTCCCGAGTCATCGTGATTATGTACGACTCGGAGGACAATGCACTACGGGCCCTCCGAAGCAGCGCTTTCGGGGCCCTACCCGAAAAGCCCCAGACGCGGGGCGCACCAGTCGAACGGCCGCTTCGCCTCCGTGCGATTTGCCTGGTCGCGTGCTACGGATAAGGTCTAGGTCGGTGAAGGGGAGGGAGCGGGCGGGCGGCCCTGACGAACCACGATGGCGGGGCCCCGAAAAAGAACGGGTGGCGAGCCTAAACTTTGCGCGCCCCGTCTTCCGCTGCGTTGCCGACCGAGTGCTTCGCCGATCGCGGGCTAGGGTGTGGAGGATGCGCGTTCGAGTAGATGCGTCCTATTGCGAGTACATACATGACCTCTTCCCAGCTTACCTAACAGGTATGTACTCCCAGTACCAGGTGAAAGGTTGAATAAGAGTTTGGGCGCGGGCGGCCACGGCAGCCTGACCGTGCTGGACGCGAGTCGGCTGGCGGTGGGACGAACCGGCGGGCCCCCGATAGAGTTCATCGGGACCTGGATCCTAGACTTGTCTGGGGCGACGGGGCCTGGAAGGATCGAACGGCGCAGACGCGGGACGGGCGGAGGGCAGCGCAAGGCTGGCTGGCTACTGGCGTCTGTGTGTCGTGTCTGTCTGTTGGAATTCCAAATCAATCAGCCGCGGCGGACGATTTGTGGGTTGGGACCTTGGGTAGAGGATGCGAGATGGAGGTCGGTCACGAGGCGTGCGACCTGATCTGCACAGAGCCGAAGCATGAAGGGCAGGCATGATGGGGGCGGAAAGGATGCACAGGGCAGCGAGCCGTGTCCAAGTCGTCAGCACTAACTACGGTACCTCATAGGACAGGACGGATGCATGCATCCCGCCCGTGTTGACTGGATGGATGCGATACTCGGTAGGTACCTGCAACCAAGGTTACCGCGACGCAACCCCATTCCGTGGCTCACTCCCGCATCACTCGCTCACTCACTGCTTGGGACGGCGACGACGAGGCTTGCACCCTCGACCGCCTGTGCGCAAACCTCCTTTTTGCACCAATCACGGCTCTCTCTCCGCCCACCCCTTCCCGTCCTTTTACATGCAGTGGCGCCTCCGGCGAATCCGGCAGACGGGTTCCAACGGCGCAGTTGGGTCTAAGCAGAGTGCCAGCTACGAGTTCCTCCTGACGAGGTGCCCGTACCCAGTTGGAGGCACGACGAGGGGCACGACTTTTACTTTTAGAGTAGAAGCACTCAAGGTACGACTTTCTGCTTTTAGCTGCTCCCGGGATGCTCCTGCCTCTGCCATACCCTCTGCATTGGAATATACCAGGTGGAATGGAACAGAGCACATCCATAAAACTTTACGAGTATTCCGAATTTACGCGGACAGGGCGGGACTTTGCGGTACCTAAGGTATCGACAGCCTCGAGCTTGGAAGCGGCCGTGGTTGGGTGTGGAGCCGCCCGTGCAGCCAGGACGCCGGATGCTACCCTAAACCCTGACCGCGGTCCTTCAGAGCGAGGGCTATCCATGTATCGATGCACTGCTACTATGTGCGCACGAGTACATGCGGTAGGTATGTGAATGTAGGAAGAGCTACATCCATGTAGACAGCCGGCGCCCTGGGCCGGCTCCCCTGAGTGCTACTCGAATTGCGCACGAGACCTGGACTGATGCTTCTCACCTGCCCCGTCCTGCGAACCTGAGGCCAGTGCAGGCGAGCGAGCGAGCGAGCAAACGGGCGATCAGACTTGGCAGCCCGAATAGGAGACATTGCCTTGTTCGACCATGTCTACTATATCCAGAGTAATCCGATTCAGACACCTGCGTTGGGTACCTGTATGCTTGGACTTACATGCATCCATGGGTGTATCTCATGTTGCATGTGAGGGCATGATGGATCTCTGCCGGTGGGTGACTGACAACATCTTGAAGCGACTGGATCCACTTGTATACCTGCTCAATCGCCCGTGGGCATACGCAATCAGGTGTACCTACAGAAACTGGACTCGTACCCAACCCAAGTTACTGGATCCACGTATTTCTCGCATTGCAACTAGAAAGGTTGCGTCTTACGTAGCTGGGGAATCCCCGAGGTGAGTGAAGGGTCCTTGCAGTTACGAGCAGTGCCGCATCTCTGACAGCCCCAAGCGAGGCCACTGTCGTATTCGTTCGGGTGCTGTGTCGTTTCCAGTACTACCTGGCAAGGAGGTGCTGGCAATATCGATCAACTATCATCAGGTGCCTTGCCTATTGCGAGAACTCGTACAACCCGACATGGAAGCAGGGATGGAAACATTCCGTGACCACTTATGAGTTGTATCTTGGGTATACTCGTAGTCACGTACCTGACTTGGTAGACATATGTCTGACTTGCTGCTCTGTTTTGCCACTCATCTCGCCCACATGTAGGGCTGAAGAGACCGCACCAAGTCGGTTCTGTCTCGGGACCGGGGAGTTGTTAGCAAGCGGACCCGTCCGAGTACATGCCCAAACCCCGGAACCCCTGGAACCCCTACTCGTACTCCTCACATGATATGAGTTCACAGAGTATGTACGGAGCACAGAGTAGAATCTATTAGGTACTCGCAGTTGGCGGCTGCAACCTGGTAGCCGGCGAAGAGGCTGTCCGCGCGATCCTGATGATGGATGGGGCCGCGTTGACTCGAACCGGCCTCATCTCCACAGGACTAAAAGAGGTGCAGGGCTGCCCCCAGCGCCAGTGCACACTCCTATCCCACCTTGCGTACCCGCCGTCTCTTCCGTCTCCTCCGTCATCTTCGCCCCCCCCACACCCCGCTCCCCTTTGCAAACTGTTTACCCGCCCCGGTCTGTGGCACGCGTGGCCTTCTCACAAAAGGTGAGCAAATACATAGATAGATAGGAGGTAGGTAAGTAGGTATGTCAGGTACTAGGTAAGGTAGGTAAAGGTAGGCAGGTAGGGAGCAGTGATAGGTGTACCAAGTCTTGCCTCGGCAGATTCGCGGCCCGGAAGGCTTCCAGGGGCGTGCAACGGGTCGTGCGGGTGCAGCGGGCGGCTTTCGGCACTACTACTCGTACTGGGCCGGCGAGCAGTCCTCGTCCGTCAAGCGCCGATTCGGTAGCGGAGTGTCGAGAGTCGCTCGCAGCGCCATCCATCCATCCCTGCCCCGCCAAGCCGCTGGGGGTCTGCTTCTATATATGGGTACACATTGCAACGACGATCAGATTGGCAGCCCACTGCTACCATACGGAGTCCTCGTAGGCTCGAGCAGAGAGGAAGAGACATGGGTAAGTACTCGTAGTGGCAGAGTCTTCTTAGGAGGAGTAACTATCCGCAAGGTCGGGGACCTAGCAATAGGTGCAGGTGGTGTATGTATGTGTGTGTGTTTGTGTGTGTGTGTGTGCGTGTGTCCGAGGATCCAACGTGCTCCGTCACAACTGCGGCTAGCGCTGACCTGCTGCCCACCAAACGTCGCTCGCTGCAAGCCTCGGGCCCTTATTACCCTGTTCATCCCCTCTGCCCCGTTCGCGACACGCCGTTATTGCGATCTAGATCTGCCTGCCTGCCCGTCCCTCTGTTTCTGTCTCGAAGCTGCGCCGGTCACGATGCTGCCGCTGCTGCCGCTGCTGCAAGTTGCGCGCTGACTACCTCAAACCGTCGTCCTGTGCCTGTGCCTGTGCCTGTGCCCCATCTGACCCGACCCGACCCGACCCGACCGCCGCCTGCCCTCTCCCCTCCAGTCGTTGCCTGAACGCCATGCAGGGCATTGTCGACTTTGGCGACTCGTCCTCTCCTTCTCCTTCCTCCTCCCATTCCTCTCAAGGCCAGAGCCCCCCCGACTCGACCCTCGCTGTCGTCCCTCCGCCCGCCCACACCCTGCAGCACTCCTTTCTCGCCCATCCCGTCGCCTTCGCTGCCGCCGCCGCTCAGCCCCTCCCGTTTCGCACCGCCGCCGCGCCGCCGGCCCCGATTCCAGCCACAGCCGCCGCCGCCCCCGCCTTGCAGGCGCCCCGCGCCGCCGGCTTCTCGGGCCAGTCCAAGGCTTGCAACACCTGTCGCAAGCGCAAGAAAGGCGTAAGCCAGCCCCCTTGCCCCCTTTCTCCTTGCTACCTGCTGCAATGCGCGTGGCGCATCTCCGTCCTTGTTGGCCCCCCGAGACGCGATGCTGTCGTCACCGCCGCCGCTAACCCCCCTCGTCTGCCCAGTGCGACCAGCAGCGCCCGGCCTGCTCGCAATGCCGTAAGGCCTGCATCCCCTGCGGCGGCTACTCGAGGGAATGGAAGTTCCGGAACGCGACTATCCAGCCCGTCGCCAACAACAGAGCCTCGGCCTCGACGTCGCCGCCCGCGCCCGTCACGCCCTCCCCCGCCACGCCCTCCAGCGCAATCAAGATCCGCCCCGGCGCTACCGTCGTTCTCCCCGATAGCCTGACGCTGTCGGCCTACAGCCAAAAGTACTCGGACTTGTTCTGGTCCGACTACCTGCCGAATGGACAGTCGATCCCTCTGGATGCCGTCGGCAACATGCCCGACGGCCTGTCTGCCGCCGTGCTTGATCACGGCTCGAACCACATAGTGAAAAAGGCCACCTTGGCGATATCATTGTCAACAATTGGGCGCAGAGATAACCACCAGTGGATGAAGGAGGACGGGATCAGATTATACTCGGAAGCGCTCCAGAACCTCGCCATGGCTCTCAAGGCGACGGAATCCGACGGCGGAGGCTTGGACGCTGGGCTTCTGGCCACCATCAGGCTGTTCAGTCTGTACGAGGTAGGTGCTTCGACTGATCCCCTGCGTCTCCCGCCTCTTGGGAGTGCTCAGCTCTGACTGCTTCTCAGTCTCTATTTGGCCTCGAGGGCGGCACGCCCCAGATCTCCACCTGGCTGGTGCACAAGACGGGTGACGCCACCTTTATCAAGTCGAAGTCGCCACACGCCTTTGCCGTCGGCCACCCTCACTGGATGTTCGTGGAGCAGCGGATGCACCTAGTGAGTCAACCCCATGAGCCTCCTGGCGCCGCGTCATGGCCCTTACTGACAGGTGCAGTGCATCACGGGAATACGGACTAGAAAAGCGTCGTTTGCGGCCGAGCCACAGTGGAAGACGCAGCCCTGGACGGTTCACAAGAAGACCAGCAGAGACCTGGTTTTGGACGTATTCATCGACTGTCCGTCGCTGCTTCAAGGAGTGGACGAGGTCAAGGCCGCGACGGATCCGATCGAGCGTGAACGGCTGCTGGCCCAGCTCAAAGAACGGTACCACAAGGTTGCCGACGACCTCGTCCGATGCGAGGCGCAGATTCGGCCCGGCCTAACGCTGCGCGAAAACGTGCAGCCCACCGAGGCCATCACGACCAGCGAACTCGCCGCGACGCATGTCATCTCGCTCTACTGGACGGCCTGCATCGTGCTGCACGGCCTGTGCGGGCGCGAGATCTTCCCCGACGATGTGCCTCGCCGGCGCGTCAAGATCTTGGGGTTCTGCCGCGAAATTATCCGCTACATGTCAATCTTTGGGCACCCGGCGGCCGGCATCTTCCGCATGCAATGCGGGACCGTGCCAGTGGGGGCCGCTATCATGGGCCTCGCTTCCTTCCCCGCCGACGAGGTGCTCGAGGAGCGAGACAAGGTCGCAAAGTTCCTCGCCCAGCCCACCTGCGCCTCGATGCGCCAATTCCTCACCTGCTTCCTCCACAACATGGAGCCGTGGGGATGATGCCCGAACGAGTGAAAGGAACAGCGACGCATCTGCATTCCTCCCCATTACCTGCACCTCAGCCACTGGCCCTGCTCGGAAATCTGCCCGGAGTACAGGGAAGCCGACTTATGACATTGAATGAATACAAACGACTTAATCATCCCTGATTGCTTGCCTCGGCTTGATTGGAGCCCTCATGGGCTGCAGAGGCCAGCTCGTGCCCACAATTGTCGTTCACACTGCGCCAAACTGCCGCGACAAACACGAGCACAGATGGGTGTGTGTGTGTGGGGGGGGGGGGGGGGGGGGGGGGGGAGCAGGCGCTCCAACCGAGCAAGCCCTCGTCGTGACTCCCATCGCCGAGGCCTGACCGCAGACCGACAGGGATCGGGGACTCGACGGCACGTGGCAGCGTGCATATTAAATTTGTTCGGCCGGCTTCTATGCACGTTCGAAAACCCGCCCCCCCCGCCCGCCAACCTCCCCGTCGGACCCCGCAAAGACACGTCGTCCTGTCTGCTTGCAATCGGCATCTTCCCCCAAATGAGGGGCCAGGGTGATGGGTCCGAGAGCAGTCCCTCGCTTGCTTGGAAAGCTCACCGCTACTGGGGCGTTATTTCCTCTGCTTGATCACGGGGCGCGCCTCTCTCGAGTATTGACTGTTGCACTGCCGGCATGGGTACACCCATGCAGGTGCTGTCATTCCTGTGACGTTTGTACGGAAAATCAGAACAAGGCAGTCTGCAGCACTGATGAAGCGCTCTGCTATTGGATCACCCGACCAGCCACCCAAACTGTCCTCGCATCCGGCGTGCTCATCAGCGAGGAACCAGGCGATGACGAGGGAGAAAAGGGGGGAAAAAGAAGAGAAGAAGAGAGAGTAAGGCCATCAGACAAAAGCTCCACCATTCTCCAACAGTCCATGTCCTGTAGGTTGTGGGCCGCTCTACATTAGACGGCGCCTGGCGATCGCGGCACCCGCTGGCTCTTCTGCGAGCGGAACGAGCAACTGGTCTGTGGTGGATTCAACCGGAATATCGGCCTATTTTCTTTGTTGCCGCTGCCGCTGCTGCCACTGCTTCGAGATATAATCCCGTTCCAAGCGATGGAATTGCGCATGGTAATAATTTGCGGTAGCGTCCTGCGAGACTAGCAGGAGTCGCCTCACTCACACTATCTTGGATATAACTAATGCGCCCGAGGTCGGCGTTTGGCGGGCATCCGCTGGGGACAAACCATGTCAGTGCACACTTTCGTGGCGGCAGCTTGGCCCTCACCCCTGCAAGGTGCCTGATAATGAAATGATGCGGGATACATGTATGCATGTCCTCTACGAGTACACCTACCTAAACATCCTGCACTTGATTGAACTTATCTTGTACGTTATTCACTTGTATAACACATGACACACACATATCACACCATTTTCCCTGTGGCGCCCTTGACGCATACCGAATGGATGTGGCGATTGAAGTGTCCTGCAGGGCCGATTGACCGCATTTGATCCCTAAAAACCACCAAATACCTAGCCGCGTAGGAGATAGCGAGCTTGGAAAAACCCGACATGATCAAAGAAGGACGCTGCATCTTCCCGTGCGTATAGGCCATGGATAAATGCCCAGATTTCGCCCTGAGCATGGGTTTCAGTAGTGTCTTCAAGCTTCGCGGTGAGGGCTGTTCAAATGAAGGAATACCTGTGGCTTTACTGACGACAGGGGATTCGAACCCAGTGGACCCAGTCAGTGTCGTTCGGAGAAGGATGGAGGCAGTGACGTTCCCCCATCGGCCACTGCGATGAACAAGGTACCGTACAGGGCTGATGTACTCCGAGTACCTAGTGCCATGCATCCGCCTCCAGGTCTCGCTGGTTCGTAAGCCACCCTGATGAACTCGGCCCAAACCCTCAGCCAAGGCTTTGACGACACGAGCGACCTGCGACGACGTGTCATGTCGTCGTCCTCATCGTCACCTGCGCCCGACGCGATTCCCCGCGTGGTGAGACGCAAGGTTCGCCGCGGGACTTCCAACTGCTGGGAGTGTCGCCGCCGCAAGATTCGCTGCGACTTTGAGCCCGGCGTCCGCGATGCTTGCGTGTCGTGCAAGGCCAAGGGCAAGCAGTGCATCCCGCAGACCGTCGCCCTTCCCACGCGCAATGCGAGCGCAAAGCCCGGCACCCAGTCTCAGGCGGCCGCCTCTGCCGCCAGCAACGGCGAGAAGCGCACTGAGCTGCGCGCACTGGCCAAGCATCCAGGCCACTCACAGCACGACCATGTCCTCTTAAACGCCGGATTTGAGGCTTTAAGCCATGCTCGACCAGCAGCGGGCCATCAGTACGCCGCTCTGTCCAGGCCCCAGATGGCGCGTCGACTGCTGCCAGCACCGCTCGACAACCTCTCGGCTCTGAGCAGGACTCTTTTCTCATTCTTTCCACCACCAGCCACCACCTCGCAAGTGATCGGCAGCTGCCGGTTCTTCTCGCACAAGATGATGCGCGAGGCATACAGTGCTCTGGACAATCCGACTGGGCTCGACGTCTTCCCCGTTGCCTCTGAGCTTCCATCTCCGGAAGCCAACCCCGTAGCCTTGGCAAGAAAGCTTGTCGAGCTCGCGTTGAGTGTTCAGCAAGGGACCCCGCCCGGATCAAAAGAGCGAAGAGGATTTGCAAGTTCCGGGCCGGGCGACGAGGCCAACCGGTACTTCTACGCGGCTTATCACCATGTCATGTCTTCAGACAACCTCATTCGGTCCAGCGAAGGGGTGTTGACCTTGCTGCTGATGGGCATGTACTGTGCTGCTGGTGGCCACTGGAAAATGGGGATGCGGTCTCTGCAGCGGGCCATGAAGATCAGCCGAATGATCGGCATTGACCAGCTTGACTCTCCGGCCAGCAGCCCAAGCTCCAACGGACTCGTCGGCAGCAACGACGGGCCCAAGTTGTTGTGGCTCAACACCGCACTATCTGAAAGATCGCTGGCCTTGATTCTAGGCGTTCCGGCGTTCCTGCCCGGGAATACGGTGGTTAACGAGTGCCAACTCGACGAGCCAGATCCAATCAAGGCACTGGAGAAGTTGCATCTGCAGCTGCTCGGCCACATGTCTTCGAGGGGCGAACGGTTCCGCCAGCAGAGGGAATACCCCGAGCTGGTGAATGTCGGATACAATGAGACAAGGGCTCTCGACTCTGCACTGCGGACGGCCGCCCGCAACGTCCCCGCCGATTGGTGGATCGTCACAGGAGTGGAACTTCGTCAGTGGACGACCGTCACCGACGACCTGCTGGACCGTTTTATGATACAATCTCACCATGAGGAGCTTCTTATCTTCATTCACCTGCCCTACGTTGTCCCGGGTCTCGTGCCTCTCTCCACGAATAGCCAGGTCTTCGGGCCCGAGCCGGACTACACCTACAGCAGGTCGATCGCGCTGAACGCCAGCCGTCGCCTCATCTCCATCTTCATCGACCGCCACGAGTACGGCATCCCCGACTACCACTCGCGCGGCGTGGCGCAGAAGTGCGGCCTGGCCGCTGTGACGCTGCTTTTGTCTCATATTGACGGCCACCGGCAGGGGCTCGACAACATGATTGAGCACGAGAGGCCGCAGGATCTCAAGCTGGTCGCCAAGCTGATCGAACTGATTCCCAAGGTGATGGGCCGCCCGGGGCACGCGGAGCCTTGGACGCTGACCATCAGCGCGCTCAAGGAGGTCGAGGCGGAGGCTGCTCTAGGGACAGCGTTTTGCATTTGCGGCGCCGAAGAGCCGCCTAAGCTCACGATGGCGCCTGTGCTTCCCCTTCTCGAGAAGGAGACGTACGGGTATCGCCTCATCGCTCCCATGCTTGGGACGGTTCTCTTATGGCCAGAAGTGGGAGACTGGCTTGATCTCAGCGTCCCGCCGCCAGACTTGGCAGCATACGGCAATGTGCTCGGCCTGCCCCAGGCCTCTGATGTGAGTCAGCTACCCACATGGGGGTATCACCATGGATCTCGATCGTGGCCAGGTTCATGATTTTTGTTGACTGAGCAGCACAAGACTTGGCACCAGAGCCCTTGGAATGACATGCAGCCATTCAACTACTCTAAATAACCCCGTAGAGCATCTTCCTTATCTACAGCACATGCGCGGAAACACCGCTGCCGTGGCGGCTCCGAACCCAAACACAACCTCGATTCAGTCTTGTTCCCTTCGCACATTACCCCCCGTCCTATTCCTCAAGTGTCGGCGTGCTGGCAAAGACGAGGTCGCCAAAGGGGGGCGGGAAGCGGTCGCCAGCAACGTGGGCGGCCATGCCGCTCAGCTCCTCGAGCTGGGGCGGGCTGAGCTCGACGTCGAAGGCCTCGAGGTTGGCCGCCACGCGGGCAGGCTTGGAGGCGCCGGGGATGGGGAAGATGTCGTCGCCCTGGGCCAGCAGCCAGGCCAGGGCGACCTGGGGCGTGGTGGCGGGGCGCGGCTTCGCGGCGGCGCCGATGGCCCCGACGCGGTCGATCAGCTCGAGGTTCTTGGCGAAGTTCTGTTCGCTGAAGCGCGGGAGGCGCTCTGTTGAAGGGGGAGGGGGATAAGTCAGCTCTAAGCATCGGGCGGGGATGTTTATTGAGAGGAGGGGGAGGGGGACGAGGAGAGAGGAAGAAGAAGGCCAAGGGACGGGAGGATGAGTGCAGAAAGGGAAGACGAAATGGTAGAAAGAGAACTCACTCCCACGAAAGTCGCCGTTCTTGTTGACGTCCTCGATAGTGCGGATGGCGCCGGACAGGTGGCCCTTGGACAAGGGGCTGTAGGCGACGAGGGCAATGCCGAGCTCGCGGGCGGTCTGGAGGACGGAGCGCTCGGGGGACTCGAGCTCGCGCTCGAGCAGGCTGTACTCCATCTGGACGGCGGTGATGGGGTGGACGGCGTGAGCGCGGCGCAGGGTGTCGGCGCTGCAGTTGCACAGGCCGAGGTGGCGGACCTTGCCGGCTGCCTTGAGGTCGGCCATGGCGCGGACCGTCTTCTCGATGGGGGTGACGCGGTCGACCATGTGGAGGTAGAACAGGTCGACGTGGGGCAGGCCCAAGCGGGCGAGGGACTCGTCGATGCAGCGGCGGGCGTTCTCGGGGCTGGCGTCGGGCTTGAGGGGGTTGTGGTCGGGCGGGATGCCGAACTTGGTGGCCAGGAAGATGTCCTCGCGCTTGTCCGGGTTGTTGGCGAACCACTTGCCGAGGACCTGCTCCGAGTCGCCGTACAGGTTGGCTGTGAGGGGGGTCAGTCTCCCTGTTCTCCGGCTTGGCCTCCTCTCTTTGTGTTGTGCGTGGCGGGGAAGGTTAGGCAAGATAGTGCGAACTCACCCGTGTCCCAAAAGGTCTCGCCCATGGCGTAGGCCTGGTCGAGAAAGTCGAGGCGCTCAGCCTCATCGGCCTTGACGCCGTAGCTGCCGGCCTCGCCCATCATGCCCAGGCCGATGCGGGGGACCTGGGGGCCGTTCTTGCCCAGAGGCCGGGTGGGGAGCTGGACTGGAGGGGCCATGACTGTGGAAGAAAAGAGAAAGAGATGCGGCGGGCAAGTCGTGTGTGGTTGCGTGTAATTATGGGAAATAAGAGTTGCTGTCTTGGGGCTTCCCAGTGCGTAGTAGAGAGGTGAGATGAGACTGCTGATGGTTCTTCAGACTCGACCAGACACTTGGAATCATGGCTTCTTTTATGCTTCAAGACGGGCACGGCAGGAAAGGGTTATTTCATTCTCTATAGAGGGCATTTCCAGACACGGTGACTGCAAAGATGGACTGCTGGTGTAAGTAAGCTCGCGGGTGTCTTCTTGGACGAGTCCCGGGGGGCGGAGCTGGCTGGCCGTGGTCCAATGAGCGTCGTCCGGCCGCCGTAGCGCTACGGAAGTAAGAAGAACGCAAGGCGGAGAGGTTGCCCCCCATTGCGTTGCGTGGGACCGAAGACTGCACAGCCTTACGACGGGGGCGATCTGCTCTCGGTGTGTGTGAGTGTGTGTGTGTGTTACTTCTTACTGTTTGCCAAAGGGCGGAGGTGGCCGGGAGGATGGCGGCTCAACAAAGGCGTTTGGCCCCGGGACCCGCGGGCGGATCGAAAGGCAGCGTACCTACGGTAGGCAGGAACCCCGGAGCCCCACCCGGCAGAGGGCAGACCAATCAGGCGCTTCCCCCCGCCGGCTGGCGGACGGACGAAGGGTCGCGAGCGGCGGCGCGCAGCCAATCAGCGCTCTTCGCCCGCGGCCAATCAACGCGTCTCATCCGGACACGACTTGTGGGGCTTATTAGCACTGCTCCGAAGGTGATATCATCAATGTTTGTGCTCGCATTGGCCGCGGTTGAGGTGCACTTTCTGGCCTGGCTCACAGCCTTGCATGCGTGCTCGTGGCTGTCGTTTCGTGGGCTGTCCGGTACTATGACGATTTGTCTTTTGGGGACTCAAGGGGTCGCGGACCTGCGTCGTGCAACTTCACGTTGCGAGGGCTGTGGGCGAGATGCCGTTCTCACTATTAACATGCTCAGTGTGAGTGTTGTACTGCTGCGGATTGAAACCAGGTAAGGTAGCTGCGTAGGTACTATTCGCCAGCTGGAGCGATTAAGATATCACTCATCGGCGTCTTCAACTACCTAACCTGTCTGTGTTCCTCTAGAATGACTGTCTTATGATGAGACACGCACAGATGCCCAGATCAGGAGACAGGTCGGAGAGACGTTCTATTATCATTACTGTTCGTATCTTGCTCCCGCACGTCTTTCGGAACCCACGTCACCACACCCATTATCACCTCACACCCCGGCCAGAAACAACTCCCAACTCTTTGGTTCTCCCTCAGTTCTCGGCCAGGAACGTCCCCACCACACGGTTGAAGGTCGCCGGGTCCTCCCAGAAGACAAAGTGGCTGCCCTTCTCCTCGGCGCTGAAGGTGTAGTTGTAGCGCGTGGCGCCGGGGATCTGCGACGCGGCCCACTGGATCCCGGCGGCCGGGTTGACGCTGAGGTCGCCCGCCAGGACCATGGAGGGGACGTCGATGCTGGGCAGGACGGCGCGCCAGTCCTGCCCTGCGTGGTTGAGCAGCAGCGTCGCGGCGTGCGCGTCCTCCATCTTCCAGTTCTGCCGCAGCGCGAACTCGTAGTCCCCCCTCGCCACCCCGGGCGTGAACATGCTCTCGACGAAGGGCGGGGTGCGCGCGTGCATGTGGTTGGCGTAGTCGTAGGCCTGCTGCGGCGTGAACAGGGCGGCCAGCCCCTGCTTCTCGACCTCGGTCCAGGCCGGGTTCGCCATGAGCACGGCCGACTGGTCGACGAAGACGAAGCTGCGGACCAGCCGGCGCAGCTCCGGGTACTGGTCCCAGAAGGCCCAGGCCACCGACGAGCCCATCGAGTGCGCGACGATCGAGACGTCCCCGCCGGGGCCGGGGCCGCCGCCCAGGGGCACCAGCGCCGCCAGCACGTCCTTCAGGTCCGCCGCGAACCGGCTGATCCGGTACCCGTTGTCCGGGCTGTCCGACTCGCCGTGGCCCCGCATGTCGTACGTCGTCACCCGGTAGCCGCCGCCGCCCCCCGGTTTCTCACCGGCGAAGTGCGCCACCTGCTTGCACCACTGCGCCGCCGTCTGCCGCCAGCCCGGGATGAAGAGCAGCTTGGGCCCGCCCAGGGGCCCCGCCTGGCTGTACTGCAGGTTGACGCCGTCCGAGGTCGTGACGTTGCCGGTCGTCAGGTCGGCGGGGGCTCGGGCAGAGGGCCGCGCGCACCGTGGCGCCGAGCGAGAGGAGGCTCGTGAGCAGGGTGGTCGTCTTCATTTTCGCCGATGGTCGTGTCGTTCTAGGCGATGAGTAGAGAGGACAGTAAAGCTGACCGCGACGATTTGTCTCTCGGCGCACAGAAGGCGAACATGGGTAGCTCAATATATAAGAGCGGCCTCGGTCGCCGTGTGCAAAAGTATCGTTGCGCCTTCATCTTGCAGCCAGCTCCACCACAGAATCCCAGCATATGCGATATGATTATTGCTGCAGGCGGTCCGGGCGAGCACCCTTGTGAGCATACTCATGTTGAACAAGGGGGGTGCCCGCGATAGTTTGGTCGGAAATCCGCAGCTGTGACCCTGTCAAAACCCCGTTCTGCGGGGACGGATCCCTGGGAAGCAACTTTACCCGTCCCACGTGGCCTCCACCTTTCAACGGGGACGGCAAATCGACGTGTGCAGATCGGGCAGTCCCGTGAAACCGTACGCGTGGGTGCTTCGATGCGTCTCCTCTCCCGGGTGGGTGTGTCTTTGTAGGACACAAAAGTATCGTGCGTCGCCCCGTCGCGCTGTGAGTCGTCGACCGTCCCCGTTCACGATCCTGTCGTTATAAGGCTTGCCGACAAGGTGACAATCTGCATTATCGAACGGCCTGAGCGGATACGGGACCAGGTCGCCCGCAATGACACAGCAACGGTCGCCCTTTTCCAAAATTCCCTATTACGGGCCGATGTTGCCGCTCTGGCAAACAAGCAGTCTCTTGCCCCTGAAGCTGTCGCGTAGGGATTGCCCAACAAAAAATGATTACAGCGCGGACGTACGACAAGAGGAGGCTGTTGCCGACTTGCTGCCCGTGTCGGACCCCATGGGCGGAGGATAGCTCAAGGAGGGTGAAGACGCAGCCTCGCGGGTCTGTGGCGCTCAGGTCGTAGGCGGCGTGACTGACGAGGTCGAGAAGGGCGAAGCGGCGGCTGCTGCCGGCCTTGCTGCGCGCGGCGTGGTGGAAGGACGCCCACAGCTGGTGGTACGTCGAGACGCCGAGTGCGGAGCCAGAAGACGGACTTGGGCAGACATCTACTACCTGTAGCCAGGACGATGATGCCGTGCGAATAGGACTGTCTTGAGAGACTTGAAGCTCCCGGTGACGGTGAGGGCAGCTGCCCGACCGGAGACCCAGTCAAGCGTGGAGGGGGTGATGGACGCTTGGAGACCCTACGTGCATGGACGAAGTGGCTGAGAGTCGGCGATGTTATTGTCAGCTTTGCGTATTGAGTCGCTCCCCGACGGTAGATGAAGAAATAGAGGCAGAAGAGAATCCTGCGTCTCCGCATGACAACAAAATGCTCGCTAATCGGCAGCCTCCACAACTGCAAGGAGATGTGCCAGCCTGACCCTTTCATCTCGCGTGACGAGACTGCTTTTTCGAGGCCGACTGCCCGCGCGCGGACCGTGTGTGTCATGGCAACGGGCGACCCTGAGAAGTTCACGTGCCTGCGACATCCGTGCTCCCTGTCGGCCACCTTTGTGCCTCCATTTCCATTTCGCTCGCCTGTTTAGCCGTATCAAGCAAAAATTTGCTCAAATGCGAGTCCATATTCCTCCCCATGCCCTTCAGAATCCGCCTAACCTCGAAGTATTGCCCGTGAATGTAGGCCGATTTAAGGGCGACAGGAATAAACGTATCAAGGTTTTCTACAATGCGTCTCATTGACTCCAAGTACCCAGAATCAGTAGGGAATATTTTCCTGAGATACGCAAAGTGCACCTCGACACTTCGATCCATTAGAAGCTGCGCCGTACCCGCGTGCTTATGTTGGCGGGCTGAGGAGGAACATCGTAAGAGATGTGACAAGTCAAAGCTTCCAATAAGTTCTTCGTCGACTTCGAGAATTAACCATTGGTCGGCTCCAAGAAGAAACTCGACCATGTTGTAGTGACCGCGACCACAGGCTTGATCAAGGGCGTCGAATTGTGAAATCGACGCGTCCTGCTGATCGAGACGGAGTCTAGCACCGTTTCTCACAAGAACCCGTGCAATATCCAGATAGCCACCACCAGAAGCTTCAGCTAGCGCAGTGGTGAGGATTCCCTGGCCGTGTGTCTTTCTGCTGATTCGCTGACGCCTGATTGGTTCGAAGGCAACAACGGCATTTGCGTCAGCGCCTTGGTCGAGTAAAAACTTGACCGAACGAATGAGCCCTCTCGACGAGACAATGGCCAAAGCACTTTGTCCGCTCTCCGTTTCGAGATTGAGACAAGCGTCCCGTTCGAGGAGTAAACGAACGAGTTCCATGTCCCCAGATAATATGGAGTTGATCAGAGCACTTGAGCCACTTTTCGTCTGGATACGCACATCCGCCCCTGCCTCTAAAAATGCTTGCGCCGTGTTGCGCAATGCACACGGCTCGAGGGGGTGGCTGGACCACCAGTCGCGAGAGCATATATTGGCCAGACCCTCGACCAACGCGTTCTCTTTATCCTCGAAGTGCCCTCGATTGACAATGTCTCTAATGATGTCGACGTGTTGGGACACTGCCAGAGCAGAATCACTCCACAGAACTTGATTTCGCCGTCGCGCTTCGTCCAGAAGCAGACGGACAATATCAACTGCGCTTTTTTGGGCAGCATACTCCAGAATAGTTTCAGTGCTGTGAAGCCGTCTAGTTGAGTGGATATCAGCACCCTTCTGGAGAAGGATTGCAACCATGTCGGAAGATCTGCAGTGTACGGCACTGAAAAGGGGGCCAGTCATCTCCGTATGGTCAATCTTTGCGCCGTGCCTCAAGAGGGTCTCAACAATGTGCGTATGGCCAGAAGAAGCCGCACTTTGGAGCACTGCCCCTAGCGACGTGCTGTGGGAGCTAGAGGCATGACCCCCAGCTCTCCATTCAAGAAGAAATCGAAACGTGTCGACATTGGCTTCCCTTGCGGCGAACTTGAGGGCCACAGTGAGGTCAATACACTTTTCCTGCTCGAGGATTTTCTTGGAAAATAGCACGGGGCCTTTCCCGACAATGTCGTGCAAGAATTTTCTGCGCCCTTCACTTGCCACTGCTCTCATGGATGGCTCGCGAAAGTTGGCAATGGCGACAACCTGCAATAACAGCGGCAACAGTGTTGCTTGGAAGTCTCCGGCGTCTCTAGCGTGAGACATGCACCAAGAGCCAGAGTACGTTTGAAAGGACTGCGCCGCCACGAGCGAGCCATATGGAGTCATCGGTGGCTCAGTTAGTGGCGCGCGTAATAAGTAGCAAAGGCACACTTGGCTGATCTTGAAATTGGCGAACGATTTGCTGAAGGCGGCCTTTCCTCTGACATCCATGAGATACTCTTTGACTGAGGAGTGTGCCAACTGAATCCTTGGCGTGGCGTCACTGAAATATTCACCAGGCACCTCTTGCACGAGACTGGAGCAGTGCCCGATGATATCCATGTTGCGCAAGGGCTTTCTCTTGGGATCGAAACCGACTTCATGCTCCGGGTCGGTAGCAATCACATCCTTAGCCATTTCTGTACTGATCGATTGTCGCGAAAAAGCCAAGAACTGCAACAGACGCGTCGTCTACCTCTTTAGGTGGCCAGGAAGCTGATCCATGATGCGATCGTATGTATTGTTCAAAGTAGATGGCAACCCGTCTAGTGTCTTGAGAACGTTCGCTTCTGTGTAGCATGAATGCAGGATGTCAAATTGGCACTTGACCCAGCGAAACCTGCAGCGGGTCAGCCAAACGTCGTAAGGCAAGCACTCGTGGGTTTTAACTTACATGCCGTTCGCTTTGCTTCCCAAGACGGCCTGTATTTGGTTTTGAATCTCGGGCCGGTCGATCAACCGAGGCAGACGCCGCGTTTGTGCCGAAATTTTTTTTCGAATGTCGTCGTTCACCAAGGCACTCTGTAGCGGAATGATCTCAATGGGAAAATTCCATGCTGTTATGGCCGACATGATGTCTTCTTCTTCACGACTTGTGATGAACACATGCAGATGAAGACCCGCTTGCTGAAGGTTGCGAATCCAAGCCAGTAGATCAGTGCTGTCAGCTCGGGAACTCCTCTTGCACTCATCGAGCGCGTCGAGCACAACCCATAATTCCCCCACGTTCTGCATCATGTCTTTCAAGGTGCCTTGCAAAGTCTTGAAGTCGGGCTGCCGATCTCCAGATGCGTTCATTGTTGACTCCAGGGCTGCATGGGTTTTCGAGCTGTGGCGGTAAAGCTGCATGGCCAGGGAACGAACGACCTTCTCAAGCGATTGCTTGGAATCATCGTTGAAGTCGAAGAAGAAGCTCAAGACCGGGCTTTCCGGCTTCTTCTCTATCAATCGGCTGATGACTGTGGAGGTGAGGATGGTTTTACCACACCCTGGGATCCCACGAAGCCACAAGAACGAGTTGGATGTCGTTTCCCAGAATTTGTACTCGTCGGACTGGATGAGCCACTCTCCGGTCCCCTCTTGATGGACATCCCTGGCCATCTTGAGGTTGGTTGAAGGATCGGGCGGCTGAAGCCAACGCAAAATCTCTTTCAGGTGTGTATCATCCCTCAAGACGCGTGTATCGCACCTGATCACGCCTGTGTCAATTCGAGTCTTGCTGACGTTCTCGTTCACTGTAGACTTCAAAGTTAGGGATGACGAAGTTAGATAAAGGTATAGACGCAGAGACATAGTGAGGCCCAACGAAAGGAGAGAGCCCCAGTGCCGCATGCCAATAAAGACCTACGAACCTCGTGCAATGCCGCGCTCCAATTCCTCAACCTTCTCCATCAGCCGCTCCTGGCCATCAACCTGTTCTGGCCGGACCTTTCCCAGAAGCTCCTTTGCATACGCGGCGGCCGTCATGGCGGCGTAGCCCTGCCAGGCCTTGTTTTTGTGCGAGTCGGCGTAGTCACAGACGCCGCGGATGACCACGCAGGGGACGTGATTCATGAGACCGGCTGCCTCCATTTCGAAGCATAGAATCCCACACTCCCTAGAGATCTGGTCCCTTCGGACTGCGTTCTTCATCAGTATGTCAGATGAAGCGATGGTGCCATAATGGATGTCGGGGTCACGCGGCTCTCTGACCACAATATCCTGATCGCCGTTGCCACAATCCGCGCAAGACGTAGCTCCAGCCTTGTGAATGATGCCAGGATTGAATAGCCGGTCTGTTGAGAAGTCTGGACGCCTCTTGGACTCCCTGGCCGATGCCTGCAGATGGGTGGCGCGCTCTAGCGCGCGTTCGACCGTCTCCGGGATGCTGTGGCCCTCGTCTTCATGCTCCTGCCGCAGGGCATTCATGGCGTTGAGGATGAGAGGTGCGGGCGAGTTGAAGTGCTGGGTCTCTTGGAATCGCGAGGCGTCTTCAGAAGTCTGCAGTTCTTTGCCGGCGGCGAAATGCACAACGCCGTTGTTGTAAACACCCTTAGAGCTGACCACGACGTCACCAAGGCGATTGTCGTGCTCTGGGCTCGGCGCGCCACCCGCAATGCCCACCATGAACATGTTCTTGACGGGAAAGGTGTGCATCATGTCCTTGGCAGCTGCGGTGGCGTTGGAGAGCCCGGTGCTGTTGGCCCCAAAAAAGGCGACGACAACATGATGGCCAGCAATGCGGCCGAATGCGTAGCTGTTGGCGTCGCTGCCCCGGGCCGGTGTATCGTCTGGGAAATCGAGGGTCTCGTCGAAAATGAGCTTGGCAGCACTCAGCTCGACCCGCAAGGCACAAATCCAGCCCGTCGTGTACTGCTGGTAGGTCTGGCGTCGGCGCTTGGGCGCACCGGCGCTGCCGTCGGGTGGCAGCGACATGGTAAAGGGAAGTGATTCGCCCTTGCTGTCCAGTGACGGAGGTCATGGAGTTTGACACTGTTCTTGAAGCCGGGATTGGGAAGCAGGACGGGACCATGAGGCATAAATAGGCCTCACGAAGCTGAAGACATAGGCGAGGCTCCGGCGCTGCAGTGGCGCAGCTGAGAACGTGAGAGCCTGCCGCGATCTGCGTCGAAGCAGCCGTTTGATTCGCCTCACGGAGCCTCAGATCCCTCCCGTGCTCTTGCCTGATTCGATGCTTGCAAATAAAGGACTCGTAAGCGCCGTGGCGTGCGTGCTTTGCTGTTCTGAGCCACGACAGCGAGCGGACTCGTCGTTGTCCTCCAAAGCAGCGTCTGGTTTTGGGGGCGCGGCCCAACAGGCCGGCCATTGGCCGCATATCTGGCCATTGGCCGCATGTGTTGACCCATTGTAGATGCCTGTCTTCAAGGCGCACGCGCACAAGTGTACGAGTATGCCATGGTCGCCCGTGTTCCGATCATACATGGCCCTGGAGAACTCTCACCTGGTGACAAGGCTCTGCCTCGACCTCACGAGGTGCATTACAGATACTTGACAGATGACAACAGGGCCACAGGCATCTGCGTATACCTGCATGTGGTAGGTAGGTATGTATGAGGCATGACATGCACATCATCTTTCCTGTTCTGTGGCCTGTACTCGAACATCGTGAAGCTTCTGAGTGGTTCAGTAGACAACGTTCAACTGTTCGACTCGTCTGCGGACTGGTGATCCAGTCGTTGCTTCACAGAAGTGGGTGTGCTGCTTGCTCTGATGCCAACAAATGAAAGAATCTGGGCGGTCAATGACCTTTGGTCCGGCTGCGAGAGCTTTGGCCGCGTTCCATCCGCGGAAATGGACACGGTGATGCGGTGTTGAAGACAGATAAGTTACGACGGGAGTGGGAGCCAAAGGCCAAGGTAACGCGTCAGGTGCGGGAGGTGAAGATGACATCAGCAATGCCGAAACAGTCGGTCACCCGAGGCCCCACCAAGACACCAGGCCCCACCGACGAGCCTCGGGTCTTATGGTACCTGTTCCATGGCTGGCAGTGACTTTACACACTCTCTGGGGCATAGGTTGGATTCGGGTACTGCTGCAACTGCCCCGGAGCCGGCAAAACCCCAGGGCCTTACAGCACAGACGACTGCAACAGGCGGCTGCAAGATCCAATCCCTGCCCTCCACTGCGACCAGATCTGGGGCCGCTGCTGAGGTCCATCCGCATACGTGAGGTGCCCAAGGTGCCAAGGTAGAGGGCAGCCCCACTGAAGCTGACCTGGGTTTGGGGCATCCGTCCCTTACTGGAACTTGGGGAACTTCTAGAGCCGGGGCAATCGAAAGCGCTGTCACATGCCAGAATCCAACCGGCCCATCGCACCCAGCCTCATCTCGGCGCATCTGGGAATCGACCACATGACTCGACTCGACACACGCGCTACCGCCCTCGCTCACTCCCTCCATTTTTTCTCCCTTACGGTGTCGGGTACGAGTAGGTAAGGTGGATTCTCTGCTGAGGTCTGCTCTACAGCCGCGGACTAACCAAGGCACACGCTCTCTCTATGCCGGCCCCTGCCTGCGACGTGGCGACCGTGACCCATGACATGACGGCCGCCACTCAGTCCGCCCGCATTCCCAATCCCGCCAAACAACCGGCCTGTCATTGGTTGCGCCGCCCTTCCATTTTCCACCTACGAGTACCAGCCAACGCCTTGGACCCCGTCTGTCCGTCCGTCCGTCCTCCCGAGCTATAGTCCCGGCGGCATGTGACAGACAGACAATAAAGCCGATTCATGTCAGCCTGTCCGTCTTAAAGCCTCGCCTCGGCCCTCTCTACCTTCCAACTTATCGTCTTCTCTTCCCCCTATCCGTAGTTCACCTAATCCACCCCCAGCTTGTGGCTTCGCCTCATCGTGCCCGTCCACAGCCTGCCCACCATGTCCCCGACCTTCTCCAAAGCCGACGTCGCGTCGCACAACAAGCCCGACGACCTGTACATCATTGTCGATGACGACGTCTACGACCTGACAAAGTTCCAGGACGAGCACCCTGGTACGTTCGGCCTCTGAGTGCCGAATCACCCCTCCTCTCCCCTCCCACCCCCGTGCTGACGACTTCCTGTGTGACTCTAGGCGGCAAGAAAATCCTGACCCGTGTGGCCGGGAAAGACGCCTCGAAGCAGTTCTGGAAGTATCACAACGAGGGCATCCTGAAAAAGTACAAGCCCTCCCTCCTGCTGGGCTCCCTCGACTCCAAGCCCAAGCCCGCGGAGCCCGAACCCTCCAAGACCTACGCCGCCCCTCAACCCAAGGCCGACACCACCGCCGTGGTGCCTGCTTCTTCCCACGCGCAGTCCGAGGCCCTCGAAAGCTTCGGCTCTCAGATCCCCTTCGGCGACCCGAGCTGGTATCAAAATGTGAGCAGTCTTCCCCGAAGTGTGCTTGTCTCACTCACCCCGCTACTCCACACTTGCTGATCTTCCGTGTGCCAGTACCACTCCCCCTACTACAACGAGTCGCACGCCGCTCTACGAGCTGAGGTGCGCGAATGGGTCGAGAACGAGATCGAGCCCTACGTCACCGAGTGGGACGAGAAGAAGGAGGTGCCCCGTGAGGTGTTCCTGGAAGCCGGCCGCCGCGGCTACCTGGCCGGCCTCCTGGGCGTCGAGTACCCCGTCGAATACGTCAAGAACCACATCAAGTCCGTCAAGCCCGAGCAGTGGGACCTGTTCCACGAGATGATTGTCACAGATGAGCTCTCCCGCACCGGCTCGGGAGGCTTCGTGTGGCACATGATTGGCGGCTTCGGCATTGGCGGCCCTCCTCTCATCAAGTTCGGCAAGAAGGCCCTCAAAGACCGCATCATGCCTGGTATCCTCTCGGGCGAGAAGCGCATCTGCTTGGCCATCACCGAGCCCGATGCCGGCAGTGACGTGGCCAATTTGACGTGCGAGGCCAAGCTGAGCGAAGACGGCAAGCACTACATCGTCAACGGAGAGAAGAAATGGATCACCAATGGAATATGGTGCGACTACTTCACCACGGCTGTCCGCACGGGCGGCGAGGGCATGAACGGCGTTTCGTTGCTGCTGATCGAGCGCGAGGCCGGCGGCGTCAGCACCCGCAGAATGGATTGCCAGGGAGTGTGGTCCAGTGGCACGACCTACATCACGTTCGAGGATGTCAAGGTTCCTGTTGAGAACCTGCTCGGCAAGGAGAACCAAGGCTTCAAAGGTCAGTCCTTGAATCATTTGTCAAAGCTCCACCGTTGCTTCGCTTACTGACATGTACCAGTGATCATGACCAACTTTAACCACGAGCGCATGGGCATCATCATCCAGTCCATCCGCTTCGCGCGTGTCTGCTATGAGGAGTCGGTCAAGTACGCCCACAAGAGGAGAACGTTCGGCAAGAAGCTCATCGATCACCCGGTGATCCGAATGAAGCTTGCACACATGGCACGGCAGGTCGAGGCCAGCTACAGCTGGTTGGAGACCCTCATCTACCAATGCGAGAAGATGGGTGAGACCGAGGCCATGCTGCGGCTGGGCGGCCCGATTGCCGGTCTAAAGGCCCAGAGCACGGTTACCTTTGAGTTCTGCGCCCGCGAAGCCAGTCAGATCTTTGGGGGTCTCAGCTATTCCCGTGGGGGCCAGGGCGCCAAGGTTGAGCGACTCTACCGCGACGTGCGCGCCTACGCCATTCCGGGTGGGTCGGAAGAAATCATGCTGGATCTCAGCATGCGCCAGAGTTTGCGTGTAGCAAAGGCCACGGGCATGAAGCTGTAATAGCTTGTATGGTCAGCATGGCGGAGGCTCAAGATGTACTTTAGAAGAGGACATTGGGGTTATGGCGCACAGGCAGGAACGACCTCGACATGCTCGGGTCCTCAGCTTTTTCATTGACTTCCCGTTACAATCGAAGCAACCAGATCCTCTCGTGCCGACTCACTCAGTAACTCGCGGCATGAGAGGGCTCCAGGTGCCAAGTTTGGATCCTTCCATGCAAGCACAGTCATATGCCACCTCTTCGCCAGGACCCTCGCGGCATGCATCGTCAATTCTGTGCTGCTTCAGCCAGCCGAGACCTCGTTTCACGGAACGGGTAACTGCGGATATTAGGCGGTCTGGGCCGAGAGGCCTCAAACTGAATGTCTATCACCTTCTGTGCTACCTTTGGGTCTTCCCAGGGCAACGCGAATTTCAACTTGGTGTAGATATGGGGCGAGAACATGGGCACTCCAGACGGGACCTGCAACGCATCGTCGGCGAAGACGAGGCTTCCTCGGTAGTCCAGCCGGAATTCCCTGGATGGATGCTATGCTGTTTCCCTCTTTGGTGTCCCCGATTGATACGCTAATTACCACCCTAGACGTATCCAAGGTCTATTGTCGGTATCCGGCGATACTTGACTTGCAGCAACAGTCTGGATCGTATGGCGTTTTTGAGAGACAGGACCCAATGCCGGCAGTCTCGCACCGCCACCGGCCATTATTCATAAAGGAGATTGCCGGATCGAGGACGGCGCGCGGCTGCCCACCTATGCCGTCTCGAAGCCGCCCTGGGCTCATACAAGCCCATCTTTAAAGGCTCTGTGCGACCGTCCACCGAGGGGTGACGAGATCAGATGAGTCTCGCTACAGACTTCCAAACTAGAAAGCTGTCACTGGGTTTCGCATAAGCTCGGCTCTGTCACATTTCAAGATGTTGTCCAGAGTATCAAGCCACAAACTATAAAGTGAGGTCTTTAGGCCAGCACTCTTTGGGTTCCTCGCGACCTTTTCTGTTTTGTGCAGGTTCCTGCCGCTTCTTGTGGTGATCATTTATCTCGAGCTTCTTATTACAAGTTTTCGGCGAGACATAGTTCAAGATGCACTCCTCCGTCGCCGGCCGTTTTTTCTACCAAGCCCTTCTGAAGCTCAGTTGCCTCCTGGCTCTATATATCCATGCCTCGACGGCCTCGGATGAACAGCAGGAGACTACATTGGTGACAGTCACGAAGGCGCGCATTGACACAATCCGGGCCAATGGCAACATACACAGACCCTGGAACCCGAGGGCCGCCGCCGCGAGAATCTCGAGCCACAGCCACCGCCCGGTAGAGACGTGGTCGACGGTGACGGTGCCCGTCTTCTCGTCGACGACGCTGATCGAGCAGGAGTGCCAGATCAACATCGAGGACCACAGCACCGAGCACTGCGCGTCCATCTCGTACACGGGCTCCGTCATCGCCGGCTTCACCACCAGCCTGACGTGGGTGACGATCGACGACGACGCCACCTCGACCTCGACGGCGCCCCGGAGGTCGTCCACTCCCATCATCAGCGACCCATGGCCGACCTACCCCAACAGCAGCAGCAGCCGTGATCCCAGCCAGTGCACTATACCGGGATGCTGGGAGCCCCCTTCCTGTCGTCATCGGCGGCGCGGGTCAACTACACGTCGTCGCTGTGGTCGAACCACAGCCACACGCACCGCCACACGCTGTCGTCCGACACGGCGACCGTCCCGTGGCCCGACCTGACGACTATCTCGTCGTCCCGCCCCGTCAGTCCGCGCCCGCACCCGCCGGCACCCGCCTCCAGCTCCTCATTCTTATGCACCCTGCCGGGCTGCTGGGAGCCGCCCTTGCTCTCCTCATCGCACTCCCACGTGCACCCTTCCCACTCGAGGTCGAGCAGCAGCCGCAGCAGCACCGCAGCTCACCACACGCTGACCTCGGACACGCCGTACCCCTGGCCGCAGCCGACGTCGAGCTTCCGCTGGCCCCGGCCGACGCCCCCGAGCTCCTTCTCCCGGTCCAAGCCCCACTCCCACTCCCACTCCCGCTCTCGGTCCTCCTCCTCCTCCGGGGCCCGACCACGAGCGGCTTCGGCTGGCCCGAGCCCACGACCGCCTCCTCCCGCCCGGCGCCGAAGCACACCACCTCGAGCTGCACCAGCTGGTGGTGCGAGCCCGAGCCCGAGCCCGAGCCGTGGTCGCCGTCGTCGACCACCTCCACTTGCACCCACTGGTGGTGCGACGTCTCTTCTACCTCCTCCACTTCCTCTTCTCACCACCACCACCGTCACACCTCGACCAGCTCCGCAGACGACTGCGAGCTGTACCCCTTCGACTGGTGCGCCTCCAGCACGCACCATCCCCACCCTCACAGCCACAGCACCACCAAGCTACACCACCCGCCGCACTCGCACTCGCACCCGCCCTCGCACTCGCACTCCTGGCGCCCGGCGACCTCGACCAGCACAGTCTGCGACGTCTGGGACGGCGACTGCACCTCCTCCTCCTCCCCCACCTCCTCCACCACCACGCACTCCAGCTCCTCCTCCCGGACCACCCACGCGCCGCCGCCGAGGGTGACGTGGTCCGACGACCCGGTCAGCTTCAGCAGCAGCACGCCCCGCCCACACCCGCACCACCATTCATCATCTTCGTCGTCGTCGTCGTCGACGACGCTCCTCTGCGTCTCGGCCCAGGAAGGCTACGGCGGCGGAGGCGGCGGCGGCGGCGCGCTGTGCGGCCCGTCGCCGTATCCGCACACGCACACGCACTCGTACGTCACCGTGCCCCTGCCCCCGCGCCCCAGCGAGGACGTCGGCGCCGGGGGCGAGGCGGGCAGCGGTAGAGGTGGTGGTGGCGGCGGGAGTAGCTCGGAGCCGCGCCATTACCACTCGGTGCCGGGCACGACGACGTTTACTGTTTGAAAAAAAAAAAAGAAAGAAAACTGGGATGTGGTTCTGTGTCGGGATATGAAGAGTGGGGGAGAGAAGGTGTGCGGGTTTTTATGCCGTCTCATCACTGAGGCGCAGCGGGGTTTCGATTCATAGGGGTTGGGAAGGAGTCGAGAAAGGAATGGGGCCAGTAAGGGGGGAAAGGAGGCTCTAGTCGTGGTAGGAAGTTGTCGAAGCATCTGCGTGGCCGAATGTCATTGCTCGAGGTCGTGGGTTGAACGCACTCGGCTGATATGATGCTCCTCGAGTAAGCCCATTAAAACCTGAGATTGAATGACTAGCTCCAATCAAATGACATACCCCAAGAGATCCTATATCATTGTTCTCTGCTGGATAGCATTGTAAAGCCGAATGGTGGCTTCGCTGTTGATTACACGTACCGACCGACAGCGTTGCCGTTCACAAACTTTCGATTCCTCGAGCTGATGCGGTTCCTGAGTCTGCGGGTCAGTGCGAGCTCAAGATCGGATTGAACGGCCGCCCGGAACTAGGGCTCGGAACGGGCAACGGCTCAGGCAAACACCATGCCGTCGGCCGAGCCTGATTTCACACGGCAGTGGCACTGGGAACGAGCGGTGGCGGCATCGGCGAGAGTTACAGCGGGATGAGCAGTACGTATTGACCAGGGCAAGTCTGCCCATGCTAGTTAGGGTCTTGTGAGTTACCAAGTCCCCGAAGTGCTGATGCTGTGTCCCGCACGCCTCGAGGGCGAATCCACACTCAGAGGGCAATAGTGAAGGTGGTCCACTTGGACGCTTCTCCCTGACACGAGGCTTGAAACCAGGCATTCGATTGCGCGCGCAACCCTCCATTGAGTCGGCGGGCTGGCTAGTCTACCACACCCTCGAAGCTGGTGTAGCTGGAGATTACCTCTCATGCGCCCATCGGCTTCTGGGCGTACACGACGCGCTGCGGCACGTACGAGTGGATGGTCCGCGTGCGCAGCTCTTTGCGGAAGGACATCAGGAAAATGTGCATCTCCTCCAGTGGCCTGTCCATGGCGATGTTCCACATGAAGTTGACATAGCCTAGCAACGCGTCAGTCAGGAACGCCGGGCAGATGTCGATCAGGTGCCGGTTTGCGGGCTGAGAGGGAAGAGCGTGTTTGTCGGTAAACGTGACCCGGCCGGTACATACCTTCCAAATCCTGCTCGAGGGCAAGCTGCGAGTACTGTCCGACTTGCGCGAGTCTTGGGTCAAGCGCCCAGCCTCCGACAGGTGCCTGGCATACATCAGTTTCTTGTTTCTCAAGCCTTGCAAGGGGGAAGATGGCGCGGACCTTGATGTTCTGGACTGTAATGTTCTCGAAGCCCGCCTCCTCCATGCTCTTGACCTGCAGGTTGTCCCTCAGAACAGTGAAGGGGCGCCCAAGCTTCTTGCCGCCGTCGGTAAAGAGCCTCGTCCATGTCTGCATGGCCGAGTCGGCTCTGACGGTCCCGTCGTCACTTAGAAAATCACTGCGGGTTTTCTTTTTGTTAGGGCTCGTTATTCCTGTAGCAGCTCGCCATGGCGTGACTCGGCATCTCTTACGGGTCGGATTCGTAGCTTTCGAGATAGCCCCCAGGCTTCAGAGCCGTGTATGCCTGCTTGAACAGTCGCGGCCAGTCCTGGATGGAGCCGAGCATGTAGCGAATGTTGATAAAGTCGAAGCTGTTGGGCTCAAACGTCCACTCCTGCTCCGCATCGTCAATCTCGAACTTCAGGTTGACAGGCGCCCACAGCGGCTGTATGGGCGACAAGTCGGTGCCAATGACTTCGCAGTCGGGGTACGCGTCGGCGAAGTCACTGGGCAGGCAAGTCAGCGCGATCAGCTGGGGACAGGACGCTCTTGCTTACATGGCCCAGATGCCTGGACATGATGGGTCAGTTGCCGCTTGCTCCTGGACGAGATTGGGGTTCGACGCCAGTGTTGATGTTGAAGGACTCACCGGTTCCACATCCAATATCTAGAACTTTCTGCGAACTGTTAGCATCACCCCCTGGTACCGGAAAGCAGAGTAGTGCTCACGGACCGATATGTCCTTTTTCAGGGGGGCCAGATGCAGTTTACCACCCAAAGACAGTGTGAGGAAGTGGTGACTAGAATGCATCAGCGCACTGCCATGCACGGTTGCCGAGCGGGCGGCCTACTTGATGTCCATGGCCTCGTTTTGCCGATCGTCGTTGGGCCCCCAGTACTGCGTGTCGTATTTTTCGCTGTGATAGCTGCGGCCGTGCAACGTGCGGTAATCCAAAATGCTGGCCGACAGAGACGCCGTGGAGCTCTCACTGCAGCAGGTGTCAGTGGCAGTGTACACCAGACTCCAGCCCAGGCAGTGCCGGAAACCTATCACCGCGGTCAACTATAGATGGTGGACTGTTGGACCTACGTGTCGCTGTCGCCCAGTGCCGAGTCCGTATCTCCGCCGTCATCCTCGGCCTGGTTGGTTGGTCAGAGCGCGCACAGCCATGCGTACGAGTATGCGCCGGGACTCACCTCGAGAGGCGCAACCTGAATATCAGCCGCCCCGGCGGTCAGGGCCTCCTGATGGGGGTTTCCAGGGTCCGGGTCCGGGTCCGGGCCGGCACGGGCCTCGGCCGGGTGCGCGGGCTCTGCGGCCATGACGGTGGGGTTTGGCACGGCGCCGGTTGGGCCGTCTTCGGGATCCTCGGAAGGGCCGCGGCCACCGCGGAGCCGAGGGGACCAACGGGACCGAATTGCGCGGAAGCGATCCAGATTGGCGGTTGGCGCAGAGACGTTTGTTTCTTTGAGACACGGTTACTGCTGGCGGTCGCGCAGGTCTCACTTATTCGCCCCTGTTGGAAAAAGCGTTGCCACTCAAGACCTGCCGGGAAAGGATGCGGCAGGATAGGTGAGGAGTAGTCGTGAGCGGAGCACAGCTCTGGAAAAGAAAGGGCTCGCGACAAGCTCCCGGCTGCTCCTCGTGCACTCGATGCGGCTTGGGCCAGACCACCACAAAAGTCCACGCCGCCCCCGAGGATCGTGCGAAATTCCCCTGTCGCCAGCGCATCCGCCCGCTAGCCACACCCGCCGGCGCAGATTCGAGCGGGCCATGGCTGGAGCAGCTCGCGCTAGTGGGAGGTGCGAGAACCCCGCCGGACAGACGGAGACCAAACCTCGGCCATTGCCGATTGGACGTGGCTGGGATGGTACGAGTAGGTCGTCTGGCTGCAGGAGACGCTGTTGATAGGACGGTAACAGACAGCCCGTTTGGGATCGCGACTCGCGGCCTGAGGCGTGTCTCGCAGTATGAAATCATTTGATCGGCGACTTGGACGCTTGCGGCGCATGCGAGAGGTAAACATCAGACCCAGTGGCGGATAGACGCCACACCCAGCGAGCGTCGACGAGCGCTGCGGTTTTCGGGCACTTCAACAATCCCCAAACTGGCGGTGGACTGAAAGACGGTCACGTTTCTGCTGACGATAGCCTCCAGATGGTGTTTCCTGGTCGTCAGCTTCAGCGCAAGATACCTGCGGTGGACAGGTAGTGCTGCAGCCTGCGGCCCACTTGCTGGGGCATGGACGACAGCCGTGAGGCGGACTTTGATAGCTCTCTCTATTCATTGTTTTCAATAACTTGTCTCGGCCAGCACGAACCCTAGAGCGGTGCTCTCGAGCCTGGATTTTCAAATGCAGCAGCCTCCCATGACGAACGACGAGCCAACGGCGGGGCACGGTTGCGAACGGAATGTTCTCCGAAACAGGGCGACAGCTGAGGCCACTAGCCTGTGCGACCGTTACGGCCGGTGCGCGCGTAGGTCCCGTAGTCGTAGGCCCCCCGAATGTCCGCTGCCTGTCTGCTGGGGCTCATGCTTCAGCTTCGGCTTTTAATAGAAACCGGGGCCCGCGTCATTTGGCGCTCTGATCAGCCAGGGGGAGGGGAGCAGCAGGCAGCGGGTAAGTGTCCTTGTTGACCGCGAAAACCTCGCCGCCGGTGGCAAACCAAATGGCGCTCTCGATGATGGCCGTGACGACCTCCAACTCGCCCGCATGGCGAGGGGCGTAGATCAGCATCATGGTCTCCGGGACGGGCAAGCGAACCCCCCACACCCGGTGGTGGTACCATCGCGTGAAGGGGTTGCGGCCGGCAATGCGGCTGCGCTCGCCCCAGCCGGCGTCGATGATGGTCTGGCAGTCGTCCGGGTGCAGGACGACGTGGAGGGAGCCGTCCGCGCGGTGGCCGTGGGCTATCTCGCCGGCAAACTCGTCGGGCGTGTCGAGAGCGAGGGCGCCCACCTTGTCGTGCCCGAGGCGCCGGTGCAGGGCGGGGACGGTGTGCTCCATGAAGGACTGGGCCCGGAACTCGAGCTGGCGCGGATGGTCGTCGGCGTAGCGGCGCAGCATGTCCTCGACGGCGAAGTAGACGCTGGGCGAGCCGCGCTGGTCGATCTGGCGCTGCGGCGCGATGCCCTTAATGGTGGGCCGCACGGGGCCGCGCGACGCCGGGATCCAGAGACGGCCTCGGCGGTGGGTGGTCCAGTGAGGCGGGATGCGCGGTGCCTTGAAGATGTCGACCCATGCGAACAAGGCGAGCTTGTGAGCGTTGAACCAGCCGTAAGGGGTCAGCTTGGTGCCGCCCTGGCCAAGGTCGAGGAACTCCTGCCAGTTCCAGTAGGCCTTCCAAGCCACGAGCCCGAGGACCAGCAGCCAGAACAGCTTGGCCTGGAGGACATGAGCGTACAGACCGTGCCAGACCGCCGACGCAGCGAGGGAAAGATGGGGGAGTGGTCCGTGGTACCAGATCTCGCGTGATGTATCGACAAACCCTGGCAGCTTGCCAGACAGAGAATCGAGCGCCGGCGGGAAGACGGCGGATGTCGATATCCACGAGGCGAGACCGACGGCGCAGAGAAGCGCGAGACCGGACACCGAGACGACAATGGCGTTAGCAGCGAAGCCGCCGCGTGATATCGCCATGGCGGGAGAGAGCGGCTTGCCGGCGGTTGCACCCCGTCGGTTTGGAGCCTGGCTGTCGCGGGGAGAGCGCGTACAGTAGTTGGCTCGGGAAGAGGAGAGCGCGCGCGAGAGGGCGATGGGCGACCCGGTGGGATGACTGAGCAGTCACTGGCGGAATGGTTGAAGGACCAGAGCTGGCCAGGGTAAGTGACGACTGGCGTTGGGAAAGATATTTGCGATGCGGCGGGACGACAGGTGAGGGCCGAGGGAGGGCATTTTCAGCTGGACGGTGCACCGGTGTGGCGGTTGTTCAGGTCCCGGGCCACGTCATGCGCTGGCCGGTGCCTTGGCAGGATCGATATCCTGGCCGGTCATCGTCGCGGGTCATGGCGGCGATGTCCTGAATCTGGCGACGACGACAGCGACGGCGAGATATGGTATGTGAGTGTATGGAACGAGGGTGCCTTCCAAAGCTCATCCAATGTTGTGGCATGACGGGAGCGATGCAACATCGCGGTGCTGGAGTACCTCAGGGTGCGCTACTACCACTGGGCCTGCCCGAGGCGGTACATGCACTCGTATCCATGTCCACTCTCAACCAACCAATTCATCCAATTCGATCCAGTGACAGCCACGCACTAAAACCGCAGTGGAGGAAGCCCTATCTGGGGGCCATACAGGCCTGTCCTCCCAGTGCCTGTAGGTACAAAAGATCGCTGAAAGGGCGCGAGGGGCGACAGGGTCAGCGCGCCGTTTCCAGCGCCGTCTTCCCCCTAACCGCCACCGGCTGCTCCTCGCAGTGTGTCGAGTGGCCGCGAAGGTTGCTCTACACGCAATGTACCTCATGAAGAAGAAGATGATGATGACGACGAACTTCCCCATTGAGGTGTGCGTACATGTGGATGCATGAACGGGTTTGGTACCCGACAGGTAGGTGCCTTGCCTGATGGTCCGTCGCCATGATGGACGGGGCTCACATCGTCCACATCCATGCAATTGTATGTATGTCCTACGGAGAAACGCGATGCATCCACGTCTGGTCCAAAGGCCTCGCCAGATGCGTCTAGTGCCTCTTCTCTTTGCTGACCAAACTGTGAGCATTGCGTTATGGGTACGAGTAGGTGCTTGACATAAGCCTTCGCTGGCGTGTTGGGTAATCTGGTACAGGTATAGAATCCGTCACGAGGGACCGGACATGCCATAACGGATGTCCTCACGGTTCGCCTTTATTTTTCTTGGTCAGCGAGAGCCTTCAACACCAAAGGCCGCAGCGACTGCGACGTCCAAATTGTCTCATCCTCTCCCAGAGTCCTGTGCGCAGGACGCGTACAACCTAATTGGGCCGCTGGGTCTGTCTGCTACATTACCTTTTTCAACAGTGGCTTTGCTCGCCACGCCCGCAATCGAGAACCGCAAATCGGCAAGTTCCCCCTCCCGGCCCTTCATTGACCACCAAGCTGCGACACATCGAGTCGCCACCTTTTGTGGTCATTGAGAACCTTGAAGGGCAATGCTGACTCCCAAGCCCTTGGCTCAGTACGGAGTGTCCCGGGTCGGTTCCGCCTTGCACAGGCACAAAACGCCTGCCAGGGCTGCCGAAGCTACATGTCTGCCGAGCCGGACGCTCCAAGGCACGTCAAGTGAGAGGCAACAGCCCTGATCCCCCTCAACGGAGGCCCCTTGCGTGAGGGCTTCCCAACAAGCGGTCGCCGCTGCGAAGACCTAGGAAAACTCTGCGTCGTCCCATGGGACCCTCTTTGCCGACCCTCTTCTCACCTCATCGGCAGAGAACCGCAGGTGTTGGCCAGAGAGGTTCTCGAGCACCGGGCTGGTCATTCGTGTCTTTTGCACTGACTGTTGGCCACTTCTCTAGTGCTCGAGATGTTGTTCGTAGTATGGCGACGTATAAATGAACACTGAGGCGTTGGCTCTCACGTTATCCCGTGCTCCGACTCTCTTGTACGATGATTTGAGCTCCTTTCTCTCTCTCTCTCTCTCTCTCTCTCTCTCTCTCTCTCTCTCTCTCTCTCTCTCTCTCTCTCTCTCTCTCTCTCTCTCTCTCTCTCTCACACACACACAACCACCTCGGCCCGGTTGGCCATGAAGCCTTGTACTGCCTGGGCGAGCTTTCTGTGGGCGGCGGCGTTTGTCGCGTCGGCGCCCACGGAGCCGGAGGCCCCTTACCTCCACGAGAGAGAGGCCACCGCGAGCCAAGATGCCGCGAGGGTCATCGCCGAGTGGTCCAAAATCCCTCGCCGCGAGCAGCAGGCCAGAATGGACAAGTTCTACCCCGAGGCCAAGGCGGCCGAGCCCTGGCCCTTTGCCAGCTCCGAGCAGATTTTCGTCTCGTACATCCAGTTCTTCCCGGAATACGAGCAGACGATCCTGAGCCCGCTCAAGTCGGACCCCAAGTCGCTCTTCCTGGACCTGGGCGCCTACTTCGCGCCCGAGGTGCGCTGGCTGGCTTGGCAGGGCGTGCCCACCGACCGCCTCTGGGCGGCCAACCTCGACAACAAGATCCTGGACCTCAGCCTGGACTTCTACCAGGACCGAGACAGGCTGCCCAAGAAGCAGCTCCTGGACTCTGCCGACATCCAGGAGGAGGACAGCAAGAGCCTCGGCGAGGTCAGGGGCCGGGTCACGCACCTCTACTTCAAGAACCTGGTCCACGTCTTCACGAAGCAGGAGCAGAAGGCGGTCGCGAACAACATGCTGCGGCTCCTGAGACAGGACACCGACGGCCCCGTGTACATCCTGGCGGAAGACTCGCTCTACCCGCACCCCAAGACCTGGGGCAACGGCTTCTACAACCCGAACAAGCGGGTGTGGAAGGAGATGTGGAAGAAGCTGGCCAAGTCGGAGGAGTGGAAGGACAAGATTGAGAGCATGGAGGTCATTGTGAACAAGTGGCCCCGCGAGAAGAGTCGGACGTGGATGCGATCAACCATCAAGGTGACCTTTAAGAAGTGAGACTACAGGAATTCGAGTCAGAATATACAGACCAGAGCCGAACTCACTCACTCACTCACATCGGCAGCCCTGTTCTTTGAGAATGTCCACGACAGGGAATAGCGGTACGGCTGACGAGAAGAGTTGTCTGCCTTTCGCGGTGGCACAACTAATAACCTACCCCTGCGCCAGAGGTCGGTCCCCGTATACGTGACTCGTGGCCCGCCCGTAGCCATCCTGGGCCCGCACCGGCCACTTGCAGAGCTTCTAGACCGAGCAGGGGCGCAACACGGGGCGCATCGACCATCTGTTCCAATTTCGCGCTCCTCGCTCCGTCCCGTCCGCCAGGGCGGCGGCGGCGGCGGCGGCGCCTACGAGTACGTACCTGAGGTACTCGGATCGTATGCTCAACACGACATTGTTGTTGTGGACGCAGGCGCTCTGCTTGCCCGCCGGACGTTCGAGGCCGGATCTCATCAGCAAAGTCGGCGTGTTGGGTCCGCGACGCGTCCCAGTCAGCAACGCAGCAGCCGGGCCCTTGTTCGCTGACCGACTGCCGGGCACTACGAACACATACACATTACCAAATATATTGCTGTCATCGTGACTAGGTAAGTAAGTGATGGTGGCTTGCTTGCTTGGGTGTCGATGCCGTATGGCTTAACAGACGTGCAGCTTGGGATGCTACCTCGACAGCTCACGCTCGGGAGTCGGCACCCGGCCCTTCGAGAGGACGTCCCAAGAGGCGGCTGAAGCGATGCTTTGCGGTGTGAGTGGCGCAGAGGTAACTTGCAGCCTCGACTGCAGCCAAACGTGAGGGCTTATTGTCACATACATACCCTACCTAGCTACTTGCTTATACCTACGTGTAAATATGAGTGTCCGAGCGTCTTGACCCTGGTAGGCCTGGGCCCTGGCCAAGGCCTCAGCTGTTGGTGATGCATACCTGACCTAACCTAAGGTAAGCTATGTAGATGTATGCACGCAGGTGCCCGAGCTGGCCTCATGTTACTACACCCCGGCCAGCGAGTGTTTGCTCGTACACGACCCTGGTCGGCAGTACTCGCCGCCCCCGTAGCCCGTAGCCCGGGGGCCGCTCATCAGCATCACGAGATGTCGGACTGTCAGTACGACGGGAGCTCTGGTCCGGGTATAAAGAGGACGGGGTTTCCGGCTCGGAAAACACTCTCATCATCATCATCATCATCATCATCATCATCAACCATCTTCTCTCGCTCTTCACTCTTGACTCTTCTCTTCACTTCAACCACTTCCACCACTTCCACTTCCACCACTTTCCATCTTCTTCACACACCCAAACCGCCAACATGCAGTTCTCCGCCTCCGCCCTGATTGCCACCCTCGTGGCCTCTGCCGTCGCCGTCCCCACCTACAACGGCGGCAACAACGGCGGCAACAACGGTGGCGACAAGGGCGGCGACAAGGGCGGCGACGTCTCGGTCTGCTCGGCCTCGTCGCAGACCACCGTCTGCTGCAACGGCCTCCTGAGCTGCCTGGTCAACCTGGGCTCCTGCTCCGGCTCTGCCTACTGCTGTGAATCCAACGCTGCCCCCGTAAGTTTTTCTCTTCTCCCTCCGCAAGGCCCAGCCCGCTGTGTTCTCTCCTACCAGACATGAAGATGCTGACCATTCTGAAGGGCACCCTGATCAACATCAGCCTGCTCAACTGCGTTGCCCTCTAAGCGCTTCGCTCTTTCACCGGATACTGGAGTGGGGGGGGGCTTGTTTGTAGGAACACGGAGGACCAGTTCTCCCACCGTCACCGCAGACTTGTGTGGTTGGATATGATTTACGGGACATCCTGACACATGAATGGATACGATGGCCACCCTTTCTTGGATACTATAACTTGAGAATATAATCACTACTGCTTGGGTCCTTGCCCGGCGTAACTTCTTGAAACTCGCTCTACTACGCTCCCTCTCGCTGTCTACGCTTGCTCTGTCTGCTGTGGCCCTCGCCATCCCTGGCAGTAGAATCAAACCTCTGCTACTACGCTCCCTCTTTCTGGCGATGATCATTTGTTCGCCTGTTCGCCATGGCCCCCACCGCCATCCCAAACCAAGGAATTAGCCCTAATGCTGCGTACCTACCTACCTACCTACATACCTACCTACCTACCTGTTCAAGAAGCGAGCCAGGAGATGCAAACAGACAAGATGGGGATGGATGCATACAAGCGTGGTGCCGTGTCCAACCCAGCAGAAAGCCCCCTGACAGACCGAGCAGCCAAAGCAAGCCATCAAGCCACCGACAGTGTAACAAGAAAGACTGCAGGCGCCTCTTCTCCCTCTCCCTCTCCCTCTCCCTGTCCCCCCCCCCCCCCCCCCCCCACCCGCGATCCCATACGTAGTAGGCACCCCGGACAGTCTCTTCCCCCCCCCCCCCCCCCCCCTCCTCCCGGCTTTTGAACGTCCGGGTCGCGCGCCCGAGAACCGTAGCGTTGCATCCCGCGCGCGCGCCTCTCAGGGACCGGGGAGGGGGAGGGGCCTTTTGACGTTGTGCCCGGTGGCTCGCTCACAGCCTCACGCCCCCCGATCCTACCGCACCTTACCTAAGGTAGGTGGTTGTTAGTGGCGTGGCGCTCTCGTAGCCGCCCAATCCGACGCACCTGTCATCTCACAGTGTCCCGAACAGGCGAGAGTACGAGTGGTGAGTGCCCTGTGGGGCTGGTTTCCCCCCCTCCCCCCCTGTTCACATTCATACCTCGTTGCTGCGAGGTACCCGAGGTGGCCACTCAACTGTGCCTCTCTCTCTCTCCGCGCCGGGCTACGTGTGCAGCGTGTTTGCGAGTACGTAAAGTAATTGATCAGTGTTGACGGCCGGACGACGACCAGCTCGACGCGGCTTGCTGACGCGATGCAACGAACCCAGCTCCCTTGAGGCAGCCCGCCCTCAAACAGCGTCCAATGGCGTCTTCGGCTGTCGAGTGACCCGTCGGGTATCGGCTTCCCGCTTCTTCCCGTTACATGGTGACGACTACTCGTACTCATGCGGGTACTCTTCTACGGTTCTGGGCACGACGACGACAACGACGACGACGACGTGCGTCCAGACGACACCCTGTTTGCTTACCAGGTACGAGTACATGCAGACACGTAGAGAGAGGATGAGGTACGAGAGGCGTCGGTCGGTGTCGGTGCTCAGGGTTTCTGGCTCGTATCTGCAAAGAGACCCCCCCCCCCCCCCCCCCTTCCCCTCGTCCCATGTCTGTCCCGGCGATGCCCACGACACTCTTCTTCTTGGCTAGTCAAACCGCAAATCGATCTCCAGGGTCAGCCAGCCAAAGAGCCTTGTCCCCTTTCCCCTTCCGAGTTAAGCCGGTCGTGGACAGGGCTCCTCTCGTCAGCTCCGCCGGGCTGCTGCCGCTGCTCCTTTCGGCCACGTCTAGGCCTCGAATAATAATAATCATAATCATCAAAACAATGATAACAATCCAGCAGTCTGCGCGCACCGAGTCCCCAAACACAGACCGGCCATGTCAAGCGTCGAGAGACCCCGAAGAGGGCGTTGGATGCAGGGGGTTCCCATCAGCCCGGCTGCCCCACCCGTGTCCAGGCCTTTGCTCACTTCCACACTTCTTCATCCCCCTTTACGGATAGACCTCTGCCTTTGTTCTTTCTTATAGACTCGTAACGGGCTGAGAGGGGCCACAGTTGGCGGAAGCTCTGTATGCTCACTCGTATACGACCCAGGCTCGCGTGGCATTTGACTGTCGTGGATCCAGCGTCGGGGGCCATCGTTTGCCAGTTTCCCCGTTTTCGTAAGTAATCACCGCAAAGTTCTACCGCCGCACTCGACAGATGCCTCCCCACTACAGTCTTTCCAGCTTCCACACCAAGGCGCGTTTTATTTTATTTTCTTCCTCTTCCCTCTACGAGTACTGCCAAGCAGGGAAGAAGGGTCTCGAATGCAGGCTTATTACTCGTACTCATGCAACCCCCCGCCGCCACGAGAGCTGCGTCTTTTCTTCTTCTTCACCTCTAGCCCCGGGGGAGGGGGAAGGGGGAGGCTTTTTTTGTAGCAAGAGTTCGTCGTCGGGGCCTGGCTCTGGGGGCCACGAGAAAGCCTTCCAACATTCATTCACAGCCCAACCAAGCCTCATCATCCGTCCGGGGCCCCGGCTTGCAAGTGTGTACGAGCGAGTATACTCGTACACAACCTAACTTGTTAGGTGTCTGTGCACGTGGCGTGCCCTGCCTGGGCCGCCTTCACCCGAAGGCGGCGGTGGAGAGAGCGGGAGAGAGACATAATAGAGAGAGATGCAGAAGAAGGCCTGGACTTGCGTCAGGACCACCCGCGAGATGCTCCTGGGCGCCAAGGGTCCCCGTGCTGTCCTGGGGGGGGGGGGGGGCGCCCTGCCGCGCTCCCCGCTCCCGGGCCTGAGCCAAACCCGCGATCCGCCAAGTCGATGCTTGGACCGGGGGGGTGACCTTTGGATAATGAATGCTCGCTCGCAAAGGAACGTGAACAACAACTCATATCCCAACCCAATCGCCAGGATTAGGCGACTAGCTCTCTCTCTCTCTCTCTCTCGATATTCATAATGAGAAAATTGCCTGAGTGCTTACTACGCACACCTCACGCCTGGGTTCTCCCCGAAGCCAGCAAACGGCTGGAGGTAGCCGCCAATGGGACGCCAGCCTGCCACCCTTCGGCTTCGTCGGGCGGGCGGGCTGCATCGCACTGTGCCGATCACTGCGCGAGAAAGTGAGGCTGATGACCCCCGGATCCCTGTGCCCTGCCCTGCCCTGCCCTGCTGGTTTGCCAGCTCGTATCCTGTGCCTGTTACCCATTTCCGCAGCACCCGGGCACCGCACCTATCCTACCAATACGGATGGCAAGGAGTTGGTCGCAGACGCGCTGGTTTTTTTTTTTTTTCTTTTGCAATGATACGCTCGCTTGGGGGTGTCTCTGTAGAAAGGGAAACCGGTCAGTGAAGATCATATGACAGATTGATGAAGCTTCTTGGGGCCATTCAGTCGCGCCGAGGGTGTGTGTGTTCCATGCCTGTGCGTGTGCAGTGCCCGGTGCTGAGCTCTGGTAGTCTTTTGAGGGCGTCTTGTTTGCAAAGCTCGGGTGTTCGGATTTACCCGAGCGCTCCCAGCAGCACCAGACGACGCCGGCGGCGCCTTTTCTCTTCTGCGGCCTGGCCCAACTTCAGCAGTGACACGCCCACAGCCGACGTGGGCTTGGTGCCAGATCCCCCCCTCAGTGTTGAACTTGGGACCTTGAGTACCGAGCCTATTCGGCAGATACGTGAGACCGCTTGAAGCACGCTTGTAGTGGGAAAGACTGCATGCCTCGAAGCGCAAAGGAGAGAGAGAGAAAAAAAGGGGGGATGTTGCTTTGCCGCGGGCAATTTCATCCACGCATATATCCCGTCACTCGAAGGGCGAAATCACAGTCCATCTGGCTATAGAAAATCCAGGCAACGCGGTTATCAATTCGAAAATCCAGGTAACACGGCTATCAATTCAAGAAGCAAAGAAGCGGAGGAAGGGGAGGAAGAGGGAAGAGAGAGAGATAGAGAGAGAGAAAATCAACAAAGAGACTCCGCTCCCGAGCCGGTCGGCCCTCCTCGCCACTCGATCAATGCGAGATATCCCGACCGCAGCCTCACCTCTTAAAGGTGTTTGAAAATGACGGCGTGCAGCCTTGAAGCCCTCTCTATCCACCCTCCTGAAGGAAACAACCTCGGCAGTATAGGGAGAAATCTCGCTGGGCTGGCGGGGGAGATGGTCCCCAGCAGTCTGCCCCGATAGCCAGCATCATTACCTCGCCGTGGGAGGCGTAACTCGCGAGTGGCCGTCCGGGTCGGTATTGTAGTCGCACATGCAGGTCTGTGGGCCCTCGGGCGGCGCAGATTCCGATTTCAAGCAGATGGTCCCGAGCCCGCACGGGGTGCACTTGGAGCGGCACGCATCCAGGCACTCCCCCCAGGTGCCGTGATCAATATAGACGGCGGCGTCGATGTCGCACCCGGGGGCGTCGCTCTGCCGCGCCGAGATCACCACCACCGACCCCCCCCCCCCCCCCCCTCCCCCCTCGGGCGGCGGCGGGCCGCATCGTGCCTCGGCACTGTCCTGGTGGCCGGGCGGTTGATCACAGCCTTGGTCGGGGGTCTCATGGCGTCGGCAGCCGTGCTGACGGATACCAGGGCCATGATGACAGCTGCTACAAGAGCCTGTGTAAGCTGCATGGTGTCGGTGATGGCGCGTCGAAGTGGTGATGGCGCTTCGGAATGTGAGAGATTGCGAAGCTTGCTGTGAGAGATTTCAATGTTTGCTGTGCCGAATGAGTGTCTATCAACTCCATAACGCTGGCCGGCTCACGGTGATTTATGGATATGCAGAGCCCGTCCACCGTCTCGGAGGGATCCAATCACCAAGCCCTTTCGTGGTAGACTGGTCGTCACTGTGATGAGCCATGAATTCGGAAACCGAATCAGGCATGCTCACTCGGCCAAGAACCCCTTGACGTACATAAGATGGATTGAGTCTTTGGGGTAGAGAAGTGGAGCCGTCAGGACGCCTCCTGTCAGCGCGTCGTCCGAGTCGGCTTTCGACTCGGACGACTCGACTCGGACGACTTGGACGACTTGGACGACGACGACGATCCCGGGGAGCTTTCCTCTATACACGGGGAGAAGCTGCCGAAGATCACAATCCAACAAAATGATGCCGCATATCGTCACTAAAGGGCACAGTCGGCCTGCATTGGGTCGTACGCAGTTCTCCAGGCCACCTGGTGTACGGAGGTTCGCTGACCTTCCTGACTCGCCCGACTCGGCCGGGGAGGTGAACCTGGATGACTGCACGATCGTCACGTCCTGACTTGACCGAAAAGCAGCTCGGAAGCTGCCCTCACCAAAGAAGCAATTGTCTGGCTCCATTTGCTTGGCTGTGAGCCTGCCCAAGAAAAACCGAGTCGGTATGTTGGCGAATTGGTTGATGAGATGAGAGTCAATGGGCGACTTGAACATCGCATCAGCTTTTCCTGATGCGCTTGACAGTTCAGAACTGTAGTCTGTTAGATATACCCTCGGCCGAGGACTGTTGGCAGATCAGAGTGATGCAGCTGGACAGCCACACGAGAAAGACGTAACGGCCCTTCCGCATGGCGAGTGCTCAGTGTCAGTGTTGACCGGATTGAAAGGGTGACACGGTCGACAATGTCACGATTCAGAATGGACGACGACATTACAATTCGACGAGGGCTTCTTCTGCTTCTGCTGCTTCCGAGGTAAGAGCCTCACAAGAAGCCCCAAGCGAACGAATCTACCTCTACGTACAACCACTATGCAACTGCGCCGCGGGAGGCGACTGTCGACATCCATGAGCAGAAGTAGGGAATATGTGCTCTGAAAGGACACCGTCGAGTTCAAGAACGCTGGCTCTGCTGAGCCCCGATGCCTGCTTGCTCTCTACAGCCAATTTCTTTGTGCTACCCGCCCCGGTTGTCACCGGAAACGTCACCACCCACACCAAACCCTTCAGTCCTAGCATGTCCAACTCTTACCCGGGCCACCCTCGATGATGCCGGTGTGGTCGCCACGCGAGCCGCCCACCACTGATTGACTGTCGACGGCCTACGGTCCATGCTCCCGTGATGGGGTGCTCGGCTGTTCGACTGGCCTCCCCGCCGCGTTCTACGTGGGAACCTCGTGCCGCAATAGTCGTACGCTCAATCCGGCCACATCGTGAAGTGACCCCAGCGGGAAGCACCATACTTTAATGGCGTATTCCCTCCATACATCTCGAAGGCTGACCAGTGTTATCGTGGGAGAATCGTTGGTTGAGAGCCACCTCAGCTCGAGGCCTCACCGGACATGGCCAGTAGTTCATCACGCGGCCTTCGGTAAAGTTCCAGCACTGGAGGCTATTTTTTCTCTGGTTGTCGTCAGGAACTGATGCTACAGGCGGATTCTGATTGGTTCCCGGCTGAGATTCGAATGAGCCAAGACCCTGATGACCTTGAGTCTAAATGGTGGTCGGAGGGGCACCGATTGCCAAGACCATAGTTGCGACTTGGCTGAAGACCTTGGCGATGGTGTTGAGAATATCCTCTGTTGGCCTGATGCCCCTCCTGGTGAATTAACCCTGGGCCTCGTGCGAGGAACTTGTAAGCTACTAGTCTTCAACCCACTCGAGTTGCGGCGCCAACGATGAACTCGCGAGCATCCAAAGACGTGCAGGCCACACAGCAGAAGGTACTGGGCCGCGCATGTGTGTCTCCAGCCACTGCATGCCGTACACATGAGTAAGCCGCCGGGGTTCCCGTCTTGACATTGGCGTATCTTATCTCTACTCGTATCACTCTACCTTGTCAGTACGCAAGGTAGGAGGTAGGTAGGTAGGTAGGTAAGTCTGTTTCAGAGACCCTCTCTGCAGGCAGAGCCACGCCCGAAATAGACAGGATAGACCACCCGCAAAGAGCTCTCTGTAGCGAGATCGGAAGTGCCGATGGGCTGGAGAGCGGGCTCGCCACAATCTGTCGCAGCCACGTGACGGGCCGGAGAGTTTCAACAACAAAGGCGTGCGTCACTGGGCAGCACGTCGGCAAGCACGGCCGCTTCAGGTCAGGTCGAGAGAGGGCCCCTTTCTTCTACGGCGGCTAGAGAGAGGTATGGGTCGACGGCCGCCTCAGGCTGACGTGTTTCTCCTGACTGACGGACAGACTGACAGACTGGCAGACCAGGGGGATCGACATGCAGGGCGCACACCCTCGGGCCGCCGGCCATCTGCCTTGTGTGTGCCTGTGTGCCTGCGTCTGTCTCTGCGTCGCCCGGGATCGAAGCCGGGCTTGCGGATGTCCACGCCCTCGTCGCCAGGTACCCGGCTCCCCGGCCACGGCCCAGCCTCCACCCGCCCTGAAGCGGTGGTGACTGTCGTCTTGGCTTCGAGATAAGGTCTTGTCGATCGCGGCCGCTTGTCTGTCGCTGGGTCCTCTTTCGCGCGCGGCGGCGAGAGGGCGCCTCGTCTTTCCCCCCTTCGGGGGTTGTGGGCATTTTTAGAAACACGTCATAGGGTCGCCGACCTCTCTGCCTGAGTGTGTGTGTGTGTGTGTGTGTCTAGACATTCGTGTGCGTGTGTGTGTGTCTCTCTCTCTTTGCCCCAGTGCCCAGGTACACACACACACACACACACAAACACACACACACACACACACAAAGCCTATTGTGTCCGCCGCGTAACAGAGTCACTCAACTACTCGTAGATCGCACGAAGCCGCCCCTGACTCTTATCAGGGACCCAGTTCGTGGCGCGGCTCCGCATTTGCAAAGTCGTGGGCGGGTCTGTGGCGCCAGATGGGCGTTCAGGAGTGTCGCCACCACGAGAGATAAGAAGAGGTGGTGGCGAGCCAGCACTTCTTCTTCGTCGCTCTCCTTGCGCAATCCCCCCGGAAGGATGGGCCGAGCACGCACTTTGAGGCGGGAACCGAAGGGAGACAAGGGGGGGGGGGGGGGCGTGTGTTGATCCGGTCAGTTACAGAGAGAGAAAGAGAGAAGAAAAAGAGACGAAAAGAAAAAAAAGGAGCCGGAAGTTTCAAGAATTTCTCGAAGCTCAGCCCAGCAGCCTCTATCTGCCGGCCGCCTCGCCTCGCCTCTCCTCGCCTCGCCCTGCTGATCTCGGTTCGGCTTTTCTTTTCCCTCTGCCATTCGACACCGACTACACCCACTCCTCTCCTCTCCCTGAACCTCCCCCGTCTTTCCCTCCCTCCCTCCGGATCTGGCGCCGCGATGTGCTTTGCAAGCCCCCCCGGCGAGGCCTGCCTCTAGATCGACGCCCCTCCCCACCCCCTCGTCTGAGGACGTTTAAATTCGGTCGCGGCGACCCACGGCGAACGGTGGCGAGTCCTGATAATGCACGTACTCGCCAGGCTCGGTACGCACGTATCGCGGGCTCTTCCTAGCCGCGCTTTGTGTTCGGTTTTTTTTTTTTTTCTCTCTCTTCTTACGCTCGCAATCTTTCCCTCCTTAAACTCCCCCCCCCCCCCCCCCCCCCCCCCCCCCCACACTGCGCGCCGCCTCCACGCGGCCACCCCGCGGAGTAACGAATTTCGTCCAGGCGGCCTTCGTTGCGAAGACAGCCGCGTTGCCCGTACTATGTGTGTGTCCTTGCCGAGGCCGCGCTCCGTACATTACGAACTGGGGAGCGAGATCTCGGTCTTTTTTTTTTTTTTCGGGCTCTAGATTTCTTCCTCGAGGTGCGCGTCATAGAGGGTCGCGGCTCCACGCCCGTATTGATAGAGGACCCGCCGCCAACCCGGCAGCTCTCCTGAAGGTCGTCATTCTGCCAGATCGACTCGATCTGCGGTCGACCTCGCTCTATGACACGTTTTTCTTCTTCATTTTTCCCCTCTTCTTTTTGACAGGTCTCCTGAATCAAGGGGTAAGATCGCCGGTGTGCCGGGGAGCGACGTCACGAGCGCGGGTGCTCGATCTATTCCTGGTCGCTCGCGCGCGCGCGCGCGCGCTTCGGCGGTCAGATAGGTCATGTTCTTCCAGTCGGCGTAGCGCGCGCATTTCCGTCGTCAGCTCTGGCTGGGGATGCAGAGATAGAGGCGTCGGGCGTCGCCCTCTTCTACCTTCCTTAACCCCCCCCCCCCCCCCCCCCCCCCCCCCCTTTTTCTGGATTCTGTCTTCTCACCGAGGCGATCTCTCAAAGTCCCAGTGATATCGAGGGAATATTTCGGGAAACGTGTCTAGACTAACATCGCCGACAAGCGCCAAGGGGGGAAAGGGAGGGGGGTGAGTTGCTTTCGACGACGACAAGGAACGGCTCCCCCTCCAGGGCGGCAGTGGGGGCCAGGGTCCTGCGGCCCACGTAGCAGTGAGGTTATTCATACAACCGTGGGCCAGCTGCGGCAGGCACTACGAGTAACAGAGCGGCGGTGATGGCGATGCCTTGCGCTGCGCGCATTTCCTGCGAGATTGCCACCTGTTATCGGCCGCCCCAGACGCACTCGTGGAGACGAAGGAAGAGACCCTGATCTCTTCCTGTCAGGAACCAACCGATCACAGGGGTGCCAACTCGCCCACCCAAGTGCCGTCCATCCCACGCAGGGATCGGCCCTGCACGGCCTGGAGACGGAGCTGCTTGGAAGCGCCGGTGCGCCCGGAAAGCTGCGTCGTCTTGGATCCTTCGGGCCGGAGCGGTCTGATGAGCCTGGTTCACGAGTGCTGCTCAAGGCCAGAGGCAGAACGCATTGCAGTCGACCTCCTTTGCCCGCCCTGCGCTGCTTGCCGTGGGACCAGGCGCTTGAAACCGAAAGCCCCCCCCCCCCTCCCCCTCCTTTGATAATACTGGTATCGAATCCCGGCGCGGCTTTTCCAACCACGCCCCTGCCACCCCCACGCCCGTTGTCCCGGTTCCAGCTCTTCGGTGGCAAATGCGGGCAGAGGTGTGATAACAAGCTGAGCGGACGACCAGAGCCCTCTGCGAGTAAGGTAATTAGCGAGCACTAGCTCTCATCAGGCCGCATGAGCTATCATTGACCGGAGGCCGGGAAAGGGGCAGCCCCATGGGGGCGCGGGAAGATCGCCATCCCGGCTGCCACGGCAGATAGAGAACCGACGAGCGTCCTCGATGCCCGAGAACCAGCCACAGAGAAGTCCAACGCTCTCCTGTCCCAAGTCCGGCACCACCCCACGGCACTCTTTGCCGCGTCGCCTCCTACGACCAATCGTAAATAGACCAGCAAGCCTGGCAGTTGGCTATCTGAAGTACCCGGGGCGCTGTCATGGAGTGGCAAGGACCAACGTCCCCAGCGCAGCCGCCCTGCCCGAACCCACCAACCAGCCTCCTCGGGCAGACTCATGATATGTGCCTATCACACTCTCCCAGTCGCCTCACGCAGGGTTGGTAAAAACAGAACAAAAGTGGTTCATGTCATTGCACCTCCGCGAGGGGTGTCTGTATTGATGAATCAAAAAGCTTATTCTGATCGAGTTCGGGTTTCTGAATCCGTGTCCAGTCACGTCCAGAGCGAGACCCAGTCTCGCTATCTGGCTCAAGACCGCATTTTGACATGGCGAACCACCTCGACACTGGGCCCCTAACCACCCCCTCATTGCCCTAGCGAAATTACCCAGACTGGAAACCCGTCACACATGCCCCTGTATATGCAACTCGTATCGATCGTTCGCGGCCTGGTTGTTGCAGAACAAGGCGTGCCGAGGTAGATCCTTGTTGCTGATCCGCGGCAGACTCTTCTCCCCAAAAGGGAATCAAAGTCAGAACCAGCAGTACGCCACGATCGCCCCCAAATCACTCACACATGCGGGACCGGCTGAACCACTCTGCCCCATTCGCCATGACGCCCTGTAAAAACCAAACCACGAGCTCCCAATCACCGGGGACGGGGTATAGAAGTAGTTAACACACAATGAAAACATCTGATGATCAGAAGAAACCAACAAAAGGCAGCAAAAGGGCTGTAAGGAGAAGGATGCAAGCTGGAGCTATTCAACTAATGAGCTGGTCTCGGCGTCCAATGAAGCTCCTGTTCTTCAGTTCAGTGGGGCTGCTTCCCCACTGACCACAACCGCACGAGCCAAATTCAGAGCACGCACTCGACGCTATCGCTCCATGCTTTCCGGGCTCATCATGCCCGTGTCGTCTTTCTCGGCTTGGTCTTGGTTATCTTGATTTTCATTGCGCTCGCCAGGCGCTTGAGGGGCGGAAGAGGACGTGCCGCCTGCTGTGGCACCAGACGTCGAGGGGTTCTTTTTCTGGTCGGGCTTACCGGCCGCATTGTTCTTTGCGTTGGCGGCCGCCTGGGCTTCGAGCTTCTTTTTCTTCTTGTTAATGGCGTTTTGCTCCTTCGGCGGTCGCTTCTGTGGCGAAACGATCTTGCCTGTGGCACCGAGCCGCGGCCTCGGTCGGCGTTGTTTGACGGGCAGGTCTTCGTCTTCCACCAAAGGCGCATCCCCGTTAGCGTGCAATTTGGCGAGAAAGAAGTTCTTCACCAGCCCAATCTGGCCTTGGATATTCTCCTTTGTGACGGGCTCCAGCACGGGCAGCTCTTCAAAGAGCACCTCGTCGGCTTCCTGGCCCTCGGTGGGATTCTGGACTTGGAATTGGTTGCGCACACGAGTCTGCAGCAGGTGGAGTGGGACCGAGAGAACCCCACCCAGCTCCCCAGCAAGGCCGAGTTCCTTGAAGCCAAAGAAATCCTCGCCGAGTTCCTCGGCAAAGTCGCCACCCACAAATTGTTCGCTTCCGTCATTGAACGCGCCGGCTCCGCCGTCCTGGCCACCGTGTTCGGTGATAGCGGGCCTGAGAAGATCGCCCAAATGAGCCTTCATGCGCTCGTGAATGGAGCCCAATTTGTTACCAAGGCGATCGACCTCGTCCTTGGCATAGCTCTCGAGGTCTTCAACGTTGTAGCCATTCTCGGCCAACGTGTGGAGAATGACCTCCTCGTCAGAATATCGAGGTTGCATTCGATGGCCTTTCTGCGCGTGGGCAGGTGTCGAGTCTTTCTTCTCAATTTGGCTATATGTGTTGAAGCTGTTGACGATTTTCCCAAAATAATCAGCAGCAACATCAGTGATTGTGTCGAGTGCGGAGGGCTGCAGCTCTTCAAAGCCGGCATGGTAGAACACCTTGGCGACCGAACGCTGCATAGCAGCCCTGCAAAGATCTGGGGCCATGATGATGTTGTCTCCACAGGTGACGTGTGGCTCAATATCCAGCTCATGGAAAGGCTCCGGGTTGTACTTGGGGAATTGGTTGGCGTACACCTGATCAAGGTCAGCAAGTATTATGGGGTCAGTGGCAAACCAAGTCGACTTACCTGGGTCTGGATCTGCATTTGCTTGATAACAGATATCTTGGAGCAGACTTTGCGGGTTTCTTGCATCTGGCGCAAGTTGGCATCGAAACGCTGCGCGAGGTGGCCCCTGGGAGCATTGAAGTATCCCGGCGGGACGGATTCAAGAAACTCTTCGTGCTGGTTGATGACTTGGCCCTCGTTGTCTTCGATCCACTGGAGGCGCGGCGGAATGGTGGGGACCAGGCTTTGGGGTTCATAGTAGTCAGGAATGACCTTGTCGACATCTTCCTCCATGCCTTCCGCCAGAGTTTCCGCAGCCTTGGAGGCGGCGGACTCGTCCTGCGCATCGCCTAATTCCAGAGCCTCTGCTTGCTGCAGACCGCGAAGGAACCGGCGCATGCCAGCTTTGGTCCTGAGAAGAGCCGGCTCTTCGGTGTTGAGCTTTCGGTCGTGGAAAAGTTGGTCGCGTTCCTTGGCAACTTGTGCACGATCTCTCTTGGTCACTTGTTTCCAAATGCGGTATTGTTCATCCTCGTAGCGCTGCTGAGCTGCCTCATCAAGAGCAGAACCCAGAGCCATCCCGTTGAGCGAGGGCCCGTCCACGTCCATGGCATCGGCATTGCTGCCTGTATTGCCATTGAGTCCAATCGGAGTCGAGTCGCCAACGCCAGGGGTCCCAAAGCCAGTGCTCCCATCGAGTTCGGACCCTTCGCGCTGGGCTTTAGCTAGGAGGCCGTTGAGAGGCAGGATCGGCTTCTGGTCCACATTTGGAGTCCCCTCTTTTTGGTCGGTGGGGGCCTTTCGTGATTTGGTGCCTTTGGCAGCGCCTCCTGCGATTCGGCCGCGAGACGACATTATCGGCTCATCGTCAGAATCGTCGTCGGCGCCGTCTTCTCCTCCATTTTGCTTCCGCCTCTCTTCCGCTTCGACTTCGGCGCGAGATCGGATTACGAGGTCGGGTATCAAAGGGATGAGTTTTTCGGCTTCTTTGCGCATACCATTGGCCATGCGCCGGAGAGGATGGTTCATATCTTGATTGTATCTGAGGCAGTTATCCCAGATGAGGTTGAGGTCAGCAACGAAGTCGGCTTTCGATTTGTAGGTAAGTTGCTTGATTTTTTTGGTCATGCTGCCGAGATCCATGGGTTGTTTGATTACTGGAAAGGCAAGGGGGTTAGTGCAAGCCAGCGAAGCGAGGCCACGAGAGTGGCAAGAGCCTGACATGTATGCGATGGGGAGCGTATATCTTACAGTTGTAGTAATCCGGTGCATCTCTTTTGTTGACCCTTGAAAGGAAGGGGGTGGAGTATTCGGTGTGGCCCTTAAGCTCAGTCAAGACCTTCTCCAATGCCTCGTATAGCTCTTCCTGGTTGACGTTTTCTTCGCTGGCGTACTTGCTCCTGTTCTTCCGCACTTCACTCATGAGGGATCGCAACTCTGCATCCGAGGCAGCGACCATGTCACGCTTCATATCGATACGCGCAATGAGATGCTTTAGAGTCAGGCTCGATGCACCGAGGTTGGCGCTGCTGAGTGTGCCGTGGTTCTCGGCGGGTGCGCCGCTGACAGGGTTGGCACTCTGGTTCTTCTCCATCTCATCCTGCAACTGCTTCTCCGACTCTTCCAGCTGCTGCTGCTCGAGCATTGCAACGCGATCGTTCTCAAGAGTGTATATGAGGGTGTGAAAGCTCCGCTTGGCAGCCAGCTCTGTGTCCTTGCGCGCTTCCTCAAGCTGCTTACGAGCATCCTCAGAAGTCTTGGCGCCGGGTTGCGACGCGTCTTCCTTCGATCTATCGTGAGCTTTTCCGGGAGAGGTGACGGACTGCACGGGTGAGCTGCCGGACTTGGAGGGGGACAGCAAGCCCTTGTTGGCTGCGGTCGCGCCGCGAGATTTAAGTGGGGACGCATTGGGGGCGACAGTGGAAGAGGCGGCGGCTTGAGCATCATTGTCATCCTGGTCGTCTTCGTCATCGTCATCACCGTAGTCGTCCTCATCAATAACGCGCTTTACTCGCTTGGCTGGGGGTTCGGCAACGGGCTCATGATCGGTGGCAGGGGGGGCGCGTTGGAGGCGACGGGGCGGCGCCAGGAGTCAATGGCGAGGTTGTTGTAGCGACCGCGGTCATCAAACAGTAGGGCGATACGAGACTCGGAACGGCGATAGAGGTCGGCAAAGTGAACGCGTCGTTGCTCGTCGTCGAGATCGGACGTGTCAGAGACCAATGGGGGAGCAGGTGGCAGGTGGTTGTGGTTGTTCTCCACCGGAGGCGCGGGCGCGGGCGCGGGCGCAAAGGCGGCGGGATTGCGCGCGAACGGGTCATCAGGGGGCGGGCGGTGATGGGGATGGGGATGCTGATTCCAGGCCTGGGGCGGTGGACCGTCCATGAGGGACATGGTGATCGCGACAGGCAGCCCGTCGGGGCGTGGAAGGGGGAGGGGGCGTCAGAGGGTGATGATAGAGAACGGCGCCATGCGAACTCGTAAGGCGTGGGCGTGGCAGGCGAGGCAGAGCTGACAGCCGGGCGGCAGGGAAGCGCAACGCGGGCGCGACTGACGCGACGATCCGGGGGCGGAGAGCGTTCAAAAGAGCACGAGGGAAACGAGCGGCATCGGGAGAGATGTAAAAGCCTAGATGCACGCGATTGTCGATGGAAGCGCAGGCGTGGCGATGGCTGGCGATGGCAGCAGTTTCGCGTGTCGTTCCGAGTGAGGTCGGAACGGCGGCCTTTGCGGTGGGCGGGTGTGGCAGTGGCAGTTGCACGAAGTACGGAGTCGTGTGGTGCAGTAGCAGACTGCACTCGACGGTTCGGGTGTGGTAGGTTGGGCGAGGTGCTCAGGTCTGATTCCCGCCTGCCACGGCCTGCTGTAGGGGGAGAGCAACGGCTCTGGGGCGCTGCCTGGTGCGTAAGCCACACTGGTACTAGGCGGGTAACGGGCCAGGAGACATCCATCTCCTACATTCGTGAGGAGCTGGTCGGTCGTAAGTGTCAGGGTACGGTGCTAGCCGCGGCGATTCACGCCAATTAGTATGTAGCTTCTTGGGGGCCCAAGCGGCAGTACTTTGCTACGAGACTTCAGCCACAGCTGGATCCGTCCACGTTACATAAGGTTCCGTCCTCATCCTGCTGAGCTCGAGACACTGGAGAGGGGCACCCAGTGCATATACTCTCAAGCTCTCACGTGATCGCTCGGCTGACGCTGCACCTTCCTGAACCGCGACCGCGACCGGGCACCCCAACCATGACTTCTTCCGGGGATCAGCTCAGTGCTGCCTGCTGAGAGCAGCGACTCGTTCCTGCAGTACGAGCACACGTCACCCCGTGGATCTACAACGAACCTCTTTGCAGAGGCATGCCGGCCTGAAAGTGGGCGGTCAAGCCTCGCCTTCAGAATTGGCAGACTGACGTGTCGCATTTGACAATTGCAAGTACATTTACATGTAAGTCCCCAGCGCGACTGCGATCGTATATGTATACCGGATGGACGCCTCATATACTTCGGCAAGAACGGCGAGATGCAGGTGGGCAATACGAGTACATGTAGGTTGATGCCAATGTGTAGATTATGTACATTGATTGTATCTCCACAATTGCCTGGATTGCTGAGTATACTTACTTTCCCCGCTCCGATCTGGAGCAGCTCAAGGTACTCAGCATGCCGCCCGGCGCCTGACGTCTCGCGCCCTGTACCGTTCAGGTTCACATGCATCGATGGATGCTGGCCTCAAGTAGCCAGAACAGTTGATGCGGATGGCAATTCCCACCCAGGTCCTGAACGGCCACGTTAAGCATCACCGCCTTAGGATCCGGGTCATCTCGAGCTGCAGTCACAGCATCCAATTTTCTGCTCAGACACACCTCCATCGTTCCAGTGATAACAAGTCTGGTCCGACGAGCTGCCTCTACGCCCTGTCGCAATCCGATTCTCCATCTTTCGGCTCCCGCCCGCCTCGTCTACCCTGTGGCCCTCCACGTCCCGGCTTCCCCACACGATCGTCGTCGGCTCGTTGCAGATTCACCCGCGGCACGCAACCAGCACCCGTAACCCGCAATCTGGAATCGCTCCAACGCCTCATCTCCGCTTGCTGTACCACTTTCTCCATCACCGACGTCGTCGCCCTTCGTCGCCTTCTTGTCCATTGCTGCACGTCTCGTCGCGGTCTACTGCTCCAACCCACAACGCACGCTTCGAGACTCACCAGACCCTCCCCTCCCTCTTTCTCATCTTCGCCCAGCTACTCCCATCGCATGCTCGCCAGCGGCGTACCAGGATTTCGCGTGCCACTGTGATACCCTCGACTGGCCCGTGCTGACGAGCTACCCGCGCCAAGTCAGAACTGGCCTTTTGGATCCTACTACCGTCCCTCACAGGACGAGTGGAAGGCTGAGGTCAGGTATCGTGATCTCAAGCAATACCGGGTCACCATTTGACGATCTGAGGCTTGTGCTAAGTTCTATCACGCGCGTCTCTCTCGTCTCTGAACCAGCCCGCTAGCCATCAGCAAATCGGTCATATCGGGCCTGCGACTACCGTCAAGTCAAAGCTGGGGCTGTGTGACACGACCGTTCCACGGCGCAAAGCCACGCCCCATCAACAATCCTCTTACAGCAGACGCCGGCAACGTAGGCGAGCAATATCCACAATGCGCATCCGCTTGCCCTTCGCAGGTGAGTTTTCAACGGGCTCTATGGACAGAGTCTCCTGCGACTGTCGTCGCCGGCATCGCGCCCAGGCAGCTCCACTAATCAAGCCTCATAGTCATCTTCCTTGCCCTGGTATTGCTGGCGGGCTATGCTGGTCTGTCCTCGATTCACCTGGGCGAGTATATCAACGACAAGACCTTGCATGCCTTGACCTTTTTTTTGCTGACAGTCGTCTTCTACTGGATCATCGACACGTCACGTCGCCGCACTCTCAACCTCACTCTGGCTGTATGCACACTTGGCGGCGGCATTGGTTCCGAATTCCTACAGGCGGCCATCCCGAACGGACGTGATTTTGACTCTTATGATATTGCCGCCAACCTAGTCGGTAGCCTGAGCGCCGTTGGCTTGTGTAGCTGGTATCACCTGCGCATGCTGGACCGCAGGAGGCAGCGGCGATACAGTTCCTTGCGGACCAGAGACCCAGAACACCCTGACGAGGAAGAGGGCATTATTGATATCGAGCTAGGCGAGCACCCAGGCCAAAGCGACCTGGGCGTGGCACAACCTACCAGAACAGGGGCCGTCGAGGAGGAGATTGACAATTGGGACGAGAACGCCTCCGACGGCTGGGACGAGGGCGAGGCTGGCAATGTAGACTTGAGCAAGGGCAGCAACATCGGGAGACCTTCGACAGTGGGGGGCAACGAATCTGGACCGCCAGAAGCCGCTGGCAGGACGCATAGCGACTGACCGCCAGGTTGCCCTCGCCGTGGGGACACGACTCTGAAACGTAGCGACAAAAAAGGCGAAGCAAAGGCCGAGGCGGATACGAAGACAATGGCAGACACGAAAATACGAATCAGCAGGGCACAATGCCGCAATACAGGACCTTGACACCGAGCATTGTTTGGGCAAGGGACAGCCCCCTATGTTATGTGACCTCACGCAGCGTGACCAGTTCTCAGAAAGGGGACTCCTGTGGGGGGGAGCGTGGTAGCAAAGCACGTATGCAAGGACGATCGAGTCTCCTTTGTTGCAGGGTCGTGGGGCCTGGACTGGACTGGAGCCCATCGGGGCCGGGTCGGCTGGGTTGGCTGGGCTGGGCGAGCAAGGCATTAGTAAATCTACTGATGCAAGTGGTGGGAGCGGGCGACATCGCATGTAACGTCTGGGTCGTGGGGGATCCGCAGCTCGGACGAGCGTCGGATACCGGGGCTTGCGCGCGTCTTTGAGTGCCGACGCCAGGACCGGCGTACGTGGCTGGCGTGGCTGGCATCGTCAGTTGGCAGTGAGAGGACGAGCCGACGCATGGAAGAACGGCATGACCGCCGCCCCTCGAAGTTTTCGCTATCTATTGTGGGCCTCTGACGAAGGCGAAGAAGGCAACGTGGAGGCAGGGAGGAGAATGGGGAACGGGTCCAACAAGCGTTTCTGCTGGTGCTTGCGGGCTGTTATGCGCGCCAGCGTCACGCCCACAGTTGGCTGTATTGGTGGGCTTCCTGTTTCGGTCGCCTCGTGGCCCACAACGCGCAGACCGAACGTGGATTCGGCCAAGTCGAAGCCAGTGGGCGAGGGCTCAGGCGCAAGACGAGAGCGAAGCGCCGTTATCCGCCACCGCCATGTCTCGCCAGGGCGCGGATTGGGCTATGGGGTACCGGGGAGAAGAGGGGGCGCGGGCGCTGGCGACCAGCAGCAACACTATGGGGTAAATGCGTACCTACCTACCACCACCACCACCACCACCACTACCACCACCAACGCACGCACCTGGTCGCGCGTCCAGGGGTGACGAAGAGCCGCAGCCAGATAAGGATGGTGGACCCCTGCTGGTGGCTTGTGGGGTCGCCGGACCCCAGTAAAGATATGGGCGTGCCGGAGGATACGCGCGAGCCGGAGTGTGACTATCACCGACCACCCCCCTTCCACTTCCACGGGGGACCCCTCTATGGGGCACGCGCGGGCTAGGCTGCTGTCGTAGCCGCGATAAGCTGGCTCTCTCGCAGACGCCCGACTGAGCCCAAAACAGAAACAGAAACAGAGGGGGGGGGGGGCGTGTGAAGTGCCGGGCGATGATGTCGCGTGGGCCGAGGGGCGGCCGTGTCAGAGAGCCCCTGATGACGGCTATCTCGCAGGCCGGACGGCAGAGTTCCACAAGCACCAGCTGCCTTGCCTTGCCTTGCGGCCTTCCCAGCACGGCTGCTTCTTGCTCGGCTCCTCTTATAAGTCTTGGGCTCCCAAATCTATGCTCTGGTCCGGCTCTTCTCGTCTATCGAACTTGCAAGCTGAGCTGACCGCGAGCTACCTAACGCACCGAGCCGTTAGATCCCGTCCCGCGCCCATCAAGATGAGGATCCTCCTCCTCTCGGCAGTCGCTGCCTGCGTCGCCGCCTCCAGCCCGGGCCCGTTTCTCCAGGGCTTCGAAGAAGACCTACTCTGGGGCCAAGGCGTCCCTCAGCTCGGACTGGGTGCTGGTCAACCCACTCCCATGCTGCACTTCAACGAGACGGAAGCGAGTCAAACCATCAACAACCATGAGTCAGAGCCTGTCGCCGCCCAGCGGTCGGCAGTCAGAGCAGGCGACCTGGCGAAGCGCGACGCTGGCCTGTCGCCCACCAACCACGCCGAGCTTATCTACATTGAAGGTAAGCAGAAGACATTCGGGACATGGGAAAAGAGAAGAGGGCACCTGGTTAGACGGGGGCTTTGGGCTGACTGGGACCCTTAGGCGAGCCCGACCACGACAAGGTGTACCGCACTATCCTGTCGGGCCCTATGAGATATCCGACATACCACCTGGAGAAGCACAATGAGTTCACTGTATCGTGCCGCGCCGACAAGATCCACCTGACGTTCACCGACGACGGCGCCTTTGAGCAAGCCAAGGCGCAGACCATCACGGCGATCGGTTCTACAATCATCACCGCGCACGCCGGCTGCCAGGAGACGGACGACGAACGCATGGCTTTCGAGATCCTGGATGTCTCCCACCTCCGCAAGAGCAAGTCGATTCGCTTCCAGGTGGCCCCCCGGTCTTTCAGGAAGGCCTTCGAGAGGCTCACGGTCGAGATGCACGAGTCAGAGGAAGCGCACGTCCTCAGCTCCGAGTTGGACAACCAGGCAGCCCTGGCCAAGAGAGCCGCAGGCACTTCATCCGGCCCGGCTTTCCACGCGCAGACGAGCCTTGCCTGGAGCAAAATCGACAAGCAGCTCGACCTCCCTGCCCCTCAGACCGACCACACGTACGTATACGTCACCCAGGGCTGGCGCAACTGCCGCCAGACTGGCACTTTGGCCGTGAGCGCCGGGAAATTCGAGGTCAACCTGCTGGACGCGCTGAAGCCTGGCCAGAGCATAATCAAGGATGGCTGGGTGGAGCTGGACCTTACCAACTACGAGCTGTACATGGATCTGTTCACCCTGTTCAGCGGCGGTGTCTACCTCTTCCAGCCGCTGGAAAAGATTGTCGGGCCCGGCATGAGCAAGACAATACCCGGCGTCGGACACGTCCAGCTGGAGTGGGCTCCGGCCTTCATCAGCTCCTTCAGTTACACCACGCCCCTGCAGGTCAACTACGGCATGAAGATGAAGCTGCCCAACTCGAAGATCCGGATCGATCTGAGCAACCCCAAGGCGAGCACCATCCAGGGCTTCCAGAAGGCCAACCCGGAGCTTCTGCCCTTTTCTGCCAACGAGACGTCCGCTGGGCTGGCCGCCTCGTGGACCTTCATGCCCCGAGTGCCTCTGACTTTCTCGTTCCTGGAGGACCACCCCAACGAGAACCCCAACAGCGGCTGGTACTACAAGGTCGGCCCTTTCCTGGCCTTCCCCCGTTTCCAGATCCAGGTCTCTGGGGGTTGCAGCGGCCCCAACGGCAAGATGCCTGGCGAGACGCTCCCAATCCGCCGCCGCGGACTCGACCAACCCTTCATTCTCGAATTGCTGCCCACGGTACGGCTGGGCCTTGGCATGGAATACCAATGGGGTAAGCGAATCAGGGACATCAACCCGGGTTTCTTTACCCGTATCACGCCCTACGCCGTCACGAGCACTTTCGGCGCGCAATGCGTCTCGATCAACATTCCGCAGAACAAATGGGTCAAGATCAAGTCCTGGCCGGCTCCTGGCCCGGCACCACCGCCACGGGTGCGGCATCGAATCCGACGCAGACAGGCAAGGCAGCCCCCTTCGGTGCTGTCGAGACGGCCATGGCTGGCGCAGCGCCCGGAGGCAAGGCCGCCATTCCCACCAACATCCCAGTGGCCCGAGCAGCTCCGGTCGAATCGCCCGCCGTCCAGTCGCCCGCCGTGACCGCCGCCCCGCGGCGCAAGCGCGCGAACCGAGCCAGCTCACCCCCAGCTGCCCGAGCCACGATCTACTAGAAGCTGTCGCAGGCGCCAACTTCTACTGTGGTCTAGGCGATTTGCCGAGTTTTCCGGTCCGCCACCGCAGCACCTCACTTCCACGGTACATTTTCTTTTTTTTTCCCCAGGACATATTCGGGCTCCCATCATGAGAGCCCGTCGCCCGCCTTCACCTCTCGAGGCCCCGAATATATAGGACGCCCAAACTTCGATTCACACACGCACATAAGCGAAAGTCTTTTCAGCGCCTCATTCATCGTCAAGCGAGCAAGCCAGCATTCGAAGTACATACGAACGAACACGAGAAAAAGCACAGCGAGTTTCTTCTTCACGGCCTGGGCAAATTGTTACCCTCCATTTCCTTTATTTCGCTTCGACCGACAACGCGCAGCGTCGTCATATTGTATAGAACTCGGATTGGACATGACTGGGACCGGTAGCCTTGGGAAGGGCGGCAAAGCATGGGTGGGAATCCCTGAACAGGAGCGGGAGCGGCTTTGCGGCCGGCTTGGAGGGGTACTACGAAGCACATTTCCGCGCATCTATCTTCTTTTTTGACGGCACATATCTTGTACTGTACATATCTTGATCTTCTGGGTCTTGGGAAGGCCCGTGATATAGGGCGAATGCGTGGGAAAAGGCGAGCGCGCGGCGCCGCCCACCGAATACGTACATACGATTATATCAAGAACATGACATCAGAGAACACACGGCCGCACTCTTGAAGCTATTCCCAAGTGATTTCGCGCGCCGGGAAGGAAGGAGATACCCTCCCCCCGGGCCTCCCCAACGTGAACGGCTGCTCTCGAGCTGGCCACCTACTTGGCACGGTACCGCCGGCATCAGCAAGGGCAGCTTCCGCGCGGGCGATGACAAACGGGATCGACACCACGCCGGCGCTATTACCCCAGAATTACGTGCCGCGGGTTGGTTCGAGACACCGCCAGGTCGACCGAGGCGGCGAAAGGGGGTTCGAAATGAAGCTCGGATCCCACGTGCCTAAGGGGGGGAACGCGGGCTGACCCGGCCCATGGCTCCCGCAGCCCGGGCTGGACTGGTCGGCGCGGGGCAGGATCGCGAGCTGGGCGAGGCCACGGGCGGGCAGGTCTCGTTGTCCCAACTCTTCCCAATGCCGCTACCCCGGACGCACCGACCTGGCGCCGCCCCCCCCTTCCCCCCCTTCTAGTCGCCCTCGCGCGCGCCGGGTCGTTTCGAGGTCGCTTCCCCGGACGACGCGCGAGCCTAGCCTAGGTAGCCTTGGGTAGAGTTCCAGGCTAGTGCTCTAGAGGGTCGTCTTTCGCAGGCCCCGCGATCACACGAGGCGGAGATAACAGAAACAGACACACACACACACACACACACACACACACACACACACACACACACACACACACACACACACACACACACAGGGAGGTAGGCGAGAGATACGAAACATTCGCCACACCCGTGCAGGGGGGGGGGGGGGGGGGTTTAGGGGTTTAGGGGTTTAGACCCGTCTTCCATCTGGCTACACGCGATGAGGTGGACGAGTTCTAGAATTACGCACGTTTCTCGAAGGAGCAAGCCGGGGACCAGTGACGCCTAAAAAGCTCGGTTGCCCCCGTCCCCGGCCACTCTCCCCTGCTTCCGGAGCAAAGCATCCTCTATTAGAGATGGGCCAGGGGGCGCAATGGGGGTGGCGAGAGATTGTGTGCGTGTGTGCGTGTGTGCGTGTGTGCGTGTGTGTGTGTGTGTGTGTGTGTGTGCGTGTGTGTCTCTGGGTGTGCGTAGTGTACGCGCACGTGAGAGCTATCGGCTCGACGTCCTTCCTATTCCAGCCCTGCTGAGTGAGGCCGTCACGAGACCTCAAACGAAGGGGGGCGGGGGGAGGAAAGTAAGGCGCGAGCTGAGAAAAAGGCTGGCGCGCTGGCGCGCTGCGTGGGCACTAGAGAGGCGTCGACTGGGGACGGTCTTTGGGGGATGGGATTGGCCAATAGCCCCGTGACCGCTCCGACCGCGACTATCTGCCGAACCAACTTGTACGTAAAGTGATTCATGGGTGTTTGTCGCGCCACCACCACCGCCACTGCAAACCACACCCCTCCCCCCCCGGGGAAACATCACCATACCCCGGTATCACGACCACCACGACCACTACTCGCATAAACACACACACACACACACCCCTCCCCTGCCGCTTCTTCACATGGACAGGGGGCATCTCTGGGGATATCTACCGACCGGGATCCGTTGGGGGCTGACAAGCGAGGCTGAGGGGGGCAGGGCAGTTCGAGGCGTTTCACTCTGGGGGGAAAGGCCCCGGTCTCGGCGGCGGCGTCGGATCACCGCTCATCACCAGTTGCCGATCGGCCCGGGCACTAAGGCAAGATGATAGCAAGGCGCGCGCGCGGGAACGCAAAGGGGGGAAGAGCCGGAGCGCGGCGCACTGCACTGCACTGCACACACACGCATACGCACACACTTTGAGACAGAGACAGAGAGCGAGAGCGAGAGAGAGAGAGAGAGAGAGAGAAGTACTCGCAGTAGAATAGAGAGAGGGGCGGGAAAAAGGGGAGACTGGGAAGGGTCCTGATACGCAAGAAGGGTTGCTATTTCTGGCAATCAGGGCGAGGGCGACGACGACGTCGCCGCTACCGACAAGCAGCGCAGCGATTTCGGGTGGCTAAAGCAGAGATAGTGGCAGCTGCAGGACCCCTTTTTTGGGTTTTCTGGAAGGTTGATAGAAAAATGGGTGGGGAAGGAAGGGAATACGAGTAATCGTAGAAAGAGGGAGGAGGCAGAGAGAGAGAGAGAGAGGGAGAGAGAGGGAGGGACAGCAGGAGGAGGGGTGTGTCTCCCTCTCCCCCGCCTTTATCACTCACACACGCCCCCCCCCCTCGCCTCCCTATCCTATGCCCTGTTCTCCTCGTTCGCCCGTGCCCCGGAACCTGGAGATCGGTTTTCTTTGCCACTCGGGTTCGTTAGGCAAACGTTAGGTAAGATAATGGTCGTGCGCGTCTGCCTGTGCGCCGCACTGCGCAGTCGCGGGCAGGTAACGAGGCATGGGTCAGAAGGCAGCCGCTTCTGGCGCGAATAAGGCCGAGAGAGCCCCGGGCTACCGACCATCTCGCGGGGGACCATCGGTGACAGAATACGGGAGAGACAGAGACACAGGACACATACACATACAGACACACAAACACACACACACACACACACACACAGAGAGAGAGAGAGAGAGAGAGAGGTATACGCACACAAGCCATGGCCACCACCACCACCGCCATGAATAAAGATCACAAACCGGCCCCCAACGACACGCTGGCTCGGTTCAGGCCACTAACGACAACAAGCACTTTACGGATCCGCGCTACCCCTCCGTCAACAGAGCAGTCGTGCGAGTGCAGACAACTCGAAAGGTGGGAGAGGGCCGAGGCCAAGACCGCCTGCCAAACCCGGCTTTGGAATGGATCGCCGGCGTGGCCGGTGTTGCATCGCGTCCAGCATACGAGTACACTGCACTGCACCCCACAGACAGACAGACAGACGAACGACGTTGAAGTCCCTGCGTGGATAGGGAGACGCCCCCCCTCCTTTCGCGGAGGTGCGAGTATGAGTACGAGTATCGTTGTGCCCCTGGCCTGTAGGCTGCGTTCTGTTTGTCATTCTTTTCCTTCTGCCGGATTGTGGGGTTCGGCTCTCCCTTCTAGAGAAAAGACGAGAGAGAGACGAGGGCTGGGCTCCATAGATAAGGCCAGTGCCGAGCCTGTTACCACACTCCCCAGTCAAAAGGTCAAAGCCGCCGCCACCGCCGCCACCGCCGCCTTCGCCGTCGCCTTGTCGTCGTCGTCGTCGTCGTCGTGCGAGTCGGGAAGGTGGCCAAGAGATCTTCAGATCCTGTGCAATCGTTCCAAGAATATTCTGTGCGCCAAACCCGTCCGGGACACCCCCACACGCCCTCTGTGGTTCTGTTTCCTCGTCTCTTGGGTACTACTCGTTAGTATTCCCCGACATTGTCCAAAAGGAGTGGCTGGACTGGGACCCCGGGCGCCACCTCTTATCGTCGCTCGCAGACACTACATACTTGCAAGTGCCGTCCGTATTCGCCTGCGCCCAGGCGTGGATGGGTCGCTCGGGTCGACGAGCCGGCCGTTCAAGTAGTATACGTGTGTGTGCTGTGACGTTGGCTGCTGTTTGTCTGTCCGTGTCGGGGCATTGGAGCCGATCAGGGACTACAATCACCGGGTGCGCCGTACATTAGGTAAACACACGGTCATGATGTCCTGACTCGAGCGCAGTCATCAGCCATCAGTCATCAGTCAGTTAAGTGAAAATGAGTCCATCAATCAATTGATCAACCAACAAATCAGGCACCCAGTCAGTCCATCAGTAGCGCCCCTGCTCGACTGCGAGTACGGGTACTCTTGATCGTAAGCACCAGCACCAATCAAGCCCCCTATAGATTGTGACGGCCGTGATCCGGGCCGGCTGCGCGATATTCCAGCATGCTGATCTGATGTTGCCCACCTGATGACTCTACCGCCTTTTCTTTCCCCCTTTTCTCCCTCACGTGTGCCGCCCTCCGGAGGAAACCCCGACAGACAAATCACCGCCCGCATCGTGCCCCCCTCCGCCGCGAGGAACGCACGCACGCACGCACGCGCACCACCAACGCTGGAGGCGGGGCGGGGCAACGATGCGGGCAGATACGAGTAGCCGCAACGACGACCGGAGCCTCGGGCGTGATCCAGGGGTGAGAACACGTGCGATGGGCCGCGTCTTCGTCTTCTCCGCCGAGGCCCGTTCTATTTTGTATGTCAGCCTGTCCCTGCAGGGCGAGAAAGAGAAGGACGAACAGAAAAGAAAAGAAAGAAAAAAAGTACTTGTAAAGAGAAAATGGGATGCCTGGAGGTGGTACGAGTAACAATAAAGTGCCGCAGGGCCACAGCTGAAGGGGGGCCGGCCGAAATGAGGGTTTCCGGGAGTCTCCGGCGTCACCACCGGTCACAGTCACCGTCACAGTCACGCTCACCCTCACAGCCCGTCACCGCTGCCATAGTCGCAGTCGTCACAGTCGCAGTCCCCTGTCGGCTTACTCTGCCCGGCCTGCGCTCAATCGTAACCAGCCCTTCGTTAGCGGCGGAGGCAACGGCGGCGGCGGCGGCGTCTTTGCGAATGCTGCGGCCGTAGGGCGAATGGCCATTACGTTCAGATTGGTACATGGTGAAAATTAACAAAATCATGATAATTCCAGGTATATATCGTAACGCGGCCTCGGCAACCTGCCACCAGGCCAGAGGTACTCGTCACCGGCCTTTGCGCCTTGCACCACCACCCGCCATCGTTCTCGCGCGCCGGCCATTGTCAGCTCCCGATTTAGCAATCGAGTGGCAATAGGTGAGGGGATTAAAGAGGAAAAGACCAGAGAAAAAACTCTGCTTTTTTTTTTTTTTTGGGCCTTTACCCTAGCAGAGGAGACACCCGAGACGAGGACGCGCCGGGTCACACCCTTCCGACCGACGCGGTCTCCATGGTCGCCGATTCGTCGTGTCCTCTGGGGGGTTTTTTTTTTCTCTCTCTCACTTATCCTCTCTCACGCACTTCTCCATCCGGTCGCAGCAGATACGAACAATTGATGGGTAGACGTTGTCATTGCGATTTCTCACAGAAACCACAACAGCACCCGTCGCTCATCCCACTTTTTCACCCTTGGCCGAGGCCTTGAACCCAGCAAACCCGGATCCCGGTAGAACGGAACCACAGGCGAAGGGCCGAAAAAGAAGAGAAAGAGAGAGAGAGAGAAAAAAAGTAGCAACCCGCGTCTCTGTAGATCGCCGTTGCGCCCGACCCCACCACCAGACCGCGCTCCGTTCACGGCCGACGGTTTTTTTTCTGAAACTCGGTTTTTTTTCCCGCCTTTCTTTTTTTTATTCTGCTACTCTCCGGCCAGGCGGGGTGACTGTCTGTTCTTTCTTATCGCATCCACGTCAGCCACGGCTTCACATCCATTGATCAGCCATCCTGCCGCGTGTGTGCCATCTACCCGATAGACAGACAGACAGACATCCGAGATACTATACCCGCCTCGGTGCCAAGTGTACTCGTACCTACTATCTACCTTGCCTACCTTATTACCTGCCTTGCCTCACGAAAGGGCCCGAGAGACACGCGGAAGCGCAGCATCGAGGGGGCTGATAAGATACCTGCCCACCACCTCGCCTACCACTTACCTCCTTGTACACCCACACACACACACACACATACACACACTGTCCAGACATACGCAGCCATGGCCGCGAGTCTGAACCGAGCAGACGAGGTCGCCGACGTAAGCAACAACGCCCTCCCTCCCTTATCTCTCATGTCACCCTACCTGTTTTTGTCTGTCGGGACCTCGCGTCGGGGCCGGCCCACGCCCGTTGTGGCTTTGGGTGGCCCCGGTCCGTGGGTGCCCGTCATCGTACCGTTCCCATGACACCCGCGCTGCCAACCCCCTCCCTCCAGTCGCATCGTGTTGCGTTGTGTGTTGCATGGGGAGGCGGGCGGGCGGGCGGGAGGATGTCACCCCGCCTACACATGCAGCGCTGTTGTAACCCCGTTGAATGAAAAAAAAAAAAAAAAAAAAAGACCCCTAGAACTGACATCCCCGGTCATTTTTTTTCTTTTACATAACAAACAGCTCCTGCAAGCCGTCCAGTCGCTGGTCGTCCCCTTTGTGCGGGCGGCGGACGAGGCGGCGCCCGACAAGGCGACGGGCGGCCTGGGGGCCGGGCCGGCCGGGAAGGGCAAGAACGTGCTGGTGGACGCGCTCGAGCCCGAGGCGCTGGTCGAGCGGCTCGCGTTCGCGCTGCCCGAGGGCGAGGGCGGCGGCCGCGAGGGCCTCCTCGGCACCGTCCGCGACGTGCTCAAGTACAGCGTCAACACGTGGGACCAGGGCTTCCTCGACAAGCTGTATGCCACCACCAACCCTGTGAGATTTTTTTTTTTTTTCGTTGTTTGTTCTTGTTGCCCCCAGTCTCTCTTGTTGTCTCGTTCATCCCGTCCATTGTGTGTCTTTGGTCTGGTCGGGTCGTGGTGGGGGTGTGTTTGGCTTGTTGGTGGCGATGCGGTCGTCGTCGTCGTCGGCGTCATCGTCATCGTCATCGTCGTCGGTGCTGCCGCCGTCGTCGCCGCGGAATACATCGTCGTCATTGTCGTCTCCCCTCACCTTCCGACTCTACCCCAAGTCGGCTGGCCTTTCCGTCAGGCATCCCACTGTCCGAGTGTCAACACCTTGAATGATCAAACCACTGACGATAATCATCGCGCTAGGTCGGCGTCGTGTCGGAGCTCCTGCTGGCAGTCCTCAACACAAACGTGAGTAGTGCGGCCCGCTCTCCTCTTATACATCTCCATCATACCACCTCCCTCCCCCCTCCCCTGCCCCCCCCTCCGTCCCTCCCTCTGCTTGCCTGTCCCACATTCCCGGGCCAAGACCAAGATAAGATAGGCTGTGGACAGCTTCCCCTCCTCTTCCCCTTATTAGCGTGCTGTCACTCGATCACGCAATATGGCGCCATCCCCCCCCCCCCCCCCCCCCCCGCATATCGCTCGCTCGCGTGTCCGCCCGCCGCACTGCTGCACTGCTGCACCGGGCTGGGCCGTCCCGGAATGCGTGGCTGGTTGTCATTGCTTTTGTTGATCCATGCCCGTCATCGTCCATCGGCACTGCCGTTATACGATGTCGCGCAGCTAGGTTCTGCGCAGGGAAGGGGGGGGTTTTTTGACGTGTCGTTTCCCCAATCGTACTATCACAGATGTACACACGTTGTTCATCATGCCAAGGGAATTACCACACCAGGAAATACCTCACCTGGGCGAATAAATAGTCACACAGAAACTGACAGGCACACCTTTGAAAAAAAAACAGCTCCATGTCTACCAGGTCTCGCCGGCCCTGACCGTGATCGAGAAGACGACGGCGCGCCGGCTGGCGGGCCTGTTCGGCTTCGAGGGCCCGCGGGCCGGCGGCATCTCGTGCCAGGGCGGCTCGGCGGCCAACATGACGTCGATGGTGGTCGCGCGGGCGGCCCTGTTCCCCGAGACCAAGACGGAGGGCAACGGGACGCGGCGCTTCGCCCTCTTCACCAGCGCCCACGGGCACTACTCGGTGGAGAAGGCCGCCGTGGCCGCGGGCATGGGCTCGCGCGCCGTGGTCCCCGTCCCGTGGACGGGGAGGGGCGGATGTCGGGGCCGGGGCTGCGAGAGGCGGTCGTCCGGGCGCGCGACGAGCTGGGGATGACCCCGCTGTACGTCAACGCGACGGCGGGGACGACGGTGCTCGGCTCGTTCGACCCGTTCGAGGAGGTCGCCGCCGTGTGCCGCGAGTTCGGCCTGTGGATGCACGTGGACGGCAGCTGGGGCGGGTCCGTCGCCTTCTCAAGCGAGCAGCGCGGCAAGCTGCGCGGCGTCGAGCTGGCCGACAGCGTCACGGTCAACCCGCACAAGATGCTCAACGTGCCGACGACGTGCTCGTTCCTGCTCGCCCGCGACATGGCCGTCGTCCACCGCGCCAACACCCTGCCCGCCGGCTACCTGTTCCACGCCGTCGACGAAGGGGCCGAGGTCTGGGACCTGGCCGACCTGACGCTGCAGTGCGGCCGCCGCGGGGACAGCCTCAAGATGGCCCTGGCCTGGGTCTACTACGGCCGCGCCGGGCTCGAGCGCCGCGTCGACGCCGCCTTCGCCATGGCCGCCCGCCTCGCCTCCCTGCTCGCCTCCCCCGACGCCCCGGACTTCGAGCTCCTGTCCTCCGACCCCCCTCCCTGCCTGCAGGTCTGCTTCTACCACCGCCCGGGCCCCGACCGCGACGCCAACACCGCCCGCACCCGCGACATGGTCGCCCGCCTCGTGCCCCGCGGCTTCATGGTCGACTACGCCCCCGGTCCCCGCGGCAGCTTCTTCCGCGTCGTCGTCAACTGCGAGACCCTCCCCTCCACCGTCGACGGCCTTTTCAAGGCCCTGCAGGAGGTCGGGCGCGAGGTTGAGTGAGCCGCGGGGTTGTGATGGTGGTGGTGGTGGTGGCGGTGTCAGAGCTGGGCTGGTGATTTCTTTTCCTTTTGGGGGGGAAAACCCGGCCGGAAGATTGTAGAAGGAAAAAAAGAGAGGCAATCCGACCTCCTTTTTGCGTAGTTTGGTCGTGGTGAAATCATATGATAGAGGATAGATGGCGTTGGGTCAGTCAGAAAGAGCGAGGGGAGGAATATGGACCTGTTCGAGAAGCATCGCTGTACAGAGGTCCAAGAAGAGATGACGAGAGAGCCGCTTGACGTTGGATGGGTCTCGGTTCGCGACGGCTATATAGAAGAAATACACACAGCTCGCCTGCCCGTGGAGGTGCTGGGCGACTGGGAACGAATAGACGAATGTTGAGCGTCCATGTGCAACGCGGGTCCTTCAGGCAATACTTCGTGATAATGAATACAATCGGGTCGAAGAATGCAGTGTCAGACTCGGACAGGCATCAGGAACAGAGTACAAAACATCTACCGGCTATTTCATGAGGAGGGGATCATCTTCGCTGTTTGGCACAAGACTGGGGCGCGGTTTGCGAGTTGCGGCAACTCATAGTCCGGCCAAGAGAGAGGGCGAAAGTCGCTGCGAGCTGGGAACAGAGAAGAGATGTGCTAATCTATATTAGAAAACCTGACCAAAAAACAAGGTTGAAAGAGCATGCAGATAGAGTCTGAGCAAAAGCGAGGCGCCCTCCGTGCTCGGAGGGGCATCGGGAATTGAGCCCGATGCGGGGGTCGAACCCGCAACCTTGAGATTAAGAGTCTCACGCTCTACCGATTGAGCTAACCAGGCAGGCTGTTGGGGTTGTTGTTGATGTGATTCCTCTTATGCTAATACATATCACTTTGATACAAGTCGTTGCGAGCCCGTTTATTCTGGTTGGTTCTGGGCTCATGGACGTTCGCGTGGTAGATAGTGCATTGGACCACGGCGAATGGGATAGCGTCGTCGTCCTTTTATCTCACCGCCCCGGTGAAAGAAGCTCCTGTTACCGCTGGCGCCCTTCTAATATGCCCTGCAGCTGTGATCTCAAGGTGCCTCCTTTCTCGGTCGCGCGCCTCCAGGTAGGCATGCAAGAATTGGAAGACAGGGTCCGAGTGTTTACACATGGCTTAGTTGTGACACGACAAGATTTACCTCGTACACTCCCGGCTTTGCCTCGAATCTCCGTCCAAGTGACTCGACTCGGCCACGGCTCGTAGACAGGCGACGGCAGACTCACGATTCTCGAGGTAGACTAGACAGCTGTGACCGAGGGAATACAGAACCTGTTGGTGTGTCAAGATCATCGATCAACCGTAATCAAGTCTCCGTAAAGCTGCTAGGGGGAAGTTGTCTATTAGAATCCAGCAGACTGGATACTAGATACTGGCAATGGGTAATGGGTAATGGGTAATGGGTAATGGGTAATGGGTAATGGGTAAGAGACCGGACAACCAGCAGCCGCACTTCATCCGTTACCCATCACCACTCACTCCTCCGCAAGTCCCCATCCGCGTTCAAACGGCGGTCTCTGTTTTCAATGCGGCGGCCTGATGAACAACGTGTGAATTCAATTATTTCTATATTTCGATCTCTCGTGCCACAGCTCTTTGATCTCCTTCAGGTTCTCCCTGAAGTTCTGGAAGGTACCCGGCTGGACCTGCTTCCTGGCCGGGGCGGCAGCGGGCTTCCAACGCAGCTTGACGTCCTTCGCTTTGCAGGGGTTGTATTCGAGGGCCGAGAACTGGCCATCCCAGCCTTCCGTCAGCATCGCGGTGATCGACTTCCTCAACTCCCTGACTGCAGCTGCCGTCTCCTTGTCGGTCGGGCCGGCCTCGTCGTCCCCGACCCCGCGGTCGGCCGGGGCGGGCTCGGCGGCGGCGTGCGGCCGGCCCGCCTCCCCCTCCTCCATGGCCCTCAGCTGCTCCCAGAAGGCAGCGTCGTCGCTTCCGTCGTCGCCGCCGTCCTCCCCCGGCGGGACGCCGCTGAACCTGACGCCGCCGCCGCCGCCGCCGCCGCCGCTCTTCGCTGACCGGCGGCCGAGCTTGGGGTACCGGACCACCCACTCCTTGTCGCCGTGCCTCGCGGCCAGGTCGTTGCGCCTGACGAAGCCGCGGATCCGGTCCAGCATCTCCCGGTGCCGCGCCGCCATATCCGCCCAGCTGCCCTCCTCTCCGGGCGCCCTGCGCGGGTCCCACCGCGGCGAGAACCGGGCCATGAGCTGGTAGAACTCGCGGGGCTGTTGCCCGCCGCCGCCTCCGCCGCCGCCGTGCGCCCGCAGCGTGAGCACCGTGTCGAGCCCGAGGTCGCGCGCGATCAGGTTGAGCCTGCGGCCGGGTCCCGACGACGCGACCGCGTTGCCGGCCACCTCCAGGTCCTCCGTGCCGTGGTACCGGCGCGGCCGGCCCCGGCCGCCGCCCGGTTTCTTGCTGCTGCCGCTTCTGCCGCCGCCGCCGGGGCGCGCGTGGTCGGGCGGAGCTGCCGGGCACGAACCTCCGCCCTGCTGCCCGTAGCCGGCTCTCGAGAGGAGCGCGTCGAACAGGACGCCAGCGAATTCGCCGAGGCCGTCGCCGTCGCGCGCTCGTAGTTGTGTATTGCCGCTGCTGCTGCTTGGAACCAAGGTGTGAGCACACAAAAACTGTGGTTGAGTCCTGCTTCCCCCCCCCCCCCCCCCCCCCCCCTTCTTCTTGCTCGCCCAGACCGGCGCCAGCAACGGATTGTTTAACCGAGTTTCTTGCTTACCTAGGAGTGTCTCGGCTCGAGGACGCCCCCACCGAGGCACCCGCAGCGGCGGCGGCGGCGGCCAGCGCTGCGAGCGCCAGGCGCCCCAGGGCGCTGCATCTCATCGCCTGATCCCCCGCGCTGCGCTGCCGGCAGGTCTCCGGGCGTCGTGAGCTCCGTCGGGATCTTGTCGTGAGCTGCTACTGCTGCTGCTGCTGCTGCTGCTGCTGCTGCTGCTGCTGGTGTTTAACTGCCGTCGGATCGTTTATGCTCGGAGGTAGGGATGATGTGACGGGGCGGGGTCGCGTCTTTTTGAACACCCTGACGCCCGCTCACCAGTGGCGATCTCGACCCAGGGGTCCCCGGCCGGAAGAGCTCAGCAGTTTGCGACTTCACCCACTGCGGACGCCCGGATCCCACAGCCCAAGAAGGCGAGGTGGCTCTCACGGCCTGTCTGCGGCAGATGATGCGACGCGCAGGTGCGGACGGGCTTGACAGGACCCGCCACTTTTGCAAAGCGCCGTTCTCTCTCTTTTTTCTCTCTCTCTTTCTCTCTCTCTCTCTCTCTCTCTTTTCCTCCGCTAGCTTTGGTAAGTGCCGTCTGTCACGAAGCGGCCGGGTCGCATTTCTCTCCCGCAAAAGTGCCCGTTTTGGGGCGCCGGGTGGCTGTCCTCTGGTCGCCGGTGGCCACGCTCTAACCAGGGGCGGAAATGCCGCCACCTCTCTGTCGCCTGTCTTGTGTGTCTTTCTTGGCTCGGCTGTGGGAAATGGCGACAACAGCGACGGCACCGCCGAGCTGGACTTGCTCACTACTCATACATGTGCCCTGGTTTGGGGCTGAGGAGGCGTTGGTAGTTCTGTCTCGTCTCTACACTGTTCTTGTTTTTCTACTTCTTTAATTTCTCCATAGTTCACTTTCCAGCGGCGATATCAGCATCAAATTTCCGGGCTGTGGGGGAACTCGCAGCAACAGTCTTCCAAGCATCATGGCCGAGCAAAACCAAAATCTCTCTCGCGCTCAATTTCATGCACCGAGAACAATGGCATACGATGGTGGATAATATGGTGATTCTAACCCACGACGACATCTGAAATACAAACGAACAAAGCACCTCGGACGGTCAGCCCATGGACCGGTTCACGTCTCTGTGACTTGCTTCGCGCCTCCTTCCCTATCGTTATGTACCGTAGTTAGCACTCCTGGGCGTGCTCGAGGCCCGCCACGAGCCCCAGCTGCTCGTCCGTCAGCTCGCGGCTGGCGCCGACAATCTCCTCGAGGGAGACGGAGCGCTGGGCGGCGGACCCTTGCGGCGCCGCGTTCCCGGGGACGCCGGTGCAGTTGTGGGCGGCCTTGAAGTCGCCCCAGGGCCCCGCGAGGGGCGCGCGGTGGTCCAGGCCCCAGCCCGGGTTGTCGGGCAGGAAGGGCGCCTCGAGCTCGGGCACCATGGCGTTGCGGCACTCCTGGAAGCCGACGCGGGGCATGGCGTCGAAGAAGGCGTCGTACTTGGGCTCCAGCGCCTTCTCCAGGCACGTGATCTCCAGCGCGGCGCCGTCCTCGACCAGCTCGCCCGCCCGCCCCGGCTGCAGGATCTTCCACGGGTTGCGGCACGTCTGGTCCGCGCACGTCTTGGTGGCCAGCAGCAGCGCGTTGAGGCGGCTGACCAGCCGGCTCGTCGCCTCGTCCTGCCCGCCCTGCCCGTCGCCGTCGCCGTCGTCGCCGTCAGCCGCCGCCGCGGCCACCAGGTTGTGCACCTCCTCCGGGTCCGCCTTGGTGTCGTACAGCTCGGCGTCCCCCGTGCACCACTTGGAGTACAGGTAGCTGTGGTCCTCGCCGACGACGCGCAGCGTCTTGTACGTGTTGTTCTGGTTGCCCACGTGCAAGGCCTCGAGCTCGGGCTTCTGGTACAGGTTCTCCACCACGCCCGTGCCCCAGAACTCGACGTTGATGATCTCGGGCGTGTCGTCGGCCGCCCCCGCCGCCGCGCCGCCCGCCCGGCACTGCTGGCCCCCGGCCTCCGGGTCCCGCCACTGGCCCAGCATGCTGCGCCCGTCCAGCTGCGCGGGCCAGTCCGCCCGGTCGACGCCCGCAATGTCGAGCAGCGTCGGCGGGAAGTCGATGTGCGTGCTCGGCAGCCTCGAGGTCTTGCCGGCCGGCACCCCGGGTCCCCGGACGATCAGGGGCAGGTTGGTGTCCTCGCGGTAAGGGAGCGTCTTGCCGCCGGCCACGCGGTGCGCGCCGAGGTGGTAGCCGTTGTCGGTGGTGTAGACGACGAAGGTGTTGTCGAGGATGCCCTTGTCCTCGAGCTTGGCCAGGACGTCCTCGACGATCTCGTCCACGCCCTGCAGCGAGTCCAGGCGCAGCTGGTGGTGCTTCTCGACCTGGTCCTGCACCCGCTGGCTCATGAGCGGCACCCGCTTCAGCCACCCGGGGTACGTCCCCTGCACCGCGTCGTCGGGCGTGTTCCAGTTCTTGCTCTTCGGCACCGCCACGTCCCGGTGCGTCCCGTTGTGCCGCGTCTGCGGCGTCGGCACCGAGTCCCGGTCCACGTGCGGCGCCGCCGGCGCGATCGTCAGGTAGAACGGCTTGTCGTCCGCCGCCAGCTTGTCCAGGCGGTCGAGTCTTGAAGGGCGCTCGGTGGGTTAGCAGCTGCAGAAGAGCGACTGTAGAAGGACGGCGCTGGCACCTCCAATCTCTCCAGGGGAGCCAAAAAAAAAAAAAAAAAGAGAAATGGGAAAAAAAAAAGAGGAAAAAAACTCACGCCTTGGCCCGGATCACATCCAGCTGATGGTATCCCGGGTAGTGGACGGGCCGCTCGCCGTTGGCCGACATGACGACCCGGTTTGCGCTGTACACAAAGGGGTCGACCTGTCCCGCAGGGTCAGCAAGAGGTCCCCGGTGATGAGTGGGCGGGTGGAAAGGGAGTGGTTTAGTTTATGTCGTGTAGGTAGGTAGGTAACTCACCAGGATGTCCCGGTGCGTCCAGCCGGGCAGAGGCTTCATGTAACTGGCGCGGTCGTACCCGTTCAGGAACTTGCCCAGGTCTGGAGGGGAAACTCCTCGTCAGCGGAGTTCGCATTGCGTCTCGTCGTGAGCCCAGCAGATACTCACACTCGGTGTTGTAGCCGGCGTCGGCGAGCCAGACGGGGAGGTGCTGGTCGCCCTCCTTCTGCAGAACCCATTTGGAGAAGTCGCCGCTGTCGGTCCACTGTCAGCACGGTTTCATTCATCGTCTTTGTCGGCGTCTCCCCTCTCCTCTCGCCTTGCCTCGGGGGGGGGGGGGGGGGGGGGGGGGCCTCCGACTCACCCGGGGTGCTTGACGTTGGTGATGTTGGTGTTGTGGGCGGCCTGGCCGCGGAGCAGCGAGGCCCGGGCCGGGCAGCACTGGGCCACTGTCGCGTAGTGGCTGGTGAACTGGGTGCCCTTCTTGACCACTGCGTTTTTTTTTTTTTTTTTCACTTGTTAGTCTGCACGTTGCGGTGTGTCCAAGGTGGGCGCCGTGACCGTGACCGTGACACCTGGCGGCGGCACGCGGCGGGAGGGCTCTGGCTGGACTCACGTTCCCTCTGCACCACGGGCATGTGGTCCAGGGAGCCGTAGTGGAGGTCCTGGTCGTCGGTGAAGATGAGGACGACGTTGGGCTGCTTGGCGGCGGCGGTCGCGTTGGTGGCGTTCTGTGCCTGTGCTTGACGGGTGCCGAGCAGCACAAGCGGCAGCAGGTTCGCCAGTGCCGGTCTCATGTTGGCGACGGGGCAGTCGGTGGACGATAGACGGTAGAGATAGAGAGAGAGAGAGAGAGAAGACGACAGCTCGGCAGGGCTTTCAGACAGCTATGTGTGATGTGATGCTGTCAGTCTTGTGTCTCTGTCCGCTGGTGAGAACTCGCAAGACAACCCCCCTTTCCATCAATGCCGGCGACCTGGCAGTATATGTAGTACTTACCTACCTACCTTACCTATAGGCCGGTCGGTATACACCACTCGCAACGTCCTCGTCACTCGCAACGTCAACTCAGAGTCGCAGAGCTCATGGATCAACACCGAGTCCCAAGGCCGCTGAGCGCCCCGCCACGCTGTGACTGCGGGCCTACCTACACCCATGCCCCGTACCTTGCATCAGGCTCCAGGCCGTCGGGGACTACTGTTGAGGCTTTGGCTGTGGTGCGTCGGGGCTCAGCCGCCTGCGCGCGGGCGCCGCGATGAAGCGGCCGCTAGCTTGCCGAGTAATAAGGCAGGATTGGTATCCCAGCGTCGACGGCCGCCTGATGATCTGCCTCAACCCTGCTTACCTTGACACTGCATTGTTTTAAGTAGTAGAAGCTGGCGATCGGCAGAGGGTACGAGCCGTGCCTTGCACAGCCAACACCAGAGTGACCAGCAGGCAGCACTGCAAGTCAGTCGTGCGGCTTACGAGGTGAACCTGGCTCACGGCCACCACCACGCGGAGATTGGCCCGCGTCTCCCGACCCCGGCGAGCTGCTGCTGAGTGTGTGTTGAGATACTATGATTATCATGTGTGCAACATGGCCGTGCAGCAGACTCGGCCGCCCGCCTGCCATCCCCGTCGGTGGCTCCAAAAGACTCTGATGGCTCCAAAAGCCTCTGATGACAAGGCTCTGTAGGTCGTCGGCAGCTGATCAGGCCGAGTTGCCAAAGGTGTCTATCTCTCAAATCAGCATCCGCGGGCTTTCGAATGCAAGTAATAAGACCCTTGCTCTAAAACAAGGACCCTGTCTATACGGGTACTTCCTCGATGCTGGACCCGGGTGATCTGAACAAATCGCGGCGGTGTGCAGCGACCCGAGCCATGCTCTGAAGAAAAGCGCGACGCCCAGCGTTGATCCTAAGGTGGGTGAGGTGCTAAATAGGTAGGTAGGTACAGGTATACAGGCCTCAAGTCGGCGGGGAACGTATTAGCCTTGCCAGCAACACAGGCCCCTTTCAATGGAGCCCGGGCGCTTCTATTCATCCGGAATATTGTAAGAATCGAGCTCCTCTATACAGTCATTATCAAGTCGGCGTCGGCTCCGACACCGACGCGCACCCAAGTGACCTCACTCACAAGTCGTCTAATGTGCCCACGCTCATCGCCACCACCACCACCACCACCACCTCCCCCTCCCCCTCCCACCTCACCACTGCCACTACAGCGCCAATGGTCTCTCCACCGCCCGTCCAGACCTAAGTCTGCCGAGCCTCGCCTGTCCTCTCCGCACCGTGCACGTCACGTACAGACCCGGGCTCACTCTCCGGGGTCGCAAGCGCACGTAGCAGCCCAAGTCTCCTGCTCAGAGGGGCAACTGGCTCGCGGCAAGTAGAGGTCATCTCGGAAAGCCCGCAACGGCGGCTGCGGCAGGACGAGAACAGTCCAGCCGTCGTCTCTCCCTGCGGAAAGATGGCACGTGGGTGCGGCGGTGGGGCGTGTTCTCGGCGAAAGCTTTATGAACGGGCGGCGTGGGATGGGCTGCGTTCACGACATGAGTACACTTACTCACTCACTCACTCATGTCCATCATACCTCACACAATGTACAATCTCATGCTCGGCATCCCGGACTGGACTGTAGCAGGTACGCGTACTCGTACCTCTCGAAAGCAAGCCCGGGTATTTCGCCAGGTGAGGTTCCCAGTACGGATGGATGTGAGGTTTTGCTCCCCCACAATCAATCGTCACCACCACCACCACCACCACCACCATCACCACCTCAATCGCCATCGCGAAGCCACAAAAGACTCCCTACGCGCACGAGCACTGTATGAGTAGAGCGGGACACACGACGAAAAACGCCCGACGAATCGCAATCATCCCGGGTGTGTCCGCCTGCCCGCCTGCCCGCCCGCCCGCGGTCCCCCTCGCGATTCCCGTCGACCTGCCCTTCGCAGATGGCGCGGCCCGAGACGCTGCGGCCAATCAAGCTGTCCAGCGCCCCAACGTGTCTGACCTCTGCCGCCACCACCGCCCCACCGCGCACCGCCCGTCGCCCGCCGCTGTGGATCGCCGGCAGCGCAGAAGAGAGAGATAGAGAGAGGGGGAGAGAGAGAGAGAGCAGGCGATGGGACGGTGAAGAAGAAGAACAAGAAAGAGAAGAAGGAGACCAACAGACAATGAGGGAGCAATGGGCGGCAGCGTAGAATCCACGATGCACAGACGCGCGCGCGGTAGTGGGTGGCGGTAGTGGGGAGACCCCGAGAGACAGACATACGAGTATGGATGGATGGATGGATGCTCTTCGCCGCGTGCATAAGACGTGCCGTTTTCCCCGGGCGGAATCCACAAGCAAGCTCACGATCATCGAGGACCCTTGAGGACACGGCCCCCCCCCCCAACGGAGGACCATCTCTAACTTATACCCTCTCCATCTGCTTCATTGCCGCCTTGCTTGCTTTTCTTGCTTGCTCAGCATCACGTCTCCTGTCCCTCCTACTCCCATCAC